>OX463783.1:19204831-20404831 GCA_949825025.1 Siphlonurus alternatus | reverse complement strand
TATAAAATAAATAAAAATAGCAAAAAGACAAGTACTCACATGTCAGTGCCTTGCTCCCACACCTCCTTCTGCTGCTTGAGGACCTCAAACTGCTGGGGGTTGTCCCTCGCCTGGTTGTTGGCTGAGCCTGGAGTGCCTACCGAGTTGAGGCTGCCACTACTGTTAGCATGCCGTAGCTGTCCTCTGTTGTCTTCTCCCCCTCCCTCACGACGTTCTTGGCCTGGAGAAAATGATAAGTCAAGACTGGACCAAGTTAGGGCAAGTAATTTCTGCTGGCCAGAATATCCCTTCAATATATTTTTTATAACAATTGTTGACAAATTGTAAAATCTCTGAATACTTTCCCCAAAACAAACTACAGTAGTAAATAAAAACTATTATACTTGTACAATATATTCGGGTTCACTTTTAATTTTTTATTCTAGCCATTAAAATTCCACAGGATGTGTACACTGTACTTTAAATATTTATAAGAACCTTAACCCTCAATAAAAAATCATTACAATACTGTAGTCTAATTTTTGGTGCTGATGACATGATACTGTATAGAAAGAGGGAGTAAAATCATAGTATTATTACAGGCTACAGTAAAATAGTTGATTGAGAGTACTAGTGAGGTAAACGAGGTTTTTATTTGCCCCTGTTGACTTCTTATCGCGACATGTCCTCCTCGTGCAGCACTAAAAACTTCTCCTCACCGAGGGTTGTCTGAGAGTTGGGGTTGACATAGAGGTCTCTGCTCCACTCCACCATGCACTTGAGGATGCTGACGAGGCACTCCAGACCTCGAATTCTCATCGACTTCTCCTGATTAGGCGTCGCTCCAAGCTCCAGGGCTTGACGACCCTGAGCGATCTTCGACAGGTCGTTCACCAGCCTGCAAAGTTACACATGTGTTACCTGACTAATTTCATGCTTGAAATATGACAATTTGTGCAGTAAAACAACTAAAAATTTTCTTAGAGAAATCTCATCTTAAAATATTGTTTATTTATTTATAAAATAATTGAAAGTTTTAAAATAAAAAAAATCATAATCCTGTGTACCTAGATGCAAAAAGCCAAAATATTTTAGGCAATTATTTTCCTTTTTTACAAACCTGTATCATTATAATTAAACATGGATATAAAAAAAGCTACTGAATTAAAAACTAACAAATTTCTATGTAACTCAATGTTTAACTGTGTAACTACAGTATTTATTTTCAATGACAACAATAATAAAATATCTATTCAGTAGTAAATTCCCCACCTTTCAAAGACGTTAGCTGCTGCAAGGTCACAGTCATAGTTGACGTAGATATCGACTACGCTCTGAGCGTCGGCACAAATCCTGGTGAGGGCCTGCAGAACCATCCACTTGTGTTCAAATGAAGAACTGGACGTCTCCAGGATGTTCAGGAAAATCTCCTTGAAGAACACCTGAACACAAACATAAGTTAGGACAATGTGAAGAACATACAACAATGAAGTATCATTTTCAATACAGCTGAATTTTGTAATGACCTGTGTATCTTTAAGACTTCGTGACAGACATTTCTACTACATTACATTTTATTCTGTGATGACTAATGTTCGTATGATAATAAATGTAACCAGCAAGGCCTTACCGATCGAAAGAGTCACAGCAGGTGGAAATTCTTGTGGTCACAGAGGTTCACTCGAAAGTTTTTACATTTTTGAAACGTTTCGCATCGTGGAGATGCTTCTTCAGTCACAAGAAGAAGTAGAATGATTTGACTGTTGGCTTGCTGGCTGGTATGTGAGGGGAGGGAGGGGAGACAGGAGAGGGGAGGTGTGGAATGAGTTGGTATGATATTTACAAAGGAGTGAAGGGGAATGATATTTACAAGGGAGGGAAATTTGAATTGAGTTATCTGAGGTTTAGCCCAGGCTTCTCCTCTATTTGCCTGGATTTCAGTACATTTTGATAAGCTAATTCCCACTGACGCAAAGTTGGATAATTGACGAATCCTGGTAATGTTTTAATTGTTTTTACTGTGAAGCATTTATTGAGGTCGTTAGTGTCATGTGAGGCCGCATGATCAGACACAGGCTTGCTCACGTAATGATGTCGTACATCAGACCTGTGTCCACTCATGCGGTCTCGAGTAGCCTGTGAAGTGAGTCCTATGTAAAAAGCATTACATTGTTTCTCCTGGTTTGTGTTTTGGTCTCTTATTTTCTGTTTACATTCTAACATGTATATTGCATTTTTTGATGTGCATGTGTTGTGATTTTTGATAGGGTAGGTAACGTTCGTTACTGGACTTTTAAATGTTTGGCAGGCTATATGTATTTCACATGTTTGGCATTTTCTTCCTCTGTTGTCTTGTTTATCTTGGTTATTGCAGGGATATGAGCCAGGAGGGGGTGGTTTCGGTTTTGGGGTGGGATCGGTATGAGACAAAAGTCTTCTGAGGTTTGGCGGTTGACGGAAAGTTATGGCTGGGGGCTTTTTGAATAGGTGAGAGGTTTCTGGGGCTGAGCTGAGGATAGGATGTGCCATTGTTGTTATTTTTCTGAGCTCCTTCTCTAGATTGGGATGGTATGTTGTGATAAGTGGGGTGGTTACCTCCTTCTTCAAAATGTACTGAAATCCAGGCAAATAGAGGAGAAGCCTGGGCTAAACCTCAGATAACTCAATTCAAATTTCCCTCCCTTGTAAATATCATTCCCCTTCACTCCTTTGTAAATATCATACCAACTCATTCCACACCTCCCCTCTCCTGTCTCCCCTCCCTCCCCTCACATACCAGCCAGCAAGCCAACAGTCAAATCATTCTACTTCTTCTTGTGACTGAAGAAGCATCTCCACGATGCGAAACGTTTCAAAAATGTAAAAACTTTCGAGTGAACCTCTGTGACCACAAGAATTTCCACCTGCTGTGACTCTTTCGATCGGTAAGGCCTTGCTGGTTATTCCTATCCTTTTCTTTTAATAAGATTATCACAACCTAAATGGTTTATTTTCCTTAATTTGAATATTGATAATAAATGTAAATAAGAAAAAGCTGAAATATATCAGGGTCTTATTCATTAAATAGGTACGCTCTGGACAGTTTAAAAAAATTAACCCTACTCTCTTTGAGGAAATTATCAAGGAGGTTTTTCCTTTACAATTGATTGGGTGCTCTTCTCAATACCCACAAAAATTGCAAATATGTACAGTATCTTCTTTTTTTCCCCCTAAAGCACCAGCAAAATCACTACTGTTTTTACTGTTGCAAAATAGTACTTTTTTAAAATTTAAAATCAGATAACCCAGCCACTTGCCTTAAACAATGGAATTGGTTAGTTAAGAGTAAGGTAACGCCACCAATGTTAAAAAAAATCCCTCTCACAAAAATTCTGAAAAAAATTTAAAATGTTCTCCTCTATAGATGAAACTCCCATGTTAAATTGGTCAACTTTAAAAATTCATAACTCAAAAACTAGATGAATTTGTATACCTGATATTTTAGGTACTGATAGGGGGTGTAGAGGAGAACATTTTAAATTTTTTTCAGAATTTTTGTGAGGGATTTTTTTTAACATTGGTGGCGTTACCTTACCCTTAAAAAGAAGCCTTTTCATATAATTTGTTTGCCTCTACTTATTTCAAACCAATAACTGAACTTTGCTATCAGAAGATAAACATAGTAAAACATTCCCTCACCTCTATCTGCATCTTGAGGTGGACCTTGAACTTTGAGAGGAGGGCCAGGAAGATGGCGAGGGAGAGCTCAAACACTTCCGGCACTGACGATACTCCGTTCTTGGAGAGTGCAACACACAAGTACTGCTTGATGGCCGTCACAAACATGGGACTGGAGCGAAACGCCGGCCCAGCGTTCTGCAGCACAGCAAGCAGCAGCTGCAGGGACAGGATCTTGGAGCGGAGCTCATGGGACCTGCCAATCAAACATGGAGGTGAGTGACCATAATAAAATAGGTTTACTGTAGTCTAATTATATTCAATACAACTAGTCGAGTCATTGTATTAAATTATAATGAAGCAACAGTACTGTATGAAAGGTTACTGGTTATTTGATAATACTTAGTAGCAAGATAAAAGGTTCTTGCATCTTTTTACTGGCTCTGAGAACTAATTGTGATGGAGAATTATTGTATGCCGAAGATTTCATAAGTTCTAAATTCTTGTAAAAGAGGTGTTGATTCTATTCAAATAATACAAAGTAATAATCTCTGAAATTAAAAAAAAAAAAAAAAAAATGAACAAAATATTCTATCTTATAAAGCTAAAATAACAAAAAAGTATACCCAACTTAATTTTGTTCTATTTCTATTATTTTACGATGCTTACTTGGGGTCTGGTATTCCATCTGGCAGGGGCTTCATGGAGAGCTTGCAGAGAGCTCTGAACACCAAGAAGGCGTCTTTCTGCGTGACGTGGGTGAACCTTGCTGGAGCGCTGGCGTCTGTTTCTGTCGTGCTGACGTCCATGCTCTCCTGAGAAAAAAATCTTACACGTGAGCTTTAAAAAATAGAAACATCTGCAAAATTTTGAGAGTTTGTGCACGACTTGGAGCATTTAATTTTGTCACACAAAGATAGTAGCAAATGATTAAAAAAACAAAAAAAAAAAAAAGTATACCGTCGTTGTAGCGCTCTTTTGACCAATCTAGCTTTATAAGTTTTGACTTTTTGACCAATCTAAAATTATAAGTTTTGACCTTCTGACCAATCTCTTTTTATAAGTTATGACCTTTTGTCCAATCAATTATTTTCTTAATTTCTTGTACGAGTGGTGCCATCTTGTGGCAAATTTTACGCTCTTTCGAATGGCGCAATAAAAAAAAAGTTGTAACTTTTGAGATTTTGGACATTTGTCCCTGCCAAAATTTTTAAAGATTGGTCAAAAGGTCAAAACTTATAATTTTAGATTGGTCAAAAAGTCATAACTTATAAAGCTAGATTGGTTAAAAGAGCGCTACAACGACGATACACCACATGACATAGTAAAAGCACTATACTGTACTCAATTGAAGTCTAGTATTATTAAATAAACAAAAAGTGGGTGAGGAGCAGGTGCAAACTTACATTTTATCAGATTTTAAAAATAATAAAATGTATCAATATTTTAGTTGCTCCTTATTAAATATTTAAACCTAATAAAACTCTTAAATATTATCACATGAACAGGTTTCTCAAATAATCATGGTAACAGGCATAAAAAAATGCACATTTAATTTGTGTTTAAAGAAATTAAGACAACAATTCAACAATTTGTCGACTAGCCAACGTACCTGTGAGGCCACCCTGGTGAGCGGTGCTGGAGTGGTTCTGCCACTGGCACTCGACGGGGCGTTTGCCGTGACTACAGAGCTTGACGAGGGCTGACTGCTAACGCTGTCTGCAGAGCTGTCCTGCCTTCCCCTCCCCTCTGGAGCTCCTTCCCCTCCTTCTGTGTCCTGTCTGACCCTTCCTTCAAAGACTACATCCCCTCCCTCGGTGCTTTCTTTCCTCCCCTTCACCTCTGTGTTTGCATCAACTTCCCCTCCTTCTGTTTCTTGTCGTGCCCTCCCCTCTTGAACCTCCCCTCCCTCAGTGGCTTGTCTATCTTTAACTTCCTCAATTTCCCCTCCCTCTGTAACTTGCCTACCTCTATCTTCAATTTCCCTCCCTTCTGGGTTTACCTCACCCTCTAATTTAACCTCAACTCCTTCAGGTCCTGCAGCTCCTGTTACTTCTTCTGTTTCTGTAAATAAAAACATTTTCAAATCAATTAAAAGCCACAGACATATTGTTATAAATAATTTTTAATTAATTCTTCATAGAAAGCCAATCAGCTTCTAAATTTCATGAAGTGAAAATAAAATGACATGCTTACAGGTTAAAAGAATGATTGATTGATTATTTAATACAGTTCTGTAAAACATTTTTACATGCTTTTCAAGATTGAGCATTTACAAAACAATAAAATCAGATCAAAATCAAGATTTTTAGATAAATTATAAAACATCCTGGCCTACAGGTTTATGAATGTCTCTTAGAGTTGATTTCCTACCCTGAAAGACGCGGTCCACTATCTCGTCAACCAGTTCTTTGGCTATCTGTGTTGCCAGCGTTGTTGCCTCCTCCTGGGTGATCTCCGTGGGGTCGGCCTCTTGTCCGAGCACCACTCGCTCGTCAGGTGCGCTCTCCTCGCCAGGCACCACCCTCTCCTCCAGACCAGCAGGTCCCTCGGCAGCCACACAGGGGGCAGCACCAGTCTCCTCAACATCACCATACTTGCCACACAGCTCCTGTGAGAAACAACAGGATTGTGTTAGAAAACAATTTAAGGTAGAAATAATGCCAAACAGCTGTTCAACGTGCTTCCCTTTGATCAACATGTAAACCTTAGTAAATTCACAAAAATTCTGAAATTTTTTTGAGAGGCAGATATTAGTGCCAAAAAGCCATAGAAAAAATTTCAAAACAATTTAACGAGCCGATTTTTTTAAATTAATATTTTTTTAAATTTTCAGCATAGGGCTTTCCCATGGAGAGACAAACTTAGAACTTAATTAAAAAAAAATCGTCTCGTTAAATTGTTTTGAAATTTTTTCTATGGCTTTAGGCACTAATATCTGTTTCTCAAAAATATTTCAGAATTTTTGTGAATTTGCTAAGGTTTACATGTTAATCAAAGGGAAGTACGTCGAACAGCTGTTCGGCATTATCTCTACCTTAAATCAGGCCAATTAAAATATTCAAATGCTACAGTATTTTAATTTGATAGCGCTGTACTGTTTTATAATGCCAGTTTTATGATATTTGAAAACAGATTGCAACTTTATACATGAATAGTTAAGCCCATTTCTTATTGACATACCCATAATAAAAGTGAAGACTGTCTAAGGATGAACTTAGGAGTGATAATTTTTTTTTTAACTAAAAAAGTGAAGCAAATTAATCTTTACATCATATTTTTTTCCCCCATTGGTATTGAAAAATGTAAAAGGAAACTGTAAAACTATGCTAGTTGAAATGTTGACTCCTATTTAAACCATTAAAGCGGTTACATATACATAATCTACACTCAAGTGTAAACGAACCTAAAAAGGTACCTTAACCTACTAGAATTTGGTAAATTAAATCCCTAGATACCCTTTCACTGGTGGATCATACTCACAGCATGCGTCTCCATGCGTGCGAAGATGACGTTGAGCATCTGTGTGAGCGTGGCTCGGGCGGTGGTCTGGTTGATCAGGTTGCGGCTCGCCAGGTAGATGTTGTAGCAAGTGCGCACGGCCAGCAGCACCGAGCCTTCGTGGATCTGGACATGCTGGCTCGTGACCACCGTAAGCAGTGCCTGAGAGAATAGTTGATGATGAGTGACTTGGAATATTTAAAAGAGAAAGGGAAGGTGTTGCATGTCAGAGAGGAGTAACTAAAAGTGTGCTACAATAGAAAATATCTTAATGTTACAAAACAAATTTTCAAAATAACTTATCTATGTGTGGTGGTATTTTAAAAAATTATTACTTAATGATTTCAGAAATAATTAAGGGAAAGGATTATATTAAATCAGCTGTACCCATGTTAATTTCAATACTAAATATCACCATAACTTTTTACATTGATGATTTTCATGAGAAAAAATGAAAATGTATTAAAGACTTGTCAGAGTGTTCACTATTTACTTTTCCCACAACCCTCACAATAAAACTAAATCTGCACATGCCCTCTTCTAACAATCACATTATTACAAAAACAGGCACAACAAACTCCCCCATTCTTCGATTTGTCCCCTCACACCTTTATGATCTGCAGCTGAACTCCTTCATCCGTGTGGGGTCCGCTGAAGCAGCCACACACCGTCTCAACTATGCGGTCAATCAGAAGCTTGCCGGGACTGGTTGAGTCTATGATGTTACCAGTCAAGTGTCCATATGCTATCAGTTTCTGTAACAATCACTTTGAGTGTGAGATACATTTCAGCATGTTACAACACACATGCTTGATCAATATTTTGACACTTTTTAATTAAGATATATTATGTATGTACTTTCAAAATGTTTTATTTAATTTTAAAATTGAAACAAATTTCAAGTATAAATAAAGCTAGGAATACAGAATTTGAATGAATTATTTGTATCTCATGGAAATGTCACTACTACAGTCACTAGAGGATGCAGTGAAGGAAGGTTGAAGTACTGATAATCAAATTATTCATTAATTTTAAAACAATAATTTCATAAAAGGAAACTATAAAACTAGGGATACTAGGAAATGGTACCTATGTTTTTTTTTTTTACCTGCAGGCAGTCTAGGGCGGTGACCACAATACGAGCTCCTTTGCTCTGGCATGCCAGCTCAAAGGGCAGGAAGTATTTCTCGGCACTGATGATATTTGCAGCGTCATTCTTAGGCAAAGGCAGAGCTGATGACGCAGCGTCTTTGTCCACATCCTTTAGCTCACGCCCTATATCCTCTGAAATATGCAATTTTGTATGATTAGCACTGTACTTTAAGAATATATTTTTTTTTATGTTGCTGTATGCTATAAACAGTACAATGTATATTTTATGCAAAATTAAAAGGTGAGAACTCAATAGGTCATTCGTAAATAATCAATACCTGAAAAAATAATCAGATGAAGCATCTGTCACATGATTATATGATTACATACTGTAATTACTGCTTTTGTATGCTGTCGTATGTACAGGTAACATAAGGTACATGTACAGTAAATCTTTTTCCTGATTCTTATCTAATGGTAAGTATCCATCAGAAAAATTATATTGTCGCCATGTTCGTTTGCTAATTTTCACTCCTGCTACAACCACCGCGCATCGGCGCAACCCTTCTGCGCACGTTTTTTCGGCTCGAAATCAAAACACTACTACCGCGAAATTCTTTAGATGCTCTTTAATTAAATTGACCCAAGGCTAATAATAAAATTTTTATAGCAGCAAACGTAAAAGGTTAGTGCCAATACGTAATTTTAAATTTGCAAACATAACTTATTTAGAGGGTTAACAATAAGCGATCGAAAAATTGCTCCGTATAGGATCTTACGTGCGCCCAATCTTTTTTTGTAAGTAAATGGGAGGACAAAGGATTGATGATGTCATCATGGATGCTGACCATTAACATTTTGATATTTATAATATTTAATTGTAAATAATATACGAAGACATAGTAGGAGATAACGATTGTCTACTCTGGAGGATGTCTTAACTTTTAAACTGCATGCGTTTGCCACTAAACGCTACTGCATGTCTGATTGGTGATTGGTGGTACGTCATGACGCTGACTTTGATAAGCACATTTGATTGGCTAGCTGAACTATCATAGGTGCCACTTTAGCCGCCAACGCTATAATTATGCTGTCAGATCTTTAACGTCACCACACACTGGTCGCCAGCTGCTCAAGCAAGTGGCTCATTTGGCGGACTTTTGCGTAGGTCAACAAAAATTGTTGAGTAAAAGTACAGTATGTATGTATATCATACATAGGACATAGGTTCCTCAATTCGATGGCCTATACTATCCTCCCAGTAAACTGTTCTTGAGTATGGTTGCTTAATATAAGCTGTAAGCATATTACTTTCATATCAAATCATACGATTTGCATGCATATGCAGACAGTATGAATACTGTTTCAAATTGATGATATGATACTGTATACAGAGTGAACCACAATTCGCGTGCCAACTTTTTTCGTAAATTTGGTATTGCAAAAATTTTCGCACAAACTTCAAACTTGGTACACTTGTAGCTGAGGGTTGTAAAAATTGGTTCAGAGTGTTAAAATTTTTATTGGACACCAATAACACCCCTTTCAAGGGTGGTTTTCAAAAAAATTATTTTCGCCTTATGGGAATTCAATGTTAAATACAACTTTTTTTGAAATCATTGGAATTTTGCGGAAAAAGTTTCTAGCATAGGGTAATCGACCGTCCTGAACTCAGAAATAATTTTAGATTTTTTCCCCGACGCACCCCTGAGGGTGGAGACCTACCCCTAAAATCCATTTTCCTTAAAAATTTTGCTAAAATTATGAATTTAATTTTCAAGGGGTTATCGACCCTCCTGAACTCGGAAATAATTTTAGATTTTTTTCCCGACGCACCCCTGAGGGTGGAGACCTACCCCTAAAATCCATTTTCCTTAAAAATTTTGCTAAAATTATGAATTTAATTTTCAAGGGGTAATCGACCCTCCTGAAGTCGGAAATAATTTTAGATTTTTTTCCCGACGCACCCCTGAGGGTGGAGACCTACCCCTAAAATCCATTTTCCTTAAAAATTGTGCTAAAATTATGAAATTAATTTTCAAGGGGTAATCGACCCTCCTAAACTCGGAAATAATTTTATATTTTTCCCCGACGCACCCCTGAGGGTGGAGACCTACCCCTAAAATCCATTTTCCTTAAAAATTGTGCTAAAATTATGAAATTAATTTTCAAGGGGTAATCGACCCTCCTAAACTCGGAAATAATTTTAAATTTTTTCCCCGACGCACCCCTGAGGGTGGAGACCTACCCCTAAAATCCATTTTCCTTAAAAATTGTGAAATTAATTTCCTAGGTGTAATTGACCCTCCTGAACTCAGAAATAATTTTAGATTTTTTTCCCCGATGCAACTCTGAGGGGAAACTAGCTGCTACCCACCATATCCTTCTTTCTTAAAGGGGTACCAAAGTGAATACTTTTTATACATATTCGGGCAGCTAAGAATTATTCTAATATCCCTGTGGCTCAATTTTTTCGTACAGTGCCTAGTTATTTTACAATTAATTATTTAGTTTGAAAAGTGAGTTCTATGGCCGTTGATTGATTCAAGCCGATGCGCTCCCGCAGCGGCCGGTGATACGACAAGAAAGGAGCGGGAGGAGGTTCCCATGATTCGGGGGAAATTTTCGTCGAATCAGCGGCTGCTGCGGGCGCGCACCGACTTGAATCAATCAACGGCTTTTGAACTCACTTTTCAAACTAAATAATTAATTGTAAAATAACTAGGCATCGTACGAAAATATTGAGACACAGGGATATCGGAATAATTCGTAGCTGCCCGAATATGTAAAAAAAGTATTCACTTTGGTACCCCTTTAATTATCGAGTAGAAATTGCGAATTAATTTTTTTTTCAGGACGTATTGAAATTTCTCAGAGAAAAAATATCCCAGACTGACCCCTTCACTTGCAGCATGACAGTGGTTTCACTCAATGTGCCAACCGTTAATTGGCGTGATGGCACATGTTGGTCCGCTCAACGTGGCTATGTGTGTAGGTGCATAGCCTCTAAAATCTGAGGTGTGACGGTGTGACTAATTCCATGCAACATCTGATCTCCACTTTCTGTTTGTCAATTCGTCTCAAATCTCTTCTTGTGAACATTTTTCTTCAGAAAGAGATTTGAGACCATTGACGAGCTAAAAGTGACAGACGTTATGTGGAATTGGTTACATCTCAGTTGTTAAAGGCACACATAGCCTCGTTGTGCAGACCAACATGTGCCTTCACGCCATGCAATTAACGGTGAACACATCCATCGTCATGCTGCAAGTGAAGAGGTGAGTCTGTGATTTTTTTTTTATGAAAGATTTTGATAAATTCCGAAAAAAATTTAATTCACAATTTCTACTCGATTATTAAGGAGAAAAGATATGGTGGGTAGCCGTTGACCCTCAGGGTTGCGTTAGGGAAAAAATCTAAAATTATTTCCGAGTTCAGAAGGGTAGAGTACACCTTGAAAATTAATTTCATAATTTTATCACAATTTTTAAGGAAAATGGATTTTAGGAGTAGTTCTCCACCCTCAGGAGTGCGTCGGGGAAAAAATCTAAAATTATTTCCGAGTTCAGGAGGGTCGATTACTCCTTGAATATTAATTTCATAATTTTAGCACAATTTTTAAGGAAAATGGATTTTAGGGGTAGGTCTCCACCCTCAGGGGTGCATCGGGGAAAAAATCTAAAATTATTTCCGAGTTCAAGAGGGTCGATTACCCCTTGAAAATTAATTTCATAATTTTAGCACAATTTTTAAGGAAAATGGATTTTAGGGGTAGGTCTCCACCCTCAGGGGTGCGTCGGGGAAAAAATCTAAAATTATTTCTGAGTTCAGGACGGTCGATTACCTTATGCTAGAAACTTTTTCCGCAAAATTCCAATGATTTCAAAAAAAGTTGTATTTAACATTGAATTTCCATAAGGCGAAAATAATTTTTTTAAAAACCACCCCTGAAAGGGGTGTTATTGGTGTCGAATAAAAATTTTAACACCCTGAACTAATTTTTACAACCCTCAGCTACAAGTGTACCAAATTTGAAGTTTGTACAAAAATTTTTGCAATACCAAATTTACGAAAAAAGTTGGCACGCGAATTGTGGTTCACTCTGTATATATGCATATAGGCATACATACTGTACCGTACAGTATGTAATATACATATTACTATGGTAAAGCATGCGAAAGTGGTCGTACAGTACGTATTCAAATTTAATAAAATTATTTTTAACGTATTTGCTTGAGGAGCGTATTTAACAAGGATGTATAAATATCCTCCTTGGTATTTAACTTCGTTTCTTTACAACGCAATCCCGGAACAATGTTACAGCAGCTCAAGAAAGTGAAAATCAGGTTCCTCTTAGAGTCGAAGAAAATCTTTAATTTAAAATTTGCTAGTGAGAATAATCAACAATTATAAATTAAAATAACTTTTTAAGAAAACTAGGCCGAAATGGGCTTATCAGATAGTATTTACTTTACCTAATGCCACCTCACATGCTCGTTTAAGTTGGGAGTGGTGCGACCGCTTGATATCTTTGTCGCTTAAAATCTTCTCCAAAGCTCGCACAATAAACATTTCTTTTGTTTTTTCACTATTTTGCATTATTAATGAAACTTTTTACAAACATATTAACTTAATTTTGTACGTAAATTACACGAAATTAAAGGATTATTTTAATTTTTCTGTTGACGTTTCGTCTCCATTGCTTTTTTAGCAGCTGTCTCGTAATCTCGTGATGAATTTCGCAACAGAGTGTTTCGCAACTCATTTTTTTTCTGACGTCATGATTTTAGCGCGACTTTATTGAAAATCTACTTGATTTTCAAAGCTCGATCAAAATTTTTTTTTTCCCCCGATTTTATTAAAAGTTCTCTGCTACTCTCGGTTAATTAAGTCACGATATATTAACTACTGACATGTTTATAATGTCAATCTTTATAATGTTTATAGAAAAAAATAAAAAACGATGGAAGCTAGAATCCAATATATTTTTATTATATTTTATATTATAATTAAAAAAGCATTAATTTTGTTCAGAAAATAAGGAACAAATTTTTGATTATGTATTTAAATATTTAAACAATATAATATATATGTAATAATTAATAGATAAGAGCATAATAACAAAAAAGTTATTAAATAAATCACATGTAGTACAAGCAACAAAATATAATTATCAAACATTATCAATATCCACCACAAATTTCACTGTTGTTTGTTGTCGACAGCCCTAATTTGTGCCAACAATGTCTCATTGTTGCGACACTCAATGGTCAGCTGTCGCACAGCAGCAACATATCGTCGTTGCTGCTCCACTAATGATAGCAAGGCTTGACTCAGACGATCTCGACGAGTTCGTTCATCATTGCGACGAGTTTCAACCTAAAGCAAATAAACAGCAAATAGACACGATTAAAAGGGGATTGTATTTTAATAGGGAGTTCATAAGACTTTTCATTCTTATAAAATATATATTACTGTCTGAATTTATCAATAAGACTTGACATATCTGAGGAAAGTGGGTTAATTTGTACTCTGTACCTTAGTTTTGTTGTGTTTGATGCCCTGCACGATCGTCTCAAACTGCTGGAGAAATTGTTCTTTGCTGCTAGAACTAGACATGGCCCTAGAAACAAAATTAACATTGAAATTATTTATTGGGCGAGTTTGGGTCTGAAAACTTAATACATATATAAATCTTATTGTGTTCAATAAATAATTTAAAAAATATATAAATCTTACTGTATACATATTATAAATCTTAGAAAAAAATGGAGATGACATTGCACAATGTCCACGACATTGTACACATCCTTTGGAATGGAGTATCGACCTCATTTTTTTTTTTTTTTTTTTTTATATTATTGCAGAAATGGATAGAGCGTGCAAAGTTATGCTACCCTGTTTTTTTTTAGATTTTTTAGAGCCCGGGAACTATTTTTAAAAAATTATTGAAAGTTCTTTTTGTGACGTCACGAGATGCCGCTCCTTAAGAAAAAGATAGAGGACTTGCCGCCGCGTGACGTCACAAAAAGGACTTTTAATAATTTTTTAAAAATACTTCCTAGGCTCAAAAAAATCTGAAAAAAATCAGGGTAGCATAACTTTGCACGCTCTATCCATTTCTGCAATAAAAAAAAATTGAGGTCGATACTCCATACTTTCAATGGGGTAGTAATCATAATATACATTACAAACAAAAAATACTGCACAAAATAAAATTTACTATTTTTTTTTTCTCTTTTTTCCCAGGAAGTATTAAAAAAAAAAGTTGAAAGTTCAGTTTTTTGAAGACCTTATTTATTTCTTCATCAGCTGTAGAGTCATATCTTTTTAGTTTTTTTATTATAAATTGCTGCCAAAAAGTGGGAGTGGTTAGTACTTTAAATAATTTTTTAAGAGAAAAAAATAAATAAAAAAATAGAGTAGTAGCTAAACTTTGTACCTTGCAATATATATATTTTTTTGTATCAACAATTCATTACAAGATAAATCAATAACCCTTGTAATGTATTGGATCTTAATTTTAAAATGTCAGCAAGACCATTTTACTTGATAATGCCAAAAATATGAACGAGACATTTCCCTGTATGTACTCACTGAGCATAATTATCCTGAATAGAGTTGAGCAAGGTCAGCTCCTTATTGAGGTACATCTGAGTGTCATGCAGAGTGTTGTATAACGTGTAGTACTGCTTCGTCTCCTTATGCTTGCCAGACACTGAAAAGAAAAACATGTTATTTATTGTTACCTTGCAAAATTTAATGTAACAGCAAGAAGATACCTTTTTGTATTATTTTAACTTTTCATTAAGAAAAAATGTAAAATTGATAAAAAAAAAGTAAAAAGGTAAAAAATTACCTGCTCCCTTGATATCATCATTGCTAATTACTAATTAATCTATAATACAATATAAAACCCTTATTTTTCGGTATGCTAGTACAATAATCATAGCAGACATTGTTAAATTTTTTTCCATAGCATCATTCATTTTTTGCTTTTAAGTTCACCTTTTTCTTTATCAAAATTAATAACCAATAAATACTTTATCCTACTAGCCTTTTTTTTAATGAAGTCTTAATTTGCACCATATTAACTAGACACTAAAACATCACAAGGTACCCACCCTGGGTGTAGAGCTCAAGGAACCTGCGCTGGTACTGAGCCAGCTCTGCTCTTCCTGGCACCTCGTCCACTTGTCTGTGCAGGCTGGCGATGGCCCTGTTCCTCCGGGCCAGCTGCAGTCTCAGGGCTTGCAGCTTATCTCTCTCCTCGGCCAACTGCTGGACCAGGCCAGGGTCAGAGCCGGTGTCCCCTCCCGCCTCAGCGTCCCTGTAGAACAAGTTAGATCTTAGGACGGCATTTTAAGCATGCTCCTACAACTGTAGAAAAACTAGATTTCTATACAAGTTCTATTTCTTAATTTTTTTAACTGCTTTTTTTAACTTAATCAAAATCACATGTTTTACAGCAGCAATTCATGAGAGGTATTAACATTCTGTCTTATAAAAACAGCTTTTCTTAAAAAAATATTAAATTTTACACCCTTTTCACTCAAAATTATATTAAAAAACTAATTTTTGTAGCTATACTGGGTATAGTTCTGGTGATTTCACAAGTATTTAAATTTAATTTAATATCCCAGAGTTATTCACACAAGTGTGGGTAAGAATTAAATATATACTGTAGTAGAAAATATTTACAAAGATTTTAAAAGTTTGCCTGTATTTTTTTTTTTTTTTTTTTTTTTTTTTTTTTTTTTTTTTTTTTTTTTTTTTTAAATAAAGCAGATAGCATTTATTTTGATTTCACGTTTTTGGTACTGAAATTTTTCTAGATTAAAATCTTTACTTCATGAATAATATGAATTTGCTTGTATTATTTACATTTCCAAATGGTACTTACGCTAGCAATGCCTGCAGCCTCGCCAGCTCTGAATGGCAACTCTGCTTGAACTGTGTTTCCTGCTGCTTGAGACTCTCATTGAGAAGCACCAGCGAGTGAAGTTGGCGCACCAGTCTGCAGTGATAACAACATAATCACATATTGGATGTATCTTTTTTAAGTAAAAATAAGTTCATTTAACGTGTGTAAAGCTTTTAACTTTACAAAATAGAAGCTAAAATATGAATTGGCTTCTATCAAATATCCAGTACAGCAACGACAACATATATGTTGCAGAAAATATTTTGCAAATATTATAACAATTGATTTTATTAAACACAAATAGTGTACACATACAATATTATAGTTACTGAGTACATAATTAAAAGAGCTATTGAAACAATTAATATGTAATTTAAAAGCATAAGCTTTATCAAGAATAAGATTTACAGTATCAATAATTTTAATCAGTAACAGCAGTAATATTAATTTAAGTTTCTTTTCTCGAAATGTAGTTCTTACTTTATATAGGTATATTATAGACACCAGTACGTTGAAAGCCAAAATATTTTACTGTCATCTCCTGCCAAAGTACTCACCCTTTGTTATGAGGGTTTTCCAGATCTGTGAGGGCACTCAGGGCCTGCTGCAGCCTGTCTTGCCCTTGCTTCGCTGCCTCTATCCTCTCAGTGGATGCGCCCAGCTGAGTCTCAAGCTCCGCCTCCTGAGCCTCCATTTTTGCCACCTGCTCAGCAAGGGCGTCTCGTTTGCGAGTGAGCACCGCACGCCGACGAGCCAAAGAGCCCTCAACTCCTCCAGGGCTTGACTAAAAATACAGGTGTTTGTTAGAACAAACTAACAATGAACAGTGATCTCACAATCAGAACAGCTTCAATGTTACCTCTGATTGAATTGAACTGCAAATCTAGGAAGTAATAAAATGAAGATTTGCAACGTTGGGAGTAGTAATAAGAGAATGGAGTCTAGCTATAATAATTTTATTTTCTTTCCTCATTCATTTCAATATAGACTGTATTATGATGTTCCCAAAAATAGCAATCATACTATGAAAATAAGGAATGCAAATTGTGCCCACCAGTACTTGAATTTAAAAATGTATATAATACTAACTATACTCTGTAAATATAAAATACTGTATATGAATCCATATTGCAGTATATTTTTTTGTGTTTACTATTACAAATAATGTGGAATTGAAGATTTACTTTACTGTTTGAAGACAGGATTTAGTTGATATTTCAATTTATATAATCAGAACAGCGATGTAAAATATTATAAAATAATCTTAATAGAATTAACTCTTAAGTTAAAAACACATAAAAAAAATTTCAGATTGTCCTCCTCCTCCCCTAACTTATTAAAAGCTTTAATCATATTTTTAGTTTACAAATTAGAAGTGAAAAAGCAAACATATACATTTTTAAACTATATATATACTGTATGTATTTAATATTTTGTTCTTCATCTAAAAAATTCACACTATGAGCACATTGCTATTTACAAAAAGCAGGCTCCTCCCAGCAGCCATAGAATTTTTGCCGATCTCACCTGCATTTCTTCCTTCATTTCTGCGTAGTGCTCAGCTGCCTGGGCAATCTCCTCAGCTCTCAGACCGACGATGTTACCCACCACAGCAGCGGCAACACGGGATCCCTACACAACAGTGGAGTCAACATGGTGTGTACATAATTGCTGATTAACACAAATTGTTGGTCTGATAAAACAAAATTGTACTAAAAATCTGTTCTTAGCCTCACATAGGTGCGCACTTTGGTCAAATAGAAAATCTATCAGATGTCAGCAAACTTCTCTTTCAGAGTCAATTAGTAGCGTAGGGAGCTCACAATTTTTCCCTTTATTGTCCAGATAAATAAAGAAAAGGTGAGTGTATTAAATGCTACTCTACATTGACATACAAGATTATAATAATAAATGTATTTTTCCTTATTTCTACACTCTTTTAAAGCTAGCAAAAATCGAAGTTTAATATATTAATAAAGCTACTACATACATGTACAATATATTATATCAAATAATTTTTTTTACCTGCTTAAATTTAATTTTAATTATATCTTGTTGAAACCTCTTCTCCCAGGAATAAAATGAGTTAAATTACCATCTCTTTAAGCTAGCTTTAGTTAGCTCTAATTTTGCTATAATTTTTTCCTTAGTACCCTATTGGACAATTCTTTATATAGCTTGAAACAATATTTACTAGTAGATACAGATTATAAATAATACAGCATCTTTTCCTCACATAAAAAAATTGAGTTGAAAAATAATAAACGAATAGAAAAGCTTCATTATTGCTTAACATTATTATTTGAGTGTGGAATTTCGATTTAAGTTTATGCCACTAATGGACAACAACTGACCTCACTTTGCTGGGCGAGGTCCATTGATTGCATCAACGTTGCCAGCTTTCTCTGCAACAACAACAACTCACACATTGCACACTCTGCAAGCACAGGCAATCAATTTGCACACAAATTCATAAAACAAATTTTCAAAATCACTGAAAGTCAACACTGGGTAACACATAAAAATATTATCACATAAAAATTATCCAATAATGTTCTTTAACATTTTCTTTTGCTTTTTTTTTTTATGAAATATTTTATTAAATTCATGCTAGTTTAGTACAATTATTATCTTTTTAGTTAATTGTTAATTTTTACTTTACTTTTCAATAGTAAAATTTACCTGGAGGAAAACCTCAAAACTTAGTTAACATGTCCTTGCTGTAAGTTATAATAATATGCTTGAAATTTCATGCAAAAACACACTCATCAACAACAAAAGAAAAAAATCAATTTCTAAAAAAATATCCATAGTTGTTACGTAGTACACAGATGAATAATTTAATATTTTTTATTAACAAATCTAAGCAATGCTTGAATGGTAACAATACATAAATGCATAGCTTGGAGACATGCAAACAGTCTCTAACCTCTTCTTGCTGCTGTTGATGTTGCTGGGATTCAGCAGTGGACTCTGGACTCTCAGAAGCCTGCCAACAGGTACAAAATACATACTCAGAATCTCTCCAAATATATTATTTAACAACTTGTTTCTATACTACTCAATACATTTTATTTATTTTAATTTTATAGAGATGCAATTCATTATTAAAATGAACATAATAGGAATGTTTGAAAATGTACAATTAATTTTAGAATCAAATGAACCATCTGTGAATGGAATATAAGAAAAATCTTATTCCTGATTTTTGATCAGGTACAGTATTTACAAACAAATGTTTTAAAATTTTTGAACAATCAATTTAAATAACCATAGCATCAATTATCACTGTTAATTTCTATAACTTAACTAAAATAACAAGGTTTTTAATGTAACAGGATAAAGTATCTCCTAATTATGTAGTTGCTAATCCTTTATTAATCCTGAATACAATCTAAAAAATAATAATAGCTTGCATTATCTGATGCTAATGCTCTGATAAGCTCATTTAATCAACGCTAATTATCCTCGAGGTGTGACTGACCTCTGGCTTGTCTCCCGGGGTCACCGCCCTCCTTGCCATCTGTCCATACTCCAGCAACGTACTCTGGACACGGGACTCCTCGTCCGGAGGAGGGGCATCTCGCCGCCGAAACTTTCGCACCGCACCATAGCTGTCCTGTAATGATGGGGTCAGTCAAACATTATGATCACATAGAGGGCTCAGATAGCAGCTTGTATATGGTAGAAAATATATGCAGCACTGATACAAATCATCACGGTATTTATTTTTTTTAATGCTTTTTGCTCATTAATAAATTATTATTTAACTGTAGTCAAACATAATCAAATGAAATGAAATTGAATTTTAATTGCTTCAACTTAATTTTTGTTACGGGGTATGCAGCTATGTGAATAATATTTTATACACTAATTTTCTGAATACAGTTCTACAGTATGAACAAATCACAATTCATGGGAACATTTAAAGAAGAAAGTATGTATCTAACGTAAGTAAAGTTAACAAGTCTATTTTGAGACTCTTTCCTTTTCTCTCTCCTCCCCCTCCCCCCCTCCATATACACTAAAAATAAAATTAATGAAGAATGTATACCTGTACATTGCTGCATATGACATTATTTATAATTTGTTTGAGACACGTTTATTATTTAATAAGTATTTTATATTATTTTTCCTGGGTGTCTGGATGTCTGGTAAGCCCCAGCATGGCCGTAATATAACTCTTACTGGAAAGATTTAAATACCTGGCCACACCCAAAAGGATAAAAATGGCGTCACGGATATTTGATTTAATTTGTTAATGCATCAATCAATATTTACGACTGTCGTCCATATCAAAACACCTGAAAGGTAGCCTTATCGCATGTATTGTTTACCTGTTTTTTAATGACAGTCTCATTTGTATCACTTGGTTAAGTTTCAAGCCTCACCTGGACTAGCCGAATGTTTGCTGCTGCGATGGCAGAGGCCTGCATTTTGTCAGCCTGCCCCGAAACTTGGGGGAAGATTCGAGAGAACTGCGAGATGGCAAGACTCCGGATTTGAGCACCAGTTTCTTGGCGAGTTTCCAGCGAACGCTTCACCAGCCACTGTAAGAGAGAGTTGTTTATGTTACTGTGGTGATCATTTTATACTGCAGTGAGCATTGCTACTCAATATTAAGGTAAATAATATAATAAATTTGTTGCAAGTAGCTACTGCTACTCCACCAAGTGGTTATTAGAATTACATTATACACAATCTCTAAATCCATTATTTTGTCTAAAATGTCAAACAATTCCAAATTTTAGTTTAAGTTACAATGTTAATTATTAATATTTACTGCATGTACTAAATTAGTAAAATTCTTGTAAGTTCTTAAGATTTTGTACACTCCTCGCCTCTGAAAAGCTCCCTTCTACAGCATTGTTAATCACCATGCCCTGTAAAGATAACACACAGCATGGTGATTAACAAGGCTGTAGAAGGGAACTTTTCAGACGTGAAGTGTGTACAACATAAAACATGACCAAAAACAACAACACTGCATAGTTTGATAATTTACAGTATATGCTATGGTTTAAATTTCCTCTGGTGACAATACCTTACCTGAATAACAGGAAAGATGTGGATACAGTCCAAGCCTTGTATTTGATGTGGCTCTATACGATGAGGACATTCCATAGCTGGCAGAACGGCTACAATTTTCTCAGTAAGAGCTCTGTAATCACAAGATAAATTTTATCTTCAATTTTATTTGTTATTACATTGATTGCTGACTGTTTTGAAAGCTACGTTATAATACATATTATAGAATTATGTGGTCTAGGGGTTTTCTTTATTCATAGAAGAAAAGATACTATGTCACAGTATTTTATTAAAAATTAAAGACACCAATATTTTTAATGCTTTACAATTGTTTTAAACAGGGATATTTTTTTATTTATTTATTATACAAGCAGATTTTTGTTCATAAGTTATTTTTCTATATTATAAGAGGGTTATCTAATTTTATTTTGTAATGTATAATATGTACACTATATTTGTGTTCAATAAAAAAATTAAGTAAACAGGGATAAATACATTTTTCTTAACCATACAATAATGATTGTGGTTATTTGGTGAGACAACTCACATTTTGTGTCCGATAGTGAGGTTCTCTTGAAAGAGCAGATCTACATCAACATCGAAGCTGCAGTTCTCAATACACCAGACCAAACCACCAACAACCTGCAAGCAAGTCATGGACAGGAGCATTATTATTGCTACTTGTTAAAAATATACAACAATGTTTTATTTTTAGTAATAATTTTTTTATTGACGCGAATCAAAGTTTAAACTGCAAAATGTTAAAATAATTGTGGTTTGTAACTTCTTTTACTACTCTACATAAAGATTAAAACAAAAATAAGAACATTTTTACCTTAATTCTTATTAAGTTTATGAGAAACCTGGATACTGTATCCCTCTGTGTGACTAGCAACCAGTAAGTATTGTAAATATTAATTACTGATTCAAATTAATTACATAACACATTAATTAACAGAAAACACAAGGATCAACCTCAAAAAATTTTAGTGCGAAAATGGATAGAGGGTGGAAAGTTATGCCACTCTGATTTTTTTTCTGATTTTTTAGAGACCGGGAAGTATTGCTGAAGGGTTTTGCCGAGGTCAGGTTTGAACCCACTTCTTTTTTAGGTCCTACGGTATCCTTTTATTAAGAGAGGCGTCACTTTCTCTGTACTTTCAATAATTTTTTTAAAAATTGTTCCCGGACTTCAAAAAATCTTAAAAAAGTCAAAGTAACAAAACTTTGCACCCTGTATCAATTTCTGCAATAAAGAATGTTGAGATTGATACTACATTTGCTCCACTGAACAGTTTACGTCCCACACTGACCTTATCAAAGGGTGAGAGTCCCTTGATGCGAGCTCTGAAGTAGCCGGCAGCCACCAGCAGGTCAATGATCTCTTGCAGCTTCACTGCCTGCTCCTCATCCTCCCTCACTTCAACCTGCAAGAACGACCATAATAAGATCACAAGAGAGGACGACCTGCGTTATTTTTTTATTACAGATTTGGACCGAGGACTTCGAGTTACGTACAGTATACACACATAAAAAAAATGAGATTTTTTTAACCTTATAAAACCCCAAAAAATTTAAGGAAAAATTATGTTTCATACTGGCTGGTCATGTAACAAGTTACCCTATGTTTGAGTCTTAAAGGTGAACTGAAGGGATTGCTTTTTTTTCCCTTTAGGGAACCTTATATTACCTATCCCATCCATCTGCACTAATTTTTTCATGGCAGATACTTATTGTGCTGCTGTAGGACAATTAGTGAAAAAGTGAAGTTGTGACGGATCAGCGACGGTTGGTTGACTTAAAACTCGCCGCGGTGAAAAAACACACGAGCGACCGCGGAAACTGCCGAGAGAGTGGCGATCGCGAGCCGATCGCCGCTCCCTCGGCAGTTTCCGCGGTCGCTTGCGGTAGCTCGTGTGTTTTTTCACCGCGGCGAGTTTTAAGTCAACCAACCGTCGCTGATACGTCACAACTTCACTTTTTCACTAATTGTCCTACAGCAGCACAATAAGTATCTGCCATGAAAAAATTAGTGCAGATGGATGGGATAGGTAATATAAGGTTCCCTAAAAGGAAAAAAAAGCAATCCCTTCAGTTCACCTTTAATAAATTTATTACAGTACATGACTATGATCTTATGATGTCACAGATTTTGCATTATGATTTTAAATGTGTTTTAGAATTCTGGAATTAACTCAATGCAGGATTATGCAGGTTATCTATTAATTATATACTTGTAAATTACACCATTTCTACTTATATACAAGTTAAATAATTGGACATAATGCAGTCAGAAATAAAAGCAATCTTCACAAGTACACAAGCCATCATGTATGCTATACAGTCTCTTGTTAGATATAGCAATATTTGCATAAATTCCTTTTCTATATGCATTGCTTGAGCCTGCAATGCATATAGAACCATAATGCTAAAATCTAATACAGTACCTTCACAATTTTGCCATCAGCATCCAGTGAGGTTGCTCCCGACTTTGGCTTTGGTAGAAACATTCCACCTGGTGCAGCACACATTTTGGTGACGATCAACTGAGGAAAAATATGACGACGTCAGTTATGGACCGTACAATAATATACTGTCAGCTAGGTGAAGTGTGGTACCTTACGGGAAAATGACTTGAAATCGGTAAAGTAGCCGTTAATACCACGACGATATATCATATTTAAAGGTTCTTGATATATGTACAGTATTACATATGTATTACACCACGCACCATGCAGTGCTTTCAAGCAATTTATATATGTTACATTTTTAAACCGTTTGTTTAAAAATAAAAACAGGAGTCCAAAGTTCCATTCAAATACAAATCAAATTAAGCAAGTACTGTAGAGAAGCAGAAGGTCGTCATAATCATTTTACTGTATTTGCTTGCTTCGTTCGTCTGCTTGCTTTTCCTGTGGACAGCTTTATTTGAATCTCGTCATGACTTTTGAATACAAATTAATCATTAAATAAATACAAAAACGGCGCCGGTTTCGGCGGGATGCTGGGACATTGGACCTTGGGACTCGGCGGGCTCGGGGAGCTACGCCCCCTCTGGCCCGTTACGGTACAAATTTGGAAGTGTTTCGTGTGAACTGTTTGTGGTCCGTGACAGTGTTCTGCGTCTTATATAGAAAATCTGCTATACACAGTAAGATTCAATAACTATAGATTTAATTATTGAATTCGTTAATTTTTTATTTAATTCAGTCGGGCGCCCGACGACAGGAAAATTAAAAAATTTATTGAGCCAACACAAGTTGTCATGCCAGAAAAAAACGACTTGAAATTTCTGTCATAAATCAGATAATTTACCCACCAAGTTTTAATGAATAACTAAAAATAAATTCTTACCTTATAATTTAAGATCTGGTCACAAGAAAGGTCCTTTAAGTTCTTTAAAAGGCACTTATTAATGGTTTAAATTAGTCTTATTGGGAGGTACAAAGTTTTATGTAAATATGACTTCGCTCTGTGATCTTCATTTGAAGTTACAGCGGTAAAATGAATTATAAATTTGAATCCGGCCATATCAGGAAAACACGATGAAAAGTGAAAAAGTAAAATAAAAGTAATTTTAAAAGTTTCTAATCGAATCCTGGCTGCTAAAATATGAATTGCAAGAACTTTGTTATACTAATTATGATAAATTTCGTGAATGGGTTACACGGTCACACGTGAAAGGATGTTTAAAAGGACACATATGCCATATATATGACCATATTATACATGCATGCCATGACGCTATATATATATATATATATATATATATATATATATATATATATATATATATATATATATATATATATATATATATATATATATATATATATATATAACGCTATATATATATATATATATATATAACGCTATATATATATATATATATATATATATATATATATATAGATAGATAGATAGATAGATAGATAGATAGATAGATAGATAGATAGATAGATAGATAGATAGATAGATAGATAGATAGATAGATAGATAGATAGATAGATAGATAGATAGATAGATAGATAGATAGATAGATAGATAGATAGTATAAAAAATTAAATTATCAATACAAATTTTCATTAGCTATAAAAAGAATTCGGGTCAGGCATATATATATATATAGATCGATCCAGTGATTTTAATTAAAAACTTTTGAATTCAAAGGAAATTATAAGTCTTGAACTTTTTTCCTCAGGATATAATATATAGCAGAGACCATAATATAATTATAAAATATATATTATATTATTATAATATTAATTGATTATAATATCTGCAAATCTGCATGATCCACATGCATGCAGTAATAGTTTGCCACGACTACGACTTCCTAAATTTTAATTGAGATTTTATGATTGTGTAAATGTTTTTTATTTATGTATACATTAAATTAATGACATTAAATTTATACATATATGAAGTTCAAATATTATAAATATTTATAAATTTAGTATAGTTGCTATAATGTTATAATCCCTAAATTACAAATTTACAATATATATATTATATAATTAATATAATTATATATATTTATAATGATATTAATGATTCGAATTAATTGTTAAATTATATAAGAATAATATAAATTAAGATCAAAATACAATTTAATTATATTTATATAAATTATATGTAATGTAGTCATTACATACAGTATTAAAAATATAGTTATATGTTTATATAAAATATTTTAATTACAAAAACATTAATAGCGAATATTAATATCATATATATATGTAGTGAAACAAATTTAACTGCTTTTTATATTCCATAAAAAATTAGCTAAAATATATATTACAATCTATACATGATAAATATTTGAAATCCTCTCTATATTTTTTACAAGCAGTATATATTTAGCTTCTAGCTATATACTATAAGTCTAACATATATACCTGAAAAAATGTCATTCTAACATATACCTGAAAAAAAGAAAGCAAAAAAACTTGTTTATTTTTTAACGCATATTATATAACAACCTTGTATTCCTTCGCATTATAGTAGCAAGTGGATGTAGTCAAAATTATATATCATATATTCTCTCGGGAAATGTGTATTTGCTAACTTTTGCATCTCCTAGCTAGTTTTCAAATTTTGTAAACAATAAATTAATTTTAATTTTACATAATTTCAAGTATTTTTAGGTTACTTCCGGCGGGAATGTAAAATAAATTTGACTGTAGGACATAAAAAAACAAAACAAGTTACGCGAGAACTCCCTCTTTTATCTAGAGTTCACCAAGTCGAGGACAGTGTGAGCCAAGATGCCGAGCAGTGCGCAAGGAAAGGCCAGTAGCTCTCTCGTCTTCTTCGTCAATGGAAAGAAGGTAATCGTTGATCTATTTTCGTAAGAATGACAATCAAAATATTCAACTGATAAAAATTAATTAAAGGTGGTTATGGTGAAATAAACGAAGAATAGTTCAAGCTTTATTATATTATGTATCAAAAGGAAAAAAAAGGGCATTTTATCTTAGAATTTCTTCAAAATTTTTATTTGATTGATATGAGATAAATTAGTGAAAAATGTACACAAAACGTTTTATTTAAATAATTTAGAATGTTGATCATCTAACTGATAAAATATTGGTTATAGATATTAATATATATTGTTATTGAGTTATATATATAACAAAAGACTGAACGTTACAAAATTAACTATAATTAACACATTTAATTCCTGTGTACATAGTTTCATTAAGGTATAACCTGAGAATTTGTCTGTCAAGGTCAAGAGGCGTGGCTACACCTGCAAATCTGACAACACTGTTGCAATAGTAATGCGAATAAAAGATTAGGAGGGGGTGGTAACTACAGTCCTTGAGAGCGTTGCCAAGTTTCTTAGGACATATCAGAAACGATCATCGCCACGGTTCGAAATATATGAAAACAATTCAGAAAAATAGTCCAAAAAATTAGCTTTTAATCCATGCAAAATTCTAAAAAAATTCTCGAGCCGTTTTTGTGCAATGTTGATTGAAAAATTTAACATTGAAAGGATACAAAATACACATTTTAATAAATTAATTATAATTAAACCAACGGTTAAAAAAATCTAAAAAAAATCAGTAGTATTTGGACAATTGTTGTAAGTCTACCAAATTAATTTCAAGAACATCTGTCGATACGACTTTTTTCGTCCGAATATCTCAGGTTAAGCCTTAAAGTAAAAAACTTTGCAGCAGTGTTGTTATTTGTTTTGTTTTTGCACATATCCCCCCTCTCCCGATTGAAACTAAAAGTATGACTTATGTCTTATTTTTAATTTGTTACGGTTCACTAAAGGGAAATTTACACTTAAAGAATAAACTATATATATAGCTTAAATATATTTTTGTTTTTTCTATATATATTATACATTTTATAAAAATAAATCAAATGAATGTTTCTGTATTTAAAAGTTAGAGTATTTCTAAGTGTAGTAATTAA
This sequence comes from Siphlonurus alternatus, assembly GCA_949825025.1. Lineage (NCBI taxonomy): Eukaryota > Metazoa > Arthropoda > Insecta > Ephemeroptera > Siphlonuridae > Siphlonurus > Siphlonurus alternatus. Next base: position 20,377,218 of record OX463783.1, on the reverse strand, counting down.
TCTATTATATATATATATATATATATATATATATATATATATATATATATATATAGATTTACATTTATTGTATAGAGTAAATAGAGGCTATCATATATTATTTTGTTACATAATTAATATTTGTAATTTATATTTTGGGCTAATTGTATGCAAAATTTTACTATAAAGGTGATGGGTTTGCTGATGTAAATATTTTATAAATTCTCTGTAAGTAACATCGTCAATCGCTCCTTAAATACTTCTTAAATACGACTTCTAAAAATAAATTAATTTGCTACTTGTCTTATATACACCGTTATACACAGTATAACGTACATACGGTCGTCTTACTTTATAGTTTAAAAATAGAACAACACACGTTTGGAATTATAGTGCTATTATATTAAGGGTATAAGCGTTTATAACATACTTTAAATTTCACAATTTATTGACAATTTATGTTATACTTTTGAGTCCATCCGTATATAGTACATTTAACGACAATATAATTATATTTAAATAATTATATTTGTTTTTATAAAAAAAAGGACATGAAACATGATAACAAATAAGTTGCAGTGCAATTTTGTTATGTTGTTTGCGATTATAAAAATAATTATTGTTTATAAAAAATTTCTCATATTAATAGTTTGACTGATAAGAATGAATATTTTGAGAACTGGAAAAAATAGCCTTTGAAACCAGTAAAAGATATTAAAATTTACACTTATTTTGCATAATTTTTTAGCCATATATCATGACTTGATTTTTATTACACGTGTACATGCATGCAGTAATATAATAGATTCATGAAAATTTTGCTATCTCAAAACTTCATTTTTTTTATAATAGTTGAAAAATTGTACAGGCTTATACGCGTATTATGAATATAGATTGAAAAATAGAGTATAATAATTTATTATACTAAATTAATGTTCTTTTATATTGAATTAATTCAATATTTTTTTTCCATAGCCTTCTTACTCCAATTAAAAAAAAAATAGTTATTATTTTTTTTATTTTCAGGGCTGCATAAATATGCACTTTTACTAAAGAGTATGTTATACTGCTTCGATCATTTTATATTAATATTTTTACGTTTTCGAAAATTATTCATGATACATACTTATTTCATAAAACGCCATGCATAGGGGGCACTATAATTAGAATTTCTTCTATAAAAGTACCCCCTTATTAGTTATTATAATATATTATCAAATTAATTGATAAATTATTACCAAATACAAAAGAAACACAATGAAATATAATTATACAATAAGAAATTATTGCATTTATTGCCACATACATATTTACTAGTTAACAAGTTGTTTGTTAAATTTAATTGCTTTATAAACAAATATAAATATAATTTACCTCTGCTTTTTCTAGGCTACATGAAAAACTTTTCATTACTTTTATAATTTCCCTACAATTATCCAATTTCATCATGATTAGTTTTTAAATAGAATATATACCTTGTTGGACCCTTGGAGCCGTCCTCTAAAATATAAAAACGTGCTGATACGAATCTCATTCTAACAATTATTTTTTTCTTTGTTGACAGGTGGTTGACAACAATGTTGACCCTGAGTGGACACTTCTTTACTACTTGAGAAACAAACGTATCCTTTACGCAGGTTCAAAACTGGAAAATAATTACTCCCGGGTGTATGTATAAGGAAATTCAAGGATTTTGTCTTCAATTATAGTAAAAAAAAAAAATATATATATATACATATATATTTTAAACTTAAAGTGCTTTTTCAGTTACATATAAATTTCTCTGCAAATTTGGAAAAATATTCTTACAAAAAATCCTTGAATTAATATACATGATTCGTAAGTAATTTTACATTATTTTGTTTATATGAAATAAAACAAAGAAGCGTTTCCTCAATTTGCTTGTTTTTCTACAGCTCCATCATTTAGTTTTGTAATTTTAGTGTTTTAGAAGAATGTCTATAGCTATATATTATCTAAAAACTTAAGTGCACAATGTACTGTATATATAATTAACGTACGTACCTGAGAATATTTTATATAAACTAAAACTTATAAATACAGAGCAGGAATTACGGTCATGCTGTCCTGAAGTTTTTATTAAAGTAAAAAATAAATAAATAAATAAATAAATAAATAAATAAATAAATAAATAAATAAATAAATAAATAAATAAATAAATAAATAAATAAATAAATAAATAAGACGACAAGTAAAACATGCTTTACATAATATTTAAATATATTATATTATATAAAAACATATAATTATTTTAGCTTATTATATAATCCTATTATATATATTAAGTCGCATATATGTAAATTTGGGTTCAGTATCAATTACTATGATCTATTACAGTGTTTCCCTCTTTAAATATTGTCTAACAGGTTTGAAAAACTGGTTGAAACTCAATGCGGGCCAGAGCTTAATTAAAAAATTCCCACACATTTCTGTTCAGTTATATAATAATACAATATAATATTTTATTAGAGTTTGTATATAAATCTTAGTATTATACTATATTTATGATTAAGTCCTACAAAACTTTATAAGCATAATTAATCACAAGTTAATTTGTATTAATTTATGATTTATTAAACTTAATTTACTATACTTTTTTTTTACGAGGATGAATTTGTAAATCAATAAAAGAGTATAATAAAAAGAGTGCATGGCTAAAAATCGTCTATGAAAGTCCATCAATGTTCTCCAGTCCCTCCACTTACATAGCAGACGTTTCCTTAACCGGTTCTCCAGTACTTCTGTGCGGCACCAAGCTGGGATGCGGTGAGGGCGGGTGCGGGGCCTGCACTGTGATGGTGTCCAGAGTGAACCGAACCACCGGCAACGTCTCGTATCCTTTCACAAGATGTGTTAAGGGCATTGGGTGTAGCACCGGTAGTTGGCAACACTGACGTATCTTCACCATGTTAATTTTTGATCATTGCTCCTTGGAGTAATTTTTATGCTAGAGCTAAGCTGATTGCTGTAGTATCAAGATAATTATTAGCCCAAGTGCACAATTTGGCTAAATAAAGTCTGATTTAAAGAAAAGTATTTTTTTTATATTTTAGAAAAATGCATGTAAATTTAAAAAATTACTAAAAAATACTTTTCTTTAAATCAGGCTTTATTTAGCCAAATTGTGCACTTGGTCTAATAATTATCTTGATACTACAGCAATCAGCTTAGCTCTAGCATAAAAATTACTCCAAGGAGCAATGATCAAAAATTAACATGGTGAAGATATGTCAGTGTTGCCAACTACCGGTGCTACACCCAATGCCCTTAATTGTAAAAACTAACGTAAGAGTAATCCAGCTTTCGGTCGCAGGAAGGGATGTGGGGGCAATGTTATTTCTAGGAGGATTCGACTGAAAGAGTATGGGGGTGAAAGGTGGGTGGGGAGTATAAAAACCTCCAATTTCATAAACTAAACATGAATTTATCATATATATGTAACAAAAAATAAATAAACGAAAGAGTTACTATATATATTATAGCTTTTTTTTATATTTAATTATATTTAATGTATGATGAATATGAGATATAATCTAATTTTATAAAGTTAATATACATTTTATTTGGCAATATGATATACTTTTAATTATTTTTTTATAATATTTATCACACATTACATTAAAAATCATATTATATAAATTATATATTTTATTGAATTGTTAATAAATAATTAAAACAGTCTTTTCAAAAAGAGGACATGTTTTTAATACAATGCATTTTTGTTAATTTTTCTTGAGAATAAATTATTTATATTATGGTAAAAAGTATACCATATCTTTTGTACCGACTATTATATATAACAAGTTGCGTAACAGCCAGCATGTCCTTGCATGGTAAGTGAATATATTATTATCTAATGTCTTAAAGATTGGACTTTAACAATTTGTACCACTTGAACTCATGGAGCGAGACGTTATTACGTAATTCAGCAGTGAATTTGCTACAACTTTATATAAATATTGCGTATAACCTTATGTTAATTATAGACTTTTTATCAATCAAAATAGAAAAATGAAACTAAAGTTATCTATTTATTTATCAGGACTAAGAAAAAAAAATGTAATTGTTTTGTTGAGAATTTATTTACAGAATTATTTTAATTTATTTTAAACGTCATCCCCGCACAAGTGCTGCTGTAATGACGGTGTAATGAGTACACGGATGAAAAAGCGCGTGTTTTGGTGAAAAAGGACACCTTTTTTCTCCGTTTTTTAATGAGCTCGATAACATTTTGAGTGGTTCCCTTAATTACACCTTACATTTTACTTGAACAGTGAAAACATAAAAAATATAATAATTGTTAACATAATTGTTAAATATAAATAATTAAACTAATAAATGTCGGACTATAAAGGAAATGATAAATATATATTACATGTGTTGGAATATGTGTGTCCCTTGAGAGATTCAATAGATTATATTATATTATTTAAAATGTCATTTCTTATTTTTTTAAATAGTCTTTACTGAACAAAATGTTATTTATGTATATAACTATCCATGTAATTGAGTAAAAAATCAAGATAACACTATCTTTGGAGTCAAATATTTGTTTTCAAATATTTTGCATTTACCTTAAAATTTTTAACAGCAACCGCTATAGAGAGACGAAAAAACTGAATAACTACTAGTAGCTTCATAACAGAAGTCGCTATAGAGGGCCGAAAATTATAATTTTGTGTGGAAGATTGCAATTATTCGAATGCATCGCGCAGGCCCTTACACTCCTGTTAATTTTAATGGAGTACCGACCTCAAATTTTTTTATTGCAGAAATGGATAGAGGGTGCAAAAATATGCTACTCTGATTTTTTTCAGATTTTTTAGGGACCGGGAAGTATTGCTAAAAAGTTTTGACGAGGTCGGGTTCGAATCCACGTCCCTTTAAATTTGGGTCCCATCTTTTATTAAGAGAGGCGGCAAGAGGCTGCACTTTTTCTGCACTTTCAATAATTTTTTAAAAATACTTCCCGGTCTCAGAAAAATCTGAAAAAATTCAGAGTAGCATATTTTTGCACCCTCTATCCATTTCTGCAATAAAAAAATTTGAGGTCGGTACTCCATTATATATAGGATATAAAATAAAATGTTGCGCAAGTATTGTGTTAGTGAAAAGGAAAACTAAAATGTGTACACATAAATATTGAAATTTTGAGAATGATTGATAAAAAAAGAAACAACTAAAGTTCATATGCATTTGTATAAGCGCATAATAATTAATATAAAAAAATATTAATTAGTAATTAATGATTCGTGAGAATTTAAGAGCTATGTTTTAATGCTACTAATGACTATTTTGGGATATCAAGCATTAATTATTGTTTTATCCAGCCTCCTCCGTGACGCGTTTTATAATATTATATGTTGTTAATTTTTTAATTATAAATATAATATAATTATAATAAGTACTATAACCTTCGTTGTATGCTTCTAATATAATAATATGCAGTCCATTCTAACAATGCTCTAGGGACTTCATCAAATTCTTTTATTTATAATCCGGCAAAAATTTCAAATCATTGTTCCTTTGTCTTTTGGAGCTTTTGTGCTATCAAAATCATGCAGGGGAAGATTCTTGCTGTTCCAAAGCGAGACAAAGTTCCTTGACGGTAGCAGCCACGTGGCGGTGAACGCGTGCCTGGCGCCGGTGTGCTCGATGCACGGCCAGGCGGTGACCACGGTGGAAGGACTGGGCAGCACGCGTGACACCCCGCACGCCGTCCAGGAGCGACTGGCGCGCAGCCACGGCTCGCAGTGCGGCTTTTGCACCCCCGGTATCGTCATGTCAATGTACGCTCTGCTGAGATCGCAACCCAGGCCGGGACACAGTGACCTCGAGACGGCGTTGCAGGGTGAGGGATCGAGGGTCGGAGAGGTCGAGCTTTTTTATTTATATATATATCAGGATTTTTTTTTCTAGACTAATATATAAAGGTATAATAAAGGAAAGAGGGCACTTGTATTTTTATTATAAAATTATAATTTTTTACAGCAAAATAAAAATGATGATAGTTGTTGAAGATCTTTTATGATTTATTTTAATTATTTACAAAATTAATTCATTGAATAACTTCGATATTTATTTTATTTTTATTACAATGTTAGCTTACTATAGCATATATATTTTATTCTCATTTTTGAATGATAACAAACGATTATATATACGCGAATAGGGTTTGAAGTTTGAACTAGCTCAGAAATTTCTAAAATGATGATAATGATTTTTTTTTTTTAAATAATGAAGCAATAACATTTCAAAAGTTGACGTTTTATTGAGACAGGTAAAAATTACAACACTGAACGTTTGATTTGACATCACATCCACAGGCAACCTGTGTCGGTGCACGGGATATCGTCCGATCATCGAGGGCTTCAAGAGCTTCGTCGAGGACTGGGAGGTGAAACGAAGTCTGCAGAACGGAGGAGCTAACGGAGCCGCGGGGGGCTGCAGCAGGAACGGTAGGTGGCACCATTTTGGGTATACCTATAATGGAGTATCGACCTCAATTTTTTGTATTGCAGAAATGGATAGAGGGTGCAAAGTTATGCTACTCTGATTTTTTTCAGATTTTTTTAAAGCCCAGGAACTTATATTTTTAAATAATTATTGAAAGCTCTTTTTGTGACGTCACGAGACGCCGCTCCTTAACAAAAAGATAGGACTTGCCGCCTCGTGACGTCACAAAAAGGACTTTCAATCATTTTTTTAAAATACTTCCCGGCCGGGCTCTAAAAAACTTGAAAAAATGCAGGGTATAGCATAACTTTGCACGTTTTATCCATTTCTGCAATAAAAAAAAATTGAGGTTGATACTCCATAATATATTATATGGTTATACCATGCCAAGCAATATACCACCGTCAGAGTACTGTATATAATTTTAATAGAAGCTTTATTATGTACCTATGTTATTTTAATTAACCTTTAATAACTTAAGTATTGTTTTTTTTTAATACTTTAAAAAAATTTATTATATTGAAATAAAATGTATCTAATGATATGTGTCCATTAAATGTTGAAACATACTTACTTTTTTAAGTTTTTTAAAGTACATTAGCTAATTAAAAATTTTTTGAATTTGAGGTATAAAAATCATATTTTCTTTTCTTTTTTTAATGAAATTATCGTTATAGGTAATATTCCTTTATTACATACATTTTATTCCGATATTTTTCTGTCACAGGCGATGACGGTAGTGGCTGCTGCAAGAAGTCTCCAGGAGACTGCTGCATGAGCACCACTAAAGAAATCACCAACAACTTGATCACCAAGAACGAGTTCACCCCCTACGACCCTTCACAGGAACCAATTTTCCCCCCAGAACTGAAGCTGTCCGCCAAACTGGACGAAGAATCGCTCGTGTTCCGTGGAGAACGAGTCACGTGGTACCGTCCTGTGACCTTGGACGACCTTCTAGCATTCAAAACAAAGTTCCCTTCAGCTCGCATCGTCGTAGGGAATACAGAAGTAGGAGTTGAAGTTAAATACAAGAATTGTTTATACCCAGTTATAATTCAACCATCACACATTCAAGAGATAACGTCAGTTAAAATTGTTGATTCTGGAGTCAAGATTGGAGCTGCAGTAACGTTAACTGAAGTTGAGACCTGCTTGCAATTAGAAATTAAAAACAAACCAGAATGCAAAACAAGAATATTTAAATCTATTATCGAAATGCTGAATTGGTTTGCAGGGAAACAAATTCGAAACGTCGCAGGAATTGGTGGAAATATAATGACTGGAAGTCCAATTTCAGACCTCAATCCCATTTTTATGGCAGCTGGTTGTACTTTAGAAGTAAAAAGTCAAAACAATGGAATTAGAAGCATAAAAATGGATAGTAAATTCTTTACTGGATATCGTAAAAATGCATTAAACCCTGATGAAATTCTATTGTCAATTATTATACCATACACTGATCAAAATCAATATTTCCTTGCTTATAAACAAGCAAAACGACGAGAAGATGATATTGCTATTGTTAATGCAGCATTCAATCTTACAATTACCCCAGAGAGTAATAACATTCAGGATATTTCAATGGCATTTGGAGGTATGGCCGCTACAACAATCCTCGCCACCAAGACACCAGAGAAATTACGTGGTAAAGACTGGGAAGAAAGCACCCTGGAACTCGCGTTTGACTCCCTGCTGGAGGAACTGACCCTTGACCCAGGGGCACCAGGTGGCATGGTCCAGTTCAGAAGGTCACTGACCCTCAGCTTCTTCCTCAAGTTCTTCCTCACAGTTCAGCAACAAAGAGGGCAGATCATCTCGGAGTCTTGCGAGAGTGCAACGAGACAGTTCAAGAACCTGAGGACCAAAGGGTCGCAATATTTTGAGATTGTGTCGGAGAACCAAGGACTTCATGACCTGGTGGGCAGACCGGTGCCACATTTGTCTGGAGTCAAGCAAACTACTGGTAAGTGGAATTTTATTATTATATATTTTTTTTTGTCTTGTTTGATCTCGATTAAATGTCGTTTTTTATTTCTTTTTTAAGCTATAAAATATTACAATTGAAAAATGTGTAAATGCATGAATATTCAATTTTATCTTTATATTTAAACATCAGAATTATTCTTTATTATATTTCCATTTTATAATTACATTATTATACGTGATGTTTACTGCAATTATAGATTATTTATTTAAACCGTTCAGGTATTCTTCATGTATAAATATTGTAATTAAAATTAAAATATTTAAATTTTACGCGAAGCTGTTTACAATTTACATAAGAAACCCCAATCGCGACGAGCGAGCTCTAACTGGTCATGATCACCTATAGTACTGTACACGTTACTTTTGACTTGACACAGGCGAGGCGGTGTACTGCGACGACACGCCACTCTCAGCCGGAGAGCTTCACCTGGCTCTGGTGACCAGCACACGCGCGCACGCCACTCTGCTTGAGATCGACGCGGGCCCGGCGCTCGCTCTGCCTGGCGTGGTCGCCTTCTTCTCCTCCAAGGACTTGAAGGAGCAAGAAAACGCAATCGGTATCATTCTACGTGACGAGCAAGTTTTCGCATCTCAAAAGGTACAGTTAAAGAATAGGATTATTTTACATGTATAATTTTTAATTCATCAGGAAAGGTTTAAAAGAGTCTATCGTCCTCATCTCATCCTTTACACGTCTAAATATAATATTTTTTACCTCAAAAACAAGTCTTATTTTCTTTTTGCTTAAAGTATGAATGACATGGAGACAATATTTCCAACATTTTATGCTCAATAATAAGAGGAAAGAAGACATAATCTCGTCTTTTTTCCCCCCTTTTTTTACTGTAAAATGGTGCAAAATAGGAGAGGGAATTAGACGAGGAGATAATAGCGAATAAAATATAAAATTTATTTCAACTCGGATGTCCATTTCAAAATATAGTTTTAAGTTCATTAATCATTACTCTTGTATAAACTGCGTGACAACATCACCTATAACAAAATGCGCACCGGTAACGTTCTTGCTATCTTGAGGTGTAAAATCCAGAAAGTGTAGCGCAGCAAATGTAACAAATTCTGTATTGATAATTCATCGATTAATGTAACGTCTTATACTCATTATTGTTATATTCTATATTTAATATTAATTCATGGATGTACATTGGAATAATATATATTATACCAAAAAAAGCGTGAATGTAATATAATACCTTATTCAACTGGTCTGTCATTAATATATATATATGATATTGAAGTGCTTATATTGTTGTACAATCGGAAGACAATAAAATAATTATGGATTGTTTCAGTGATGAAGTATATTAATTTAAATCCTCGTGTTCAGGTGACGTGCCATGGCCAGGTGATTGGCGCCGTGGTGGCCGAGACTCGCGAGTTGGCGCAGCGGGGAGCCAAGCTGGTGCACGTCAAGTACGAGGACCTGCAGCCGCTCGTCATCACCATCGAGGTGGGTGCATTCGGCTTGTGTGATATTATGAACTTTCTCCTTTGTTTTCCAATACTAAATAGAAGGCATAAGCCACGTTTTAACCAATCAGAGCGCACGTTAAGGCGGATTCACATATGGCGATTTCCAGCCTGCGACGCGAAGCGAATAATGCGCACTTGCTGTAACATCCATTGGCGGCCATATTTGGCGATAAAAAAAAAAAAACATCGTAGTTTAACGCGATATTCGCCGCCGCAATGGCGAATCCGCTTCCGGCGGCTTCCGCATAGGATTCCACAGCTTGTGTGGCAAAATCGCGGCGCATCGCTGCTGTCGCCATCTGAATCCGCCTTTATTGATCTCGCCCCATGCAATAGACAACATGCATGAGGATTTTTTTAAACTGCATATTTGGATAGAGGACCTCGAGTTATGATATTGTCAATTTTTTTAGTCATCTAGCACCCTTTAAATCATGCTGCAAAATGCTGTGACGTCATAGTCGTGTAAATATTTAACAAGCAAGCATAGAGAAAGACGTTGCATGCATATGACGTCACAGCGTTTTTCACCTCGATTTTGAGGAAGCTTAAAAATGACTGAAAAAAATGACAATTAATACATAACTCGAGGTAAAATATAATATTGTATTCCTCCAGGACGCGATCGCTGCCGACTCTTTCTTCGACTGTCCTGGCCACCTTCATTTAGACGACAATGACGTCACTGGTGCTCTCGGTGGCAGCGAGCACGTACTGGAGGGCGAGCTGCACGTGGGTGGGCAGGAGCACTTCTACCTGGAGACCCAGTGTTGCCGAGCCGTGCCGAGTGAGGACGGTGGGGTGGAGTTGCTGGCTGCCACGCAGACACCCAGCAAACTGCAGGTACACTGATGGTACTTTTTTTCCAATAGAGACAAATAGCAATATTTATTTGAGCGTGTTTTTTCCTTCTCCTTTTCAGTTTGTGTTTAATACGAATCAGAGTCGTATTACTCTATAGACATAAAAGCTATGGTTTAATATTTCCCCTAGAGTGTTTATAAATACACATGTATAAACATTGACTAAATAATACACTTGATACAATGCAAATAAGACATCATGGGATATATTGTGTGAGCAGGCGCGGATCCAGAAAAAAATTTCGGGAGGGGCTGCCTCCATTAGGCCAATGTTAAAAACAAAATTTGGAGTGGGGGAAATGCCTATATTGCCCATGTTAAATCCAAAATTTCGAGGGGGGGGGGACTGCAGCCCTCCCAGCCCACCCCCTGGATCCGCGCCTGTATGTGAGAACAATTGCTTGGTTTTCTTTTCTGAATAAAAATAATAATTATACAATTTTTTTTCTTGCAATATTTTTCTTATATAGAGATAAACTTCTCACGGTCCGTACAAAATCTATCTATATGGTCACTCCACTGTAAATTTACAAAATTTAATGTTAATATTACATTTAATTAAATGATTAATTTTTCAGGATGCGGTGGCGAAGATGCTGAGCGTGCCTCACAACCGCGTGGTGTGTCGCGTGACGAGGCTGGGTGGAGGGTTTGGTGGTAAAGAGACGCGCTCCTTCCTCGTGGCGCTGCCCGTCGCTCTCGCCGCACACAGGTCAGTTACAGACGTGCAAGATTTGGAGGGCGAAATTTCAGATATGACGTGTTGGCATAGGGTAGTCTTATCATACCCCTTTTTTTTTATTTAACTTATTTGAACCGCGTCCAGTTTTTTTTTCCGTACTTCGCGTACTCGAATATTTAAATTTAATTTTTACAATTTAGCATCTTTCATTAAATATATAGCAGGAAATTCAAGGTTTTTGTTGCTTGCGTTGCTTTTGAACTTTCAGTGTATTTTAGAATCTGAATATTTTTTGATATAGGAATATTATTAATATTTGTATTTATGTAAAATATCATACCGTCAACCTTTATCTATTCTGCTAATATTTTAATACGTCCTCGGCTTATATTTTATTTATTATTATTTACATTTTATATATAGGACATGCAAAGTTGATTCATTAATTATCAATTTTCCTGTTATATTTTATTTTGCAATTGAGATTGTACGCGGGTATACGTGAAAAACATATATATAGGTTTTCATCGTAATAATTTATATAAAATGACAAAAATTCTACATTTTTTAAAACGCTTTAGCTGATATATATAGCTATAGCTGTGTATATTATAGAAATATATTATAGCTGCGCTGTGTTTATTGATTTGCTTGTCTCGTGCTCGCGTCAGTCTATTTTTGAAGCACAACAGAACAGAGAGAGCGCAACATGTTGTACGTTTCATTCTGTGTTTTCTTTTTGCTTTTTGTAGTCTTAGGTGGCTGCCAATCCCGACAAGTGCCAGAGTACAGAAATAGAATTTTGCTATCAGAAAAGTAAGTGTCAGGATGGCCGAGCGGTCTAAGGCGCTGCGTTCAGGTCGCAGTCTGGTTCTCCAGGCGTGGGTTCGAATCCCACTTCTGACAAACTTTTTTTAAGCAAGAAAAAATACATAATTTTTTTATTGATCGATTATAAAAAAAAATGTAATAAAGTTTGTCAGAAGTGGGATTCGAACCCACGCCTGGAGAACCAGACTGCGACCTGAACGCAGCGCCTTAGACCGCTCGGCCATCCTGACACTTGAAAGAGGGGAGTGACAAAATTCTAATAATTCTAATTTTGTACTTTGGCACTTGTTAAGAGTAAAATTTTGATGTTTTTTAATTACCTAATATCACGCTTAATTTAAACCCAAGTTTCGATATACACACACACACACACACACACACACATATATATATATATATATATATATATATATATATATATATATATATATATATATATATATATATATATATATATATTATATATATATTATTTTTTCAATATTATACAATACAGTCCAGCCAAGATTATATTTATATTACATAATCCTATCGGCCGGTTCATAATATACATTATTATTTATTCATTTTTCAGCTCAAAACAGTTATATATTTTTTTTAAATATATACTTATATTTAATTTGTCAAAAAACATAATTAAGACAGATTACGAATTTTGGGTTGTATACTGGAACGTATGAAATTCTATCTCATGCAAGTGCGTTTTTTTTTTCTACCATGACCTTGGTTAGAGAGTTTGTTTTAATTATGACACCCCCCGTGCGCTGAAATCGTTTAATGCTGGGCTAAGGCCCCTAATTAAGGCATTTCGCAACCTCTATATATATATACAATTATAATATAACCCGTACACCGTATACTGTTTCTTGACCGTGACCTTTTTGACCTTTTATGACCTTTGCTACAGGTTACGACGCCCAGTACGCTGCATGCTGGACCGGGACGAAGATATGGCCATCACGGGAGGTCGCAATCCTTTCCTCGGCCGCTACCGTGTCGGTTTCTCTAAGTCCGGTCGCATCACCGCGCTCCAAGCGGAGATGTACGACAATGCAGGCTGCTCTCTCGACTTCTCAGGAGCAGTGAGTATTCTTAAAATAAACATACCGATATATTATTTTCTGCATCAACGTTATTAATTCCTCCAGGTGATGTTCCGTGCAATGACCCACGTGCAGAACTCGTACAAGATTGAGCACGTGGACTCGAAAGGTCACGTGTGTCGCACTAACCTGCCATCCAACACGGCCTTTCGAGCCTTTGGAGTCCCTCAGGGTATGCTGCTAGCCGAGACTTACATTGAGGACATCGCCACCTTCCTCAACATGGACCCTGCAGAGGTAGGTTATGATGGGGGGTCGAGGGGCGTAACCCCGCTGTTGGCAGATATTTATATCTAGTGAGTTTGCCAACTTCCTCAACCTACAGAGATGGGTCAGCAACCCCGAAGTCACCACTCGAGATGCTGATTGAATTATAACGTAAAAAAACATTATATACCATGCATTATTATTATCATTAAAATTATCAATTTAAAAAACTTTTTTTAGAGGTATAATTATTTACGACCTTAAGCAGAAACAGAGTTTTCCTGATGGGGGGGGGGGGGAAGGGGGGTAATACCATATACTCAAACATGAAACAATAAAGTCAAAGTTTTTAATTTTTTACAATTTTAATAAAAATGTAGGAAATTGATGAAATAATTTTTAAAGTTGTTAATAATTAAATTAAAGATTATTATTTTTGCAATTGGTCTTAAATTACTGTTAAAATCAGTCCCTATCAAAAAATTAATTTGTTAGATCATATTATTACTGTACTAATTTTAAAATATTTCACCAATAATCCTCCTCGTTTTCGTGTCCCCAGGTTCGCCGTCTGAACCTTTACTCGGAAGGTGATCTCACCACGTACAATCAGGCTCTGCAGAACTGCACGATACGTCGCTGCTGGGACGAGTGCATGGCCAAATCGGAGTACCTCGAGCGCAAGTCCAGGGTCGATAAGTTTAACAGGTGAGGCATTAACACGAGGAGATTGATTCTGGTTCTCATTTAATTTAAAGTATTATAACCATTGGAAATACAGTTGAATTTGATTATGGTGAAATAACTTGTAAAAATAACGAAAATATTAATATTATTTATTTATTCTCTTGTGGCTGTACATAATACAACATATTATAGAGACAAAAAGACATTTTCCTTAAAAATTAATATTGAACTATAATTATTATAAAAATTAGTATAAAATTGACATGCACATGCTACATAAATAATTATAAACATTAAATTAATGTTGTATTCTCAATTTGACCCAGTTTATAATAAGGAAAATTTAATTTAAGACTTACGAATCTTATAACGAGTTTTTAATGAAAAATACTTATACAATTCATATTTATTTTCTATATAAATATGATGAAATAATAATTAATAAAATCAATAACGTGCAATCCACCAGGATAACTTATCCATCCTCGTCGCCACTGTTAATATGTTTGCTGCCTGCCTTAATATTATTCGTGCTATATTATTGGAAAGGATGTTTGATGTTTGTCAAATTAGAGAATCAAATAATGTGTAATTATTTATTACACATGCAGAAACAATAATACATATTAGTAAAACAAATTTAGTAAAAATAAGAGTCTTTAGCACACGTCTGGATGCTACTATCAGAACCAAAAAGGTATATACCCCTGAATAGCATACAAGTTCCATAAGGATAGGGGCACACCATTTTGGTTCTGATAGTAGAGCGGCCCACAAGAGAAAGGTAATAGAAGCCATGCTCGTGACAGGCGAGCATGCTCATATATATAGGCGGCGGCGCGCGGCAGCCATGTAATGCGAGCACGGGCCTCTCGTGTGCAACTTTACGAGCAGGGGAAGAGCGCGCAGGCAAAGTGAGCGCGCTAATATGTGTACATATATATATTATAGTAAATATGATAATGAGTATAGAACATCAAACTGGTAATCCACGTAAGTTCAATGTTTTATAAGACCCGGTGTTACGATCTATGGTAGAAGTATCGGAACAATAATTTGCTACAACCACCAAGATCTGTACCGAGGGTGGCTCCAGACAGGCTCACGCCCAAACTCTTCAGCGCTCACCGTCGCGACCCTCCTATACTCACGGGGGCTTTGCAGCGAGCAGCCGAAGCCACTCGCCTTCTACCACCGGTGGCCTGGTATATATATTAGGCACAACGCTTAAGCGCCATCCATTTTCAGGGATAGTTGCTGAAATGCTTAAAGATTTTTACAATCTCTTTGTTTTAGAGAGAACCGATGGAAGAAACGTGGTCTCTCCATCATCCCAACCACGTACGGGATCGCTTTCGACGTGGTGTTCATGAACCAGGCGGGTGCCTTGGTGCACATCTACAGTGACGGCTCAGTGCTGGTGACCCACGGGGGGGTGGAGATGGGGCAGGGACTGCACACCAAGATGATTCAGGTGAGCGACTTTGTAGCCACGTGCATACCGAGATGGGAGGGGAGGGGGAGGAAAGTAAATAATTATGGACTGCATACAGACCAAGATTATCATGCAGACAATCGAACAATTAGTTATAGAATAATAAAGTTGAAAACTATAAAATTTATAATTACATTCAATATTTATAAATAACATATTGAGTCTGCATGATATATTATTAAACATCATACGCGATATAATATATCAGTAAATAAAAAAATTGTAATAAAAATTTTCTATTCTTATTTTAATTAATACGCGCGCGCGTTATTTACATTTTTTCCCTTTTCTCTTGTACTGTACGTAGTGTATTATAAATAAAAATAAAACTATATTAAAATTGAAAATTTAAGGTGAAAATTATTTATAATACAAATCAGCAAATTTTATTAATCAATTTGAACTGCAAAGTACGACATTGTTCCTATTGTATTATATATGTGTACAATATATATGAAAGTCGATAAGTTTAGTCTACGGAGGTATGGGGAATTTATATTTAGGGGTGACATAATTATATCATCGAATATATACACCTTTCTGTAGCTCCAGCAAATCATGTAAAATGCAGATTTTTTTTTTATTTTTTTTTCAAGTTACACCCCTAAGAGCTTACAGCTCGCGGCGGAGTAATGGGTAGGGATAAGGAAGGGAACGGATTGTGGCCACTGCCTGTTGCGCGTCCCAGCATTCGCTGAGGTGAGACTGAGGGAACCGTGGAAAACCTCAATCAGGACGGACACCTCTACTTTTTCTCAATGGACCAATTAAAGCGATGTCCAAAGTCTGTAATGTTTGACACGTTGTTATCTGCAGGTGGCGAGCCGCGCGCTGGGCGTGCCTGAGGTGGACGTGCACGTGGGCCAGACGAGCACCGACAAGGTGCCCAACACCACCGCCACGGCCGCCAGCACGGGCTCTGACCTCAATGGAATGGCCGTCATCGTGAGTACTTCAGCCGCAAGATTCGTTCACATGACAGTTTTTAAAGGTGCATTTCCATGCATGGAGCGAATGTCAATTAAGCGAAGCTTGACGAGGCGAGAAAGGCGCACTTGCTTCAATGTCATATGGCGGCCATGTTGGCGTGGAAAAATCTCGGCGCGATTTAATCGCTGCGGGAAAGCGATTTTTCCACGCCAACATGGCCGCAATATGATATTGAAGCATCAAGTGCGCCTTTCTCGCCGCGCCAAGCCTCACTTTTGACATCGCTCCATGGAAATGCACCTTAATACGGATCCGTTTGCGACGCCTCATAAGATGATTAACAAATATATATATATATATATATATATATATATATATATATATATATATATATATATATATATATATATTATATCCATCATCAACGAATTCGTATTAATTAAACACCGTCATGCAAACGTACTAAAAATAATGAGTCAATTTTTACATTTTTAGTGCAATTTTTTTCTTACAAGAGATTTTCATTTCGACACAAACTGCACAAACAAGTGTGTGTAAGTATATTTACAGCATTACACGTGTAAAGAAAAATTTGCAGAAATTAAAAATTGCATTGTGCTGCATTTTGTGCATGTGATATCAGTTTTTAGTCGAACGTCCATGTTAATCGTGTGAAAAATTATAGTGCATGTATAATATAAAGCTAAATTTCATTGTTCATTCATTGTATTGTTTTCACACAAAAATTATAACATATATATTCCTATCTTTACTAAATCTCATATTACGTTAGGTTACAGTTAAATTTTCTATTTATACTGTCTTACACAATGGAGTACCGACCTCAAAATTTTTTATTACAGAAATGAATAGAGGGTGCAAAAATATGCTACTCTGAATTTTTTTTCAGATTTTTCTGAGACCGGGAAGTATTTTTAAAAAATTATTGAAAGTCCGTTTTATGACGTCACGGGCGTTAATGTCCTATCCTTTTCTTAAGAAGAGGCGCCTCGTGACGTCATCAAAATGGACTTTCAATAATTTTTTTAAAAATACTTCCCGTTCTCAGAAAAATCTAAAAAAAATCAGAGTAGCATATTTTTGCACCCTCTATTCATTTCTGCAATATAAAATTTTGAGGTCGGTACTCCATTTGTATTTTTTTTTCTTTTTTAAATATAATTTTTCGTGAAATCCAGCCGACAACACCGGGTAGATGACAAATCTTTCTGTTGATTGCAGGCTGCGTGCACGACCCTCCTGGAGCGCCTGGCCTCCTACAGAGCCGCCAACCCCAAGGGCGACTGGAAGGACTGGGTCTCCGCAGCGTACTTCGACCGTGTCAGCCTCTCAGCTACCGGCTTCTACGCGTGAGTAAAATTCACAAGTCTTACGTGCATTTATTAATTGCATACATAGCTCCCATTTTTTTATTAATTAACTGTGGTTAATTCTACGTAACAATACATTTATTACAAAACAGATATAAATAAAATATTATAGTACGGAGTAATTGCTAAAATAATATTACATTTTCTTTTTATCTAAAATTTAATTTTTGCTTAATTCGCAGTACTCCAGACATCGGTTACGACTGGGCGACTCGTAGCGGTAAAATGTACAACTACTTCACGTACGGCGCGGCGTGCTCAGAGGTCGAGATAGATTGTCTAACTGGAGACCATCAGGTGAGCACCAAAACCTTCCTGCCTTTGTTATATAGTCGAGGTGGAGTACATGAACTGCAGTCACACGTATGGTGCTCAAAGGTCGAGATAGAAGGTCGTCAATTAAATGAGCACCAAAACAATTTTAAGGTCACGCGTATTGGTCAATCATTAATCCGACACGGTGCATGAACCATAGTCACACGTAACAAGAACAATAAAAGGAGACTTAATTAGGAGGCAGTTTAAAGGAACAGTCCGTCCTCGAAATTTTACGTCAACCTTTGGAAAAATTCACCAATTAAGGCCAATTAATCAAAATTAAACATGCGCTCCTAAAACAAACACGACGTGTTGACGTCCCGAGGAGACGATATATATTATATGGTGGCATGCAGTATAGCAGCTGACTTCAATGTAATTAAGCAATTATCTAACAATTCTATTATCGTAGAACATGCAAGTATGGCACTACTCGATCCAAACAGCTAATATAAATACTACTCCATGCAGATAGACAAAATACCACTAAAAGAGCACCACAATTACCTCAACATAGCGCGGCAAAGCTGGTTTACAGTGAGTGACGTCTACTAGATAATTTCTGCGCTTGAACCACATGCATGTAGCTCTGTGCATATATAATAACAATAATAATGCGAACGTTCATGTTACAATTGCTCGCTTGACAACGACGTGCGATATGATAATAATAACATAATATACAAGAGTGTTTTTAAGTAATTACTATTATATTCAAAGCATTATAGCTGGATAATTTGCAGTAACAAATATTATGTATTTTATTCGTTAATGTATTTTTATTGCTGGACGCGTTATAATTGATTTGCTGTTGTTGCAAAACTGGGGCTCATCGCTCTATAGTAATTATAAGAGATTGTAAGAGATATTTACAAAAAAAAACTTATTATTATTTACAAACTCTTTCGTATATAATTTTAATACACATTATCGTATATTATCATATATATCCCCCTCATTTAGAGTTTGATAAAAAGCCTCCGCACTCGATCATCACACAAACTCTCTTTACAGGTGATCCGTACCGACATCGTAATGGATCTGGGAGAAAGTATCAACCCCGCCATAGACATCGGTCAGATAGAGGGTGGCTTCATGCAGGGCTACGGCTTGTACACGTTCGAGGAAGTTGTGTACTCTCCCACTGGAGCGCTGCTGTCGCGTGGACCTGGCACGTACAAGATCCCGGGCTTCGGAGACGTGCCCGCCGAGTTCAACGTGTCCTTGCTGAGGGGCGCACCGAACCCCAGGGCCGTCTATAGCTCCAAGGTAAGGAAAATGACAGGGGCGCGTGAATGTCGACTGAAGATGCATTTCCATGAAACGAACTGTCAAGCAGGGTTGGCGGGGCGAGAAATGTCATATATGGCGGTCATGTTGGCGTGAAAAAATCGCGGCGGGATTAATCGTTGCGGGAAAGCGATTTTTTCACGCCAATATGGCCACCATATGATAATGAAGCAAGTGTGCCTTTCCAGCCCCACCAAGCGCCGTTCAACATTGCTTCATGGAAAAGCACCTTTTAACATTAATTATTAATAAAATTTCGTTTATAAATTGAGCTTATATAAATTTAATAAGTTATAAAAATTGTCCTTATGAAAATGACTGTGTAAGGCAATTAAATTTTGTAATGTAATGAAAATGCTTTTGTAATATGCACTCACGTTTCACAGGCGGTCGGTGAGCCCCCCGTGTTCCTCGCCGGCTCCGTGTTCTTCGCCATCAAGGCCGCCATCTCCTCGGCTCGCGCGGACGCTGGACTGTACGGAATCTTCCGGCTCGACTCTCCGGCCACTGCGGCGCGCATCAGGATGGCCTGCGCTGATCACATCACCGCAAAGGTGACTTATACGTGATTTTGTTGTGTGAATCCATCTTTTGATGTTATTTGGTAGGATGTTCAGAGTGCAAGACACTTACAGGTGCGGGAGGAAATTTAAGCATGGGTGGGGATCAAAGTAATGAATGCCCCCCGCGTCACTATACAATGGTACCGTAATGTATTATACATACACTCTCCGTCATATTCCACTTGGTTTTTGTCGTGTATGTTCGGAAGCATTTGGGCTCATATGTTCTGCCATGCAGCTTCTCTGTTAAAAACTGTCAACCAATGATGAGGACTTAGCAATAAACACGATGAAAACCAAAAGTTAAATATGAAGCGCTTTAAAGAATTGCCTACCACTTCAAAGTCAAAGAAAAATTAAAATGTTTCAGAATAAGAGCGCTCGTATTTTCTCAAACTGCATGAATTCACTTACACCCCTTATAATATCTTTGAGGGAGAAATTACCTATCATGGATACTAAAAAAAAAGTCTAAAAAAAGTATGCAATATAATTAATATGTTTAATAAAAACACATAATTTTGCTCAATATAATATATAAAAAGATTGGTTGTTAGTAAGTTATTATTAAATTTGTTCTTATTGTGTATGTTACAGATTCCCGAGACAAAGTCTGGAACTTTTACTCCATGGAGTGTTGAACCGTAAAAATTGCTACCTTAAATTATGAAAAATTTTGATCAGTCCTAAATATGCAGAAAATTAAAATTTGGCAAATCGAGTAAAATTATTAGATTCTAAACTAATATCAAAGTAGTGAAAATATATTTAATTTTCTTACCATATGCATGCAGTGCTCATACCAATTAATGTGCTGCATGCAAATTCATTCCTATAATATCCTTACCAAGTTTTACCATGCACTAAAACTACAAAAAATCTATGTATTTTGTAAGACATTATTTGTAATTAAATAAAGTTATTATTTGAAAGTAATTATTGATATTTTAATTCATATTGCTTATCCTTTGTATTTTTATATTGGCAGTGTAGTAAAATTTATAGGGTACTGTATTTAATAAATAAAAATCTCTTCAATGCTTGATTAAATTTATTTTATCAATGTTAAGTAGTATACTGCTACAACAGTCTACAGCATGTTAATGAAATATAATATACAAATTGTATTGCTAAATCAGCCCTCAACATTAGCTTATTAACCTTCTCAATGTTTCTAGCAAGAATTAAGCTTATGGATAAAGTGAAGTCTTGTTTTTATAAGTAAGAGGTAACTTGTTCGTCCACATTTAAATGAAGATGATGTCCGAATTTTAAGATTTCGTAAACAAGTCAGTACTTCCGAAATAAACTTGTCTTCAAAAATTTAAACTTTAAATAAGAAGAGAAAGTACAAAAATTTCTTACTTCCGGGTACACTTCCGGCGTGAATATTAAATTAAGTTGACTGTGTAAGCAAAAATTCCTCTCCCCTCTGTTGTTATGTAACCTGTATGTAACCTCTGCTTCTCTTCTTTGAGTTGCTTAAATTCATGATCTGATGAAGAAAATTAAATAGTTAAACTTTAAAGTTAATTAAGTGTATTTATTAACTTTATTTTTTAATTCATTGAATTTTTGTTCTGTCAATTAAATTAATAAAATAACAGGTCTACAAGAAAAAAGAAAAACGTGTTATGGAAAAACTGGAAAATCAGTGTTATAATTAAGCGACCTTTTTTAAAAAAGGTGCGCAAAGCCCAAAAATATTTAATGGGCACACCTTCCGCCCCTAACTATAATAGCGATTTAATTCAGCAAAGCCCGAAATTAACAAATGTTTCGGACTTTGCTCATTTAAATATTTTAAACTTGATCATTTTTCTAGATCAAGATTTTTCTATTTTTCATTTTTGCTCAACTTGAAAAAAGCAAACCCCCGACGAGAAATATACGTTTTATTTCGAGCTTTAAGGGTAAGGTAACGCCACCAATGTTAAAAAAAATCCCTCTCACAAAAATTCTGAAAAAAATTTAAAATGTTCTCCTCTACACCCCCTATCAGTAGCTAAAATATCAGGTATACAAATACGATCTAGTTTTTGAGTTATGAATTTTTAAAGTTGACCAATTTTACATGGGAGTTTCATTTCTCCATGTTAAAGTAGTCAACTTTAAAAATTTATAACTCAAAAACTAGATCGTATTTGTATACCTGATATTTTAGGTACTGATAGGGGGTATAGAGGAGAACATTTTAAATTTTTTTCAGAATTTTTGTGAGAGGGATTTTTTTTAACATTGGGGGCGTTACCTTACCCTTAATTGCTTATAATAAACTTATATAATTACTGTTTTGATTAATATTATTTCCAGAAGTGCTCAAACAAAATGAAAAAAATTTAATTAATAATTGGAAATTGTGCCATATTATATATTATAGTAATAAATAATAGAATATTGTGAATTTAATAATATTTTTGCACTTCTTAATTAATTGATAAAAATACAAACCTTCTTATATATGTATATATATATATATATATATATATATATATATATATATATATATATATATATATATATATATTGTATAATATAAATATGTTAGTTAATATATAAATAAATTTACTACAGCTGATATTATAAAAAAATCCATTTTTAAATATAACTTAAAATTTATAGAACTTTTGCTAATAAGCAATTTAATTAAGAGCTTCTCAAGATATAGTACCAAACCTATAATATACCAATAATAATTAAAAAAAATATATAAAAAGAATATTAAATTTAAGCATACAAAATAAATAATTACTATACGTACCTGCATGATTATTACCTAATATTACCCGTTCATTATTTAACTTGATTATTTTTGCAGGGATTACTATATCATGACACATTTAAATTACATCTTAAAATTATTTTTTTCTTTTTGCTGCACTGCAACAACATATATGCTTTAGATTAATTGACAACCTTTCTTGCATGCAGTTGCAAAACACAAAACCTTGCTTTGAATTTGATAATGCTGATCTGATTTAAAAGACTCGTCTTTTCTTTGTCATGTGTGGTACGTCGTCTGTATTAATTAGAAATTGTTCATCTGCAACCTGGAATTAATTGTTAGAATATTGTAATATATCAATTAATGTATATAATATCATATATTAACCCTTTAATTATAAAATAAAAATAAATAAAAAGTGTCTCTCAGCTAGTGTGACAAAATAGTTTTTTTGCAATTAATAATATAATCGATCAGCTTGAATAATACAGAAAGAAATTTTATATGTTTTAATAAAAAAATAGCTAACACATGCTAATTAATAATGTTATAAATTTTGTCTTTTTATCAATTAATCGAAAAGTGATATAGTTGAAGTATTATTAAATTCACAATATTTTGTTTTTTAAATTTTATTACTATATATAATACGGCACAATTTCAAATTATTATTTTTCACTTTGCTTCGAGCACTAGCTTCTAGAAATTACCAAAACAATAAGCAAATTTTAAGCTCGAATTTAAACTTCTCTTCGGGGTTTGCTTTTTGAGCACTTCTAGAAATGATCAAATTTAAATGAACATGCAAAGTCCGAAATATTTGCTTATTTTGGGCTTTGCTCAAATCGCAAGGGACACACCTATAATTAAGGTGTGCGTATTTCTTTTAGGCTTATTTGGTGCCCACATATATTATATAAATAATAAATAAATTCATTTTTCATAAGGAAATATACTGTGATCTGTTTGAACTTACGTTTTATAAAATGTTTTATGAATAATATATATTTATATACACCAAATAATGATAATACTTAACTTTCCAACTGCTTAATTTATCGCTGCAAGCTGCAAAACACTTTCTTCCTTCCCCTCTTCTTCTACAATCTACAAAAGTGTCAAAAGTAAAAAACTAAAAAAAAAACAGGCAAATTCAGGTGTTAAGGGTAAGATAACACGAAACATCGATTGTTGTAGTCCCATTTGATTAACATGTAAACCTTTAACAATCTCATAGTAGGTAAGTAGGTCATCTGTTCGTAAATACACAATCAGATAGAATCAATATTTGTGATGAACCCTATGTTCGATGTACATTAAGGTTCATCACATTATATAATCGATTCTTTCTGATTGTGCATTTACGAACAGACCTAATAATTCTGATTTTTTTTTTTAGAGACAGTCCTTGGCACCAAAAAAATCTGTAAAAATGTTCAAAACAATCGGACGATTCAATTTTTTTAAATTAATATTTTAAATTTTCAGTATAGGGCAAGGATCTTGTATGTACATACAAAATCCTTGATATAGGGCTTTCCCATGGAGACCTAAACAAAGAAATTTATTTTAAAAATCTGATCGGCCGATTGTTTTTAATTTTTTTTTCTATATTTTTTTGGTGCCAAGGACTATCTCTAAAAAAAAAAAAAAAAAAAAAATCAGAATTATTATGAGGTTGCTAAGGTTTACATGTTAAACAAATGGGACTACAACAGTCGATGTTTTGTGTTATCTTACCCTTAAAGAAACAAATGAAAGTAGAAAAGCCCAAAAATTGCCGGAAAAATTTTTAAGTTTAACTCTCATCTGGCACTGTCTAACTGTCATCTTGATACAAAAGTGTCATGCATGCAGAGAAAAATGTACAATTAACTTTCATAATCTAAATTTGTATGTGTATGAGCAAACTTAATCATTATAATCATAGATTATATAGTACGTTTTAATTTCCATATGTTAATTTTAAAATAAATTCCATCACGAATGTATGAACCTAATATGGATATCAAACAAGTTCATTTGCAGGAGGGTACTGTATTAGTATTATACAACGGATAATATTATTCTTATTAGACAATGTCAAGTTACGTCAATTAATATACATATTAAACACTGCTATCATGTAAATTAAACATAGTGTATGCAGTGTATGCATCATCTCTATTAATTAAATGTTGTGAATTAAGTTAGTTATAAGGAGAAAAATAAAAAAAAATCAGAATAAATGGCATGAAATCAAGAAAATTTATTTTATAAAATAGCATCATTAGAGATATTATATAGCTTTATTTACTAACATTGCAAAAAAAAAAAAAAAAAAAAAGGACTTACCAAAAGTAATAATACACAAGTTAAATCCAAAATTTGGCACATATTAATATTACTTCCAGGAATTTAATTCAGCAAAAGAAATTACATTTATTATTCTCATCACAATTTAAGTTCTATCAAAGTTAATTCTATAACTGCTGAAAACATGACATGATTATATTAATAAACTATTATAATACCATTAGATAAACACTTAATTGCATGCCGTCTCTTATCATTTACTATTTAGCATTACAATATTTTCTTAATCTCTAGTTCAAAAATGCTGACCATCATAATTAACAGTTAATATGCCTCAGCAGCGAAGATATATAGTTAACCAAAAATCTATTTATTTTAATCACTTAAACGAAAATATAAATTCAAGTCCAAAAATTTAAGCAGGAATTATAATATATAGCCTAGAATAGATGTTGATAAAAAATTTAAATTATTTGGAAGCAAGAAAAGTAAATGCTAAGATTTTCTTATAACTTCGATGAACATTAAATAAAAACATACAAGAAAAATAACATTTTAAAAAGGTTGAAAGTTGCAGTTAATCTAGTAAAAAAATATGAGAATCATTCCAAATATCAATACTAAAATTGTTTAGAAGTCTTCAGATAATAAAAACACAGAATAATTGCCATGTATTATAGAAATGATTGAACTGCACTTCACAAGGAAAAACACATTATCACTTACGGTATAATAGTATCAATTGAAAGCTATAGTATATATAATTATTTCAAAATTAAAAACA
Source organism: Siphlonurus alternatus (assembly GCA_949825025.1). NCBI lineage: Eukaryota > Metazoa > Arthropoda > Insecta > Ephemeroptera > Siphlonuridae > Siphlonurus > Siphlonurus alternatus. The sequence continues at coordinate 20,351,118 of OX463783.1, read as the reverse complement.
TTTAAATTCAAAACATTGCATTTCATATTGAACTGATTTTTTTTTTTTTTTCTTTAGCTGGCAGTTTATCATTTTACTACCAAACAATTAAATGGGCAGGCTTAATTGAACATTGCTTTAACTAGCTGACATTTGTATATTTGACTTTTATATTGATCGTTAATTATTTGTTAACTTCAACGCTCAAGGCTGAACAATCAGGCAGTAAGTAATGAAAAAATCTATTTGGACCAGCAATAAAATTACAAAACAAAACACAAGCAACATTACACATTACTAAAATATATATAGCAATACAATAAAATAGCTCACCTGAACTTGCTGTTAAAGTGCCAGCCTCATCTTATTCTAATTCAACAATAAAGAATGAAAATATGGTGCCTTCACAAGCACTAGAACACTGAAATACACAACAAACACGTTGCCAAACATACATGCTTATTATTTTCTTAAAAAAAAATAACAATAATATTATATAAAAAATATATGTTGCATTCCTAAAACCAAATAAAACACAAGAAAGGAGTATTATGGACAAACTGCATGCAGCATGAGTTTTTTTTTAATTACAAAAATTAATAAGAGGGTGCCAAATAATGGTAACATCAGATCCAACGTCATCCTCTGCTGTTTTTTCAGAGCGGACTGTGATTTTGCCCAATAGTATAAGATTTTTGAACAAAAATAAAAAAAATTAACAAATATATATTTAACTCACAAATACATTATACTTTCACTTTACACATTTTTTGGTGTCTTTTAAAATTAAATGGATATATGGTTGTGTTACGCCACACACACACTTATAGTCATAAGGCGACACCACTTCGGTCGTCTTCTAGTTGCTTCCGAGAGGCATCTAAGAATGAACATAAGAAAAAGAAAAGCAAATAAGAATATGGTTTTGTTTTAGATAAAGATCACTTGTAAAAATGGACTAGAATTTGGAAACGTCAACCAAATTACCCGATTTTCAAATATGTTATAGTCCTTACCCAAAAGTAACGTAGGTTTTTTGGCTGAATTTAAAAAAGAAAAAGACTTTGAAATCTTGAACAATTGTGCCAACCTGTCAAACCAAATATTTAATGGTAAGGTAAGAAGTCCAATGTTTAAAAAAATCCAATATAGAAAATTATGAAACATATATAATCTTAAAATGTTATCCTCTTCATCCCCTATCAGTAGCTACATTCTTGGGTATTTTCACTATAACATATGTGAAAATTAGGAAATTTGGTTAACCTTGCCAGCTCTTGGTCATTTTCACAAGATCTTTATTTACCTTTAGTTCAATGAATTTTTACCTCCTCAACTTCGTGGGGGTGGTTGTAGACGACAAGGAGTTCTCTGCTTGTGCTGGCCGTAAGCACCTTCCTTTATATTTTGGGAAGCTGATGGAGATGACTGGTAGCCGGGAGATCTCTGTTTCATTGTATCCTCAGCCTCATGTAGTTGCAACTTCTGAACACATAATGGGGAGAGAGAAATAAAAAGGGGTAAACAATTTTGATATTTACATTTCTTTTCTGTTTATCTTGTATATATTATATTTTGGAAAAAGAACCTAGAGATTTTACAATATAGAGGTATAGAACGCTTATGGATAAAATTCTGTTCAAAGCAAACATCGCAAATCTTGAAGGAAGTGCGAGTACATTCGACCTCTTTACAATGTAAGCTCTTTGGTTAAACTCTATAATTTTAACTTGTTTTATGTTAATATATAATACTACATCAACTTTGTAGTGTAGTAGTTAGCACCCCTGGCTGGCTCTGGTCCAAGAGCCAAGAGGTCCCCGGTTCAAAACCCGAACACGGCAGACCTATTGTAACTTAATTGGACAGGGTGTGACTGATTACTAGATAATGGAGTGGTAGGAGGAAGGCAGCTTTCCTACCTTAATATAATGTATTAATTATATTAATATAATATAATATATATATGTTTATATATATATATATACACAAACATATATATATATATATATATATATATATATATATATATATATATATATATATATATATATATATATGTTTATTTATGTTTTAATATCATGACAGTTTAAGACATTCTGCAGTCTAAATCACCCCAGCAGAGTATAGACAGTCATAAACTGCCTTCCGCCTACCAACACCTTCATCTAGTAGCCAGTCACAACTATTTCAAGTCTGCCGTGTTTAGGATTTGAACCGGGAACCTTTCGGACAAGAGCCAAGTGTACTAACCACTACACCAAAGATCTAGGGGTTATCTTCTATCAATCCAGTACCTGATGTGGTTCATCACTAGCATCGTCGTGGGTTGTATGTGATTCTGTTTCCAGGCTTATGTTATCTTCTCTCAGGAACCTCGACAACTTACCACGTAAGTAGTTGGCTTTCTGGGTGTTCTGACTGTTAACAAATGTATGACATTTGTAACTAAAATCATTACAAAAGACTTTAATGATTGGTTGAATGTGGGGGTAAGCCTGAGAAGGCACACATTAGAGCTTTAAAAGGGAGCAGAGAGGCTTTAATTGGGATGGTGAGGCAGAGGGTCACTACAACAGTTGGGACACCTCAAAGGTGAACTGGAAAGGAACTCTTTTTTAATATCATCTTATCAACAAAAATAAGCCCGATTCACTGTTAATAATAATTTTCTTGTTCAGGTCCATAAATTTGAATTTCAGGGACCAACGGCTAAAAAGTGAAGTTGTGACGTATCAGTCTGGCCACACGCAATTTCTAATAGCATTTTAATGGCGAGATGAGAGCAGAAGCGGCGATACCGGATGTTGGTTGTCATTAAAATAAACACAAATTTTCAAAGTCTATAAGAAATCATCTTCCGTCTTTTTCAACGATTGGGAATAAATCACAATTCAAATTCCTATCTGGCGTTACAAAAATTATTTTTCTCTGATGATTAGAACAATTTATAGTAAAGTGCAATTGCATGAAAATGCATTGATGCAATTCTCAATGTCAGCTAATATGCATCGCACAAGAATGAAATTTATACTAATGAATTGGAAATTTTATCATCTGTTACGCACTATCATTAAAACTCACGAAAATTGATAATTAACAAAAGTTGAAATTTTGTATTTATTTTATTGACACCAGTAAGATTTATGTGAACCACATCAGGTATTGGATAGATAGAAGATAACCCCTAGGTAAGGTGCAATAATAAGCTTGCCTAAACCTCGCCGCAATAAAGATATTTTCTATTCTATTCTACCATCACCATCGCCACTCTATTTTTTTTTCCCATTACTACATTTCTGACAGTAAAATAAAAAATTTCACCATCTGTTAATTATCAATTTTTGTCATTTACAATGATAGTACGCAACTGGTGATGTAATTTCCAATCGATTAGTATAAATTTCATTGTTGTACTATGCCTATTAACTGAAATAGGGAACTGCATCAGTGCATTAATTGTTATGCAATTGCACTTTACTATAAATTGTTCTAATCGCAGAAAAATAATTTTTGTACCGCTAGATAGGGAATTGAATTGTGATTTAATCCCAATCGTTGAAAAAGACGAAAGATGATTTCTTATAGACGTTGAAAATTTGTGTTTATTTTAATGACAGCTAACATCCGGTATCGCCGCATCTGCTCTCGTCTCGCCATAAAATTGCTACTGGAAATCGCGTGTGGCCAGACCGATACGTCACAACTTCACATTTTAGCCTTTGGCCTTGGAATTCAAATTTGGGGGCCTGAACAAGAAAAGAAAATGATTATTACCAGTGAATCGGTCTTATTTTTATTGAAAAGAAGATGATATTAAAAAAATATTCCCTTTAGTACACGATTAAAGGAATGCAAGGGAAAGCTGCAGTAGAGCTAACACACCGAGGAAACATGAGCGTGTCATGAACTCTCGGGGGAATCAAATCCCGCCTCCCCTCTTTTGGTGATAAGTTTTGGATGTTATTTTGTCAAATTTCAAAAAACACGATTTTAAGAAATTTTGAAAAATTTAAAGGATTAAGAAGCCCTGGCCTTGTCCTTCATATACAGGGTGTTTACTTTGATTTGAACATTTTAAAGTGACAATTAAGGAATGATGTTCGATGGTAATATAGACTTGTCATACATCAAATTAAAGCTCACATTTTAAAATTTTTAAATTTCACATTACAAATGACATGTGTGAACTCGTCTTTATTTGAGACGAAAGAGAAACAAAAATGAGCCATTTTTTTGTTCAAATATCGGTGGTAACATGAAATTAATTGTTGAATCCTTCACTGGATTGCAAGGTTGGTGTGGGAGTGATATGTAATGCGTTTGGCCAGTTTTCCTTATATCATCAAAGTGAAGCAACACAAAACAGTTTTGTTGTTGGATGGGTGACAATTTGTTTAAACAAAAATTGCGCTTCTCCCATCCAGGGGTAACGCTTTTTACCACAATGTGGTTTCTCTACAAATTTTAACCATTCCATTTCTGTTTCTGGTTCATTGACAAAATTTTAAGATGCATGTGGCGTACATCCTGTTAAGTTTCCACGTTGCGATTAGTCACATTTAGATGCCAGGATAAATTGCAGCCCTAGTCGAAAAATAAGAGTGCTAAGTGATAATATGAGCAGTAGTCAAGTAGTCAACTTTTTTTGGTCCCCATGCGTCACATTCATCCTGATTTTTTTTTAAAGAAGCTTTCCGAAAGATGCAGTCGCCAACGTGAAATGCCAGAAAGTTGCAGCAGTGAAATTTAGCTCTGCAGTCTGTTACGCCGAAGGGATTAGCAACGTGTGTTAAGAACCACGCAGATGCATGTAAACCTGTGCCAGGGTACCAACGGTGCTCTTATATGAGCATAACCTTCAATTATTTGGTGTAGTCAAATTTGTAATCAAGCAAGAATTTTTATAGGGATATTAAATTTCATGGTACAACGGATATTTGAACAAAAAACTGCAATTTTTGTTTCTTTTTCGTATCAAAACCAAGAAGTCCGCACATGTAATTTATGATGCGAGTTTTGAAAATGTTATAAAATGTAAGCTAGCTTTAATTTGATGTGTGACATGTCTATATTACCATCAAACTTCATTACTTAATTATCACTTTAAAACGTTCAAATCAAAGTAAACACCCTGTATATCATGTATCATATGTAATTGAAAAATACTCGGCACAAAAAAACAACATTCACCCTAAAAATTGAATAAAATTTAATTTGGGTTTAGTAAAATACGTCCCATGCACCCACGTATACGTAATGAATTCAATTAGTTAATTAATAATTCTAAATGTTTAAAATATCCAAGTTTATATATATATATATATATATATATATATATATATATATAAATATATATATATATTTTGTTGTGGATTTTATTGTTTTTCTTGAGTCGGTGCTATGATGATGAAAGAGCATTTGCCGATTTGCTCACATTGCTAGCAAATATAAGGCTTGTTTACGTTGCCACAGAAATGACACATTTTAGGACATGCATTGATATCATATCATATAAATGAACCTGCAGAGTGTCAATTATTTGCGACGCTTGTGAAGATCAGTAAACATAATTTAATCTGACGATATAAAATCACTGAAATTGTCGGAAGACTTTTTTTTCTGCCTTCCGGCGGGCGAGGGTGGGACAATGGTAAGATAAATCTTGACGTCACCAATCCTTTGTCCTCCCATTTACTTTCAAAAAAAGATTGTACGCACGTAAGACGCTATACGGAGCAATATTTCAATCGCTATTTGTTTACCTTCAAGATTAGTCATTTTTTGCAAATTTAAAATTACGTATTGGCACTAACCTTTTACGTTTGCTGCTATAAAAGTTTTATTATTTGCCTCGGGTCAGTATAATTAAAGAGCATCCAAAGAATTTGACTTCTACGTGCGCAGAATGGTTGCGCGCCAATGCGCGATGGTTCTAGCAGGAGTCAAAATCAGCACACGACATGGTGACTATATAATTTTTCTGATGAATGCTTACCATTGTCTCCTTACAACCCTACCCTCCTCCCAAATGACCCACATGCCATGCCACGCGGAGGGTTACCCTTTTTATTCAACTCCTTGATAAAAATTTACAACTAAGAAAAATAATGGTAATTGCCTTCTCAAAGTGTCCTCTTCTTGCTGTTGACATGATCAACAGTAGAGGGAAAGGGACAATTCTGCCCTTGCGGATTGCGGAGTGTGACGTCACAACCACTAAACTAATAGCCATAGGCCAATTAATTGATAGGCCACGCGTTCGGGAAAGGAGGGAACGTGGGAGAGGGTACCTGAGCCCGATTAAGAGCCATAATTGGAGGGAAGGGGAGCAATTAACGATCGATTATTGATCACGTGACTTCATTGACGGACTTAATTGGTTGGTTATTGCTTTATCTATATTGAGGGGACCAATCACCAACCGATTTATTGTCACGTGACCAAATCGTTTAATTTAATAGTAATTTGAATTCAATTATTTATTTATAAATACTTTTTCTGAGAGTATAATTGAAGTCCTTCATAAGCCATATAGCTATTATATGAACGTGTTATAACATGTAAAGTTGACCTTTAGCATGATATCCGGCCGCCTTTGGTAACGAGAAGCGCAAGTAATTTGCAACGAATGCACCTTTCTCCCGAAATGTAACCAGTATATGAAGAACATGCCTGACGTTTTATAAATATATTGCAATTATATTATACGGTAAAATACATATCCTATATACCTCACATTAAAGCATATATTATTATGATGCAATAAAATTTTATAGACGGTGATTTAACTTAATAAAATGAACCTAATACATATATTTTGAAACAAGTGTTGTAAATTTTTTTAACATCATATTTATTTTTACTGTATTAGTTATAAAGGTGTTGTGAATCGCAATAGATAAAAATACAATACCACTGTCTGCTCTATATATGTCTAATATATGCATGTTGTAATATACGTACAGTATCATACCAAGAAGAAATTAAGGTATAACAGTTAATGTTAATGAAAATAAATATTCAATCCTATACCTCTTAATGCACACTTAATATACGTGTACTATAAACTAAATATAATATGATAAAATACACAAGAATAAATTTTATATACCATGTATTTATTTATTTTGTAGCTTCGACGAATTCAGCTACAGTTTTATGAAAATTCAACCTAAGTTTATTAGGTTTATTATTATATTCTACTCATAAAAAGCAAGCAGGTGCATTAAAATTTTAATAAAATAAACTGAAATGAACCTTAAGCCGGTATTACACGATACAATTTATCTGATTATTGTATACAATTTTTCCTTACTAGAAAATTAAATCTCCATTTGTTTGTACTGAGAGGAAATTTTCTTGCAAGAAAAAATTGTATACAAAAATCAGAAAAATTGTATCGTGTAATATAGGCTTTAATTAAGCGTAAATATTATATAAATCAACGTTGACCAAGTTGAAAAATTACGTCTTCAACTAATCTTTTACACATATAAACCTAATATTTTTACCTCTAAAACGCATCTTATTTTCTCTTCAATCAGATAAAGGATCAATTGTCTCTATATTCTACTCATATAAAGCAAGCAGGTGCATTAACCCTAATCTGCCTAGCGTGCCCGTATGGGCACGCAAATACAATTTCTAAATAGTGACCCCTTCAAGTTGAAAAATTCCAAAAATACAATATCACACCTAGGGCTCCCAAATTTGGACCACATATACGTCAGGATCTTCCCTATTGCGTGGAATATTTAAAAAGTCACTGGTTAAACCCTGAAGGATTTTCAGGGTCAATAGTAAAACTATTAAATTCAGAGGTTTGCAAGGTCTTGAAAATTCTGGAATTTTCAGAATTGTACTTTGAAATAGTTAACTTTTATTTTTTGGTTTTAGTGTAACCTGACAGGTCACCCTTGACCGTGAAACGGCTCAGAAAACATTAAATGCTAAAAATACGTAATTTTAAATATCAAATTCGAACTCACAAAGGTTGAATTAGTGTAAAGGTGGAGTCACATGGCGATTTTTACCATGCGACGCGACGCGAGTAATGCGCACTTGCTGTAAAATCCATTGGCGGCCATATTGGGCGATTAAAAGAAAAAGAGCATCGTAATTAACGCGATTACCTGCGAATTCGCCGCCGCATAGGATTTCACAGCTTTTAAGTTAAAATCGCGCCGCGTCGCCGTTGCCGCCCATGAAAATCCACCTTAAAACGACATTTTGCTTGCCCATGAAGCGTTTTTTTCAAAATCGACCCTTTTTATAGTAATAATAATAATAACTGTTTTATTGAGCAGAAAACAGACAAATTACAAATGTCACAGTCAATAAAGAAAAAACTGCCCAAGGGGATGTAAAAAAAGGCAAGGCCCATACTAAGTTCTACACCCAAAATAAAGTAAGAGCAACTAAACAAAAGTTGCATAAGTATATAATATATAAGCTAACTACAAAAGTAGATATAAGGGTAATAAATTTACATCATTGTCTTAAATAAGCTAGTTTTTAAAGATTTAACATTAGGATGAAGCTTATTATATGCCCTTACAACACGTGGAAAGAAAGAATTATTATAACAATAAGAGTTACAAACAGGAAAAATGAACTCAGTACTTTCTTTATTAGGCAGCATACTTGGCTTTGTACGTAATGTAAACCTGTCATCTGAAAAAATGTTCATATCAACTTCACCACGCAAACACTTGTGAAAAAATACCAAATCATTACGGCGAAGCACATCAGAAATAGTAGGTATCTTACATAAATCACCTCTTTCTTCACCACTATATTTACACTTCACACCATTATTATAGAAAAATGCATCCTTTCCAAGTATAAGACGGGTAGCACGATTTTGAACCCTTTGAAGTTTCTTAGTATTAGTTACAGTAACAGGATGCCAAGCAGGAGTACCTAACATTATTACAGGACGCACCAAAGTAAGATAAGCTGTCCTTAATGATTTACGCCTGGCACCAGACAAACTTCTAGATAACATTCCAAGTATTTTAATGGCTTTACATGTTATTATGTCCACTTTAAGTCATTAGTAATATTTATACCAAGTAGTTTTACATCAGATTTACTAGGAATAACTTCATTACCAACACTATACCTCTCCACTAAAGGAGAATGAGATATCCTAACATCATGTGTGTACTCTTGCTCGCATTTAGAGACATTTTATTGTTTTTACACCAATAATTAATGGATACCAAATCATTATGCACAATTTCCACATCAGATGAATCACGAATAGCTCTGTACAATGTACTATCATCAGCATATTGATAAAAAGATGATACTACAGAATTAGGTAAATCAAGCATATAAATTGAAAATAATAGTGGACCAATGACTGTACCTTGACACACTCGTGAAGTTACATTGACTGAATTGGAAGAAGAACCCCTAAATAGAACTTTTTGGGTTCTATTTGTAAGAAATGATTCTATCCAAATTAACAAATGTCCTCTTATACGGTAACTCCAGAGCTTAGATATTAATCTTTTATGTGGAACAGCGTCAAAAGCTTTTGCCCAATCCAAATTTATTATATCCACCTGCTTCACACCTCTTTTAATCAAATTGAAGGCCCATTCATCCAGCACTTGCGATAACATTGTTACACAAGAACGTTTTGGAATAAATCCGTGCTGATTTTCATTAAGCAGGTTGTTAGACTTAAAATGATTCAAGATTTCATGGGCAACAATCTTTTCTAATACTTTGCTAGGAAGGGAAGTAAGAGATATGGGTCTATAGTTATTTATGTCAGCCCTCTCACCAGATTTAAAAACAGGTATAACTCTTGCCTCCTTCCATAGCTTAGGTATTTCACCCTTCTGCAAAGTAAAATTATAAAAACAACATAAAGACCACGATAAAGATGGTGAACATTGTTTTAATACTAAAGCAGGAACTCCATCCGGACCAGGAGAAGAATGAGGTTTCAAATTTGACAGTATCTCATGATTAATTTCAGGTGAGCAAGTAACTTCATCTAATTTAGGCACATTCTTCTCCGCTAATGGCGGACATATATCCGGATCATAAGAGTTGGGAGCAAAATTCTTTTGAAAACTATCACTGAAAGCCTGAGCAATATCATTGGGATTATCAAAAGAACAATCACCAGGCTTAAATTTTGTTGGAGTAGTAGTTCCGAGTCTAGAATGAATATAACGCCAAAATTCCTTACAATTATTTGTTACACCCAGGTTCCAGATATACTTCTCAAAAGAACTTCTTATCAACTTTTTTGTAATATTTCTTACTACACAGTATTTACTCCACTACTTGTCACATGGCTTCTTATAAAAGTTCTTATACAGTTTATCCCTTATTCGAATCTTCTTTATAATATCAGAATTTATCCAGGGATGTAGGGTTTTACCCCCAACTGCATGTTTAGGCACAACAGAGTCCACACAATTGTAAAAAGACTTTAACCAATGAGCCCATGCTTCATCTACACTTTCAAAGGACTCAAAATTGTCAGGTAAGGATATGAATAAACTATCAAGAAGTTTCCAGTCAGCTTTCTTAAAATTGTAAACAAATCTTTTGACTGGCTTTGTCCTTTTCACACAACAAGATATTGAAACAGTTATTGCACAATTATTGCCCTTTTTCAAGGTCGGTCCGACCCTTAGACCCATACTTTTTTACCTTGGCATATGAGGTATTGTTTTATACTAATTTGACCCTTCCGAGTTCAAATCTAGCAACAAAATGTATGATTTTCGTATTTGTAACATTTTCAGGGTCTTTGGGCAACCCTGAAAAAAATGCAACACGGAATATATATTTTTGAATGACGTGTTGCCCATATTTTAAATTTCAAAAGAAACTGGTCAAAAGAAACTGATATATTGCATTGGGTCTCACACATCGTATTCAAGCTAGAGGAGCCTTGTGGCCAGATGTTTTCAGACCTTCGTACTTGTTTAAACAATAATTAAAAGTACCAATGAAGTGTGACCCATGTTTTAATCCTAAAATGGGGCCTTGCTATAGACTGTCATTAAAAGAAATATACATGTTAATCCGGGTTTACTAGTACTTTAATAACGAGGGCAATCATGAGAGATTACAAAGTATTTATAATATATATGTATATATATATATGTATATATATATATATATATATATATATATATATATATATATATATATATATATATATATATATATATATATATATATAAATATATATATATATATAAATATATATATAAATATATATATATATATCAACTCCTGCTCAGCATAGAATTACAATTACAAGTTTGTAAGAAGAAAAATTTCAAGGTAAAGGTTTCGATGAAAGTCTATCCTTCTATAACATGCCGTTTTCAAGTTTGTGGGATCATGCAAAATTTTAAAGTCATAATTTTTTTTAATAATTTTTCTGAGTTTTTTTTTAACAATTTTGTAACATTGTTTTCAAAAATGTCACATTTGTTAACAATCTGACCTAGGTCGATGAGATTTTGGCTTATATATTTTCAAATTTCTAAATTCATGAAATTTAAAATTCAAGTTTTTCAAAAAAACTATAGGAAAAATTAATTTAAAAAAAAATCGTAACATGAAAATTTTTCAGTATCCCAAAAATGCTTCTTTACAGCTGTATAAAATAAAAATGAAATTTTCATTAAAAAATAGGCCAAAGTCATTTTTCCCCCTAAAAGCTGGGATCGGAAAGTCGTATGCGGCGGCGAATTCACCGGTAATCACGATAATAACGATGCTCAATTTCTTTTAATCCCTAATGAATATGTCCACCAATGGATGTTATGGAAAGTCCGCTTTATTCGCGTCGCGTTGCAGGCTGGAAACATAGAGTTAATACCTGGAAATCGCCATGATGAAAATCCACCAATACTTTACTAGATCGGGTCTTTCGACAATTTCAGTGAATTTATTTAGTCAGATTAAATTATTTTTCTGATCTCCACAAGCGTCGCAGAAAAATGACACTCCGCAGCTTCATTTATGGAATAAATAAATAGTAAAATAAATAAACAAAACCTACATGCAATGGAGTTTATCGGTTTCTAGCATAACAGTCTGCCTGGTAACAAGGCCGTCCGCAAAGGCAAAAGTGTCACGGGCGAGCTGAAACAAAATAAATGCAATTAGTAATATGTATTTTAACTTACTTTATCTTTGATAGTATGACGAAATATGCATTACAGGAATAACATGTAGTAAGATTAAATATATTATTCTATTTTACTTTTCAGACTTTTAACTTTGCCGGTGTTCGATGTAATCCTTCTGTATGTATTATGTTGCGATGGTCACTTAGTGTTCATTCACGTCATCAACACTTGCATGACTACACATATCACTAACAGTAAGTTTCGAGAGTCAACCGCTCTCTTCCTTAGGTGATGTGATAGTGAAAACGTTGTACCTTGTACCGAGAGTACTTAGAGAGCGAATTTAGGTTCCAGTACCCATTACAGCACATCGCGCCTGAATTTGAATTAATTCGAAGTTTGATCGTCAATTTTTTCTAATTTTCACCACTAGTCGATTCAAATTAATAAAATATTTCCTCTCAGTTTTAAACTATTTTAACTCACAGAGTTCTCACTAATAAATAAAATAAATTTATGAAAATATAATATTTGCAAGAGTAGATTATTGAAAATAAGTTATAGTATCTTATAGTGTATATGGTATAAATAATATATTTACAAATTTCCGCACAACTGCATTTCTGTTCTTTTCTGTTAAAATGTTACAATAAAGTATTGCTACAATGCACTGAAAAATAATATTTTAGAAAATTCAACGCATAATTTAGTTTCTTTAGTTTTATACATGATAAAAATTAAAAGAGTTGAAAGTGATATGAGTTGTTTCATAACTACACGTACAAACATTCTCAGCGCTTGTATGACCATTTCCAGAATTAGGTCCACAGTTAGTATTGCCTCAGTATATGATACGGCTGCATAAATAATAATTGTGCCAGCAGCAATAATATCAGAGATAATAGCCGATGAAAAGCTTCTGTGACGTCATTTATTTGTACTATGTCTGCAGCGACGGTATAGGGAAATCCCTGCAAAAGATAGGTTCACTCAAGCTGCAAACCACGGAAATAATTTTAATTCTGCATTGTTGAAATTTTACCAGGGCAGTCTTAATAGTAATTGTCCAATATCCTGAAAGAATTATGTTGTTGACTTTCACACAGACTGACTTATTGCAGTAGCAAGAAGAGAAAAATGTTGCATACGAATGCAATGTTAAATTTTTGGCTTATATTAATACTGCAATAATTCAGTCTGTGTAAGTTTCAACAACAAAATTCTTTCTTCTTTCAGAATTTTTGACAAGTACCATTAAGACTGATGCCCTGGTAAAATTTCAACATTCCAAATTTAAAATTTTGTCCGTGGTTGTAGTTAGAGTGATCCTATCTTTTGCAGGGATTTCCCTATATACCGTTGCCGCAGAATAGATACAAATGACGTCACAGGTGCCTTTCCATCGGCTATTATCTCTCATATTATTGCTGCTGGAACAATTTTTTTATGCAGTTGTATCATACTGAGGGACCTGATACTGGGAAATGGTCATGGAGCCTTATTTAACAACAACAATAACAATATAATTATAGTTTCAAAAATTGTATTATGTAAATCGTTAATTTAATGGAATTAATTTTAATTGTTATATTTATTACACATAAATTCCAAAAAAATTCGTTTATTGAAAACATTATTTAAGAGCAATTAAGCGTAGAATGTTATGTAAAATTACTTATCACCAGTGATGCAACGCTTCGCAAAGCATTGCGCGAAATTTCACTAGTTTCGCGAATATTCGCAAAGTTTCGCACGCCAAAAGTTTTAACATAAGTGTTTCATAAATTAAATTTTTGGCAGTATATCGTAGCACATATCAGTAGGAAATCATCCTGGCAGTTTGACGTTAATTGAAAAATGCCAAAAGGCTTTCTAAATAATATTTCATGATTTTTTATCGAAACTTGAATATTAAGTAGTTTTTTATTACTTTTTTTAACCAAAGTGTTTTGTGAATAAAAATTTTGACAGTTTATCATAGATGTCAGTAGAAAATCATCCTGGCAGTTTGACGTTAATTGAAAAACGCCAAGATGCTTTCTGAAAAATATCTATTATCTTATCACTCTTATCAGTCATTTCTGTTATTCTTAAAATACATGTATGGCTTACCTAAAATATTTTTGACATACACGGTTTCAACTAATAGTTCACATATTATCACATTCAATTCAATTCATTTATTCAATCACTGGCTGTACATGTACAGTACAACATATATGGATTACGTCATTTTACATGATATAACAAACAAACACTGAAAACACTTCCAACAACACATAATATATTAATAATAGTAACATACTCTAATTCATGTGCTCTAACATACTTAGAGCAGGTACTCAGGTAAAAGTATCTAAATTTATTATTGACAAAAACTATGCATATAGTTGTAGTCAAAGAAAATAAAAAAAAATTAATTAAGGCTACTTTGTTTTATATACAGGGTGTTTACAGAGTTTCTGAAATTTTTAGGCGTCAGTTAAAACTACAAAGGTGAACATAAAACATACTTTTTATACATCAAATTGTAGCTTGAATTTCTATGATTCCAAAACTTTTTACAGAAATTAAATTGATCTTATGGTTCTCATCCAGTAAAGATGTGAACGAAAAAAGTGAGCTTTAATTTTTTCTAATTCAGTGTCTCAGTATTTAATATGGAATCACCTATCACCTGTAGGCTTCTCTCAGTATTGACACTGTTGATCGATGTGAATCTTCAGCTCCCGCCATAAGCCTTATGTTTTAATTCACAGACCGTAGCTTAATTTTCAAGGTTCTCGCTGTCCTATCTCATCCCTTTTCCATTGTTTTAGGGGGGGAGGGGGGAGGTTATGTGTTGGACAAGGTGCTCAATACGCCAGTCCACATTTATCTTATGTTTTTCTTCCAGAAAAAATAGTAACATAAAAGAAATCTTTTTCGTGATATCACTCTTATTTTCCACTTCTAACAGTCTTCAGCATGAGTATGAAGGTACCCGTTGAAATTGTTTTATTAAAATCTAACGTTTTCATGACTCAATTTTTGATTCAGTAAAGTTAAGGACTTCTCGCTGCTTCTCCACATGGGTGACATGGTTGCCCAGCACTGATCGAGGCGCACCTCGAGCTCGCTCAAAATTTCTCGCATCATGATCGACTAAGGGACTGACTGGCCGTTGTGATTCACAGATGCGTCAATGCAACGCAATGTGGACTGGCGTATTGATTAAGCATTTTGTTCAACACATAATTCCACACACACACACACAAAAAAGGATGCGCTATGACAGAGGACTTTGAAGACGGCCTATGAAAACTTAATTAATAAGGGCGTTTACCTATACTGGCTTTACTGCACACGATGCAAGACTTATGGCGAGAACTGAAGCTACTTCAACCAGTACTGCGCCACAAACAGTGCCATGCAATACTGAGAGAAGCCGGCCCTCAGGTGATTCCATAATAAAAAACTGAGCGACCGAATCAGGAAGATTTAACCTAAAAAATTTCAGGCATTGATGCCTTCCTGAAGGCTGGTAGTGAAGAGTTAGAGACTGAAAATTGCAAAAAAGCTCCCTTTTTTCGTTCATAATTTTACTGGACGAGAACCATAAGATTATTTTAATTTCTGTAAAAAAGTTTTGAAATTATAAAAATTTAAGCTACAATTTGATGTATAAAAGTATGTTTTATGTTCGCTTTTGTAGTTTTTATTCACGCATAAATATATATCAGAAACATTGTAAACACCCTGTATGATATATATTCCATTTTTCAGCCAGTTTTTATACCCTTTAACACCTTAATTAAAATCGTGCTAAAAACACTGTGACGTCATAGTCATGCAAATATTTAACAAGCAAGCAAAGGGAAAGACTTAGACTATGACATATATTATAGTTTCATTGAATTCCCTCTAATTTGAATGTATTATATTTTGGTTCAAAAAATAAATAAGTGATTCATTTGAATACACAATAACTCACAATTTTTAAGGTGTTATAATATATGTCCAAAAATGTATTTAAAAATTCACATAGTTTGTCACTAGTAAATTTATATATATTTACCCGAGTACCTGCTTTAAGTATGTGATAATATGTGAACTATTAGTTGAAGCCGTGTATGTCAAAATAGTTTAGGTAAGCTTTACATGTATTTTAAAAAATTATAAGAAATGTCTGATAAGAGGGAAAAGTTATTATTCGGAAAGCCTCGGAATTTTTCAAATAACGTCAAACTGTTAGGATAAATTTCTACCGACATGTGCTACGATATACTGTCAAAAATTTCATTCACAAAACACTTTGGTTAAAAAAGTATTCAAATATTAATTAAAATTTAAGTTCCGATAAGAAATCATGAAATATTAATCAGAAAGACTCTAGGCGTACCGTTTTTCAATTAACGTCAAACTGTCAGGATGATGTTCTACTGACACGTGCTACGATATATTGTCAAAAATTTCATTCACAGAACACTTTTGTTAAAACTTGGCTTGCAAAACTTTGCGAATATTCGCGAAACCAGTGAAATTTCGCGCGAAGCTTCGCAAAGCGTTGCATCACTGGTGATGAGGAATTTTATATGATATATACTACTCTTTATTGCTCTTAAACAATGTGTTACATCCGTCAATCAGCGTAATACTTTATTACGCTCACGATATTATTATCCTGTACTTCTCCATTTGACGTCATTCCTTTCTCTCCCACTCCTCACCTGAGTTGGTTCCCAAACTAGCCACCTTCTACCTGGTGGCTCTATCATCACTCTCTCCTGGGCCTCCGTGAGGAGAAGTCAAGTAACTATTTTCTATTACTGTAACGTGTGCAACAAATATAATAAAAGTATATTATATTGTAGTGTAAATCAACTGTTTAATTTCGTAGACAGGATTATACCGAGTAGAGAAGAAACAACATATATTACAGTGGCGACGAGTTAAAAGGTGACTATGCAAAGTGCTTATGAGTGACAAGGTACCTCCTGTGCGTGTTTTTACAAGATTTGAAGACCTAGAAGCAGGAATGGCGCCACCAACAGAAACCGAGTCTGAACGCTGGGCTCGCGAGGCGCGAGAAAAAGCAGAACAAGAACAAGCAGCGAGAGAAGCTGCAACTGCGGACTTGGTGAAAAGTTTTCTTGCTTTAGCTAATTTAGGAACAATTCCTATGCCTACACAGCAGCAAACTGCGGGGGCAACTAACGTTAAAGTAGGAAAGACTTATGAATACGTACCGGGGGGTGTTGAAACTTGGGAAATTTACATCGAAAGACTTGAGGAATTTTTCAAATCAAATTGCATTGCAGACCCGGAACGTAGGAAAAGTACTTTGCTAACAGTAATGGGCACAGAGGCTTATTTCAGGCTCAGAACTCTTTCAATTCCTAGAAAGCCTACTGATTTAACGTATGAGGAGTGTGTAGAAACCCTTGCAAAATTTTATGATCCAAAACCTAACATGTGGGTAAAAAGAGACAAATTTTGGGGTCGTGTACAAAATGAAAGTGAGACAGTTTCACAATTCTTGGCTGAGTTGAACGGGCTTAGTGAACATTGTCAGTTCGAAAATCTTGAACAGGCTTTACTTGGACAGGTTTTGAAAGGTTTGAGAGATAGGAAACTTAAAGAACAAATTCTTCAGATTCCAGATTTGACCTTCGCCAAGGTGCAGCAACGGGCGCTGGCGGCGGAGGCGGCAAGGAATGACGTGTTGAGTTTCCAGGGAGGCCAGGTGACCGGAGAGAGGAATGTGCACCGAGTAACACTGGGCCAGCAAGGCCAAGGTCATCAGAGGAATGCGGCAGCGGTGCAGCGTGACGTCACGCCAGCTCGCACGCACCAACAGCAAGCTAAGCAGCGAAAGTCATGCTATCGTTGTGGTTTCAGTAATCACGTGTCAGCCAATTGCCGATACAAGAATAGTGTTTGTGCAGGGTGCGGTAAGACTGGTCACTCCGATAGAGCTTGCTGGAGTAAGGAACCGGAAAAGAAGAAGGACGCCACGCCCACTTCGAGTTCTAGGGGTCGAGGAGGTAGCCGAGGGCGGGGGCGGCAGCAGCACGCTCACTACTGCGAGGAGCAGCCTCGGGCAAGCACCACCGCCGTGACCGACACACCAGCGTCGTATCTGTATGCAACTATGGGTACCGAAGTGTCGGAGTACAAATTAACATTGAGTGTGGACAAACATGCAATCCGTTTCGAGATCGATTCGGGCGCAGGTCACACACTAATTGGGTTTGATACTTTTAAAAAATTTTGGTCAAATAATGAATTACAAACTTGTGATTTAAATTTACAGACGTGGTCTAAGCAAAAACTTGCAATTGCTGGAGTTGTACAAGTTCAAGTGAACTTTGAAAATAAAAAGTATGATCAAACATTGGTCGTAATGAAGTACCCTGGCCCAAACCTCTTAGGTCGCAATTGGTTCAGTATGCTAAATATTTCTGTGCAATTCCCAGGAAATGTCAATCTCGTGGGTACCAGCCAGGGACGACTGCCCGTGGAGCTGAAGGGCTACGAGGACGTGTTCAAACCAGGTCTGGGCAAGTACACCGGAGAGCCCGCGCACATCGAGCTTGTGGAAGGTGCGCAACCTGTGTTTCTACCACCGAGGCAAGTACCCTATGCCAAGGAGAGCCACGCGAACACCGCGCTTGATCTCTTGGTCGAGGAAGAGTCGCACTTCCCCGTGCCAACCTCAGAGTGGGGCACGCCAGTGGTGAACGTCGTAAAAGACGACGGCACCGTGAGGGTCTGTGGAGACTACTCGGGGACAGTCAATCCATTGTGTAAGAAAGATGTGTACCCCATGACCACAGTCAACCAAATATTAGATAAATTAGCGGGGGGAAAGTTTTTTGTCAAATTGGATCTCGCCAGGGCTTATTTACAGATTACAGTGGATGAGGAGACTTCCAAGATTCTCACCATCAACACCATCAAAGGCTTGTTTAGACCCGCCAGACTGGTTTTTGGTTTGTCCTCAGCACCAGCAATATTTTTCAGGATCATGCATAAGCTGCTTGCAGGACTACAGGGCGTCGGTGTATATTACGACGATGTTCTCATCCAAGGAGGATCCAAAGAAGAAGTCTGGGAGAGGACCCGGGCCGTGCTGGATCGCATTCAGTCAGTCGGTTTACGGGTAAACATCAGAAAATGTCTGTTCGCAGTAACAGAGCTGGACTTCGTAGGCTACCATATCTCAGCAGAGGGGGTGAGTCCTACATGCGGGAAGGTAGAAGCTCTGATAGACATGCCGTCCCCTACCAATGTGCAGCAATTACAATCAGTACTAGGGTATATTAATTATTATGACCGGTTTTTACCCCGTAAAGCAGAAATTTTTACGCCCTTGTACGAGTTGCTGCAAAAAGGTAAAGCATGGGAATGGGGCGAGAGACACGAGCGGGCCATGACTTATGTTAAGCAGGTGATGTCGTCTGACGTCGTGCTAATGCACTACGACCCGACGCTCCCCATCGTGCTCGCCTGCGACGCGTCATCATATGGGGTGTCGGCAGTACTATCCCATGTCCTTCCGAACCAGCAGGAGCGGCCAGTAGCCAATGCATCGAGGACGCTCCGACCAAGCGAGAAAAACTACGCACAAATAGATCGAGAGGCTTTATCGATCATTTTTGGAATTCGTAAGTTTCACATGTACCTTAGTGGACAACCAACCTTTACCATACTCACTGATCATAAACCACTTCTTGGTCTATTTAGACCAAACAAACCTTTGCCTGACGTCATGTCTCTGCGAATGATTCGTTGGGGTGTACGGTTGAATAACTACAATTACAAATTGCAGTATCGCCCAGGCAAGGACCACGCGAATGCAGACTTATTCAGCCGACTGCCAATAGAGGGGTCCGATGACACCGTCGAGAAGGAGCCCGCAGGAGTCCTGTTGATCGAGGAGTCCAGGCCAGACTCACCGATCTCAGTGGAGCACATGGTCGCGGAGACAAAGAACGACAAGGTGATGTCGCGCGTCATGCGCGCCGTGCTACACAACGAGACAGCCGGAGATCTCGGAGACGAGTGTGCGCCGTACAAAGCTAGAATGAAAACTATGTCCGTGAGTAAAGGTTGTTTACTTGTAGGAGATCGTGTTATAGTACCCTCAGTGTTGAGAGAGAAAGTTCTCCAACAGCTACATCGCACACATCAGGGTATCGTCAAGATGAAGGCGATAGCCCGCAGCTACGTGTGGTGGCCGGGTCTCGACAACGACATCGAGACGTTAGCGCGAAGCTGTGACGAGTGTAGTCGCACCGCCCGCGCACCTCCCAAAGCCAGCGTTGTACCGTGGTCCGTGCCCGCGAGACCATGGTCACGACTGCACATCGACTTTGCAGGCCCCAAATTTGGAAAAACATTTTTGGTGGTAGTAGATTCATTTTCTAGGTGGATTGAAGTCGAGGAGACGAGCGGATCGCTATCGGCGGAGACTACAATTCAGGTACTCCGGAAACTCTTCGCTACTCACGGCATTCCGGACGAGATCGTATCGGACAATGGGCCAGCGTTCCGTTCAGAGGGTTTTGCCGAGTTTCTACGAGCAAATCTGATCAAGCACCATAGAGTGGCGGAATACATGCCAGCATCAAATGGACTAGCAGAGCGAGCGGTACAAACATTCAAGGGGATGCTACAAAAAGTACCAGCAAAGTGGTGGAGAAGGGAGCTCGCAAATGTTTTGTTGTCATTGCATTGTTCACCATGCGAGACAACGGGAGTCTCCCCAGCCGAGCTTCTCATGGGGCGCAAGCTTCGCCACATGCTAGACAAGCTGCATCCGTACACCGCTAGTGTCACCAATCCAAAAAGGGAGGAAAAGGCACTCGCCAGCGTCTTATCAGACAGTCCATCACGTCAATTTTGTGTAGGTGATCCGGTGTGGTACCGAAATTACAATGGCCGCAACAAGTGGTCATCGGGAAAAATCTGTACTGTGAAAGGACCTCGTAATTATCATATAATTACAAAAAGCGGACATGTGGTTAAGCGCCATTGTGATCAGATCCGTTCTGCATTACAGATTAGCGATCATCACAACGGAGCGGAGGCAGCAACATCGTCGAGTTCTACTCGCGATCATAGCGAACCAAACTCAGACTTTGATTCGAGTGTTTCAGATGATATCCACAATGATCCGCGAGGCAGTGGGTCAACTGCAGGAGGGACGGCGCAGGTGGTAGAGCGCGGTGAGCCACCGCTTACCGCCGCCGCGGAGCCAAAGCCGCGCGAGGAGCCAAAGCCGCGCGCGGAGCCGCCAGAGCCTACAAGCTCCCAGGCCCCGCGAGCGCGCAAGCAGCGTGCTCGCACAACCGAGCCCGCAACAAGGCGCTCCGCTCGACTGCAGAACCCATCATCCTAAATTCACTAAATTTCAATGATTGTTTTTGTTGTAACTTAAAATTTTCATGGGTTTCATAGCCTCAATTTATGTTAAATTTTAGGGTTAAGTTTGCACTCCCTTCATTTAACGTTAACTTCATACAGCAGTTCATAGTAAATTTTATGGTTGCTAACTACCAGTAAAACTAAAGATTCAAGTCGAATCAATCAAGTGTGTTTTCCAAGTATCCTTTGTGGTGTCACGTTCATATCGGACACAATTCAATTTTGAAAGGATATTCAGTTTTAAAACAATTTTTAATAATAATTTTGCAGCCAAGAAATTTCTTATGGTCTGTCTGTTTCCAATTGTTTTGTTTTGCCAAAAAGGGAGGAATTGTTACATCCGTCAATCAGCGTAATACTTTATTACGCTCACGATATTATTATCCTGTACTTCTCCATTTGACGTCATTCCTTTCTCTCCCACTCCTCACCTGAGTTGGTTCCCAAACTAGCCACCTTCTACCTGGTGGCTCTATCATCACTCTCTCCTGGGCCTCCGTGAGGAGAAGTCAAGTAACTATTTTCTATTACTGTAACGTGTGCAACAAATATAATAAAAGTATATTATATTGTAGTGTAAATCAACTGTTTAATTTCGTAGACAGGATTATACCGAGTAGAGAAGAAACAACATATATTACACAATGTTATCAATAAACGGGATTTTTTGGAATTTATTTGAAATATAACAATTAAAATTATTTTAATTAAATTAACGATTTATATAAAACATATTTTTTTAACTTTAATTATTTTATTATTGTTGTCGTTGTTGTTCTTAACCCATACAAGCGCTGAAAATGTTTGTAAGTGTATTTAATATGAAAAAACTCATCACTTTCAACTCTTGTTATTTTTATCATTTATAAAACTAAAGAAACTAAATTCTGCGTTAAATTCTCTGAAATATATTTTTTTCAGTGCATTGTACGTCTATTTAATACTTTGAAACTGCAAAGAACAGAAATGTATAGTTGTGCGAAAATTGTAAACTAAATACTATAAGCTATATATTATACAATAAACTTAAAGTTACTACAACTTATTTTCAAAAATCTACTGTTGCAAATATTATTTATTCATAAATTTGTTTTATTTATTAGTGAGAACTCTGTGAGTTAAACAAGTATACAAGTCAGAGGAAATACCATTTTATTAATTTGATTCGAGTAGTGGCGAAAAATATAAAAAAATTGACTATCGAATTTCGAATTAATTTAAATTTAGGCGCAATGTGCTGTAATGGCTACTGGAACCTAAATTAGCGATCGATATATTATATGGTTACGCTATTTTGACTGATGACATATGGTCGTCTATATACTTCTTTTGCTTCCCATATCTTCCTTTTTTGTTTGTTATCCTCTTTCCTTATAATTTTAATAACGTCATGAATAATTTTATGATTTACTACTTGATTTATTTCATTATTTGAGAGAATATTCACAGTATCCACAAATAGCATTCCCCCCCCCTCCCCTCTACTTCCCTTCTCAAAGTCTTACATCAGGTATCTTTAAGGCTTAACCTGAGATATTCGGACGAAAAAAGTCAAATCGACAGGTGTTCTTGAAATTAATTTGGTAGACTTACAACAATTGTCCAAATACTACTGATTTTTTTTCAGATATTTATACCGTTGGTTTAATTATAATTAATTTATTCAAATGTGTATTTGGTATCCTTTCAGTGTCAAATTTTTCAATCAACATTACACAAAAACGGCTCGAGATTTTTTTTAAAATTTTACATTGATTAAAAGCGAATTCATTGGACTATTTTTCTGAATTGATTTCATATATTTCAAACCGTGGCGATAATCGTTTCTCATATGCCATAAGAAACTTCCCAGCAAACCAAAACCTGCTGGCCTACAGCTGGCCACAGACCGGCTTGCCACTGCTGGCATGCGCTGGCAAGCCATGCTGGTTCTGCGCTTTTCTTGTATACCGGCCAGATGCTGGACCCAGCGCTGGCATGCCATCACAAAATTTAATTTAATTTGCAATTAAATTAAAATCATTCAGTATCACCTGAAAATTATTTTTATGCTTAATTAATATAAGCAAAATAAGGAAAAATTATCAAATTGAATAAAAAAATTGTCACCACCAGGAATCGAACTCAGGACCATTGGCACCGTAGGCAGGTGTCCTATCCCCTACACTTGGGTGATTGTTAGTAAATATTTGATGTTAGTGCTTACTTATTATTCAAAATATTTGAACTTATACGGATATGAAGATTTCAACACAAACTGTAAGAAAAGTAGCATAAAAGTATAATTTTTTTAAAATTTTTAATATTTTCTTACGTATTTAACTTGAGGGATGTTAGAAACACATGTTTCAAAAATAAAAATTATTTGTCCCGAAAAAATTTCAAAATCAAAATTTATGGATGGCATACCAGTGCTGGCCAGCATATGGGCCTCTGAAGGCAAGCCGCATGCTGTCACTCCGTCAGATGGCCGACTGCTGGCCTCTGCTGGCAAGCCATCTGCCAGCAGTACCAGCAGCAGACCAGCAGCTGGCCAGCTGTAGGCCAGCAAGGCATGGTTTGCTGGGTTGGCAACGCTCTCAAGGACTGTAGTTACCTCCCACTCATTTCATATTATTCGCATTACTAGTGCAACAGTGTTGCCAGATTTGCCAACGTAGCCTCTTGACCTTGACAGACAAATTCTCAGGGTGTACGTACCTTAAGTACTCTAGGACTTTAGGTACAAGGTACCACGTACTCAGTCTCAGATCACCTGAGGAAGAGATCGGCTGACTTCGAAATGTAGTGCTATATGTGTAGTACATGCAAGTATTGGTGACGTGCACGAACACTAACAAAAAGTAAGTGCTATGACTATCGCAACATACTACATACAGAAGGTTTACATCGAACACCGGCAAAGGTAAAAGTGAAATAGAATATATTCATTCAATATGAATACCCTTTGCACAAAAAAGTTATTTACTAATGTAGTAACATAAATATAGCTGTTACAAATACTAAAAATAATAATAATTGGTGCGCTCTAATTTCAGAGTGTTGTAGCGAAAGCCTCTTCTACTCGCAATGGTTGTAAAAAACCATTGTTTATTATGTCCGTCGCATTGAGCTCTATACAAGGCTAGAGGGATAATGCCCTATACTTCTCAATGTTAAAATGTGCGCACGGTCCGGCGGGAGGAAGTGGGTGGGAGATTGCGCTTTCGTCACACATTCCAACGTATTCTCCTCAGAATTGCCAACTGCAGTGTAACTTTTAATATTTATTTTATAAGGAAACTTTCTTAGGTTGGTCAACCAGGCATTCGATAGCACCGACCACCACCCACTTTCCTCCCAGACGCCGTGCGCGCCTAAAACAGCTGATTAGCCCTCTAGCCTTGTATAGAGCTCAATGGTCCGTCGCATGAAGCCTTTTTCATAGTTAAACATGAGACGACGTAGTGCCTAATTTTGCCACCAGAGCAGAGAACATAATGGCATTGTTGGCGCTATGTAACCCATTTCAACGTCATAATTAACGGTAATTTTCCAAAGGATTTAACATGTTAAAGTAGAGTGAGCGAAAAATTTACCGTTGGTAAAGCTCATTCTCTTGCATGTAAAAAGTTACTTTGGAGCACCATAAATAAGCATCTGATATCAGTTGAGACCGTCCTTCGTAAAAATTCTGAGCATTTGGGTCTAAAAGTCGATGACTTCGTCCATCTACTCCATGCTAACGCTCGAAAAACGTGTCTTCTTTTTTATTCGAACTTTAATTTCTTTCGCAATCTCCCGTAAAATGTGTTTAAAAAATATTCTAAGATAGAACATATTATGGTGAATCAGAAAATGTCATAACCTTTATTAGCCCTTCATAAAAATTTTGAGAAAATTCCGATACAATACCAAAATCCGAGGCAAATTTTCATTTCAAATGATGCGGTCTACGGGTTAACAGCTGACTGGATCAACGGGATCAACAACACTATATAATTTCAGCAGATGCTCGTATTGCGCAACTTGCATAAATTTCTACTGCGCAGCTTTTGAGGAGCCGACGTAACTTTTTCGTATGCACATATATAGTGCGTGACGTCATTCCCGTCATGCACTGCGCACTCAACTCGCTGACTCCTCTTTTTAATAAACAACCGTCTTATGTTTTTTTTTCACGTGACAGACATTGCACAACAATACTTTGTTTACCAACAATGAACAGAAGACTTTGAATTTGAGGTTAAAAATATTTTAGATCAAGTGGTAACTAGCCATGAAAACAATATGATTTGATTGAATTTTATTTTTAAAAAGTTGTTATTGATTTTGTTTTTTGAAATTAATGAATATACATTTTTATATTAAATAGGTTCACATTGATTATAATTAAGGTCAATTAAGAATTTACAACATTCCTGATAGGAGCTAAAACTACAACCGGGCGCTTGATGCAATTGTATGCACGCCTCATTCTGAATTGAATAGTATAATAACTACGATCAATTACTGACCATCCTGACAAAGATTTCTATGGTTCCCTCAGTGTCAACAAGGTAAATACTGAGGTGGATCGCAATTGGTCATGTCCCCATCCCTTGAATTTATGGGGCGATGTTAAAACAAAGACTAAACAATAATACACTGTTTAATTAATTACGAAATTGAACTCGACCAAAATTTAATTTGCTTTAATGATATTTCTGGAGGTGACTCGCAAAAATATTAAGTAAATTTGGACGAGCCCCTTTTTGGAAATTTTAATTGTAAGTACTGGTTTTAACAGGGACGGTAGGAATGCGGCTAGTGTTGTAGACCTTATTTGTAACTATTACTACTATTTTGGGTGCCAAAAATGAAAGGACACGATACTAAATGTTGTATATTTTAACTCCCAAAGGCTTGGTTTGTGCGTCGTCTCGCAAGTCGCAAACAACCCTACCTGCCTGCCTACCTTCAGCTTTCACTCCCTCCACTGCTCATGCGACGAGAGAGCCACACATCACAAAGACGTCAAAAACATTACATACAAAGACGTCAAAAAAATTACATGCAAAGACGTCAAAAAAATTACATACAAAGACATCAAAAAAATTACATACAAAGACGTCAAAAAAATTACATAAGAGACGTCATTCTAAAAACATGCAGTTCATACAATTAAAATTTCCAAACACGAGCTCGTCCAAAAATGCTTAATATTTTTGCGAGTCCAATTTCATAGTTAAAACAGTGTATAGATATACCTATTTAGCCAAGCGCCTAGAAAATTGTACGTATGTCATCTGCAGAAGATGCGCAATGAGGAAGAAAATAAATCATGATCAAAAAGGACAAACCTTTGCCGTGGCGATGTAGTAAAGATATATAACAAACTCACCCGGTTAGAACTTTCTCCCGTGTTTTTTAGCGTTACGCGGCTAAAGTCCTAATAATAATTAGAGATTTTTTTAAAAAAAATAAATAGTCCGATAGAATGTTACATGCTCATTCTTTTCATATTTTTAATTTTACACTGCGACCGCTAGGAGACGAGGGGTGGAACGCAAAATTCACGGTCGCACCATTTTGACGCCAACAGTAGCTAAAGAATTCCGAGATATAGGTTTTGAAGAAAGTCTATTCTTTTGTAACAAACCGTTTTCAAATTTATGGCCACATTCCAAATTTCAAAGTTACGATTATTTTTTATTAATTATTCTGAGTTATTTGTTATTTTGAAATTTTGTAATACTTTTTTTACCAAAATTTCACATACTTCACATACATTAACAGTCTGACCTATAATAGGTCCATGAGGTTTGAGTATTAGCAGAGATTTTATAGTGCAGAGATATAGAATGTTTATGGCTAAAATTCTGTTGAAACATCACAGATCTTGAAGGAAGTGCGAGTACGAAACAGTGTCTTACTCTCTTATTACAAAGTTTCAGCGCAAGGGCGTTCAAATGGCATTGCAGCTGCAAGTTATAAGCATTTGAGGGTGTGCCGGTCGTTATCTGGACGCCCAAATAATAAGTTCTCATCTTCCCTTCAACTTGACTTTTTCTTTGGTTTATAGTTAAATGCTAAGAAAAATATTTAACATGGGCGTTCGATCTCTTTACAATGTATTAGTTTTTCAAAAAACACGAAATTAAATATTCAAGTTTTGAAAAAAGCTTTTTTGTCGAATAAAAATGTGCTATTTCCATACTTTGAAACGTTTTGAGCCGCTTCGAGATCAGCTCGTTTTCGAGCTGCTTCGACTTCAGCCCGTTTTCGAGCTTCGACTGAGTAAAGGTGGATTCAGATGGCGATTTTTACCATGCGACGCGACGCGAATAATGCGCACTTGCTGTAACATCAATTGGCGGCCATATTGGGCGATTAAAAGAAAAAGAGCATCGTAATTAACGCGATTACCGGCGAATTCGCCTCCGCATAGAATTTCACAGCTTTTACGTTAAAATCGCGCCGCGTCGCCGTTGCCGCCCATGAAAATCCACCTTTAAGGTGGATTTTCATGGGCGGCAACGGCGACGCGGCGCGATTTTAACTTAAAAGCTGTGAAATCCTATGCGGCGGCGAATTCGCAGGTAATCGCGTTGATTACGATGCTCTTTTTCTTTTAATCGCCCAATATGGCCGCCAATGGATGTTACAGCAAGTGCGCATTATTCGCGTCGCGTCGCATGGTAAAAATCGCCATGTGACTCCACCTTTACGATTCAAACCAGTCTATTTTTATCCGGACCGAGTTAAAAAAAATTACGAGTTTTTACAGATCTATTATATATGTTCCATGACACTTACCTGATTCATTTGCAGGTACTTCAATTTTAAGTCACCGATTTCATCTGTGTTCTTTGCAACTACACATCGCAAATTGTCTATCATTTCAATTAAGTGGTCATTGTCCTGAAGGTTACGTTGAAGATCCTTTTTTTGGCACTCCACTTCTGATGAACATGAGTTGCATTGGGTGAGCTGCTCAAGGACGTCCTTCATGTTCTCTTTCATGAGTTCCATCTCCTCACGTTGTGACACCAATTGAGTAGTCTTCTCTTCTACGAGACTCTTATAGTTTGATGATTCTGCAGTGAGTATTTTAATGGTGTTATTAGCATGGCCGAGCTTCAAATTAAGTTCCTTGATAGTATTGTGCTGTTTTTGTACCTTCTTCTTCAACTTGTCTTCTTCTGATTGTCTTTTGGGTGGCATGATCTGCAACAAAAAATTTAAAAATTAAAAAAAAAAACTAACAAAAATAACATGTCTATTAATACTACGATACACTGTATGTTAATATAATTGCATGCATTATAGATGCAATCCAAAGACGGATTCAGATGGCAACAACGACGATGCGACGCGATTTTGACACACAAGCTGTGAAATCCTATGCGGAAGCGAATTCACTATGGCGGCTGCAAATATCGCGTTAAATTACGATGCTCTTTTTTTTTAATCGCCAAATATGGCCGCCAATGGATGTTCCAGCAAGTGCGCATTATTCGCATCGCAGGCTGGATATCGCCATGTGCATCCGCTTTTAATCAACAGGCGCTGCCTGTTGCTCGCTACGAGACAGTGACATCAGCTAATCAGCCACTACGCGCTGGGCAAGCTAACAAGTTAGTCATTGCAAGAAAAGAAGATAAGTTTGCATTGCATTTCTATCAATGTGTTGGAAATAATAATAAAATAACCTTTCTTAATTTAAATATATTGAAAATTTTGTATGGCATGATCGCGTTTTTTTTTGTTTTTTTTTAATCAAGCACGCGTTAATAAACGTTAAAATAATTTTATTAGGCTCTATACGTTTATATTATGTTGTATTATAATATAATAAATATGTTACATAAATGCCACAACATAAAAGATGAAGATACCGAAGTCTTCTCCGGCGGGAAAATTTTCTCCATTAAGCCTCCATGTTGGAAAAATTTTAATTTCTTCTTAATAACCATTAAAGCAATCAATTTGAAAACATTTAGGGGTCTTCTGATTGTGAATCAAGGATTCAATTTCCTGTAAAGAATGGGGGGTACTGACCAGTATTTGAGTTACCATTACTAGTAAAAAGTACTGCAAATTCTATGAAGAAAGAGCCCTATTGGAGCATTCCACGACAATTATTAATTGATTTTATATGAATTTTTTAAAAAAAAATTGATGACATCACAACATTGAAACTTAAATGGAAATATGCATCAGTAAACATTGCTAAAATGAAAAATTATTAAGGTAGGAATTTGAAACCTTCATTATCGTGATTCTAGCACCTAAAAACCTTGCAAATTAAGGCTTGGTTACATTTCAATATTAAGTATGGGATTTGGCACTGTTAACTGATCTATTTTCCCATTTAAGATTCAATGCTATGACGTCACTTTTGAGAGGTTTCAAAAATTCATATAAAATCAGGAATTTGTCATAGAATGATGTAACAGGGCTTGTTCTTCATGAAATTCTCGTGCCTTTTGAAATGTTGACAAAAATTTGAAACTTTTTTTTTTTGGTCAGTACCCCATTTCTGTTATGCCAAAAAAGCAATTTCGATTTTTCTTTCTTTTTTTTTACATAGGTTTAGATAGGACGGTGGGAAGCCCCTATTGGGAAACCGCCTTCTCAGTTAAAGCATCAGGGCAAACTTGGTGATTTTGAATCCTTGGAATCAACAAAGTCTAGATTTATTAAAAGGCTTCTGTCAGTATCCAAATTTCCATTTTCAAGTCTGGTGTACAAGCTTATCGATAAAGATGTTTTTGTGTCAGAACCTCAGAAGAAATACAATTTTCCTTGTACGCCCAATTTCAATGATTTTATGAAAATCAGAGTTTTGAAAGCCTCAGAGATAAATCACAATTTCTATATTTCCCCATCTTTTGTAAATCCTATCTGGCAAAATTGCCAATATAAAAAGACATATATTATAACCAGGTTTGCAATACACGGTTAATTTCCATCACCGATTTTGTACAAAGTTACCAAGGCATACCATGAAAGTGATGACAATTGTGTCTGTAAACTATGTGGCCAACAATGTGAAACATATCATGCCCTAGCTGCATGTTTTGTCCAAAACGAAATTATTTCTTAGCATATTTAGCTAATAATGTACAGGGTGTCCACAGAAATTCACACGAATTGGCAGGCAAATTAAAATATGAAACACGATGGTAACATGAACATGTAATACATCAAATTAAAGCTCAATAATCAAAATTTTTAAAATTTTAAGCAAAAAAGCGTTGTGTGGACTTGTCTTCTTTTGAGACGAAAAAGGAACAAAAATGGCCGTTTCTGAGCTCCAAACTCCGCAAAATCAGCTGTCATTTCAAAGAGATTGTCCTTATTTAATTTTTCGTTTGAATAAAAATTTACCTATACAACTTATCACAGGGCTTCTCCATATGAGCACCGTTGGTACCTCGGCATCAACCAAGACACCTGTGCTAGACGTCCGAGACTCGAACAGCCCATCACCGCAGCCATCGAGTAACGCAATTCTGCGCAACGTGTAGTGAGAACTGAAGGCCCGTCTGGACGTGTGCCGAGGTAGCAATGGTGCTCATATGGAGAACCCTTGTGGTAAGTTGTGTGGGTAAAGTTTTATTCAAGCGAAAGATTAAATAAGAAAATGACAGCTGATTCTGCGGAGTTTGGAGCTCAGAAACGGCCATTTTTGTTCCTTTTTCGTCTCAAAAGAAGACAAGTCCACACAATGCTTTTTTGCTCAACATTTTAAAAATGTTGATTGCTGAGCTTTAATTTGATGTATTACATGCTCATGTTACCATCGTGCTTCATGCTTTAATTTGCCTGCCAATTCGTGCGAATTTCTGTGAACACCCTGTATTATATATACGGGTTAATTATTATTAAGGGGCATTCACAAAGCCCTAAGGCCACATTTAGGGCTCGATAATTTAAAGCCTGATTTTAGGCATGCTTTTTAGACCCAAAATTTCTGGTCTTAAATTATCGAGCCCTAAATGTGGCCTTAAGACTTTGTGAATGCCCCTTATTATTTCTAGTGTTAAGTCTTTAATAATAATTATGTTCCTCAATATTTTTAATGTTCTATTATTTGTATGTGTGTTTTTATTTATTATTTTGTGCTGTATAATATGTAAGAGTGTTCAATAAAAACTTAAATTAATTTACGCAGGGAACAACATGCTGTACAGCCTTAATTGGCAAAAAAAACAAAATAATTTGAACACGCCAGAAAAAGAGGACCCCTAGCAAACAAATGTTGTGAGCAAGCAGCAGCGAGCGTGTCTCTGCACAGCGCGGCTTGAGGGTGGTCTACTACGGACCTTGATCGGCTGCACTGAAGGAGGAACAAGGCCATGCGTTATTCTTTACGAAGAGATGACATTTTAACTTTACCGTTCGTGAACGTTGTTCATTCAATTTTATAATTTTTATAATTTAGTTAATCCGCTAAAATTGTTTATCAAATTGAAAATCATCATGAGGTCGAGCGTGACTAGAGGTGTCCGTCCTGACTGAGGTTTTCCACGGTTCCCTCAGTCTCACCTAAGCGAATGCTGTGACGCGGAACAGGCCGTGGCCATCATCCGTTCCCTTATACCTCATCCCTATAGCCCATTACCCCGCCGCGAGCTGTAAGCTCTTAGGGGTGTATCCTTATAAAAAAAAAAAGTAAATACTACAACCTCCATAATATACACAATCTGTTCGGAACTACTTACATGTCACAATCATATAATGAGATCCTGAAATAAAAGTTTCTTTATTATGTCCTCTATATTATGTATTAACTATTATCATGAAAAAATAATAAAAACATATAACATGTTAATTCTTTCCCTTCATTCCTTGATTGCATATAAAAAACAGACCATCCTTACTCAAAAATATATTTATAAAAAGAGTTGTCGTGAATATCAAATCCATTTCTTAATTTTGTGCACAAAACATAAAATCGAAAATATTGTGAAGGTGAGGTATAATTTGAACCATGAAGACTTAGCTGGACACTGAACTGTATATAGCAATTTGTTGATTGCACCTTACCTCCCCCCCCCCACCACTAGAATTTTTACTAACTTTCACTAAATTTTTCACAAATTACACTAAATAGCTTCAATTAAATTTTAATATTGGCTGCAATTAATATTTACTTTTTTATAATACTAAGCATTAAATCTTAAAATTAATCAAGTCTAGTGATACATAATTTTATAAATTTCCTATATTTTTTTAAATACGAAAGAAGTATAGAACTCAATCTCTCCTTAATTTTGATTCCTTAATTAAATGAATATCTTTTTTTCTAAATTCACTGCATTTAGCATTTGCTTAAATTTTAAATGTTGTGTTAAATTGTTGCATAAATTATAATTATTCGTGATTTTTAAAAGCCAACAAATAGTTTAACTGCACTTAATTACATTATAAATTAATATAAAAATTCTTCCTGGATTCGGAAGTATACCAGTATATGTGGGGGAGGAAAAAAAAAATAACAGAATGACACCTTTGAAAGCTCGAGATCATATTCGAGAGCGTATTTAGGTTAATTGTTCACTGGAGAAATATATTAAGAGAATCATAATGCTGAGAATGTTTAATTTCTGTCTCCATTTTACTTAATTTAAGTTCAAATTTTTTATATTTACAAAATGCTAATTTTGAATACTTTTGTCAAGATAAATACAAATTATTTTACAGAGAATTTTTTATTTACTGATATGAAGTATTTGATTGTAAGGAACAGTTAATTTTAATTATTATTAAATTAATTTTTAAACTTTATTTCATACAAGACCCACACACAATTTCTTTGCTGCTATAAATATTTTTATTCATCTTTCAATTGAAAATTTAATTGCTTGGTGATAATGATTAGAAATACGCCAAATTTTATTAAATACGCCAGCAGCAATATATAGTTAAAAATTAAACCTAACCAGGAAAAAGTAAATAAATAATGTTGCTTTATTCAAAATGATATTTTGTATAAATTGTGTGCATGCAGAGCCTGCAGGAAAATTGCAGGTTAACCTTTTTTTTTTTTTTTTTAGTTTGGGTAAGTCTGTATGAGTTCGAGTACTCGCAGCTATAAGCTATCGGGTACGCTATTGCATGTTAATTTGTTATAAACAGTTCCTTTTTTTTGCGGTAAAATAAATAAATTTAGATCGTAGATCAGTATTTCAAAAAAAAAAAAAAAAAAAAGAAAAGAAAAGAAAAATAAATGAATAAAGTTTGGATTAATTTTCTGACCTTGCACGCAGGTCTCTGAAGTTTCAGGTTTATGCTGCAGCGCCCAGGCAATGAAATGCGACCGTAAAGTACGTTCTCGATCGAGTATGCATACATGTAAAATTTAGTGATGTACGACAGAAATTTGAAGCTACCTGCAGTAAAAATGTCGCAATCTCTGATAGTCGAACGTTGTCCATGCAAGTTCCCTCAATCTGTTAACCTCCTCCGCCGTTGTTCAGTGAGAACAACTGAATGTTGAATGCTGGTATGTTGCTGACTGAGGCAACCGTCTCGTGATCGACAACTAACGTGTACATTGCTGAGTACCGTGGCTCAATGGTAGCGTGCTGACTTGTGATCAGGGGGGCTGAAAATCAAAAAACCCAGATTTCAAGATTTTGAAAATTTTCATGACCCTGTCCCACAAAGTATTTTATTTTTTTGTGCCAAAACTATAATAGATGGCGACAAAAATCAAACAGGGATGCATTCACAGATAAATTAGCCAACTTTTAATATATGTGGACATGACCTTGAACAAATTTCAAGGTCAACGGTCACATATTTTAAAAGTTAGGTAATTTATCTGTGAAAGAATTCCCGTTTGATTTTTGCCGCGATCTATAAAAGACAAAAAAAATCATTTGTGGGACAGGGTCATGAAAATTTTCAAAATTTTGATATTCGTTTTTTTTTTTATTTTCAGCCAAATAAATATTCAAACCTTTATTACTTGGGTAAGGACTACAACATATGTGAGAATCAGAATTTTTCATTGACCTTGCGAACTCTTGGTCTTTTTCAGGAATTCCTTACCCAATCATGTCATATGAAAATAAAACATATTTAGACGCGCGATTTTATGGTTCGTATCAATCGTACATTATACATGCATACTATAAAACCTCGGCAGTAATTTAAAATATTACAGCATATACATTACAATTTAAGACCTATAATAATAAAAGTATGTTAAATTTATTCTCGGGAGGGTCCAAAGGAGGTGAAAAAACAACATACCACAACTCGGTGTGATCTCTACAGCATCAAACACTCGCTCACAGTGCTCACACACAATTAAATAAATTACAAACAAAAAAAAATCCAACAAAAAAATGTCAAAGAAACACCAAAAATGTAATATATAACAAACACGTCTCTGATAGTACATCCACTTCCACGACTCAGACACGAAAGGAAGAGGGAAGAGAGCTCGAGACTCGAGAGCTGCCGTGCCGGCGTGCTGCTATCGTTTCCTCCTTTCCCCTCCACCTGCGCAAGGTGACTTACAGTCAGCTTGGTTTCACGATCCAGCCGGAAGTAGCCGCATCAGAGGTCTTTCTGTTTCATTTTTAAGTTTTGAAATTTTGCAAACAAGTCAGTATTATTATTATAAAACTGTTGGCACAATTTCAAACTTAAAAAGACGAATGGGAAGTAGACGGAAGGACAGATAATCCTTACTTCCGGCCGGGGATGTAATATTATGTGGACTGTATTTTTCACGACAACATGCACTGTAAAAAATCATCATTTAAAAATCGTCGTAAGGTAAAGATAACGTCGGTCAGCTGTTTTTTTAGCTCCATTTGATTAACATGTAAACCTTGGCAAATTCACATAATTTCTGAATTTTCTTTTGAGAGGCAGATATTAATAGTGCCTAAATGCCATAGAAAAAGTTTCAAAACAATTTGACGAGCCAATTTTTTTAAATTAATTTTTTAGTTTGTATCTCCATGGGAAAAAAAGCCCTATGCTGAAAATTAAATAAATTAATTTAAAAAAATCAGCTCGTTGAATTGTTTTGAAATTTTTTCTTTGGCTTTTATAGGCACTAATAGCCCTGTTCGTAAACCCTGCTCGGTGTACACTTTCTGCACCCAATCAACCTTATGTACATGCGATATAAGGTCGATTGGGTGTAAAAAGTGTACACCGAGCAGGGTTTACGAACAGGCCTAAAATCTGCATCTTAAAAAAATTTCAGAATTTTTTTGAATTTGCTAAGGTTTACGCATGTTAATCAAATGGAGCTAAAAATACAGCTGACCGACGTTATCTACTGAGATTCATCCTTTAAGTTTTTATTTTAAACTTGACTGAAATTTCCTTTGACAACTGATAAGATTTAATTAGGAGAATACCTGGAGGTCCGCTGAGTTAAATTAGAAATGCTGAGTTAGACTGAGTTAAATTTAGAATTGCATTAAGCTTTTTTTGTACCTGTTCATATATACTATTTTATTTAATTAATTTAATGTGTTTAATCTATCTAACAATAAGTTACAAAGAATTTAGTAATAAATAAAATATAGAATGAAAATAATAATCTTATTACAGTTATAGTTATATATAATATATATATATATATATATATATATATATATAAAAACAAAAAAAAAACATATTAAAAAATCAATTATATTGAATTATAAATATAAAAATTTATTTTAAATAGCAGCTATATAGCAGCATATAGCTAAGCTATAAGTTTTGATAAACAGTTGCTATATTGTACAACACAATTCTCAACCCATATTCACCTAATTAAATGCAGCAGAATCCAAGGAATACGTAATATTCTGAAATAAAGCTACAAATAAAAGTACTCGTAATTTCAATTTTTAGTAGGGCTAGGGCATCTCCTCATCAAGCAGACTTTGACAATACTACTTTCAACTCTCTCCCTTAAACTTAAACTGAGATAATGGGATGGCAATTTTGGTTACGTTAGAAAAACCCCTTTTTTGGAATTTTAAAAAGTGAAGTTATGAATCGAAATCAAAGTTTTAGGAGTGGAATCGATTTGTTCTGCCATGACAAATTCAAAAAAAAAATATAACATCACTCTCCTTGCAACCGCAAGAAAGTTATAAGGAACGAAACTTTGAAAATACCAATACCCCCCCACATGTTCACGGAGGGTCACTTTTCCACTTTTTTTAAGGTGGCGAAATTGACTTTTTGCGCGTCAAAAAGTTGCTCCTTATTGAAACAAGGCCTTTCAACCCATTTTCACCTAATTAAATGCAGCAGAATCCAAGGAATACGTAATATTCTGAAATATAGCTACAAATAAAAGTGCTCCGAATTTTAATTTTTAGTAGGGCTAGGGCATCTCCTCGTCAAGCAGACTTTGACAAAACAAATTTCAACTCTCTCCCTTAAACTTAAACTGAGATAATGGGATGCCAATTTTGGTTACGTTAGAAAACCCCTTTTTTGGAATTTTAAAAAGTCGAAGTTATGAATCGAAATCAAAGTTTTAGGAGTGGAATCGATTTGTTCTGCCATGACAAATTCAAAAAAAAATATGAAATCACTCTCCTTGTACCGCAAGAAAGTTATAAGGAACGAAACTTTGAAAATACCAATACCCCCCCACATGTTCACGGAGGGTCACTTTTCCACTTTTTTAAGGTGGCGAAAGTGACTTTTTGCGCGTCAAAAAGTTGCTCCTTATTGAAACAAGGCCTTTCAACCCATTTTCACCTAATTAAATGCAGCAGAATCCAAGGAATACGTAATATTCTGAAATATAGCTACAAATAAAAGTGCTCCGAATTTCAATTTTTAGTAGGGCTAGGGCATCTCCTCGTCAAGCAGACTTTGACAATACTACTTTCAATTCTCTCCCTTAAACTTAAACTGAGATAATGGGATGGCAATTTTGGTTACGTTAGAAAAACCCCTTTTTTTGGAATTTTAGAAAGTCGAAGTTATGAATCGAAATCAAAGTTTTATGAGTGGAATCGATTTGTTCTGCCATGACAAATTCAAAAAAAAATATAACATTACTCTCCTTGCAACCGCAAGAAAGTTATAAGGAACGAAACTTTGAAAATACCAATACCCCCCCACCTGTTCACGGAGGGTCACTTTTCCACTTTTTTTAGGGTAGCGAATGTGACTTTTTGCGCATCAAGAAGTTGCTCCTTATTGAAACAAGGCCTTTCAACCCATATTCACCTAATTAAATGCAGCAGAATCCAAGGAATACGTAATATTCTGAAATATAGCTACAAATAAAAGTGCTCCGAATTTTAATTTTTAGTGGGGCTAGGGCATCTCCTCGTCAAGCAGACTTTGACAAAACAAATTTCAACTCTCTCCCTTAAACTTAAACTGAGATAATGGGATGCCAATTTTGGTTACGTTAGAAATACCCCTTTATTGGAATTTTAAAAATTCGAAGTTATGATTTGAAATCCAAGTTTTAGGAGTGGAATCGATTTGTTCTGCCATGACAAATTCAAAAAAAAATATAACATTACTCCCCTTGCAACCGCAAGAAAGTTATAAGGATCATAACTTTGAAAATGCCAATACCCCCCCCCCCCACCTGTTCACGGAGGGTCCTTTTTCCACTTTTTTTTAGGTAGCGAATGTGATTTTTTGCGCATCAAGAAGTTGCTCCTTATTGAAACAAGGCCTTTCAACCCATATTCACCTAATTAAATGCAGCAGAATCCAAGGAATACGTAATATTCTGAAATATAGCTACAAATAAAAGTGTTCCGAATTTCAATTTTTAGTAGGGCTAGGGCATCTCCTCGTCAAGCAGACTTTGACAATACTATTTTCAACTCTCTCCCTTAAACTTAAACTGAGATAATGGGATGGCAATTTTGGTTACGTTAGAAAAACCCCTTTTTTGGAATTTTAATAAGTCGAAGTTATGAATCGAAATCAAAGTTTTAGGAGTGGAATCGATTTGTTCTGCCATGACAAATTAAAAAAAAAATATAACATCACTTTCCTTGCAACCGCAAGAAAGTTATAAGGAACGAAACTTTGAAAATACCAATTCCCCCCCCACATGTTCATAGAGGGTTACTTTTCCACTTTTTTTAAGGTGGCGAAATTGACTTTTTGCGCGTCAAAAAGTTGCTCCTTATTGAAACAAGGCCTTTCAACCCATTTTCACCTAATTAAATGCAGCAGAATCCAAGGAATACGTAATATTCTGAAATAAAGCTACAAATAAAAGTACTCGTAATTTCAATTTTTAGTAGGGCTAGGGCATCTCCTCGTCAAGCAGACTTTGACAATACAACTATCAACTCTTTCCCTTAAACATAAACTGAGATAATGGGATGGCAATTTTGGTTACGTTAGAAAAGCCCCTTTTTTTGAATTTTAAAAAGTTGAAGTTATGAATCGAAATCAAAGTTTTAGGAGTGGAATCGATTTGTTCTGCCATGACAAATTAATAAAAATATATAACATCACTCTCCTTGCAACTGCAAGAAAGTTATAAGGAACGAAACTTTGAAAATACCAATACCCCCCCACATGTTCACGGAGGGTCACTTTTCCACTTTTTTTAAGGTGGCGAAAGTGACTTTTTGCGCGTCAAAAAGTTGCTCCTTATTGAAACAAGGCCTTTCAACCCATTTTCACTTAATTAAATGCAGCAGAATCCAAGGAATACGTAATATTCTGAAATATGGCTACAAATAAAAGTGCTCCGAATTTCAATTTTTAGTAGGGCTAGGGCATCTCCTCGTCAAGCAGACTTTGACAATACAACTATCAACTCTTTCCCTTAAACATAAACTGAGATAATGGGATGGCAATTTTGGTTACGTTAGAAAAACCCCTTTTTTGGAATTTTAAAAAGTCGAAGTTATGAATCGAAATCAAAGTTTTAGGAGTGGAATCGATTTGTTCTGCCATGACAAATTCAAAAAAAAATATAAAATCACTCTCCTTGCAACCGCAAGAAAGTTATAAGGAACGAAACTTTGAAAATACCAATACCCCCCCCACATGTTCACGGAGGGTCACTTTTCCACTTTTTTAAGGTGGCGAAAGTGACTTTTTGCGCGTCAAAAAGTTGCTCCTTATTGAAACAAGGCCTTTCAACCCATTTTCACCTAATTAAATGCAGCAGAATCCAAGGAATACGTAATATTCTGAAATATAGCTACAAATAAAAGTGCTCCGAATTTCAATTTTTAGTAGGGCTAGGGCATCTCCTCGTCAAGCAGACTTTGACAATACTACTTTCAATTCTCTCCCTTAAACTTAAACTGAGATAATGGGATGGCAATTTTGGTTACGTTAGAAAAACCCCTTTTTTTGGAATTTTAGAAAGTCGAAGTTATGATTCGAAATCCAAGTTTTAGGAGTGGAATCGATTTGTTCTGCCATGACAAATTAATAAATAAATATAACATCACTCTCCTTGCAACCGCAAGAAAGTTATAAGGAACGAAACTTTGAAAATACCAATACCCCCCACATGTTCACGGAGGGTCACTTTTCCACTTTTTTTAAGATGGCGAAAGTAACTCTTTGCGCGTCAAAAAGTTGCTCCTTATTGAAACATGGCCTTTCAACCCATTTTCACCAAATTAAATGCAGCAGAATCCAAGGAATACGTAATATTCTGAAATAAAGCTACAAATAAAAGTACTCGTAATTTCAATTTTTAGTAGGGCTAGGGCATCTCCTCGTCAAGCAGACTTTGACAATACAACTATCAACTCTTTCCCTTAAACATAAACTGAGATAATGGGATGGCAATTTTGGTTACGTTAGAAAAACCCCTTTTTTGGAATTTTAGAAAGTCGAAGTTATGAATCGAAATCAAAGTTTTAGGAGTGGAATCGATTTGTTCTGCCATGACAAATTCAAAAAAAAATATAACATCACTCTCCTTGCAACCGCAAGAAAGTTATAAGGAACAAAACTTTGAAAATACCAATACCCCCCCACATGTTCACGGAGGGTCACTTTTCCACTTTTTTTAAGGTAGCGAATGTGACTTTTTGCGCATCAAGAAGTTGCTCCTTATTGAAACAAGGCCTTTCAACCCATTTTCACCTAATTAAATGCAGCAGAATCCAAGGAATACGTAATATTCTGAAATATAGCTACAAATAAAAGTGCTCCGAATTTTAATTTTTAGTAGGGCTAGGGCATCTCCTCGTCAAGCAGACTTTGACAAAACAAATTTCAACTCTCTCCCTTAAACTTAAACTGAGATAATGGGATGCCAATTTTGGTTTCGTTAGAAATACCCCTTTATTGGAATTTTAAAAAGTCGAAGTTATGATTCGAAATCCAAGTTTTAGGAGTGGAATCGATTTGTTCTGCCATGACAAATTCAAAAAAAAATATAACATTACTCTCCTTGCAACCGCAAGAAAGTTATAAGGATCAAAACTTTGAAAATACCAATACCCCCCACCATGTTCACGGAGGGTCCTTTTTCCACTTTTTTTTAGGTAGCGAATGTGATTTTTTGCGCATCAAGAAGTTGCTCCTTGTTGAAACAAGGCCTTTCAACCCATATTCACCTAATTAAATGCAGCAGAATCCAAGGAATACGTAATATTCTGAAATATAGCTACAAATATAAGTGTTCCGAATTTCAATTTTTAGTAGGGCTAGGGCATCAACTCGTCAAGCAGACTTTGACAATACTATTTTCAACTCTCTCCCTTAAACTTAAACTGAGATAATGGGATGCCAATTTTGGTTACGTTAGAAATACCCCTTTATTGGAATTTTAAAAAGTCGAAGTTATGATTCGAAATCCAAGTTTTAGGAGTGGAATCGATTTGTTCTGCCATGACAAATTAATAAATAAATATAACATCACTCTCCTTGCAACCGCAAGAAAGTTATAAGGAACGAAACTTTGAAAATACCAATACCCCCCACATGTTCACGGAGGGTCACTTTTCCACTTTTTTTAAGGTAGCGAATGTGACTTTTTGCGCATCAAGAAGTTGCTCCTTATTGAAACAAGGCCTTTCAACCCATTTTCACCAAATTAAATGCAGCAGAATCCAAGGAATACGTAATATTCTGAAATAAAGCTACAAATAAAAGTACTCGTAATTTCAATTTTTAGTAGGGCTAGGGCATCTCCTCGTCAAGCAGACTTTGACAAAACAAATTTCAACTCTCTCCCTTAAACTTAAACTGAGATAATGGGATGCCAATTTTGGTTTCGTTAGAAATACCCCTTTATTGGAATTTTAAAAAGTCGAAGTTATGATTCGAAATCCAAGTTTTAGGAGTGGAATCGATTTGTTCTGCCATGACAAATTCAAAAAAAAATATAACATTACTCTCCTTGCAACCGCAAGAAAGTTATAAGGATCAAAACTTTGAAAATACCAATACCCCCCACCATGTTCACGGAGGGTCCTTTTTCCACTTTTTTTTAGGTAGCGAATGTGATTTTTTGCGCATCAAGAAGTTGCTCCTTGTTGAAACAAGGCCTTTCAACCCATATTCACATAATTAAATGCAGCAGAATCCAAGGAATACTTAATATTCTGAAATATAGCTACAAAAAAAAGTGCTCCGAATTTTAATTTTTAGTAGAGCTAGGGCATCTCCTCGTCAAGCAGACTTTGACAAAACAAATTTCAACTCTCTCCCTTAAACTTAAACTGAGATAATGGGATGCCAATTTTGGTTACGTTAGAAATACCACTTTATTGGAATTTTAAAAAGTCGAAGTTATGATTCGAAATCCAAGTTTTAGGAGTGGAATCGATTTGTTCTGCCATGACAAATTCAAAAAAAAATATAACATTACTCTCCTTGCAACCGCAAGAAAGTTATAAGGAACGAAACTTTGAAAATGCCAATACCCCCCACCATGTTCACGGAGGGTCCTTTTTCCACTTTTTTTTAGGTAGCGAATGTGATTTTTTGCGCATCAAGAAGTTGCTCCTTGTTGAAACAAGGCCTTTCAACCCATATTCACCTAATTAAATGCAGCAGAATCCAAGGAATACGTAATATTCTGAAATATAGCTACAAATAAAAGTGTTTCGAATTTCAATTTTTAGTAGGGCTAGGGCATCTCCTCGTCAAGCAGACTTTGACAATACTATTTTCAACTCTCTCCCTTAAACTTAAACTGAGATAATGGGATGGCAAATTTGGTTACGTTAGAAAAACCCCTTTTTTGGAATTTTAAAAAGTCGAAGTTATGAATCGAAATCAAAGTTTTAGGAGTGGAATCGATTTGTTCTGCCATGAAAAATTAATAAAAAAATATAACATCACCCTCCTTGCAACCGCAAAAAAGTTATAAGGAACGAAACTTTGAAAATACCAATACCCCCCCACATGTTCACGGAGGGTCACTTTTCCACTTTTTTTAAGGTAGCGAATGTGACTTTTTGCGCATCAAGAAGTTGCTCCTTATTGAAACAAGGCCTTTCAACCCATTTTCACCTAATTAAATGCAG
This sequence comes from Siphlonurus alternatus, assembly GCA_949825025.1. Lineage (NCBI taxonomy): Eukaryota > Metazoa > Arthropoda > Insecta > Ephemeroptera > Siphlonuridae > Siphlonurus > Siphlonurus alternatus. The sequence goes on along the minus strand of OX463783.1, from coordinate 20,308,169 downwards.
CAGAATCCAAGGAATACGTAATATTCTGAAATAAAGCTACAAATAAAAGTACTCGTAATTTCAATTTTTAGTAGGGCTAGGGCATCTCCTCGTCAAGCCGACTTTGACAATACAACTATCAACTTTTTCCCTTAAACATAAACTGAGATAATGGGATGGCAATTTTGGTTACGTTAGAAATACCACTTTATTGGAATTTTAAAAAGTCGAAGTTATGATTCGAAATCCAAGTTTTAGGAGTGGAATCGATTTGTTCTGCCATGACAAATTCAAAAAAAAAATATAACATTACTCTCCTTGCAACCGCAAGAAAGTTATAAGGATCAAAACTTTGAAAATACCAATACCCCCCACCATGTTCACAGGGGTCCTTTTTCCACTTTTTTTTAGGTAGCGAATGTGATTTTTTGCGCATCAAGAAGTTGCTCCTTGTTGAAACAAGGCCTTTCAACCCATATTCACCTAATTAAATGCAGCAGAATCCAAGGAATACGTAATATTCTGAAATATAGCTACAAATAAAAGTGTTTCGAATTTTAATTTTTAGTAGGGCTAGGGCATCTCCTCGTCAAGCAGACTTTGACAAAACAAATTTCATCTCTCTCCCTTAAACTTAAACTGAGATAATAGGATGCCAATTTTGGTTACGTTAGAAATACCCCTTTATTGGAATTTTAAAAAGTCGAAGTTATGATTCGAAATCCAAGTTTTAGGAGTGGAATCGATTTGTTCTGCCATGACAAATTCAAAAAAAAATATAACATTACTCTCCTTGCAACCGCAAGAAAGTTATAAGGATCAAAACTTTGAAAATACCAATACCCCCCCACATGTTCACGGAGGGTCCTTTTTCCACTTTTTTTTAGGTAGCGAATGTGATTTTTTGCGCATCAAGAAGTTGCTCCTTATTGAAACAAGGCCTTTCAACCCATATTCACCTAATTAAATGCAGCAGAATCCAAGGAATACGTAATATTCTGAAATATAGCTACAAATAAAAGTGTTCCGAATTTCAATTTTTAGTAGGGCTAGGGCATCTCCTCGTCAAGCAGACTTTGACAAAACAAATTTCAACTCTCTCCCTTAAACTTAAACTGAGATAATAGGATGCCAATTTTGGTTACGTTAGAAATACCCCTTTTTTGGAATTTTAGAAAGTCGAAGTTATGATTCGAAATCCAAGTTTTAGGAGTGGAATCGATTTGTTCTGCCATGACAAATTAATAAATAAATATAACATCACTCTCCTTGCAACCGCAAGAAAGTTATAAGGAACGAAACTTTGAAAATACCAATACCCCCCCACATGTTCACGGAGGGTCACTTTTCCACTTTTTTTAAGATGGCGAAAGTAACTTTTTGCGCGTCAAAAAGTTGCTCCTTATTGAAACAAGGCCTTTCAACCCATTTTCACCTAATTAAATGCAGCAGAATCCAAGGAATACGTAATATTCTGAAATAAAGCTACAAATAAAAGTACTCGTAATTTCAATTTTTAGTAGGGCTAGGGCATCTCCTCGTCAAGCCGACTTTGACAATACAACTATCAACTTTTTCCCTTAAACATAAACTGAGATAATGGGATGGCAATTTTAGTTACGTTAGAAAAACCTCTTTTTTGGAATTTTAGAAAGTCGAAGTTATGAATCGAAATCAAAGTTTTAGGAGTGGAATCGATTTGTTCTGCCATGACAAATTCAAAAAAAAATATAACATCACTCTCCTTGCAACCGCAAGAAAGTTATAAGGAACAAAACTTTGAAAATACCAATACCCCCCCACATGTTCACGGAGGGTCACTTTTCCACTTTTTTTAAGGTAGCGAATGTGACTTTTTGCGCATCAAGAAGTTGCTCCTTATTGAAACAAGGCCTTTCAACCCATTTTCACCTAATTAAATGCAGCAGAATCCAAGGAATACGTAATATTCTGAAATATAGCTACAAATAAAAGTGCTCCGAATTTTAATTTTTAGTAGGGCTAGGGCATCTCCTCGTCAAGCAGACTTTGACAAAACAAATTTCAACTCTCTCCCTTAAACTTAAACTGAGATAATGGGATGCCAATTTTGGTTTCGTTAGAAATACCCCTTTATTGGAATTTTAAAAAGTCGAAGTTATGATTCGAAATCCAAGTTTTAGGAGTGGAATCGATTTGTTCTGCCATGACAAATTCAAAAAAAAATATAACATTACTCTCCTTGCAACCGCAAGAAAGTTATAAGGATCAAAACTTTGAAAATACCAATACCCCCCACCATGTTCACGGAGGGTCCTTTTTCCACTTTTTTTTAGGTAGCGAATGTGATTTTTTGCGCATCAAGAAGTTGCTCCTTGTTGAAACAAGGCCTTTCAACCCATATTCACCTAATTAAATTCAGCAGAATCCAAGGAATACGTAATATTCTGAAATATAGCTACAAATATAAGTGTTCCGAATTTCAATTTTTAGTAGGGCTAGGGCATCAACTCGTCAAGCAGACTTTGACAATACTATTTTCAACTCTCTCCCTTAAACTTAAACTGAGATAATGGGATGCCAATTTTGGTTACGTTAGAAATACCCCTTTATTGGAATTTTAAAAAGTCGAAGTTATGATTCGAAATCCAAGTTTTAGGAGTGGAATCGATTTGTTCTGCCATGACAAATTAATAAATAAATATAACATCACTCTCCTTGCAACCGCAAGAAAGTTATAAGGAACGAAACTTTGAAAATACCAATACCCCCCACATGTTCACGGAGGGTCACTTTTCCACTTTTTTTAAGATGGCGAAAGTAACTCTTTGCGCGTCAAAAAGTTGCTCCTTATTGAAACATGGCCTTTCAACCCATTTTCACCAAATTAAATGCAGCAGAATCCAAGGAATACGTAATATTCTGAAATTAAGCTACAAATAAAAGTACTCGTAATTTCAATTTTTAGTAGGGCTAGGGCATCTCCTCGTCAAGCAGACTTTGACAATACAACTATCAACTCTTTCCCTTAAACATAAACTGAGATAATGGGATGGCAATTTTGGTTACGTTAGAAAAACCCCTTTTTTGGAATTTTAGAAAGTCGAAGTTATGAATCGAAATCAAAGTTTTAGGAGTGGAATCGATTTGTTCTGCCATGACAAATTCAAAAAAAAATATAACATCACTCTCCTTGCAACCGCAAGAAAGTTATAAGGAACAAAACTTTGAAAATACCAATACCCCCCCACATGTTCACGGAGGGTCACTTTTCCACTTTTTTTAAGGTAGCGAATGTGACTTTTTGCGCATCAAGAAGTTGCTCCTTATTGAAACAAGGCCTTTCAACCCATTTTCACCTAATTAAATGCAGCAGAATCCAAGGAATACGTAATATTCTGAAATATAGCTACAAATAAAAGTGCTCCGAATTTTAATTTTTAGTAGGGCTAGGGCATCTCCTCGTCAAGCAGACTTTGACAAAACAAATTTCAACTCTCTCCCTTAAACTTAAACTGAGATAATGGGATGCCAATTTTGGTTTCGTTAGAAATACCCCTTTATTGGAATTTTAAAAAGTCGAAGTTATGATTCGAAATCCAAGTTTTAGGAGTGGAATCGATTTGTTCTGCCATGACAAATTCAAAAAAAAATATAACATTACTCTCCTTGCAACCGCAAGAAAGTTATAAGGATCAAAACTTTGAAAATACCAATACCCCCCACCATGTTCACGGAGGGTCCTTTTTCCACTTTTTTTTAGGTAGCGAATGTGATTTTTTGCGCATCAAGAAGTTGCTCCTTGTTGAAACAAGGCCTTTCAACCCATATTCACATAATTAAATGCAGCAGAATCCAAGGAATACGTAATATTCTGAAATATAGCTACAAAAAAAAGTGCTCCGAATTTTAATTTTTAGTAGAGCTAGGGCATCTCCTCGTCAAGCAGACTTTGACAAAACAAATTTCAACTCTCTCCCTTAAACTTAAACTGAGATAATGGGATGCCAATTTTGGTTACGTTAGAAATACCACTTTATTGGAATTTTAAAAAGTCGAAGTTATGATTCGAAATCCAAGTTTTAGGAGTGGAATCGATTTGTTCTGCCATGACAAATTCAAAAAAAAATATAACATTACTCTCCTTGCAACCGCAAGAAAGTTATAAGGATCAAAACTTTGAAAATACCAATACCCCCCACCATGTTCACGGAGGGTCCTTTTTCCACTTTTTTTTAGGTAGCGAATGTGATTTTTTGCGCATCAAGAAGTTGCTCCTTGTTGAAACAAGGCCTTTCAACCCATTTTCACCTAATTAAATGCAGCAGAATCCAAGGAATACGTAATATTCTGAAATATAGCTACAAATAAAAGTGTTTCGAATTTCAATTTTTAGTAGGGCTAGGGCATCTCCTCGTCAAGCAGACTTTGACAATACTATTTTCAACTCTCTCCCTTAAACTTAAACTGAGATAATGGGATGGCAAATTTGGTTACGTTAGAAAAACCCCTTTTTTGGAATTTTAAAAAGTCGAAGTTATGAATCGAAATCAAAGTTTTAGGAGTGGAATCGATTTGTTCTGCCATGACAAATTCAAAAAAAAATATAACATCACTCTCCTTGCAACCGCAAGAAAGTTATAAGGAACAAAACTTTGAAAATACCAATACCCCCCCACATGTTCACGGAGGGTCACTTTTCCACTTTTTTTAAGGTAGCGAATGTGACTTTTTGCGCATCAAGAAGTTGCTCCTTATTGAAACAAGGCCTTTCAACCCATTTTCACCTAATTAAATGCAGCAGAATCCAAGGAATACGTAATATTCTGAAATATAGCTACAAATAAAAGTGCTCCGAATTTTAATTTTTAGTAGGGCTAGGGCATCTCCTCGTCAAGCAGACTTTGACAAAACAAATTTCAACTCTCTCCCTTAAACTTAAACTGAGATAATGGGATGCCAATTTTGGTTTCGTTAGAAATACCCCTTTATTGGAATTTTAAAAAGTCGAAGTTATGATTCGAAATCCAAGTTTTAGGAGTGGAATCGATTTGTTCTGCCATGACAAATTCAAAAAAAAATATAACATTACTCTCCTTGCAACCGCAAGAAAGTTATAAGGATCAAAACTTTGAAAATACCAATACCCCCCACCATGTTCACGGAGGGTCCTTTTTCCACTTTTTTTTAGGTAGCGAATGTGATTTTTTGCGCATCAAGAAGTTGCTCCTTGTTGAAACAAGGCCTTTCAACCCATATTCACATAATTAAATGCAGCAGAATCCAAGGAATACGTAATATTCTGAAATATAGCTACAAAAAAAAGTGCTCCGAATTTTAATTTTTAGTAGAGCTAGGGCATCTCCTCGTCAAGCAGACTTTGACAAAACAAATTTCAACTCTCTCCCTTAAACTTAAACTGAGATAATGGGATGCCAATTTTGGTTACGTTAGAAATACCACTTTATTGGAATTTTAAAAAGTCGAAGTTATGATTCGAAATCCAAGTTTTAGGAGTGGAATCGATTTGTTCTGCCATGACAAATTCAAAAAAAAATATAACATTACTCTCCTTGCAACCGCAAGAAAGTTATAAGGATCAAAACTTTGAAAATACCAATACCCCCCACCATGTTCACGGAGGGTCCTTTTTCCACTTTTTTTTAGGTAGCGAATGTGATTTTTTGCGCATCAAGAAGTTGCTCCTTGTTGAAACAAGGCCTTTCAACCCATTTTCACCTAATTAAATGCAGCAGAATCCAAGGAATACGTAATATTCTGAAATATAGCTACAAATAAAAGTGTTTCGAATTTCAATTTTTAGTAGGGCTAGGGCATCTCCTCGTCAAGCAGACTTTGACAATACTATTTTCAACTCTCTCCCTTAAACTTAAACTGAGATAATGGGATGGCAAATTTGGTTACGTTAGAAAAACCCCTTTTTTGGAATTTTAAAAAGTCGAAGTTATGAATCGAAATCAAAGTTTTAGGAGTGGAATCGATTTGTTCTGCCATGAAAAATTAATAAAAAAATATAACATCACCCTCCTTGCAACCGCAAAAAAGTTATAAGGAACGAAACTTTGAAAATACCAATACCCCCCCACATGTTCACGGAGGGTCACTTTTCCACTTTTTTTAAGGTAGCGAATGTGACTTTTTGCGCATCAAGAAGTTGCTCCTTATTGAAACAAGGCCTTTCAACCCATTTTCACCTAATTAAATGCAGCAGAATCCAAGGAATACGTAATATTCTGAAATAAAGCTACAAATAAAAGTACTCGTAATTTCAATTTTTAGTAGGGCTAGGGCATCTCCTCGTCAAGCCGACTTTGACAATACAACTATCAACTTTTTCCCTTAAACATAAACTGAGATAATGGGATGGCAATTTTGGTTACGTTAGAAATACCACTTTATTGGAATTTTAAAAAGTCGAAGTTATGATTCGAAATCCAAGTTTTAGGAGTGGAATCGATTTGTTCTGCCATGACAAATTCAAAAAAAAATATAACATTACTCTCCTTGCAACCACAAGAAAGTTATAAGGATCAAAACTTTGAAAATACCAATACCCCCCACCATGTTCACAGGGGTCCTTTTTCCACTTTTTTTTAGGTAGCGAATGTGATTTTTTGCGCATCAAGAAGTTGCTCCTTGTTGAAACAAGGCCTTTCAACCCATATTCACCTAATTAAATGCAGCAGAATCCAAGGAATACGTAATATTCTGAAATATAGCTACAAATAAAAGTGTTTCGAATTTTAATTTTTAGTAGGGCTAGGGCATCTCCTCGTCAAGCAGACTTTGACAAAACAAATTTCAACTCTCTCCCTTAAACTTAAACTGAGATAATAGGATGCCAATTTTGGTTACGTTAGAAATACCCCTTTATTGGAATTTTAAAAAGTCGAAGTTATGATTCGAAATCCAAGTTTTAGGAGTGGAATCGATTTGTTCTGCCATGACAAATTCAAAAAAAAATATAACATTACTCTCCTTGCAACCGCAAGAAAGTTATAAGGATCAAAACTTTGAAAATACCAATACCCCCCCACATGTTCACGGAGGGTCCTTTTTCCACTTTTTTTTAGGTAGCGAATGTGATTTTTTGCGCATCAAGAAGTTGCTCCTTATTGAAACAAGGCCTTTCAACCCATATTCACCTAATTAAATGCAGCAGAATCCAAGGAATACGTAATATTCTGAAATATAGCTACAAATAAAAGTGTTCCGAATTTCAATTTTTAGTAGGGCTAGGGCATCTCCTCGTCAAGCAGACTTTGACAAAACAAATTTCAACTCTCTCCCTTAAACTTAAACTGAGATAATAGGATGCCAATTTTGGTTACGTTAGAAATACCCCTTTTTTGGAATTTTAGAAAGTCGAAGTTATGAATCGAAATCAAAGTTTTAGGAGTGGAATCGATTTGTTCTGCCATGACCAATTCAAAAAAAAATATAACATTACTCTCCTTGCAACCGCAAGAAAGTTATAAGGAACGAAACTTTGAAAATACCAATACCCCCCCACATGTTCACGGAGGGTCACTTTTCCACTTTTTTTTAGGTAGCGAATGTGATTTTTTGCGCATCAAGAAGTTGCTCCTTATTGAAACAAGGCCTTTCAACCCATATTCACCTAATTAAATGCAGCAGAATCCAAGGAATACGTAATATTCTGAAATATAGCTACAAATAAAAGTGCTCCGAATTTCAATTTTTAGTAGGGCTAGGGCATCTCCTCATCAAGCAGACTTTGACAATACTACTTTCAACTCTCTCCCTTAAACTTAAACTGAGATAATGGGATGGCAATTTTGGTTACGTTAGAAAAACCCCTTTTTTGTAATTTTAAAAAGTGAAGTTATGAATCGAAATCAAAGTTTTTGGAGTGGAATCGATTTGTTCTGCCATAACAAATTAATAAAAAAATATAACATCAATCTCCTTGCAACCGCAAGAAAGTTATAAGGAACGAAACTTTGAAAATACCAATACCCCCCCACATGTTCACGGAGGGTCACTTTTCCACTTTTTTTAAGATGGCGAAAGTAACTTTTTGCGCGTCAAAAAGTTGCTCCTTATTGAAACAAGGCCTTTCAACCCATTTTCACCTAATTAAATGCAGCAGAATCCAAGGAATACGTAATATTCTGAAATAAAGCTACAAATAAAAGTACTCGTAATTTCAATTTTTAGTAGGGCTAGGGCATCTCCTCGTCAAGCCGACTTTGACAATACAACTATCAACTTTTTCCCTTAAACATAAACTGAGATAATGGGATGGCAAATTTGGTTACGTTAGAAAAACCCCTTTTTTGGAATTTTAAAAAGTCGAAGTTATGAATCGAAATCAAAGTTTTAGGAGTGGAATCGATTTGTTCTGCCATGAAAAATTAATAAAAAAATATAACATCACCCTCCTTGCAACCGCAAAAAAGTTATAAGGAACGAAACTTTGAAAATACCAATACCCCCCCACATGTTCACGGAGGGTCACTTTTCCACTTTTTTTAAGGTAGCGAATGTGACTTTTTGCGCATCAAGAAGTTGCTCCTTATTGAAACAAGGCCTTTCAACCCATTTTCACCTAATTAAATGCAGCAGAATCCAAGGAATACGTAATATTCTGAAATAAAGCTACAAATAAAAGTACTCGTAATTTCAATTTTTAGTAGGGCTAGGGCATCTCCTCGTCAAGCCGACTTTGACAATACAACTATCAACTTTTTCCCTTAAACATAAACTGAGATAATGGGATGGCAATTTTGGTTACGTTAGAAATACCACTTTATTGGAATTTTAAAAAGTCGAAGTTATGATTCGAAATCCAAGTTTTAGGAGTGGAATCGATTTGTTCTGCCATGACAAATTCAAAAAAAAATATAACATTACTCTCCTTGCAACCACAAGAAAGTTATAAGGATCAAAACTTTGAAAATACCAATACCCCCCACCATGTTCACAGGGGTCCTTTTTCCACTTTTTTTTAGGTAGCGAATGTGATTTTTTGCGCATCAAGAAGTTGCTCCTTGTTGAAACAAGGCCTTTCAACCCATATTCACCTAATTAAATGCAGCAGAATCCAAGGAATACGTAATATTCTGAAATATAGCTACAAATAAAAGTGTTTCGAATTTTAATTTTTAGTAGGGCTAGGGCATCTCCTCGTCAAGCAGACTTTGACAAAGCAAATTTCAACTCTCTCCCTTAAACTTAAACTGAGATAATAGGATGCCAATTTTGGTTACGTTAGAAATACCCCTTTATTGGAATTTTAAAAAGTCGAAGTTATGATTCGAAATCCAAGTTTTAGGAGTGGAATCGATTTGTTCTGCCATGACAAATTCAAAAAAAAATATAACATTACTCTCCTTGCAACCGCAAGAAAGTTATAAGGATCAAAACTTTGAAAATACCAATACCCCCCCACATGTTCACGGAGGGTCCTTTTTCCACTTTTTTTTAGGTAGCGAATGTGATTTTTTGCGCATCAAGAAGTTGCTCCTTATTGAAACAAGGCCTTTCAACCCATATTCACCTAATTAAATGCAGCAGAATCCAAGGAATACGTAATATTCTGAAATATAGCTACAAATAAAAGTGTTCCGAATTTCAATTTTTAGTAGGGCTAGGGCATCTCCTCGTCAAGCAGACTTTGACAAAACAAATTTCAACTCTCTCCCTTAAACTTAAACTGAGATAATAGGATGCCAATTTTGGTTACGTTAGAAATACCCCTTTTTTGGAATTTTAGAAAGTCGAAGTTATGAATCGAAATCAAAGTTTTAGGAGTGGAATCGATTTGTTCTGCCATGACCAATTCAAAAAAAAATATAACATTACTCTCCTTGCAACCGCAAGAAAGTTATAAGGAACGAAACTTTGAAAATACCAATACCCCCCCACATGTTCACGGAGGGTCACTTTTCCACTTTTTTTTAGGTAGCGAATGTGATTTTTTGCGCATCAAGAAGTTGCTCCTTATTGAAACAAGGCCTTTCAACCCATATTCACCTAATTAAATGCAGCAGAATCCAAGGAATACGTAATATTCTGAAATATAGCTACAAATAAAAGTGCTCCGAATTTCAATTTTTAGTAGGGCTAGGGCATCTCCTCATCAAGCAGACTTTGACAATACTACTTTCAACTCTCTCCCTTAAACTTAAACTGAGATAATGGGATGGCAATTTTGGTTACGTTAGAAAAACCCCTTTTTTGTAATTTTAAAAAGTGAAGTTATGAATCGAAATCAAAGTTTTTGGAGTGGAATCGATTTGTTCTGCCATAACAAATTAATAAAAAAATATAACATCAATCTCCTTGCAACCGCAAGAAAGTTATAAGGAACGAAACTTTGAAAATACCAATACCCCCCCACATGTTCACGGAGGGTCACTTTTCCACTTTTTTTAAGATGGCGAAAGTAACTTTTTGCGCGTCAAAAAGTTGCTCCTTATTGAAACAAGGCCTTTCAACCCATTTTCACCTAATTAAATGCAGCAGAATCCAAGGAATACGTAATATTCTGAAATAAAGCTACAAATAAAAGTACTCGTAATTTCAATTTTTAGTAGGGCTAGGGCATCTCCTCGTCAAGCCGACTTTGACAATACAACTATCAACTTTTTCCCTTAAACATAAACTGAGATAATGGGATGGCAATTTTAGTTACGTTAGAAAAACCTCTTTTTTGGAATTTTAGAAAGTCGAAGTTATGAATCGAAATCAATGTTTTAGGAGTGGAATCGATTTGTTCTGCCATGACAAATTCAAAAAAAAATATAACATTACTCTCCTTGCAACCGCAAGAAAGTTATAAGGAACGAAACTTTGAAAATACCAATACCCCCCCACATGTTCACGGAGGGTCACTTTTCCACTTTTTTTAAGATGGCGAAAGTAACTTTTTGCGCGTCAAAAAGTTGCTCCTTATTGAAACAAGGCCTTTCAACCCATTTTCACCTAATTAAATGCAGCAGAATCCAAGGAATACGTAATATTCTGAAATAAAGCTACATATAAAAGTACTCGTAATTTCAAATTTTAGTAGGGCTAGGGCATCTCCTCGTCAAGCAGACTTTGACAATACAACTATCAACTTTTTCCCTTAAACATAAACTGAGATAATGGGATGGCAATTTTAGTTACGTTAGAAATACCCCTTTATTGGAATTTTAAAAAGTCGAAGTTATGATTCGAAATCCAAGTTTTAGGAGTGGAATCGATTTGTTCTGCCATGACAAATTCAAAAAAAAAATATAACATTACTCTCCTTGCAACCGCAAGAAAGTTATAAGGATCAAAACTTTGAAAATACCAATACCCCCCCACATGTTCACGGAGGGTCCTTTTTCCACTTTTTTTTAGGTAGCGAATGTGATTTTTTGCGCATCAAGAAGTTGCTCCTTATTGAAACAAGGCCTTTCAACCCATTTTCACCTAATTAAATGCAGCAGAATCCAAGGAATACGTAATATTCTGAAATATAGCTACAAATAAAAGTGCTCCGAATTTTAATTGTTAGTAGGGCTAGGGCATCTCCTCGTCAAGCAGACTTTGACAAAACAAATTTCAACTCTCTCCCTTAATCTTAAACTGAGATAATGGGATGCCAATTTTGGTTACGTTAGAAATACCCCTTTATTGGAATTTTAAAAAGTCGAAGTTATGATTCGAAATCCAAGTTTTAGGAGTGGAATCGATTTGTTCTGCCATGACAAATTCAAAAAAAATATAACATTACTCTCCTTGCAACCGCAAGAAAGTTATAAGGATCAAAACTTTGAAAATACCAATACCCCCCCCCCCCACATGTTCACGGAGGGTCCTTTTTCCACTTTTTTTAAGGTAGCGAATGTGACTTTTTGCGCATCAAGAAGTTGCTCCTTATTGAAACAAGGCCTTTCAACCCATTTTCACCTAATTAAATGCAGCAGAATCCAAGGAATACGTAATATTCTGAAATATAGCTACAAATAAAAGTGCTCCGAATTTCAATTTTTAGTTGGGCTAGGGCATCTTCTTGTCAAGCAGACTTTGACAATACAACTATCAACTCTCTCCCTTAAACATAAACTGAGATAATGGGATGGCAATTTTGGTTACGTTAGAAAAACCCCTTTTTTGGAATTTTAAAAAGTCGAAGTTATGAATCGAAATCAAAGTTTTAGGAGTGGAATCGATTTGTTCTGCCATGACAAATTCAAAAAAAAATATAACATCACTCTCCTTGCAACCGCAAGAAAGTTATAAGGAACGAAACTTTGAAAATACCATTACCCCCCCCACATGTTCACGGAGGGTCACTTTTCCACTTTTTTTAAGGTGGCGAAAGTGACTTTTTGCGCGTCAAAAAGTTGCTCCTTATTGAAACAAGGCCTTTCAACCCATTTTGACCTAATTAAATGCAGCAGAATCCAAGGAATACGTAATATTCTGAAATATAGCTACAAATAAAAGTGCTCCGAATTTCAATTTTTAGTAGGGCTAGGGCATCTCCTCGTCAAGCAGACTTTGACAATACAACTATTAACTCTTTCCCTTAAACATAAACTGAGATAATGTGATGGCAATTTTGGTTACGTTAGAAAAACCCCTTTTTTGGAATTTTAAAAAGTCGAAGTTATGAATCGAAATCAAAGTTTTAGGAGAGGAATCGATTTGTTCTTCCATGACAAATTCAAAAAAAAATATAACATCACACTCCAAGCAACGGCAAGAAAGTTATAAGGAACGAAACTTTGAAAATACCAATACCCCCCTCCCCCCACATGTTCACGGAGGGTCACTTTTCCACTTTTTTTTAGGTAGCGAATGTGACTTTTTGCGCATCAAGAAGTTGCTCCTTATTGAAACAAGGCCTTTCAACCCATATTCACCTAATTAAATGCAGCAGAATCCAAGGAATACGTAATATTCTGAAATATAGCTACAAATAAAAGTGCTCCGAATTTCAATTTTTAGTAGGGCTAGGGCATCTCCTCATCAAGCAGACTTTGACAATACTACTTTCGACTCTTTCCCTTAAACTTAAACTGAGATAATGGGATGGCAATTTTGGTTACGTTAGAAAAACCCCTTTTTTGTAATTTTAAAAAGTGAAGTTATGAATCGAAATCAAAGTTTTTGGAGTGGAATCGATTTGTTCTGCCATAACAAATTAATAAAAAAATATAACATCAATCTCCTTGCAACCGCAAGAAAGTTATAAGGAACGAAACTTTGAAAATACCAATACCCCCCCACATGTTCACGGAGGGTCACTTTTCCACTTTTTTTAAGATGGCGAAAGTAACTTTTTGCGCGTCAAAAAGTTGCTCCTTATTGAAACAAGGCCTTTCAACCCATTTTCACCTAATTAAATGCAGCAGAATCCAAGGAATACGTAATATTCTGAAATAAAGCTACAAATAAAAGTACTCGTAATTTCAATTTTTAGTAGGGCTAGGGCATCTCCTCGTCAAGCCGACTTTGACAATACAACTATCAACTTTTTCCCTTAAACATAAACTGAGATAATGGGATGGCAATTTTAGTTACGTTAGAAAAACCTCTTTTTTGGAATTTTAGAAAGTCGAAGTTATGAATCGAAATCAATGTTTTAGGAGTGGAATCGATTTGTTCTGCCATGACAAATTCAAAAAAAAATATAACATTACTCTCCTTGCAACCGCAAGAAAGTTATAAGGAACGAAACTTTGAAAATACCAATACCCCCCCACATGTTCACGGAGGGTCACTTTTCCACTTTTTTTAAGGTAGCGTATGTGACTTTTTGCGCATCAAGAAGTTGCTCCTTATTGAAACAAGGCCTTTCAACCCATTTTCACCTAATTAAATGCAGCAGAATCCAAGGAATACGTAATATTCTGAAATATAGCTACAAATAAAAGTGCTCCGAATTTTAATTTTTAGTAGGGCTAGGGCATCTCCTCGTCAAGCAGACTTTGACAATACTACTTTCAATTCTCTCCCTTAAACTTAAACTGAGATAATGGGATGGCAATTTTGGTTACGTTAGAAAAACCCCTTTTTTGGAATTTTAAAAAGTCGAAGTTATGAATCGAAATCAAAGTTTTAGGAGTGGAATCGATTTGTTCTGCCATGACAAATTAATAAAAAAATATAACATCACTCTCCTTGCAACCGCAAGAAAGTTATAAGGAACGAAACATTGAAAATACCAATACCCCCCCACATGTTCACGGAGGGTCACTTTTCCACTTTTTTTAAGATGGCGAAAGTAACTTTTTGCGCGTCAAAAAGTTGCTCCTTATTGAAACAAGGCCTTTCAACCCATTTTCACCTAATTAAATGCAGCAGAATCCAAGGAATACGTAATATTCTGAAATAAAGCTACAAATAAAAGTACTCGTAATTTCAAATTTTAGTAGGGCTAGGGCATCTCCTCGTCAAGCAGACTTTGACAATACAACTATCAACTTTTTCCCTTAAACATAAACTGAGATAATGGGATGGCAATTTTAGTTACGTTAGAAATACCCCTTTATTGGAATTTTAAAAAGTCGAAGTTATGATTCGAAATCCAAGTTTTAGGAGTGGAATCGATTTGTTCTGCCATGACAAATTCAAAAAAAAAATATAACATTACTCTCCTTGCAACCGCAAGAAAGTTATAAGGATCAAAACTTTGAAAATACCAATACCCCCCCACATGTTCACGGAGGGTCCTTTTTCCACTTTTTTTTAGGTAGCGAATGTGATTTTTTGCGCATCAAGAAGTTGCTCCTTATTGAAACAAGGCCTTTCAACGCATTTTCACCTAATTAAATGCAGCAGAATCCAAGGAATACGTAATATTCTGAAATATAGCTACAAATAAAAGTGCTCCGAATTTTAATTGTTAGTAGGGCTAGGGCATCTCCTCGTCAAGCAGACTTTGACAAAACAAATTTCAACTCTCTCCCTTAATCTTAAACTGAGATAATGGGATGCCAATTTTGGTTACGTTAGAAATACCCCTTTATTGGAATTTTAAAAAGTCGAAGTTATGATTCGAAATCCAAGTTTTAGGAGTGGAATCGATTTGTTCTGCCATGACAAATTCAAAAAAAATATAACATTACTCTCCTTGCAACCGCAAGAAAGTTATAAGGATCAAAACTTTGAAAATACCAATACCCCCCCCCCACATGTTCACGGAGGGTCCTTTTTCCACTTTTTTTAAGGTAGCGAATGTGACTTTTTGCGCATCAAGAAGTTGCTCCTTATTGAAACAAGGCCTTTCAACCCATTTTCACCTAATTAAATGCAGCAGAATCCAAGGAATACGTAATATTCTGAAATATAGCTACAAATAAAAGTGCTCCGAATTTCAATTTTTAGTTGGGCTAGGGCATCTTCTTGTCAAGCAGACTTTGACAATACAACTATCAACTCTCTCCCTTAAACATAAACTGAGATAATGGGATGGCAATTTTGGTTACGTTAGAAAAACCCCTTTTTTGGAATTTTAAAAAGTCGAAGTTATGAATCGAAATCAAAGTTTTAGGAGTGGAATCGATTTGTTCTGCCATGACAAATTCAAAAAAAAATATAACATCACTCTCCTTGCAACCGCAAGAAAGTTATAAGGAACGAAACTTTGAAAATACCATTACCCCCCCCACATGTTCACGGAGGGTCACTTTTCCACTTTTTTTAAGGTGGCGAAAGTGACTTTTTGCGCGTCAAAAAGTTGCTCCTTATTGAAACAAGGCCTTTCAACCCATTTTGACCTAATTAAATGCAGCAGAATCCAAGGAATACGTAATATTCTGAAATATAGCTACAAATAAAAGTGCTCCGAATTTCAATTTTTAGTAGGGCTAGGGCATCTCCTCGTCAAGCAGACTTTGACAATACAACTATTAACTCTTTCCCTTAAACATAAACTGAGATAATGTGATGGCAATTTTGGTTACGTTAGAAAAACCCCTTTTTTGGAATTTTAAAAAGTCGAAGTTATGAATCGAAATCAAAGTTTTAGGAGAGGAATCGATTTGTTCTTCCATGACAAATTCAAAAAAAAATATAACATCACACTCCAAGCAACGGCAAGAAAGTTATAAGGAACGAAACTTTGAAAATACCAATACCCCCCTCCCCCCACATGTTCACGGAGGGTCAATTTTCCACTTTTTTTAAGGTAGCGAATGTGACTTTTTGCGCATCAAAAAGTTGCTCCTTATTGAAACAGTGCCTTTCAACCCATTTTCACTTAATTAAATGCAGCAGAATCCAAGGAATAAGTAATATTCTGAAATATAGCTACAAATAAAAGTGCTCCGAATTTCAATTTTTAGTAGGGCTAGGGCATCTCCTCATCAAGCAGACTTTGACAATACTACTTTCAACTCTCTCCGTGAACATGTGGGGGGGTATTGGTATTTTCAAAGTTTCGTTCCTTATAACTTTCTTGCGGTTGCAAGGAGAGTGATGTTATATTTTTTTATTAATTTGTCATGGCAGAACAAATCGATTCCACTCCTAAAACTTTGATTTCGATTCATAACTTCGACTTTTTAAAATTCCAAAAAAGGGGTTTTTCTAACGTAACCAAAATTGCCATCCCATTATCTCAGTTTAAGTTTAAGGAAGAGAGTTGAAAATAGTATTGTCAAAGTCTGCTTGACGAGGAGATGCCCTAGCTCTACTAAAAATTGAAATTCGGAACACTTTTATTTGTAGCTATATTTCAGAATATTACGTATTCCTTGGATTCTGCTGCATTTAATTAGGTGAAAATGGGTTGAAAGGCCTTGTTTCAATAAGGAGCAACTTTTTGACGCGCAAAAAGTCACTTTCGCCACCTTAAAAAAAGTGGAAAAGTGACCCTCCGTGAACATGTGGGGGGGTATTGGTATTTTCAAAGTTTTGATCCTTATAACTTTCTTGCGGTGTCAAGGAGAGTAATGTTATATTTTTTTTTGAATTTATCATGGCAGAACAAATCGATTCCACTCCTAAAACATTGATTTCGATTCATAACTTCAACTTTTTAAAATTCAAAAAAAGGAGTTTTTCTAACGTAACCAAAATTGCCATCCCATTATCTCAGTTTATGTTTAAGGCAAAGAGTTGATAGTTGTATTGTCAAAGTCTGCTTGACGAGGAGATGCCCTAGCCTTACTAAAAATTGAAATTACGTGTACTTTTATTCGTAGCTATATTTCAGAATATTACGTATTCCTTGGATTCTGCTGCATTTAATTAGGTGAAAATGGGTTAAAAGGCCTTGTTTCAATAAGGAGCAACTTTTTGACGCGCAAAAAGTCACTTTCGCCATCTTAAAAAAAGTGGAAAAGTGACCCTCCGTGAACATGTGGGGGGTATTGGTATTTTCAAAGTTTCGTTCCTTATAACTTTCTTGCGGTTGCAAGGAGAGTAATGTTATATTTATTTATTAATTTGTCATGGCAGAACAAATCGATTCCACTCCTAAAACTTTGATTTCGATTCATAACTTCACTTTTTAAAATTCCAAAAAAGGGGTTTTTCTAACGTAACCAAAATTGCCATCCCATTATCTCAGTTTAAGTTTAAGGGAGAGAGTTGAAATTTGTTTTGTCAAAGTCTGCTTGATGAGAAGATGCCCTAGCCCTACTAAAAATTGAATTTCGGAGCACTTTTATTTGTAGCTATATTTCAGAATATTACGTATTCCTTGGATTCTGCTGCATTTAATTAGGTGAATATGGGTTGAAAGGCCTTGTTTCAATAAGGAGCAACTTCTTGATGCGCAAAAAATCACATTCGCTACCTAAAAAAAAGTGGAAAAGTGACCCTCCGTGAACATGTGGGGGGGTATTGGTATTTTCAAAGTTTCGTTCCTTATAACTTTCTTGCGGTTGCAAGGAGAGTAATGTTATATTTTTTTTTGAATTTGTCATGGCAGAATAAATCGATTCCACTCCTAAAACTTTGATTTCGATTCATAACTTCGACTTTCTAAAATTCCAAAAAAGGGGTTTTTCTAACGTAACCAAAATTGCCATCCCATTATCTCAGTTTATGTTTAAGGGAAAGAGTTGATAGTTGTATTGTCAAAGTCTGCTTGACGAGGAGATGCCCTAGCCCTACTAAAAATTGAAATTACGAGTACTTTTATTTGTAGCTCTATTTCAGAATATTACGTATTCCTTGGATTCTGCTGCATTTAATTAGGTGAAAATGGGTTGAAAGGCCTTGTTTTAATAAGGAGCAACCTTTTGAAGCGCAAAAAGTCACTTTCGCCACCTTAAAAAAAGTGGAAAAGTGACCCTCCGTGAACATGTGGGGGGGTATTGGTATTTTCAAAGTTTCGTTCCTTATAACTTTCTTGCGGTTGCAAGGAGAGTGATGTTATATTTTTTTATTCATTTTTCATGGCAGAACAAATCGATTCCACTCCTAAAACTTTGATTTCGATTCATAACTTCGACTTTTTAAAATTCCAAAAAAGGGGTTTTTCTAACGTAACCAAAATTGCCATCCCATTATCTCAGTTTAAGTTTAAGGGAGAGAGTTGAAAATAGTATTGTCAAAGTCTGCTTGACGTGGAGATGCCCTAGCCCTACTAAAAATTGAAATTCGGAACACTTTTATTTGTAGCTATATTTCAGAATATTACGTATTCCTTGGATTCTGCTGCATTTAATTAGGTGAATATGGGTTGAAAGGCCTTGTTTCAATAAGGAGCAACTTCTTGATGCGCAAAAAATCACATTCGCTACCTAAAAAAAAGTGGAAAAAGTACCCTCCGTGAACATGTGGGGGGGTATTGGTATTTTCAAAGTTTTGATCCTTATAACTTTCTTGCGGTTGCAAAAAGAGTAATGTTATATTTTTTTTTGAATTTGTCATGGCAGAACAAATCGATTCCACTCCTAAAACTTGGATTTCGAATCATAACTTCGACTTTTTAAAATTCCAATAAAGGGGTATTTCTAACGTAACCAAAATTGGCATCCCATTATCTCAGTTTAAGTTTAAGGGAGAGAGTTGAAATTTGTTTTGTCAAAGTCTGCTTGACGAGGAGATGCCCCAGCCCTACTAAAAATTAAAATTAGGAGCACTTTTATTTGTAGCTATATTTCAGAATATTACGTATTCCTTGGATTCTGCTGCATTTAATTAGGTGAAAATGGGTTGAAAGGCCTTGTTTCAATAAGGAGCAACTTCTTGATGCGCAAAAAGTCACATTCGCTACCTTAAAAAAAGTGGAAAAGTGACACTCCGTGAACATGTAGGGGGGTATTGGTATTTTCAAAGTTTCGTTCCTTATAACTTTCTTGCGGTTGCAAGGAGAGTAATGCTATATTTTTTTTTGAATTTGTCATGGCAGAACAAATCGATTCCACTCCTAAAACTTTGATTTCGATTCATAACTTCGACTTTCTAAAATTCCAAAAAAGGGGTTTTTCTAACGTAACCAAAATTGCCATCCCATTATCTCAGTTTATGTTTAAGGCAAAGAGTTGATAGTTGTATTGTCAAAGTCTGCTTGACGAGGAGATGCCCTAGCCCTACTAAAAATTGAAATTACGAGTACTTTTATTTGTAGCTTTATTTCAGAATATTACGTATTCCTTGGATTCTACTGCATTTAATTAGGTGAAAATGGGTTAAAAGGCCTTGTTTCAATAAGGAGCAACTTTTTGACGCGCAAAAAGTCACTTTCGCCACCTTAAAAAAAGTGGAAAAGTGACCCTCCGTGAACATGTGGGGGGGTATTGGTATTTTCAAAGTTTCGTTCCTTATAACTTTCTTGCGGTTGCAAGGAGAGTGATGTTATATTTTTTTATTCATTTTTCATGGCAGAACAAATCGATTCCACTCCTAAAACTTTGATTTCGATTCATAACTTCGACTTTTTAAAATTCCAAAAAAGGGGTTTTTCTAACGTAACCAAAATTGCCATCCCATTATCTCAGTTTAAGTTTAAGGGAGAGAGTTGAAAATAGTATTGTCAAAGTCTGCTTGACGAGGAGATGCCCTAGCCCTACTAAAAATTGAAATTCGGAACACTTTTATTTGTAGCTATATTTCAGAATATTACGTATTCCTTGGATTCTGCTGCATTTAATTAGGTGAATATGGGTTGAAAGGCCTTGTTTCAATAAGGAGCAACTTCTTGATGCGCAAAAAATCACATTCGCCACCTAAAAAAAAGTGGAAAAAGGACCCTCCGTGAACATGTGGGGGGGTATTGGTATTTTCAAAGTTTTGATCCTTATAACTTTCTTGCAGTTGCAAGGAGAGTAATGTTATATATTTTTTTTGAATTTGTCATGGCAGAACAAATCGATTCCACTCCTAAAACTTTGATTTCGATTCATAACTTCGACTTTTTAAAATTCAAAAAAGGGGTTTTTCTAACGTAACCAAAATTGCCATCCCATTATCTCAGTTTAAGTTTAAGGGAGAGAGTTGAAAATAGTATTGTCAAAGTCTGCTTGACGAGGAGATGCCCTAGCCCTACTAAAAATTGAAATTCGGAACACTTTTATTTGTAGCTATATTTCAGAATATTACGTATTCCTTGGATTCTGCTGCATTTAATTAGGTGAATATGGGTTGAAAGGCCTTGTTTTAATAAGGAGCAACTTCTTGATGCGCAAAAAATCACATTCGCTACCTAAAAAAAAGTGGAAAAAGTACCCTTCGTGAACATGTGGGGGGGTATTGGTATTTTCAAAGTTTTGATCCTTATAACTTTCTTGCGGTTGCAAGGAGAGTAATGTTATATTTTTTTTTTGAATTTGTCATGGCAGAACAAATCGATTCCACTCCTAAAACTTGGATTTCGAATCATAACTTCGACTTTTTAAAATTCCAATAAAAGGGTATTTCTAACGTAACCAAAATTGGCATCCCATTATCTCAGTTTAAGTTTAAGGGAGAGAGTTGAAATTTGTTTTGTCAAAGTCTGCTTGACGAGGAGATGCCCTAGCCCTACTAAAAATTGAAATTCGGAGCACTTTTATTTGTAGCTATATTTCAGAATATTACGTATTCCTTGGATTCTGCTGCATTTAATTAGGTGAAAATGGGTTGAAAGGCCTTGTTTCAATAAGGAGCAACTTTTTGACGCGCAAAAAGTCACTTTCGCCACCTTAAAAAAGTGGAAAAGTGACCCTCCGTGAACATGTGGGGGGGTATTGGTATTTTCAAAGTTTCGTTCCTTATAACTTTCTTGAGGTTGCAAGGAGAGTAATGTTATATTTTTTTTTGAATTTGTCATGGCAGAACAAATCGATTCCACTCCTAAAACTTTGGTTTCGAATCATAACTTCGACTTTTTAAAATTACAATAAAGGGGTATTTCTAACGTAACCAAAATTGGCATCCCATTATCTCAGTTTAAGTTTAAGGGAGAGAATTGAAATTTGTTTTGTCAAAGTCTGCTTGACGAGGAGATGCCCTAGCCCTACTAAAAATTAAAATTCGGAGCACTTTTATTTGTAGCTATATTTCAGAATATTACGTATTCCTTGGATTCTGCTGCATTTAATTAGGTGAAAATGGGTTGAAAGGCCTTGTTTCAATAAGGAGCAACTTCTTGATGCGCAAAAAGTCACATTCGCTACCTTAAAAAAAGTGGAAAAGTGACCCTCCGTGAACATGTGGGGGGGTATTGGTATTTTCAAAGTTTCGTTCCTTATAACTTTCTTGCGGTTGCAAGGAGAGTGATGTTATATTTTTTTTTTGAATTTGTCATGGCAGAACAAATCGATTCCACTCCTAAAACTTTGATTTCGATTCATAACTTCGACTTTTTAAAATTCCAAAAAAGGGGTTTTTCTAACGTAACCAAAATTGCCATCCCATTATCTCAGTTTATGTTTAAGGAAAGAGTTGATAGTTGTATTGTCAAAGTCTGCTGGACGAGGAGATGCCCTAGCCATACTAAAAATTGAAATTACGAGTACTTTTATTTGTAGCTATATTTCAGAATATTAAGTATTCCTTGGGTTCTGCTGCATTTAATTAGGTGAAAATGGGTTGAAAGGCCTTGTTTCAATAAGGAGCAACTTTTTGACGCGCAAAAAGTCACTTTCGCCATCTTAAAAAAATTGGAAAAGTGACCCTCCGTGAACATGTGGTGGGGTATTGGTATTTTCAAAGTTTCGTTCCTTATAACTTTCTTGCGGTTGCAAGGAGAGTGATGTTATATTTTTTTATTAATTTGTCATGGCAGAACAAATCGATTCCACTCCTAAAACTTTGATTTCGATTCATAACTTCGACTTTTTAAAATTCCAAAAAAGGGGTTTTTCTAACGTAACCAAAATTGCCATCCCATTATCTCAGTTTAAGTTTAAGGGAGAGAATTGAAAGTTGTATTGTCAAAGTCTGCTTGACAAGGAGATGCCCTAGCCCTACTAAAAATTGAAATTCGGAGAACTTTTATTTGTAGCTATATTTCAGAATATTACGTATTCCTTGGATTCTGCTGCATTTAATTAGGTGAATATGGGTTGAAAGGCCTTGTTTCAAAAAGGAGCAACTTCTTGATGCACAAAAAATCACATTCGCTACCTAAAAAAAAGTGGAAAAGTGACCCTCCGAGAACATGTGGGGGGGTATTGGTATTTTCAAAGTTTTGATCCTTATAACTTTCTTGCGGTTGCAAGGAGAGTAATGTTATATTTTTTTTGGAATTTTTCATGGCAGAACAAATCGATTCCACTCCTAAAATTTGGATTTCAAATCATAACTTCGACTTTTTAAAATTCCAATAAGGGCGTATTTCTAACGTAACCAAAATTGGCATCCCATTATCTCAGTTTAAGTTTAAGGGAGAGAGTTGAAATTTGTTTTGTCAAATTCTGCTTGACGAGGAGATGCCCTAGCCCTACTAAAAATTAAAATTCGGAGCACTTTGATTTGTAGCTATATTTCAGAATATTACGTATTCCTTGGATTCTGCTGCATTTAATTAGGTGAAAATGGGTTGAAAGGCCTTGTTTCAATAAGGAGCAACTTCTTGATGCGCAAAAAGTCACATTCGCTACCTTAAAAAAAGTGGAAAAGTGACCCTCCGTGAACATGTGGGGGGGTATTGGTATTTTCAAAGTTTCGTTCCTTATAACTTTCTTGCGGTTGCAAGGAGAGTGATGTTATATTTTTTTTTGAATTTATCATGGCAGAACAAATCGATTTCACTCCTAAAACTTTGATTTCGATTCATAACTTCGACTTTCTAAAATTCCAAAAAAGGGGTTTTTCTAACGTAACCAAAATTGCCATCCCATTATCTCAGTTTATGTTTAAGGAAAGAGTTGATAGTTGTATTGTCAAAGTCTGCTTGACGAGGAGATGCCCTAGCCCTACTAAAAATTGAAATTCGGAGCACTTTTATTTGTAGCTATATTTCAGAATATTACGTATTCCATGGATTCTGCTGCATTTAATTAGGTGAAAATGGGTTGAAAGGCCTTGTTTCAATAAGGAGCAACTTCTTGATGCGCAAAAAATCACATTCGCTACCTAAAAAAAAGTGGAAAAAGGACCCTCCGTGAACATGTGGGGGGGTATTGGTATTTTCAAAGTTTTGATCCTTATAACTTTCTTGCGGTTGCAAGGAGAGTGATGTTATATTTTTTTTTGAATTTGTCATGGCAGAACAAATCGATTCCACTCCTAAAACTTTGATTTCGATTCATAACTTCGACTTTTTAAAATTCCAATAAAGGGGTATTTCTAACGTAACCAAAATTGCCATCCCATTATCTCAGTTTAAGTTTAAGGGAGAGAGTTGAAAATTGTATTGTCAAAGTCTGCTGGACGAGGAGATGCCCTAGCCCTACTAAGAATTAAAATTCGGTGCACTTTTATTTGTAGCTATATTTCAGAATATTACGTATTCCTTGGATTCTGCTGCATTTAATTAGGTGAAAATGGGTTGAAAGGCCTTGTTTCAATAAGGAGCAACTTCTTGATGCGCAAAAAATCACATTCGCTACCTAAAAAAAAGTAGAAAAAGGACCCTCCGTGAACAGGTGGGGGGGGGGGGGTATTGGTATTTTCAAAGTTTTGATCCTTATAACTTTCTTGCGGTTGCAAGGAGAGTTATGTTATATTTTTTTTTTAATTTGTCATGGCAGAACAAATCGATTCCACTCCTAAAACTTTGATTTCGATTCATAACTTCGACTTTCTAAAATTCCAAAAAAGGGGTTTTCCTAACATAACCAAAATTTCCATCCCATTATCTCAGTTTATGTTTAAGGGAAAGAGTTGATAGTTGTATTGTCAAAGTCTGCTTGACGAGGAGATGCCCTAGCCCTACTAAAAATTGAAATTACGAGTACTTTTATTTGTAGCTATATTTCAGAATATTACGTATTCCTTGGATTCTGCTGCATTTAATTAGGTGAAAATGGGTTGAAAGGCCTTGTTTCAATAAGGAGCAACTTTTTGACGCGCAAAAAGTCAATTTCGCCACCTTAAAAAAAGTGGAAAAGTGACCCTCTGTGAACATGTGGGGGGGTATTGGTATTTTCAAAGTTTCGTTCCTTATAACTTTCTTGCGGTTGCAAGGAAAGTGATGTTATATTTTTTTTTGAATTTGTCATGGCAGAACAAATCGATTCCACTCCTAAAACTTTGATTTCGATTCATAACTTCGACTTTTTAAAATTCCAAAAAAGGGGTTTTTCTAACGTAACCAAAATTGCCATCCCATTATCTCAGTTTAAGTTTAAGGGAGAGAGTTGAAAGTAGTATTGTCAAAGTCTGCTTGATGGATCCAAGGGCGGGGGGGGGGGGGGGGGGCGATGGTGGCGATCGCCCCTCCCAAAAGGTCCCGAAATACATTGAAGGTGTTACCACCCCCACCCATCACCTCCCTTCCCACCCCAAAATTCAACATTGCGGGATAGGGCACCGCCCCCCCCCTCCCCCCGGAGCCGCGGGCTGGATCCTGGATCCGCCCCTGTACCCATTGAGCAGTTTTCTTTGTGCATATAATATATATATTATGTATAAATAATTATGTTTTGTATGCTAGCTGTGTTTTGCTCAATAAACATTTATTTTATACTGAACATTATTATGTATTTCACTATTAACCATGCTCAGCGTAGAATATTATATTGATTTCCATGAGATAAACCAGTGAAACGCCATACTTATAATTAAAACATATTTGCATAATGTATCATATTTTTCATTACATTGCAAGGAATATTGACCCATCAGAATAACTTACTCGAGTCAGAAGCCAGCAGTGGCGTAGCCACGGGGGGGGGGGGGGGGGGTTAACCCCCCCCCCATGAAGATCGAGTAGTGACTGGATATAAGAGGAAAAAAGGAAAAATTATAGAAATTTGAAAAAAAAAAGTTAAATAAAAAATTGAAATTTAGGGGTATCAAGTAGTCTTTTCTTTAAAATAAACAAATTATAAGTTAGTTTCTAATTTTAACAGGAAAAATTGCGACTCATAAATAAATGTTTTATTTCCCTTACAAACTGCATGTGCATATAACTACTATTGTATAAATTAAAACGCTCTCACGTGTGCCGCACTTTCATTTAATTGGTTGCTCCACGCGCCCGGTGCAGACAAAATTTAACAAAAATAAGAGAAACAATTCCCTTTTTTATTTATTTATTTTTCACAATATCTTAATGATGTGAACTCGGATTAATTAATAAATTTTAAAAATCAAATTCAATTAAATGACACGTACACTGATTCTATAAAAATAATATTAAGTGGTTACATGAATTACTTGATTTAATTAAAATGATTTACTCAAAGCTTTATTTATTATACGCACATATTCAAAAGAAATTAAAAAATGGGGTGAAAAAAAATATAAAATGTTAAAAAAATTGCATCAGGCCATATATTTTACCCTCTAATATAATAGTATTTTTCCATTATTTTACCCTAAAAAAGGGGCGTGTCCTTAAAAAAATCACGCCTGCGGCGGGCTATTGGGGGGCTTCGCCCCCCAAACCCCCCAGTGGGCTCTTCTCAATCTTTTTCCTGAAGAACCCCCCCCTTGGGCAAATCCTGGCTACGCCACTGCAGAAGCGTTGATTCCCCAACCACTAATAATGGCGTTCTGTCCAATGTACTGGGAAATTAAAATATCCCGGATGCTCGGTAGTCGAATCAACTTGATTGAAAGCTGCAACAATAGTCAGATTGAGAAAATTGCGAGCTGCAGCCATCAGATGCGCACAATTTTCTCGCTACGACGTCGAGTTTATCACTAAGATGGCCGACATATGATATATGAAGCAAGTGCGCATTTCTCGTCTCACTTTACCTCGTTCTAATGGAAATACACCTTGATACTGTGGAATTATTTGAAGATTTTTGTGTGTGATTTCTTCAAGTAAGAACAGAAATTTTATTACTAATATTAAACGTAATATAAAGAAATTATTGCAGCAATTATAATAAAAATTTATTCAAATCAGTATAATATTATAAAAAACATTATAAAAAATTAAGAACTTAAATTATTGTTTATTTTTAAATATGATCGAGGTTAATTTTTCCTTTATCGTTGTAAAAATATTTTAGGTTTACCCAAACCATTTGAAAATAATTATCAATGACGACCAATTGGTGTCATTTATTTTTAACTCACTTCCTAAAGGAGCCTTGGTCTTCAGCTTCAATAGGGCAATTAATGTCATGCACGGCAGAAGAAGTCAAATTATAAGGCAGCTTGGTAGAGACGAGGATGGAGACATGTCCCGTCTCTGCCACGTTGCGGGTGTTGGCGCCGAGCAGATCAGTGATGGTGGAATTCGAGCTGTGACGTTAGTATTTAAGGTGGATTTTCATAGAGCGGAGAAAGCGAGAAAATCGTGTTATATCGCAGCCAATCAGAGTCTCGGGATTTCTTCACCTTGCGGGGAGCGATTTTTATCGCCAACATGGCCACCATTAGAGATAGAAACAAGTGCGCTTTTATCGCCCCGCAAAACCCCGCTCAAAATCGCTCCATGGAAATGCATCTTTAAGGTGAATTTCCATGAACCGATTTCAAGCGGGGTCGGGGTGGGAAAGGCGCACATGCTTCAATATCATATGGCAGCCATCTTGGCGAGATAAACTCACTTCCTGCGCGATGGAAGGCAATTTTATCTCTAACATGGCCACCATGCGATATTGAAGTATAATTGCGTTTTTTTCCCGAACCACATCGTTCCATGGAAATCCACCTTTACATATCCACATAGGTATATTATATAAATTATGATTTATGTAACTGTCCAGTAATTGATGTTGTTAATAATTTTGAATACCTATATAGGTGTTATAATTGATGAGGATTTTAAGGCTTAACCTGAGATATTCGGACGAAAAAAGTCGTATCGACAGATGTTCTTGAAATTAATTTGGTATAGACTTACAACAATTGTCCAAATACTACTGATTTTTTTTAGATTTTTTTAACCGTTGGTTTAATTATAATTAATTTATTCAAATGTGTATTTTGTATCCTTTCAATGTTAAATTTTTCAATCAACAATGCACAAAAACGGCTCGAGTATTTTTTTAGAATTTTACATGGATTAAAAGCTAATTTTTTGGACTATTTTTCTGAATTGTTTTCATATATTTCGAACCGTGGCGATGATCGTTTCTGATATATCCTAAGAAACTTGGCAACGCTCTCAAGGACTGTAGTTACCACCCCCTACTAATCTTTTATTCGCATTACTATTGCAACAGTGTTGTCAGATTTGCAGGTGTAGCCACGCCTCTTGACCTTGACAGACAAATTCTCAGGTTATATATAAGTATATATATAAGGTATACCTTAAGTTTGATGAACATATTGAAAAAATTATTGCTAGATTAAGATTTACACTGAAAAATATTTATCGTCTCAAAAAATGTATGAATGAAAAAATTTTGAGAAAAGTATATTTTGCTCTTGTTGGATCGGTATTGTTGTATGGCGGGAAATGATGGGGATTATGTAACTCGGGAAAAATGACCAAGCTTCAGAAATTGCAAAATAGAATATTAAAAGTAATGAAATCTGGGAAAAAATTAGGAAGTGAAATTGAATATTATAGACATTTTAATGTTGTTCCAGTAAAAAAATTAGCTAAATCAGTTGTAGCATGTGATAATTTTAATGATATGAAGCAACTGGAGAGAAGATATCACACACATGAGACAAGAAATCAATTATCAAAGCCTGTAGTATAATAGTACAGTACCGTTAGCAAATAACAGATATGGTGAGAGAACTTTGGAAGTTGTCTTGCCAAAAATTTGGAACGAAATTCCATTTTTTATTAAACAATCAAAGGGCAAAATTGAACTCAAAACTAAAATTAAAAAATTTATATCTATATATATATATTTATATTAAATTTATTTTAATTTATTTTATATTTAATATTTTTTTGTTTGGATATTTTTTTATTAAAAGAACTATATGTGCATGTTTTGCTGATTGTTAATTTTTATTGTATTTATTTTCTGTCTTTAATTTTCTGCAAAGCTCACTAGTAAGATAATTTGTACACCAGCACCTACCCATAAGGCTTCCGACCTCATGGTATAAGGACTGTATTCTTTTTTTCATTAATAAAACTATTAAAAAATGTATATATATATATATATATATATATATATATATATATATATATATATATATATATATATATTATGGTGCTATAATATATAGTGCGTGAGACACTATATTATTTCACACAGCAATAAGAAACTTAAAGCGTACTTTTATTTTCTAAGGAGTTATGTAAAATATGAAAACTATTTTTCAAAAATATTCTGATACAAAAAGGTATAAAATTCAAATATGCCACCAAGAATTTGACTTACGTGCTGCATGGAGTGTCGACCTCAGAGCCAATTTGAGCTTCAATATACAACACATTGACACAAATACAATCTACATTTTGCAGCAAGCGTGTGAACCAAAATGGCTGCCTTAGCTTTTTACAGCAAAAGCGCTAAAATTAAGTCACTCTAGATCTAGATATACTTTTTTTTTAAAATTTTTAAATTTCGTGTTTTCTTGAATATATTAGATGAAATTTACAATTTTAATTCTCATTAAAAAAAAAAAAAAAAAATACGCAAATTGCTCATATTATAGAGGTCAGCAAAATTTGCATTTTTTTTTTGTATTAATAATATTAGCAAATTTAGTTTCAATTTGAATTGTTTGGTGTCTCCTACTTCTAATTTGCCTGTATATATTTTTGAAGATAATCCATATTGAATTAATAAACATTTTGAACCTCTCAGTTAATAAAATAATGAATGATCTGCAAGTATTTTTATTGCATATTTGGATATAGGACCACGAGTTTTATACTGTCCATTTTTTTAACATTTTGTGTAACACTTGAAATCCAGGTGAAGGACGATGTGACGTCATAGTCATGTAAATATTTAACATGCACGCATAGGGATAGACTTTGCATGCCTGCAGTGACATCACATCGCATTTTTTCTCTATTTTAAAGGTATAGAGTTGTTTACTGTTTGTGTTTACGAGGGAAAATAGCATAGCAGGTATACGGACGGTCAGAAGGGTAGAAAAGAGAAAGTGGAGGTCCAGCTACTATTATGGCATTAGATAGGAAAAATTACAAAAATAAATAGAAAAAAAATAGTTTTGAGTGTTCTATGATGATGCATGGGATTTTTTTTATACTATCCATCGTTTATTAGCGTATTTTTTTAAATTTTTTAAACCTGATTTGTTTTGTGTAATAAAGTGAACAAAAATCAATAATTTGTTTATATATATATACTAGTCTGTGCATTCTATTCCTCCATAAGGCAGCCTAACTTAGAAAAGCATGACGTCAGCGCAATCAGCTCTATTAGAGGATATAAAATTTAGACCCTCTTGAATTCAACGATACTTAGGGGACTTTGAACTCGCTACAAATAGGTGGCATGCAAATTTTGAAGTATATCTGTTTTATGAGTTTTGTGAAAACTGAGGTTGAAGTTTAATATTTGGCGTTACGGATGGAAACCGGAAATGGAGCTATATATATATATATATATATATTGTGAGAAAACTACTTAAAACATAAACGGTTAATAATTAAGTTTTAAAAAATTCTCAAAAATTTAAAATTTATTTAATTAGATTCCATCTTACAAAAATATATAACTCAGAAGTAACTGAGGTTAATCTTTAAACAAAATCTGGAAAAGAAAAATAACAATACAAAACTCGAGGTGCAACACAAATAAAAGGTTTCAAAAAGTGACAAATTCTCACCAAACCAACCACGCAGGAACACAGCAATAACGACACGAAGATCTTCATTGCTGAAGGAGACTGGCGAAGTGACGATCCAACTTCGGTTTACCTTTTATACCTTTTACACTTAATTTGTGGACCGGACATCACAACCATTGACGTCATATTGGATCTATTATATGAAATATCTGTCATCAAATTTGTAAAAATAATTATAATCGAGGTTGAATAAATAATAATTATATCAAATAAAAGATTATAAAGCAATGTAATTTCCTTGACTCAGAATATGTGTCATATAAACCAAGAGGGGTTTGATGCTATTATGGACTTTATGTACATGAAGCGTAAGGTACATGTCACAATTGTATCAAAATCTCGTGGTTTTATATGACATATATTGTCACCTTAGAATATAAGTTTATATTCTAAGGTGACAATTTTTTATTTTATTTTATATACAAAATGATTTGCTGTCAAATTATTTTTGTGTTATACATGTATGTTTTTATATAATTAATAATCACAATACATGTCATTTTGCAAAGTTTTTTTTTTAATTTGTTTACAAATTTCAATGCTACTCAAAAATACTGGCAAATTATTTATTTTATTTTTTTTTACAATATTTAGAGAATAAATTAAATACGCATGTGAATATAAAAGCATTATGAAATATGGTTCAATTTTTGTGAAATTTCATATAGTAAAATTTTCAATGAATACTTGTCCTCCTTTATTTTGATTAAAGTTGTTGACAATTTGACGTATATCATAATAAAATTATATATTTATGTGAAATGCCAGAAAACGGGTAGCATAATTGTTAGGTTTTTAATAGAACGTGCAGAAACTTCACACCATTCACATAATAATTTATAATGATTATAATTTAGATAAATACTGCCATGCAGAGCAACATTTATTTTCATTCTTCATTTTTTTTTTTTTTTTTTTTTTTGGTATTAACTAAAAGTTCAATGTAAGAGAGAGTGCAAATTTATATTGTATTAACTTTCAGGGTTCCTGGTCCAATGCTGTATTTTAGTATGTAAGAATTAATGTATTAATATTCAATTTTACATTAATTGATTATTAATTAATCTTATAATCTTTTAATATTAGTTAAAACGTAATTTTGTATTAATTGAATGTACTACATATACTGGTCGATGCTATGTAATATTATTAGCGAAAGCTATCAAATAAAAAAAATAAAAAAAATCAAATTTCAAAAAAAAAAAAAAAAAATGTTATGCATTTTATTATTACTGTTCTAGAGTCTTAGGGAAAATTGATGATGATATTGTACTCAAAATTTTTGTTTTCTTTAAATCATTATAATTTAAATAAGTTGATAGAAATGTTAAAAAAATGTTAATTTCTTTTCTGGAAAAATATTTTGTCATTAATTCATCTATATATTTAAAAAAAAATGTTGTAAATTAAGATTAAATTTAAAGAGATAATGAGGGTCTTGAAGAATTATTCTTTTTAATAACTTGTTTCAACCAATAAGGCTATGTAAAATAACCTTGGTTGATCTATGTAACAAAATGACCAATAAAAATATATACATATATATATAAATATATATATATATATATATATATATATATATATATATATATATATATATATATATATATATATATATATATATTATGTTCAAAGCTGACTAAATTTACATTTATCATTATGGTTGTTACTCTAAAATTTTTATGTAACACTAATAATATATTATTTAATATTTCTTTAATTGTCTTACTGTGTATAATTAATTTTTCTAAGTATAATATATATTTTAACTATAATTTATCTACTACGAATTTGTGTATAATATGTTATGCCATCTTGTCATAAATTTATCTAAGTGAAACTAAATTAAGCTTTTCTTTTATAAATTCTTAGGGTTTAGTGTACAATTTTATGTAATTCATGAATATATAATAATACAGTATAGCAGTATACACTGTATATAATATCATATTAATCATATATTAAACATCAATGCACTACAACATTAAAATTATATCAATTTTATTTGAAGTAAGTAAATGATGCAATTACTTTTTTAAGCGCACTTTCTTCATTTAATTAACAAATTTTTTTATAGCAGAAATGGATAGAGGATAAAAAATTATGTTACTCTAATTTTTTTCAGATTTTTTAGGGACCGGAAAGTATTGCTAAAAAGTTTTGGCGAGGTCGGGTTCAAATCGGGGTCCCTCTTTTGGGTGTTATCTTTTATTAAGGCTTAACCTGAGATATTCGGACGAAAAAAGTCGTATCGACAGATGTTCTTGAAATTAATTTGGTAGACTTACAACAATTGTCCAAATACTACTGATTTTTTTTAGATTTTTTTAACCGTTGGTTTAATTATAATTAATTTATTCAAATGTGTATTTTGTATCCTTTCAATGTTAAATTTTTCAATCAACATTGCACAAAAACGGCTCGAGAATTTTTTTAGAATTTTACATGGATTAAAAGCTAATTTTTTGGACTATTTTTCTAAATTGTTTTCATATATTTCGAACTGTGGCGATGATCGTTTCTGATATGTCCTAAGAAACTTGGCAACGCTCTCAAGGACTGTAGTTACCACCCCCTCCTAATCTTTTATTCGCATTACTATTGCAACAGTGTTGTCAGATTTGCAGGTGTAGCCACGCCTCTTGACCTTGACAGACAAATTCTCAGGTTATACCTTAAGAGAGGCGGCAAGAGGCGGCACTTTTTCTGCACTTTCAATAATTTTTAAAAAATAGTTGCCGGGCTCTAAAAAATCTGAAAAAAATCAGAGTAGCATATATAACTTTTCACCCTCTATCCATTTCTGCAATAAAAAAAAAATTGAGGTCGGTACTCCATTATATACTCCTGACTATTATTATAGTTGTATTTACGTAGTACTTTTTCCCAATTTTAAGAAATACAATAGTATAAATTGAATTTGGGTTAAAAATAAATGATTTAATTTTATTTTACATTATTTATTAGACACTGAAGCAATATAATTTTAACAATATATTAATTATGCATTAAAAACAAACAAATATTAGTAATAATTATTATTCCAACGTCTTTTATTACAGCATCCACACAGTCCTTGCGGTCTGAAACAATATTGCAAATAAAAATTAATTGAAGAATAATAATTTTTAAATTACAAAGTTAATTCAGCTCTCTAAAATTATATAAAAATATATACAATACATTAGTATGCATGAATAATGAAATGTGGAAATATATATAATATTATATTATTATATTTATTATTATTGTGTTTTTATTAATATATTTATAATATACTTAAATACTATGTATTAAAAAAAATGCTTTAGTAAAAAAAAAAAAAAAAAAAAAAAAAAAAATCGCGGGACATTATAGGCAACACATTCAGCTCCAAAATACCAAAATAATTTAAAATAAAATTCTTTGGTACGATTTAACTTTAAAAAATGTCCGCGTGTAATTATGGCAAGAATGTCAACCAAAGATTTCAAAAGATTAATTTGACGGTGTATTCAATTCATTAGAGCTTAATATGAGTTAGTATACATTGACTGAAATGCAATGTATATAGATCAGGTGTTAAAAATATAGCTGTGCGTTCCACTTATATGTGACGTAAACTCAAAAAGGTCATGGCATGAACCTTGTGTTTCTCTGAAACTTTTGGCTAACTTTTTATCCATAAGAACATCTTTAAAAATTTCTGTATGTTAATCTTGCTGCTTTATTAGTAATCCCAAACTGATTTGATGATGCAAACAAGTTCAGTCATTAAAGTTTTAATAAGATTTACTGATAATTAACAAAAAAAAATGAGGTCCACAAGTAAAATATTTACCCATGCATGCATTATTACTATAATTTCATAATAATAGTAATACGATCTCACCTTCCACAAACACACACTTTTGATGGTTTATAATCATCCTCATCAGATCCATAGTTGGAAATCAACCAATCAATTATCTTGTCATCATCTTTTCCATGTTTATAGGGTCCAGGTTTCCTATCCTTGCCAGATCCATCAGGTTTTCCGTTGGGTTTTCCATCGGGTTTATCATGAGGAACTTCATCATCACTCTTAAAGTCTGGTTTGCCTTTACCACCTTTTCCATCATTATCCCATCCTACAGGGTATCCTTTATCATCAATATAAGGTCCAGGTCCTCCTGGACCTCCTGGATATCCTCCGTTATTTACCAACCCTGCTGGTACCCCGCTATTTATTAACCCCCCTGGGTATCCTCCGCTATTTACCAACCCTCCTGGGTATCCTCCACTATTTACCAACCCTCCTGGGTATCCTCCACTATTTAACAATCCTCCTGGATATCCTCCGCTATTTACCAACCCTCCTGGGTATCCTCCGCTATTTACCAACCCTCCTGGGTATCCTCCGCTATTTACCAACCCTCCTGGTACTCCACTATTTACCAACTCTCCTGGGTATCCTCTAGCATAATAGTTATATCCCCAACCAGGGTATCCTCTATTACGACAGGTACATTTTTTATGACAGTGACAATGCCATGATTTTAAAAAATGAATTAAATCAGCAAGGCGGGCATTAAGTTTCTTTACTTGTTCAAGTTGATCCTGAAATGCAAGAACATTGAAAGTTAAAATTCTTTATATTCTTTATATTCTTTTTTTTTTTTTTAGCATTTTAGAATAATTTGCGTAGTGAATGACCAAGATTTAAGATGATTTTTAATTACATAAGTTAAGCAAATACTTAAGTAATTGTATTTGAACATCATTATCCTAGCATAGAAAAAAAAACAGTTATTAAAAAAGTTACCTTATCACATTTTCTTTCTCATCATTTTTAGGTCCTGGATTATTAAATGTGGAGAGGCGAGAGGGAAAGTTAGACTTTATTATAAAACCCACAGGCCACAATATTAAAATACCCACATTTTGATGCCCCTAATATTGCAACAAATTCTGAGGGAAATGTTAAACAATATTTTATTTGCATACCGTGTTACTTCCGTCGAGTGTGGAGAAGTAGTTCACCATTTGGTCTCTTATTCTTTCCAAAATTTGACAATCGGGGTCTAGGTTCAGCGGCGGCCCTTTTGTAAAAATAAAAAGTATTAATTAGTATCCAATAATTTAAAAAAAATGGCGTATGGATATGTATAGATTTTAATTTTACATTAAAATAATTATTATTTAATAATAAATTTTGTTTAAATATATCAGCCAGAAATTTATGAATTTGAAACTAAAGAAAAGTGTTAACTTAGCTCACAATTTTCAGTTTTAAATTATGATAAAAAAACTTTTGTCTGCATGCTTGATTATCTTAGCAGTCTACCAGAATGCCAGCTTGTTTTTAAATCTAAAATTAACATTTATACTGTATCGTGGGTTGATTTACTCATGCTTAATTTATGCAAAAATTGTATAAATTGTATAATATTGATGGGTATCTTTAGTATCTTAGCATCGTCGAATCGACTAAAGTGATGACCGTGCGTGAAAAGCTGTTAATTTCGTAACTTTGTGGCATTAACATTATCAAAAGGTGGGTTTATGTGGAATATTTTTTAGCCTTTAGCTTGCGACGTGATACAAAAAATGAGCACTTGCAGTGAACTTGTATAATACTTCCACTAATCAGGCGCGGATCCAGGGGGAAGCAGCCCCTCCCCCCCCCCGCCCATCCCCGAAATTTGAACCTACTGATAATGGAGCATCGACCTCATTTCTTTTATTGCAGAAATGGATAGAGCGTGCAAAGTTATGCTACCTTGATTTTTTCAGATTTTTTAGAGCTCGGGAAGTATTTTTAAAAAATTATTGAAAGTCCTTTTTGTGACGTCACGAGGCGCCTCTCTTAAAGAAAAGGATACGACTTGCCACCCCGTGACGTCACAAAAATGACTTTCAATAATTTTTTTAAAAATACTTCCAGGGCTGTAAATAATCTGACAAAAATTAGGGTAGCATAACTTTGCACCCTCTATCCATTTTTGCAATAAAAAAATTTAAGGTCCATACTCCATTTTTCCTTAACAATAAAACTTCATCTTCACTTTTTTGTCATTTTTTTTGTAAGAGAAAATCATATTATACTGCAATAAATTAGAATTGTTTCATGTAATATCACTATTAATCCATTCGAGCTTCTACGTCAAACGCTGTAATGATAGAATTGTAGCCGAGATACCATTGATATAATATATTTTTTATATTATGTTAAATTTTTAAAACTTACCTGCTTTAATTATTTGACATAGTTGAAACACAAATAATATTAACAGTATTTTCTTCATTTTGATATCCTGAAAAATAAAACATGTATAAAAATATAATTTAATTAAATAATCAATTTCAATTTTTCCATTCTATAAAATATTGTTATGCCTTACTTTAAAGAAGTTCAGAGTAATCTTGAAGAAAATTAATTTATGTGTAGCTTTATATAGTCTTTGTGTATGTTATTATTATACATACGTTGCATCTTCCGCGTAATGAAACATAATACAGTGTTGATACTCAAAAACATGAAGTTTTTAAAGTTATTTTATAAACGAAGTGAAAAATCAACGTTTAAGCACATTTTTTTGGAAACAGCACATTGCAGTTTTAATATTATTTGTTATTTAGAATATTTTACTTTGAAAAACAAGAAGAAAAAAAAAGCTAAATATATATATTTTCCTAATTTGTGCGTGATTAAAGATTATAACATTATAAATTTCATAAATATAAGTTGTTATCATAATAAAACAGTAAATGTAATTTAAAGTATCTTCTTGATAAAAATAACCTTGTATGAAAGTTTCTTTGTCATTGTGTGTAAATAAATATTTCTTTATTTAAATGAAAATGACACTAACAGTGACATTCACACAGTTTATAAAGCTCAGCAATCCTCTCATCTCAATTCATTTGGCACACAGAAAAAGGTAAGATTAAAATTCGTTGATTATTCTAACTTTGATAAGACTATATTTAATTTTTTAATCGATTCTGTATAATTCAATTTTTTGTAATGTGTAGATGGTTAGATGAAAAAAAGAAAAAAATATTAATAATATAAGTAAAGCTCAAATTAAAATACAACATTTATTACTTTTTAATTGTATTTTTAATAATTTATTTGTATTATTTTTTTTTTTTCAATTTCTCTTTCAAATACCAAAATAAAATTGTATTTTTAATTTTTTACATTCATTGCAATTTAAATAACGACAATAAATATAATTTAAAATGTAATATTTTTACTTTTTTCAGGTCGAGAAACCGAAAATGAAAGTCATTGTAATAATTACACTACTAGCATATTTCTGCAGCACAGCTACAGCTGAAAGAGGTAAGATAATTATTTTATTTACTGCGAAAACAATATGAATGACATGCTAAATAATTTAGTTCTACAATAATGCAGTTAGTATTGTTCTGCAAGAATAACATTTTTTTCTTTAAATAAAACCTCGACTCATTAATATAAAATTTATTTATTTTTAAATTATTTTTTATGAATTTATTTGTATGATTTTCTTTTAATTTTTTTTTTTAATTTTGATATTACATGTGTGAAATTGTAACGCTGAAATACGAATAGGAAGATAAGACTCCTTACACTTCCGACTACTTTCTCAAGGAATGTAAATGTGACTGTAAATGTGTAAATTGTTCTTCTCTCAGAAATTTTAGTTTTCTCTAATTTATTTTCAGGCTCTGCTGGTTATGTACCAGGCTGGGAGGATGAGACCACCACAAGGGAAGACTATTATAACTGGAGAACTACAAGAACTACACCATGTCCCACCGTAACCACCACCAGGTGTCCAGCTGTCCAGGAAGTGTCCGAACAAATGGACAGGTTCTTCGGAACTCTCGATGGTGGAGATAATGTTAGTCATTTATAATTTATAAATATCTGATATTATCTTGCAGCTACAGTCTAACAGATCTTAGAATACCTGTAGACACTATGGCGCCAGCTCCAGACAGTCTAGACTGAATGGCGGCATCCATAACATCCTTAATATTTATTTTCAAGATGTCCGCCGCGCGCAGTTGAATCCACACGTAATCTGAGATTATCTTGCAGCTACACGTGTAAAGAAATTTCATCACCATGTATAACATCATGACCGTCACACAAGTTGCGCTTTAGGACCCTTGCATGTGACGTCAGCTGACGGTATCCTTGTTGGTGGAGCTACAGCCATGTTTAAGCATATGAATTAAGAAAATAATTCGAAAATATATAAGACATTAAAAAAAAAAAAATCAAAATTCTGATATGACCAAATACAAATTTAAAACTGAAAATATTAATGGTTATCTCACATTTTTGTTGTTTATGCTTTAAACAATTTAAATATATTTCTTTATTTTTTTTCATGAATGCAGATCGAGTTTTGCTTTATTCCAACAACATGGCTGTCATTTTGCATTTATCTTTTGTAAATGTGACTAATATTGCGTTGATCATCAAGCCTCTTTTTGAAACAATATTAATTAAGTTTGCCTCTTCCGCCACGCTTCATTGACATCGCTCCTGGATGAATCTCAGTTAATTGATATCTCGGAATCAACCCTATTAAATGCAACAAGACTTGCAGAGAACTTTGAACTTGCCATCCATAGAAGGCATACAAATTTTGAGTGGATATGTCTAATCAGTTTTGAAAAAATTGAGGTACTTTAAAATTGGTCTTATGGATTGAAACCGGAAATGAAGTTCTTGTGAGAAAATTGCCAAATTGAAGTTGCTCAAACCATAAGCGATTAAGTTTTAGAAATTTAGAAATTCTCGATTTTTTTAAAATTTATTTCATTCGGGTTCCATCATACAAAAATATCCTATTTGACTTCGAAGTTACTGAGATTAATCATCAAATTCTTTGTTACAGCAAGTTAATAGCCAGTTCAGCAAGCTCTCGTCGCAGCTTGATGAACTAGAAAAATTGGTAAAATTCTGGTACTGCAGACGTCATGGTGCTCACAAGACTGGTTATCTCCCACCCACCAAGCCGGGTCAGTCAATGTGGGATTGGTACATTGAGCATTGTTGTAGCAAGTGCAACAATCCTCATCAGTGGTGCAGCTGCGGGTAAGAAATTTTTACATTTAATATTATATTTGTATAACAGTCATCACTTTTGAAAATTTCCCTTAATTTGTCCCGTAAGAATAACACGTACAGAGTATGTATAATGGTGATCGATATGGTGATTTTGATTAGCAAACAAGCCTGCAAGTGAGAAATTTTCCAAGGCGTTGTATACATACTGCTCTTGATTTTTTTTAAATATCATATTAGCAAATAATCCTCAGATACCCCCCCCCCCCCGAATAAGTGATTCCATCGCTATCTATTTTCAACAAAATATCCACCAAGAAGAGTAAAAATAAATATTTATTAAATACGTTGGATCAATGTTATTTTAGTGTGTGACACATTTACACGCGTACACCATTGGAGGGACGTAAAAACTATAAAAATGCTTATATTTTATTAAATAATAATAACATTTAAAATTCACTATTTTAAGGATTTTAATTTTTTACACTTTTTTTAATTTCTTTTTACAGAGGAAACAAATGGTAGCTGCAAAGAAAATTGACTTACTGCACAAGATTAATAATAATATTCTTATATGAATGTATACCAAATGTTAAATAAATTAAAATAAAATTTGAAATATTATGATCCGTACTATTATTTCTCTCCTTGATTACATGCTCGTGTTATAATGTTATAAAACTTAAAATGCGAAAAAACTATGGATAATATATATTTTTTTTTAAATTTTATTATTCAGGAAAAAAAATAACATATTTATACCATTATATGACACAATACAATGGACAACATACATGAAAATTTTTTGTTGCAGAAATGAATAGAGGGTACCAAATTATGCTACTCTGAATTTTTTCAGATTTTTTTGAGACCCAGAACTATTTTTAAATAATTATTGAAAGTGCGGCCACACCCCCTGGAGGCGTCCAGTCTCTATCCTTTTTATTAAGAATTCAGAGGTGCCAACTGAAATCACAGGACTTTCAATAATTATTTAAAAATAGTTCCGGGTCTCAAAAAAGTCTGAAAAAATTCAGAGTAGCATAATATGGTGCCCTCTATTCATTTCTGCAATAAAAAATTGATGTATGTTGTCCATTGTATAGTATAGTGAATCCTAAGAGTTTAGAAAACTCGGATTCGGGGAACGTCAGTTTTTGCATGGCATATAGATACATTTATGGCAAGGTAGCAATATATATATATATATATATAATTTTAATATATAATTTATTCTTAGAATATATTAGGGAATCAAAACAAGTTTTCAATAAAAAAGCAGAAATTAAATATTACCCAATATAATATTATTATTATGTCCTTCTATATGAGGAACAGAACTACTACTACAGATCTGATACTTAAGGGCATTGGGTGTAGCACCGGTAGTTGGCAACACTGAAGTATCTTCACCATGTTAATTTTTGATCATTGCTCCTCGGAGTAATTTTTGTGCTAGAGCTAAGCTGATTGCTGTAGTATCAAGATAATTAGTAGCCCAAGTGCACAATTTGGCTAAATAAAGCCTGATTTAAAGAAAAGTATTTTTTAGTAATTTTTTAAATTTACATGCATTTTTCTAAAATATAAAAAAAATACTTTTCTTTAAATCAGGCTTTATTTAGCCAAATTGTGCACTTGGGCTACTAATTATCTTGATACTACAGCAATCAGCTTAGCTCTAGCACAAAAATTACTCCGAGGAGCAATGATAAAAAATTAACATGGTGAAGATACGTCAGTGTTGCCAACTACCGGTGCTACACCCAATGCCCTTAATTAAAAACTTTCTACATCAATAATATCTGTTTATTTCAATCTAAATAT
The DNA here is from genome assembly GCA_949825025.1 of Siphlonurus alternatus. Taxonomy (NCBI): domain Eukaryota; kingdom Metazoa; phylum Arthropoda; class Insecta; order Ephemeroptera; family Siphlonuridae; genus Siphlonurus; species Siphlonurus alternatus. The sequence goes on along the minus strand of OX463783.1, from coordinate 20,267,086 downwards.
ATAAAATAGATTTATTGCATTCTTTAGGCTATGAAAAGCATAGAATATAGTCACAAACAATAATTATAAACAACTTAACATTAAGACTTTATAAATAAAAAAATTAACCTAATTTCAATTAAATATATTCAAAATTAACCTTTATTATTATTATCAGAGAATACATGCATATATAGAGGTATATTAACATACTTATTATTTTTATTCATTATAAATACACATGCATATTACATTTTATAGATTACAAAATTTTATTTAGACCTCTATGAGCTGAAGCTCGATCTACTCGATAGAAGGAATACAAAATTCATTGTTTAGTACCTAAAATAGCAAGATAACCAAAAAAAGGTAAGATTCCATTATATTATCATGAAGATAAATTATAGCTAAAACGTTAATTAAACATCAACATTATTAAAAAAAAAATCAAAATAATGTTTACGTTACTTGCATGGATAAAATTTGTTTAATGTTAACAATTAATGTTAAAAAACAAAAAAAAATCTCTTAGCAGTTTGGCATGTTTGATTATCCGAAAAGAGGTTCATTTATTATAATATTTATTATGTGTATTTATATAATTTATTTAATTAAAAATTGAAACCATGAAGTTTGAGATAGGTAAAGAATTAAGTTAGAACAATTGTACTGCAATTGATGTATTTCACTAACCCTATAACATTTAGTATTAAAAAAATATTTTTAAATGCAAATATGATAGACGCTGATTCGATGCATAATAACACAATGTATACATAAACACGTATACTAACAAAATTTCGTCATTTGAATTTAATTTTTTATTTAAATTATGAAATGTTCATGTTTCGATAAAAATTGTGATTTGATTTTTTTTAACGCATGCGCAGATCGATACAAATTTTATTTTAAAAAAATTGACTTAAAGGGTAAGGTAACACGGATCAGCTGAACTAATGCTAAAAAAATCCCACACACGAAAATTATGAAAAAAAAAAAAAAGATAAAAATGTTCTCCTCTACATCCCTTATCAGTGGCTAAAATATCAGGTATACAAATTCGATCTAGTTTTTGAGTTTTGAATTTTTAAAGTTGACTACCGAACAGCGTAGCGTAGTGGTTTGATCTCTGCCTATCACTCGGGAGAATCAGGATTGCTTTCTGCCTTGGCTCAGGTGACTTTTCGTCACTTCGAGCTGAGGTATGGCAGCGTGTTCTGGTAAGTTCCCGAGTGACGGCATGTATGTTCTTCCACTATATACTGCCTGTATTCGGGAGGTGCCGAAGGTCGTTCCCTTTGGTGCCGCCACTGCCGCCTGCCTCGACGGTGTTTTTCTGTGGTTTTCCATCGTCACACCCAGGCAAATGCCGGGGCAGTTCCTAACACAAGGCCACAGCCGCTTCCTTTCCCATCAATTCTTCCAACTGTTGTTAAGTTTGAATGCTTGCACCAATAGCAGAATATGCTGTAGTAGGCTAACATTTTGTAATAAAATAAAATTTAACATGCATGGAAGTTTGAGTTTTCCATATGTTAAAGTAGTCAACTTTAAAAATTCATAACTCAAAAACTAGCTCGAATTTGTATACCTGATATTTTAGCCACTGATAGGGGATGTAGAAGGGAACATTTTTTTTTTCATAATTTTCATGTGTGGGATTTTTTTTAGCATTGGGTCAGCTGATCCGTGTTACCTTACCCTTGAATATTGTAAAAATAAAAACTAGAAATAATAAAAATCTAAAAAAAAAATAAATTAATAAACCCAGAAAACTAAATTTAAATTATTAAATCATATACAGTATTGAAATTAATATTATGATATTCACAAAATCTTCCGGGTGCCAGATTTTTACAAACTTCTGCGTCCAAAATTTGACTTCAAACTTTTTCACTTTTACAATAGCAATACTTGCTAAATTTAAATTGTCTTTCGCCCTTTCAACTCTCATTAATAATATTACTATATAATACATTAATTGGTAATTGGACCATGCAACCATGCCATGGACTATAATATTATATTTTTTATGTGAAGAAAAAAAATCGAATAAATCGCACAAGGTAATTTTATTTTCTTTATTTCGACAATTATATTGCAGTTGATGTAAATTGACAATTATATATTTTACATTTCATTTATTGAATTGTTGCTCTTTCAATATATGTAGCTGTTGCAAGTTGGTAAACAGCATCCATTGGGTCTGAAAATAAACATCGAAATTAGATTGATAATTTCTTACATAAACATTCCTTCTTTTGTAATGGAGTATCGACCTCAATTTTTTTATTGCAGAAATGGATAGAGGGTGCAAAGTTATGCTAACCTGATTTTTTTCAGATTTTTTAGAGCCCGGGAACTATTTTTAAAAAATTATTGAAAATCCTTTTTGTGACGTCACGAGACGCCCCTCCTTAATATAAGAAAAAGATAGGGCTTGCCACCGCGTGACGTCACAAATAGGACTTTCAATTTTTTTTTTTTAATAGTTCCTGGTCTGTAAAAAATCAGGGTAGCATATCTTTGCACCCTCTATCCATTTCTGCAATAAAAAACATTGAGGTCGATACTCCATTTATTATTGAAAATAGTAATTACCTTCCACAGGAACATTGGTTATAATCAACCGGGAATATCATGCCAGTGTATAGATTTTCATCAGCTCCCATTTCTGGTCCTACAGGGTATCCATTACCACAACAAGGGTAACCGTTACCCCATCCAGGGTATCCCCATCCAGGGTATCCCCAACCTGGGTATCCCCAGCCTGGGTATTGTGCTTGACAACAACGACACTTCTTGTGACAATTACAATGCCACGTTTTTAAGAATTTGATCAAGTCAGCGAATCCATCGTTAAGTTTTTCTATTTCTCCTTGTTGACCCTGTTAATGTGTTCATAATTAATAATTAATTAACTATTTAAAGGAGGGGAACGGCTTCAAATTTTGTATTTTTTATTTTTGTTGATGTAGTGAAACATATGCAACGTCTTACAATATACAATAATGGTTGCATTTTTTTATTTCATAATTAGAAAATATATACATAAAATTATGTTTTTCTGAATTTTTTAAAAAAATTTGGAGTGCGGTAACTAATTTTAAAAAAAAATATTTAAAATATCTGAATTAGGGTGGTACAACCTGATGGGACAACCGTGACGGTATCAGTAGCCAATCACAGTGCGAGAAAATGACGTCACGGTTGTCCCATCAGGTGTACCACGTACCACCCTAATTCAGATATTTTAAATGTTTTTTTTAAAATTAGTTCCCGCACTCCAGAAAAATGTGAAAAAATCCAGAAAAGCATAATTTTATGTGTATATATATTTTTTAATTATGAAATAAAAAAAAAATGCAACCATTGTTGTCTATTAACAAAGAAAAAGGTACTTTCATCGGACAGACTGAGAGACAACATACTTTAAAATAAAGCCGGTATTACACGATACAAGTTTTCTGATTATTGTATACAATTTTTCCTTACAAGAAAACTTAATCTCCATTTGTTTGTATGGAGAGAACATTTTCTTGCAAGGAAAAATTGTATACAATTATAATCAGAAAAATTGTATCGTGTAATACCGGCTTTTAATGCGTGCAGGAAGACTCTGATAGATACACACCTGGTTGCTTGTGTCGAGAGTGTTGAAGAAACTAATCATTCTTTCTTTTATCCTTTGTACTTGCTCGCAGTCTGAATTTGGATAGTAAGGGTTTCTCTTTGATCGTATCAGCTCATTTTTCTCAGCTTCTATTAGAAGATCAAATTGAAAATTAGTGCCAATAATTATTATCTTGTAATATTTAATAATACTGTAAGTATAAAATGGCGAATTTGGCACACTCAAATTAAAATTAAATGTCCAACCGAGACATATTAAAGTGTATTATAGTCGGATCGGATATTTTTATATGAATAGAAAATACTCATCAGATATATGTAACAAAATAGATTAATTGTGTATCAACAAAAATATGTCACATTTTGGAAGCATGGAAACTGTAATAAAAATTCACTAAAATTGTTTATGACAGAACACCAAATGAGTTTTCATCGTACCACTTACTTTTTAGTAATTATATACAGTAAGAAAGTTTAAAATCTTATACATTATTAATTGATCATATTATAATGTATTTTATAATATAAAGAGAATTCATATCGTTAATGCTCGTTGCAAAGGGAGAGTTTATAAGAAATTGCTAGGCTTGTGGAATTCTTACATGAATGCAGTTACCAAATATCGATATTTAGAACTGTTTATTGTTAAAAATCTGTGTATATATAATATTGCTTTAAAAGTGAGTCACCAGTTATGTTATTTTACATAGCTATATATTATTATTTTAAATTATAAATTTTTAAAGTAACCCTTATAATATAGTGTTGAACTTATACAAGATACAGGTACTGTAGTTTTAAATTTAAAATATTAATATTAATTACGTCGTTTTCATTAATTTACGTTTTAAATTATCGTACGATTATTATTATGGCTTCTGCTAAAAATATAATAACAAGAATCGAGTCAATAGCGAAGCCAGAGTTTAATTTAAAAATTCCACATATTTTTAGACAAAATTAATTTTAATGTAGTACAATGATATTTCAGTTAGATTAAACATTAATTCTTGATGTATTAAAATTATCAATTTAATCCGACAGAGGGGTGCTTCGTACGTAAATTTTTGAATATTTTGACTCAAGTTTCCATGGCTCCCTCAGTCACGATTAGGTTAATGCTGAGATGGATTGTTTGTAATATGGACACCTTGATTTGGAAGGGACTCACAAAATTTTAATTGACTAAAGCCAGTTCACAAAGAGCTGGGAAGTTCAAATATAATGTCATCAGGAATCAATATATACTATTATACCATGCAACTTTATTTATTAAATACATAATTATATATTATTTATACTTTGAAATCAATAGTGTGTATTTGAAAAAGTCACTCTATAACTTCTTCCATGTAATAATGTAATTATTTAAACAATTTGCATACTTTACCTTCAATGGCTGGAGCTGCTGTGATAATTTGGCATAATTGCACCACCAGTACAATTATTAGAGAATTTTGCATTGCTTCAAGAAATTTACCTGAAAATTTTATATTATTTTATTTATTGTTATTATTTTTTTATAATATTATAATAATAATTAAATTTGAATACATGTAACTTTATTATGACAACTTTGCTCGAAAAGTGTTATTGATAAAATTATAGCATCAAAATTTTACGATTCACCTCCTCCCTCCCTATGAATACACGTATTTCAAGAGGAAGAAGTTGAAAAAAAAAAAAAAAAAATCAAGATAATAATATTTAAATTTGAAGTTGATGGTGCTATCTTTTTTTATTTATATACCGGCTACGGTTTTACAAGACCGCTATAACAAAATTTACGTATACAGTACACAATAATAATCTTCAATATTTAATTAAAATACGCTTGTAACTATTCAATATACTAAATATTTCTTAGTATAATATATTTAATATCTTACCTTCGTGAAGAAGACAGAGTTTCACTCAAAGTAAGATAGCTTGAGAGTTACATTCAGCTTTAAATAGACTGCCGTGACAGTGGAGTGTTATATTTGTTATTATAATTATTGTTTAAAGTTTAAAATATTTCTTCAACTCAAGGTCATTTTTTTTCCTAAAAAAATATTGTTGAAATGTATGTAATTAGCATTGAATTTTTTATTTTAAATTTTTGTTTTATTTTTTTTTTTTTTTTGCATTAGTTGGAAAGAGAAACATTAACAATATATAAATGTGAAGGTTTCATTTTTGTATTATAAGGAACATGTGTTCCAAGATCTTCTGATTATATTATGAGTTTATAGTTAAAACCATTGCAACTTACATTTGAAAAGCACTCTTCCTTATTATTTTTTAAAGTATGTGCGAATCATCATTTTTTTAAAACAATAACATACAATGTTATAACAATCAAAGGCTTTATAAAGACTTAAATTTGTTTCATCATTTTAATTGTCTAGTAAACGTCACAACGATACAAGGTATTGTAATAAACAAGTGACAGTATATATTAGTGGCAGTGGTAACATTTGATAATATATAATTAGCTATGTAATTTTGGTTGTTATGAAAGGGCACATATTATTATTATTATTATTGGGCGCGATTCACGAAGCAGTTAACCAGGTTTCTAACCACGTTTAGCTTAACCACGTTTAACTATACCTGTTTTACGTGTTGAACCACCTTAGTTAAACGTGGTTAAGCTAAACGTGGTTAGAAACCTGGTTAACTGCTTAGTGAATCGCACCCATTATTATTATTATATTTTTCCTTTCAAACACCTCGAGCTGTGTATTTTCAATTCATTTAATTTTTTTTAACCTTGTAACACCCTCACAATATAGGGGTATGACGTCATAGACATGCAAATGCCAAATATATTGGGTGCGATTCACGAAGCAGTTATCCAGGTTTCTAACCACGTTTAGCTTAACCACGTTTAACTATATCTCTATATCTGTTTTATGTGATCATCAACCACCTTGTTAAACGAGGTTAAGCTAAACGTGGTTAAGAAACCTGGCTAACTGCTTCGTAAATTGCTCCCAATATGTCATTTTATCATTATACTTTTCAAAATCATAAGTAACTTAAAAGTGATCTATAATATTTTTCCACTGAAAAGACTGCTATTATTGCATGGGTGTGACTTACGAAGCAGTTAGCCAGCCATAGAGTTCTAGAATTCATATTCTAGAATGCTATGAGCCAGCTATCTCATTAACCGCGGCTAGTATCCTTAATTTAAGCTGGAACTATATAAACGTAATGTAGACTGTTGTTAATAAAATACATACACCATGATATATAATGTAATTATGTATTTTATATTATAAGACGTGATGTATATTATTTATACATTTTTTATATTTTTTATAATGTACACAATATAACTGCAATTAATATTGTTCTGACTTTGGTTTGTTTCAGAAGACTGCAGTATTTAGTCATTAAAAAAATGAAGACCATTATATTGTTCACATTTATGTTATATTTGTGTAATTCTGCAAATGCTGATGCTAATGGTAATTATATTTTTTGTAGAGTATTAAGAATATTTATTAACTTTTAATTTTACATTTCATAAAAAAATTATATATACTGTATGATGAGAGCAATGTGCCCATCAATTTGATATAAATAGGTGCATCTGATAAATTAGAGGTGACCAAAAGATTTAATACAGTAAATTTATCAAAGAAAAATCATTTACCTTAAATTTTAATTTATTTAATAATAATATATTATAAAATTATATTTTATTTTACATAATTAATGAAAAATTCTGGGTGAATTCTGATTAATAAAATTGAGGGTTATCTGTGTTTTTAATTAATGATATAAATTTTATTATATAATTGCTATGCTAATAGACAAGCATTTTTTCAAAAAGATCAAGAGTTGGCAACGTCAATGAAAAATTCTGATTTTCACATATGTTTTAGTCCTGACCCAAGTAATAAAGGTTTGAATATTTATTTGGCTGAAAATCAAAACACCCGAATTTCAAAATTTTGAAAAATTTCATGACCCTGTCGAACAAATTATTTTTTTGTGCCAAAACTATTATAGATAGCGACAAAAAACAAACAGGGATACATTTACAGATAAATTATCGAGCTTTTGATTTATGTGACTATGACCTAGTACAATTTTCAAGGTCAATGTTCAAAGGTAAAAAAATTCAAAATCGAATAAAAAACAAGGGGAGGCGTGAAAAATTACGAAAAAAATCTGAAATGTTAGTACATGTATAGGCCTATTGGAAACTTTATTCAAAAGTTTGAGGAAACTTTTTGTTCAAGAGCTAGAATTTTTTTCCCTTGATGCACACTGTAGATGCGTCGACGGAAAAAAATCAAGAAGCTTTCGGATAAACTATTTGTAAATATTTCGCAGATTTCCGTCCTTATCGGACAACTACTACACCATGTCCCACCGTGACCACCACCAGATGTCCGGCTGTCCGGGAAGTGTCCGAACAAATGGAAAGATTCTTCGAAACACTTGATGGTGGAAATCAGGTTAGATTGATTCACTTTACAATGTACAATTCGAGACATTAACAAACGTTATCCATACTCTGACTGCATGGGTGGGGTGATTCAACGCAGTCCAGTCTATGGTGATGCGTAAGATGAACTAAATACATGATTTTTTAATTAAATATTATTCATTTTGCAACAATCAGAATATCAAGACGGGCTTACATCAATTTTCCACTAAAGTAACACAAACATTTTAAATTCTTGCAGGACGCCAATGTAGAAATCGCCAAGTTAAAGTCTCAGTTTGATGAGCTGGTGAAATTATTTAAATTCCACTACTGTCACCGCCATAATCACCATATCCAAAACCCCGAAGATATTCCGGACGCTAAGGCCGGAGAATCCCTCAATGATTGGTACAAAAACAACTGTTGTCACAACCACAAACTGTGGTGTGCATGCGGAAAGTAAGTATTTAATATAAAAGTTAAAAATAATATTACTCCAAGCATAATACAGCAGGGTGTACATATTTATGTATTAAAAATACAACGAATTGTATACTGCATAATTATTATAATATTTATATTAATAATATAATATAATAGTATGCGAGTGCACTGCAGAATGAGACATAATAATACAAGCCAGATTCTTATATTTTGTAATTATTTAATATGTTATTGGAGGCATTCATAAAAAGCACTAAATTAAGTTAACTTCGATTTTTATTCCGGGGTTAAATCAAGTACTAAATATGGAGCTCAAAAAAGGGCTAAACATGTTACTAAAAATGTGGGCTAAATTAGCGCTAACGTATCTATTTAGCCTGTAATTTAACAATATATTTAGTACTGATCTATTTAACCCTGGAAAAAAATTGAAGCTGAAGTGGGGCGTGCTTTGTGAATGCCCCCCTTATGAATATTATATGACATTATAACTAAATGGTTTCATGTCCATTTTTGCATGAGTGCTGAGACATTATTATATTACAGTGATCCTACGTAGAAATTAATATATACATATATAATAAAGGGTTTTAGTTTTCATGCATCGCAGGTATTACAATTTTTATTATTAAAATTAATATTCATAAACGTTCACAGAGACATGAGAAAAATACTACAGCTCATACAAGAAATATTTTTACTCTCATGCTCTCATACATTTGTACATATTCATGCAGTACAGTTAAATTAATTTAATATTCCCGCCGGAAGTGAAAAGTTTCTGTCCTTCCTGTTTGCATTTGGAGTTTGAAATTTTACAGAGAGCCTTGCAATAAGAGGACTGACTTGTTTGCAAAGTACAAAAATCGTACAAAAATCAGACATGAACAGGAAGATCAGAAAATACTTATTTCTGGCTACTTCCAGCCGGAATTTCAAGTAAATTTGACTGTAGGTCCGATAATTGCTTCTCAATCATATTCAGCAGCTGCATGGTTTAAGGGCATTGGGTGTAGCACCGGTAGTTGGCAACACTGACCTATCTTCACCATGCTAATTTTTGGTCATTGCTCCTCGGAGTAATTTTTATGCTAGAGCTAAGCTGATTGCTGTAGTATCAAGATAATTAGTAGCCCAAGTGCACAATTTGGCTAAATAAAGCCTGATTTAAAGAAAAGTATTTTTTAGTAATTTTTTTAAATTTACATGCATTTTTCTAAAATATAAAAAAAATACTTTTCTTTAAATCAGGCTTTATTTAGCCAAATTGTGCACTTGGGCTACTAATTATCTTGATACTACAGCAATCAGCTTAGCTCTAGCATAAAAATTACTCCGAGGAGCAATGATCAAAAATTAACATGGTGAAGATACGTCAGTGTTGCCAACTACCGGTGCTACACCCAATGCCCTTAATCAGAGAATAGGGCATACCTATTATCTGGTTTAATTTTTATTAGTGTCTTAATTTCATACCTTTAAAAATGAAAAAAAAATATATATAAAACGAACCCAGCACCCTGACATAATTACTAGGATAAATATATATATTTTTTTACAGGACATATATATACATACATATATATATATATATATATATATATATATATATATATATATATATATATATATATATATTATATTTTATAAAATATAAAATTTACTTATAAGTGCGCCAACATAGTATTTAAAAAGCGTGTAATTATTACATTATTATGTATAATACTATTTTTTTTCTTTTTTTGTTACAGGGAACAAGGCTATTAGAAAACTGGGTCAACAATGAACAAAGTAAATAAAAACAAAATAAATAAAAAGCATAAAAATTATTTGAATTAGGTTTTGAATATTTTACTTAAATATGTTAATTATACTTTATACGTACTATAGCTGTATAATATACTGCATGTATAATATAAAAAATTATAATTCTATAAAATAAACTTGAGATAGCATGAACCTTAGATTTCTTCCAATCAGTGAATTATATAATATATATATATATATATATATATATATATATATATCACGGTTGTCTCATCAGGTTGTACCACCCTAATTCAGGTATTTTAAATATTTTTTCAAAATTAGTTCCCGCACTCCAAAAATTTTGGAAAATTTCAGAAAAGCATAATTTTATGTTTTTTTTTCTAATTAAAATGAAATAAAAAAATGCAACCATTATTGTCTATTGACATGAAATAAAATCCCTTATCTACACTATGAGGGTGTCCTTAATTAATTTTCGTATTATAATGAGACTCTTTTCACTGAACAAAATATTCAGACATAATTATGTTTCTTAACAAAACAGACACTTTCATAAATAAATTGATAGGGTGAAAGTAACATTCTTTCCTTAACAACCAAGATTATTTTATAATATAGCCACATAGCCACTTTATTTGTTTTTTATATTTTTATAAAAATTAAAAAGAGACAAATAATTTACTATGAAATACAGTAAAAGGCATATAAAAAATTACACTTGTTCGTTTACCAAACAAAAACTTAATTATAAAATATAACATTCTTGAAAATAAAAAGTGGAAATATTCTAATTTCTTCTTTCTTCACAACGTCGTGTGATCTGTAATTAATACAACATATTATTATATATATTATATTATATTATATTATATTATATTATATTATATTATATTATATTATATTATATTATATTATATTATATTATATTATATTATATTATATTATATTATATTATATTATATTATATTATATTATATTATATTATATTATATTATATTATATTATATTATATTATATTATATTATATTATATTATATTATATTATATTATATTATATTATATTATATTATATTATATTATATTATATTATATTATATTATATTATATTATATTATATTATATTATATTATATTATATTATATTATATTATATTATATGTACTATTAAAATAATAATAAATATATTCATTACAATTAATATTCACCAAGAACTTAGCATATAAATTAATTAATAAAAGAAATTAAATATTCCAAGTGTGCATGTAATTAAACGTCAATATTTTTAGTATAATTTGCTGTGTATTTATACTAGATTTGGTACATGACTATAATCAGGGCAGTAGAAATAGAAACATTTTTATTTAGGCGATGTTTGGTCATATGACCATTCTTCCACATAACCTCTATACAGAAAAGTTACATAATCACGATAAATTTGTTGAACAAAACAATACTCATTATATAATTAGAAATTTTTAAAATAATGTCCACTCAAGTTTCTTGCTGCAAAGAGAAATTTTAATTAAACACTTGTTCAGTTAGTTATTTTAACACATTATAAGAAACTATTGCAAATAACTTGATGTGTATCACTTCACTTAATTATCACATTATCACTTTCTTCATGCATACATAATAGAAATTAGAACAATAAGACAAGAAACAGTGATGACGGCAGATTTAAAATATTTATAAAAACTCTTAAAGATTTGATTAAAATAATTTTAAAATTACCACAGGACAATTAAGGAGACTACCCTGGACTAATATATACTGGAATTCTCAATTCAAATGACGTAATTTTAAAACCAATCCATGCTGAATTCTATAAATAATCCTTTGATTAATTATAGTTTGTAAATAAAGTCATGTTTGATAGAAATTTTTAAAACCTGCGTATTATTATAAAATACAACTGTGGAAAAAAAATAAATTCTACTTACCTATAATTAAAAATATTACCTTTAGTAATCTTGAAAGCAGCCGTCATAGTCGCAACAATTAGTGACGTCATATTTCTGCCCATGGGGGCCCCGACAATGACATTTCTTGATAATTTTTATTAAATCGTCAAATCGAGAGTTAAGTTTTTTCAGCTCTGCATCCTGATCCTGGAATCATAAATTATTAATGTAAATTTTTACTTTTACATAAATAAAATTTAATTAAGAAATAGTTTAATATTTTTGTGTATTTTATTTTAAACTGGTTTTAAACGATGCCATTGAATTTCTATAATATACCTTTGTACATGGTTAGTTAAGAGTTTTAAATAGTCTTATTTCCATTTCTATCATATGGTACATTGTAAGACCTTTTTATTTTTTATAAGTAATATCATACAGGACAATTAGTTTAACATTATATATTAATATACTCTTTTAGGCATGAAATCCACATAAACTGTAGTACCTTATTTGCGCCGTCTAATATTGCAAAGTATCGATCCATTCGCTCTGCTAATTGTGCAACTGCAGGACATCCGGTATTACTAATTGATGGGCAGGGGGTCGTTAAAGTTGTTCTATCTCTATCTGTAGTTCGATCATCTCTGTCACGTCTTGTAGTTCTGTCATTGTCTCCATCACGTCTTGTGGTTCTGTCATCATTTCCATCATGTCTTGTAGTTCTGTCATTGTCTCCATCACGTCTTGTGGTTCTGTCATTGTCTCCATCACGTCTTGTGGTTCTGTCATCATTTCCATCATGTCTTGTAGTTCTGTCATTGTCTCCATCACGTCTTGTGGTTCTGTCATTGTCTCCATCACGTCTTGTGGTTCTGTCACTGTCTCCATCACGTCTTGTGGTTCTGTCATCGTCTCCATCACGTCTTGTGGTTCTGTCATTGTCTCCATCACGTCTTGTGGTTCTGTCATCGTCTCCATCACGTCTTGTGGTTCTGTCATTGTCTCCATCACGTCTTGTGGTTCTGTCATTGTCTCCATCACGTCTTGTAGTTCTGTCATTGTCTCCATCACGTCTTGTGGTTCTGTCATCATCTACATCACGTCTTGTGGTTCTGTCATTGTCTCCATCACGTCTTGTGGTTCTGTCATTGTCTCCATCACGTCTTGTGGTTCTGTCATCGTCTCCATCACGTCTTGTGGTTCTGTCATTGTCTCCATCACGTCTTGTGGTTCTGTCATTGTCTCCATCACGTCTTGTAGTTCTGTCATTGTCTCCATCACGCCTTGTGGTTCTGTCATCATCTACATCACGTCTTGTGGTTCTGTCATTGTCTCCATAAGATCTTGTAGTTGAACCTTGATTATCTCCATCACGCCTCGTGGTTGAGCTTTGATCATTTCCACCGCTCCTCGTATTGTCTTGACCGGTACGCTTTGTTGTCGATGTATTAACTTCGTCACCAATACGCTTTGTTGTTTTTGTATTGTCTTGACCGGAACGCTCTTTTGTTGTTGACGACCCTGTTCCCTGTATGATTCTTTCATTGGGTGTATCCGATTGCACATTTTTCCCTAAGAATGCCAAAATTGCATCAAGCTGTTTATTTCCTGGTGCAGCATTTTTAATGTTAGGATCACTCCTTATTCTGTTTGCTATAACTGAAACGCAATGAAAATTATTCATAACTACTTGAATTAATATTTAAGATTGTTATCACAGTGAAAGAAAAAAAAGCATGCAGTATTAGTGATATATAATTGTATTTAAAATAATATGATAAATTTTATAACTGCATGAATTAAGTAGTTTAATTTATCTGCCCAAGTGAAGAGGAATAACTTATTTAAGTCTTTTTTTATAAATTATTTATAGAAAAGTTGTTATCAAAAAAAATCTGTAATTTTGTATGCATGGCTGAAAACTTTTGCAAATTTTAATAATTAATAATATATTATTAAATCTCATTTTTAGTATCAAATGGAAAGAAATCGATTTTAAAATAAAAACATAATTTTATCGTGTTAAACTGGCTTTAGTTTAAATTAAAATAAGTAGAAAACCTGCATGACTTTTCGTTTCAATTAATATATATAATTATAATTATTATAAATTTGGATCATGCACAGGTCGAATAATGAATTTTGTCCATTTGTTCGATGCGGAGAGGATAAAGGAGGGAAATAATGGTGGCCAATGCCTGTCACGTGTCCCGACCCACATTCACTGAGATAAGACTGAGAGAACCGTAAAAAAAACTCAGTCAGGATGGACACCTCTACTTTTTATGTCCACACCCAGGGGAAATAAACAAATGTATCAATGGGTTCAAACCGAGATGAATTTACCCAGGAGGGAGCAACGTATTATAAATTTTTACTTGAATCGATCACCCATTCAAACACTAGCAACGCTCGATGTATATCTATATACTAAACCTAATTCACTTACTATCGGATTCAAAAAGGTATGCCCCTGAATAGCATACAAGTCGCATAAGGAGAGGGGCACACCTTTTTGTTTCTGATAGTAATTGCGTATTTAAATGTTGGCATGAACTATAACGTCACAGCATTTTTATTGATCACGATTTCAAGAATGTGAAAGGAATAAAATTAAATGATAATACGCAACTCAAAATCTTCCATCAAAATATGCAAAAAAAAATCATACAGGTACATTGTCCTCTTTATAAAAATCATTAATTAAAAAAATAGCAACACAAACACCTTTATGTATGAAAATTACAATACACAATGGATCATTAAAAATGCTCTTTATAGTTTATAGATTGGCAACTATTTCCGCTTATATTCAACCTGTCTGCAAATTTAACATAACCTGCATCATTCATAAATAAAATGATTAACTTACATGGCTGCGAATCAACATATTGGCTTATAAGCAGTATCATTAATAACAATGAAATTAGCTTCATCTTTGGTTACTCAAAATTTTTTTCTTGATCCTTCTTGTTGAATCTGAAATTATTAAGGGGACTACATTGTTGTTTTTTTAAATGTTAATTAAATATATTGAAAATTTATATTAAATGTTTTTTAAATTTAAAATTGTAAGAGTGGTTTAATTTTTTAAATTTTAACATTTTCTTATGCATTATAGCTATGAAGCAAAATTAATATTTTAATTTTTCATATTAACCAATAACTATAAAAAATACTAAAATGATAATGATATTTATATGAAGTTTAATCTTTATAATTTTTTTTTTTCAATATTCTATTTAGATGAAAACTTATAACATTATTATGATCATTTAATTATATTTGCAAAGCTTCATATGATAGTTAAAAATGAGGTTGCATATTTTATGTTATTATATAAATTTAAATTTTCTTAGTAAATATAAAGAGTGTTTGCTTACCGTGTTACTTAGTAAATAATGAGAGAGGAAACAAAGAAATCTTATTGTTATAAAGCTTCTTATTGTTGATACTTATTGTCACGAACAACTTGTATTTTTGCAACAGAATTTTGCATTTTTGTGTTTAAATAAAAATATATTTCTTCATCAATCATTTTTATTTATTTAATAAACAATAATTTCTCAAGGAAATCATGTTCCTTGAACAAATAATATAAATATGTAGAGCGCGGAAAAAAGTCATTTTGCCTATTTGTGCACATGAGGACTATTTTGTTGTCATTTAGGATGTCCACCGATCTCCGGAAGTGGATTAAAACGAGCCTATAAAAAAAGAGACTATTTAGACTATTTTTGGATTTTGAGACTATTTTGGCAAAAGATGACTTTTTGTGACTTTTTGACATATTTTCAGTGCATTTCAGCTCTTTTCTTCATATTGTCAAAAAAAAAGGAAGTAAAGAAACAAAGACTTCAGTCTGTGTAAGGGAAGTCTGTGTAAAGAAATATAATAAAAATAAAACTTTTAAATTTTAAACACACTTTTAAATAGCACTTTTGAAACGCCTTTTCTAAAAAATAAGTGACTTTTTTATAGACTATTTTTAAAAAAAAAGTGACTTTTTTGTAGACTATTTTCCAAAAATAAGTTGACTTTTTAGGCGCCTATTTTTTGAAAAATTTTTTTTTTCCGCGCTCTAAAATATGTTGAAATGTGTCCATTTTAATACTGATAAAATTTAACATAAATGATAGTAAAAAAAATAGTCATATTTAGTGGATATTATATTCTTGTTATTTCAATTCTATGTTGCATGCACGTTAAAGAGCTTTACGAATACCACTAATTATTTTCTATTTCCGTAGGCGCTTAGTGTTTCATTTTTCTTATCATTATAATGCTACGAGGAATATATAATTATGTTAATTCTGTAGGAAATTTAGCAAATATTAAGTACTAGACATATCTTCCTGACGGTCCAATGTTAAGACACGATACAATTTTTCTGATTATTTTATACAATTTTTCTTTTCAAAAGAAAATTTCCTCTCAATACAAACAAATGGAGATTAAGTTTTCTTGTAAGGAAAAATTGTATACAATAATCAGAAAAATTGAATCGTGTATAATACCGGCCTTATATCATAATATCAATATTGTACAACAAAATCACGATACAACGAACTTTACCTCATTTTACCACTTCGATAAAGCTGTAAAGCCCTACAAGCCATAAGACAAAGAAATGACGACTTAAAGTAGATATAATACTAATCAGCTGTTCAACGTACTCTCCTTTGATTAACATGTAAATTTTAGCAAATTCACAAAAATTCTGAAACTTTTTTGAGAGGCAGCCTCAAAGCCTTAAAGCCATAAAAAAATTTCAAAAAAAATTTAATAAGCTGTTTTTTTTAATTAATTTTTTAATTTTCAGCATGGAGCTTTCCTATATGGAGAGACAAAATAAAAACTTAATTTAAAAAAATCGGCTCGTTAAATCGTTTTGAAACTCTTTCTATGGCTTCTACGCGCTAATAATATCTGCCTCTCAAAAAAATTTCAGAATTTTTGTGAATTTGCTGAGGTTTACATATATATGTTTACATATTTGTGAATGAGAAATCCTTTCATGTCTCCCTTTGGGCTTTGTGTACTGTTTTTACTTCTGTATAATACCAATTCTCAATAAACAGCTATTATTTTTAATCAAAGGGGACTATATCGAACAGCTGATCGGCTTTATCTCTACCTTAAAACTATAAAACTGCCATGTCCTTTATCATAAATATAAATGATATTATATTATCTAGTGCTGACATTTTTAAGCAACTTGTAATAATAATGTGTTATATTAACATTATTTTTTGCTCGTAAACTGTGCAAGTATAATTTAATTAAAATATATTTTTTAAAAAATATGGTATTGAGGGCGCTTTAATACTTTGTTACATCTTATTGCATTATAAAAATGTGGTGAAAAAGTGTTATAGATAAACATTTAAACTGAACTGAGAATTTGTAACTAATTTACTATTTCACTGTGATATGATAAGTGCCTTTTGAAATGCTCATGATCAACAAAAGCTCATGGCTGGGATTTGGTGAAGATTAACCAATATATGAATAACTATATTGTTTCGAGGACAAAATTATTCATACTTTTATTACTTAATCCCTTTATTATACTTCTAACTTATTATATAAAATAATGTAGATAAATTATCTTGACATTTTTATTGTTGCTTTGAAATATTTTTCCCCACTTGCAGCATTGGTTAATCACAATATAATGCCCTTTTCTTATTCTTTACAGAGTGTGGTGATTACTGATTAATAAGGCCTCAAATTAAGGGACATTTTCCGAGGCGATGACTTTAAATTGCCATTAATTATTGGAATAATTTTAGGTGATCAAAACTAAATCTGCTTATAAAGAAAGAAAATAAACCGAAAGGAAATTAGAAAATTACTAAAATTATAATTATTAATTTTTTGTTTAAACTTACATGAAAAAAAAAATGTTTTAAAAATAAAATAATACCTTACCGAAACAATCATGTAGTTGTGTGTTATTTGAAATATGTTCTGAATTGAAATAACACATTCTGTTGAAGTTAATTATAACATTATAACAATGATAACGAATAATGAATTCATAATAATGACTTTGAGTCAGAATTATTGTTGATGTAACAATAAACACGTTTATGGTACATTGTTTTATTTTGAAATATTATTCATGTTTGTTAATGAACAGTTGTTAATTGCTATTTTAATGATAATATCATATTTCGTCATATTTATTAGTGTATTTCATTAATATCATTATTTTTAGGTTTTACTTTTTTTTTATGATAACCAAAATAAGATAAAATTAAGAAATGCCTCAATTTGTTAAATGCATTTTTTACATGACTTATTCTTCACTTCGATTGGTTCGTTTGAACGTGGGTGGTATTACAAAGGCATCTGGATTGGCGTCATTTTCCCGCTCAATTATTTTACCCATTCTTCTATCTATCCTAGCAGCACAATTGAATTGAAATTAATTGATGTATTGACTTCGGGTCAGCGGACCTAGCAGTCATTGCCCGTAAATATACATAATATAATATATATGTATTTCACAAATAGTAATTAATAAATTATAAAGTGTTTTTATATGTAGTATTTTTTTTTTTTTTTTTAATTTTACTGTTTTATTTTTGAGTGAAAAAGTCACCAGACGTCGCGTAGATTTGTAACTATGATGATGAAGGACACATTCCAACACGATGGATCACGCTGAAATGATGTCCATACGTCCATACTGCTACCAGCGTTGCAGCAATGCACTCTGTCTTTGTCGGATGGAATGCGGCGAGACGACGATGAATGAAGATTGACGTTATCTAGCAGGTGTCCAGGTGATCAGAGCAAACTAACGAGGAAGGTTAAAACTGCGAGTCTGGGACGAAATACCTGGCGTAGAACTCAGAACTTTGCATAGTTCTCAAACTTATAGTCTCATATAATCGTAAGTTAATTTATACTGCGCAAAACTGAGTTTTTGTAAATTCTGATGTCATGCAGATTAATTTTAGTATAATTTTTAATTTAAAATATTAAGATGTTATTTATTTCAAAATTTTAAAAGATAAGTAACGTGCATTAACATGCAATATATAATATTGTAATATGCATTATTAGCGCAAGCTGTATATAGATAAAGAATTTAATTAAAAGTATAATATACAACAGAAAATATCATCACCGCAGCAATGTAACAATTAATACGATAAACCGAAGGAACTTCTCAGGATAGTTTTAACGCGCATGCATCGATCCCTTTTCTAGAAAATTATTATCTTATGAACGTGCACGGAAAAGATGGAAACGATGTACTTTCTACTAATTTTTAATTAATTTTAGAATAATGATCGAATTTTAAATATATTACAAAATAATAATAATAATATAAAATAAAATATAATGAACATAATGTCGTGATTTTATTAAATTTATATTTTAAGCTATTTATTTATTCCTATCATAATCATAAGTCAATAATACATCGTAAATAAATAATAATAATAATAATAAACATAAATAAAAAAAGTATAGTCAGCTATATGTGAGCACAATGAGATATTGGAATGTGAAAATGTTAGTGGCTTAATCGAAAGAAGGGGTAAAAATATGGTACTGTGAATTTTTTCAGATTTTTCTGAGACCGGCAACTATTTTTATAAAATTATTGGAAGTCTATTTTGATGACAAAGAAAAAGGATAGGGCAGTGCCGCCCGTGACGTCATAAAATAGACTTTCAATAATTTTTTAAAAATAGTTCCCGGTCTCAGAAAAATCTGAAAAAATTCACAGTACCATATTTTTACCCCTTCTTTCGATTAAGTCACTAAAATATTCACATTTTAATATCTCAATAACATCAAGAGAACGTTTAAAGCAGAGCATTCATGAGTTAAGTCCAAAATTGACATGGCGTAGAGTTGAATATTTCCACATTGCGATGCTCGGACACAAATTTGTTGTACAGATTTTGTACTCTCGTACAAAACACAAACTTTAATGCATCAACACGCCCTTTCGGAGGCTTATTAATTATTATTATTATAATATTACCACATTATTGGAAAGTATATTTTTAATATATATTAATAATATATAATATTATCAAGGAAATTGAGATGTTATTAACATCTCAATTTCCTTGATATTATTATTTATTATCTCATTCTTAATTACTGTTAGATAATTTTTGTTATAGCAAAAAATTATCCAGCTCTGTTTAAATAATATATTATATAATAAAAATAGATATTAGGAAGAGGGTACAGGTAAAGAGGATAAAAGAAAGCAATAGATATGGAAAATATGTTATTCTGGCTTACTCCATCTTATAAAAATCACCCTGAAAACTTACTAATATTTGTAAAAAGTTGTCCCAGCGGCCGGTGCTAGCTTTTTCACAAGAGTTTGAAATTTACTTTTCAGAGTAATAATTGTTATAAGATGGTATAAGCCGTAAGCCAGAATACAGTATTATATATTATATAATAATATAAAACTTCAAAAAATCGTAATTTTAATATGGTACGGACGTTATATTCAATTATCAAATCACTCGTGAATTTAAATGGACATTATATATGTATGGCTAATATATAATATTCGTATCGTCTCATATAATTCAACAACGTACCCGCCTGCATGCAGCCCATGAGCTACAGTAGTGTACACCTCTGATCTCTCAACACCATGCACTTCTGCTCTGTTTGGGCGGGGGAGGGGGGGGGCGATGGGGGTTCTAGAGGTACGTGTGGTGAACTTGGATTTCTTAGGGTTTGGCGCGCTAGACTGAGTGCTTTTTTTTACTTCCCCCGAAAATGCAAATCTAGTCTTTCTGCAGCACCAGCAAATAAGGCAGAAAAAATTCGTGCTGTCCCGAGGTACGTACCATGCATGTACATATAATATATCATACTTCATGCACTTTCTCGATCGATCAAGCTGTTCTCCTGGTTACTGTAAATATAAGGAAATCTATAGAAAACTTGAAATTTTTTATTACTTTTATTTTCATAATGTTACCACTTATATAACATACATTTTTTATAAAGTATCAGTAGAAGTTACATACAAATCATTTTGAATCATAAAATCATCAACATTGTGATCCATTTCTTGTATTGAGATTGATGCACGATTGTCTGCAGTCCTCAACTTCTTGCGTTTGTAGATGATGTAAAGAGAGAGGGTGACAATGATGGACAACAGCACCACGATTGTTGCGATGTAAGGAGCCTCGTTAATCTCCTTCTTGTCTTCTTGGGCCGGGTTAGTTACGTTGTAAAACAGCTGGTCATTTTGTGGAGGATCAAACAGTAAAGGCGATTCTGAGAATGAAATTGTTTCATCTTCATTGGTAAAGTTTGAAGTTGTACTTTCTTCGAGGACTTTATTTGGATGAACTGAAAAAAATAATTAATTTTATTTTATTTTTTTATTTGTCATAAATTTTCTCCATATTAAGGCGGATTCAGATGGCGACAACGGCGATGCGACGCGATATTGACGTAGCGAAATCCTATGCGACGGCGAATTCGCCGGGAATCGCGTTAATTACAATGCTCTTTTTCTTTTAATCGTCAATTATGGCCGCCAATGAATGTTACAGTATGTGCTCATTATTCGCGTCGCGTCGCATGATAAAAATCACCATGTGAATCCACTTTAAGTCATATTACAGAAATCGGAATATAATCACAGTGATATAACAGTTTGCAGGAAGTAGCCCTTTACATATGAAAAGAGGACATAATTTTCTACTTGACAACTTGACTATAAATTTATTTACAATTTAGAATTAAATTTTGTATAATATAATACAAGCTGTTTCAATTTATTGACAGTATAAAGCTCATTGAAAAAGGGGTCATAATTTTTGTATTTGACTATAATGAATTTATGAAAACTTTGAAATTTTAACCGAAGATAATGGAGTAGTGACCTCAAAATTTTTTATTGCAGAAATGGATAGAGCGTGCAAAGTTATGCTCCCCTGATTTTTTCAGATTTTTTTGAGCCCGGGAACTATTTTTAAAAAATTATTGAAAGTTCTTTTTGTGACGTCACGCGGCGGCAAGTCCTATCTTTTTGTTAAAGAGCGGCGTCTCGTGACGTCACAAAAAGAACTTTCAATAATTTTTTAAAAATAGTTCCCGGGCTCTAAAAAGTCTGAAAAAAATCAGGGTAGCGTAACTTTGCACGCTCTATCCATTTCTGCAATAAAAAAATTTGAGGTCAATACTCTATTATATATATATTTTTAATTATAAACAATGTTATATTATATAGTCTATCAAATGAAGTAAAAATTTACCAAAATTTACTCAGACATTTATAAAAGGTAAACGGCAAACTTATACATTTGAACATAATTATTGTTCGTAAATATTGAAATTTGGATTTATGAAACTAATTATCTTGCATTTCTAAGTTCTAATTAACTAATATTTTTCGAGTTCAAATTTATATAGTCCTCAAACATTATAATATTTTAGTACAATTTATATAGTGTATAACGTTTCTATTGTCTCGAATTGTACATTATATTACCTTGGACGCATGATGGCTGGGACCCTTGAAACACTCCATCATTACACATTGAAGAGTTACTTCCCAATAAAATGTAGCCTTCCTTGCATGAGAAATGGTACGTTCCATTTTTGAAGTTGACTTTTAAAGCACCAATATAATTGCTGAAATTTTTATCTGAAATATAATTAATATCAGTCTTACATTTAATATTATTAAGATTATACATAATATATATTATATAAAACGAATTTGTCATTTTTAGTACGTATTTACAAAATTTATTGTGATTATTCATCAATAACATTACTGCATCTACGAATTATAAAAAAAGATAAAAGTGCATACCTAATTTAGTATTAATAATGCATGTAAATTTTTATCAGATTTTTTTTTACTCAAATTCGAGGGGGAATGACGCTGTAACGTAAATATTTATATAATAGCTTATTACATATTGATTTTAAAAGAGTGTTTTACGTACGGTTCAAAAAACATAAAAAAAATTGACAACACACAACTCAAAATAACTTTTCAAGCAGGTTCTCCATTATTATAATGGACAACCTACATTGTATGAAATTTTTTTATTGCAGAAATGAATAGAGGGTACCAAATTATGCTACTCTGAAATTTGTCAGATTTTTTTGAAACCCAGAACTGTTTTTAAATAATTATTGAAAGTATGGCCATGTCCCCTGGAGGCGTCTCTGGTCCTATCCTTTTATTAAGGATTCAGGGGTACCAACTTAACTTAAAGAACTTTTAATAATTATTTAAAAATAGTTCCGGGTTTCAAAAAAATCTGAAAAAAGTTCAGAGTTGCATAATTTGGTGTCCTCTATTCATTTCTGCAATACAAAATTTTCATGTAGGTTGTCCATTGATGGAGTGTTTGAATGATTACGTACCTTCTCTGCAAACAATAGATTTTTTTTGCTTGTACCAGTTTCCGTCACCAGAACACCTGAACTGCAGTCGCACACAGGTGAATGTGCATACACAAAACATGTTGAAACTTGGGAACCCTCCACTGTTCGCCGAGGGTTGACAGTGACGGTAGTTGACGGTTTCGAGTGGCGCTTTGCACGGATGTTCTGCAAATATTAAATTTATCCAACAAACTGTTTCTATATCATCTCTCGTCTGGGAATAATGAGCTATCTGATATCAGGTAAGTGCAATAATAAGCTTCATGCTGTACCAATTTGCGCTCATATACACAATTTATCATTGCTCTTGTTGAGTATAAGATCGTGGTAGGCAGATGGCTTATTATTAATTCCGGATGAAAGATAAAAATAAATATTGTACTACTTTATATAAAAATTGTTTTTATCATAATTATTTATTGAATTTTATTTCACTTTTCGAACTTTTACCTTTGCCGTTGTTCGATGTAATCCTTCTGTGTGTAGTATGTTGCGATGGTCACTTAGTGTTCGTGCACGTCACCTGAGGAAGAGAGCAGTTGACTCTCGAAACGTAGTGATATGTGTAGTACATGCAAGTGTTAGTGACGTGCACGAACACTAAGTGACCATCGCAACATACTACACACAGAAGGATTACATCGAACACCGGCAAATTAATTAAGGTAAAAGTCCGAAAAGTGAAGTAAAATTCAATATGAATATCCTTTGCACGAAAAAGTTATTTACTAATAATTATTTGTGTACCACCTCGGTGTTATTTTACATTATCTCAATTTTAACAGAAGCTACAGTCAAAATAAATTGATATTCCCAATATGATATGATGGATTTGATTGTTAATCTTCAATGTGATAATTTGTTACATTTTATTTTTTTTATAGTTTATATTATTTTGCTAATCTTTGCTAATTAAAAACTTATTTGAATATTGTAACAATTAAGCTTTGTGATAGTGACCATGATGCACGCGATTAACGATATAACTTAATTGAATTAATGACGTTAAAACCTGCAGAGTTAGTGAGAAGCCTGGTTTTTATATATACTACTTTGTGAAGTTGAAAACAAAAAGTTAAATGTTAAATTTTTATAAAGATTGTTTTTTTTTAGAAAAGCAATTTCTATAATATAACTATATTACCTGTTAGATAGAAATCCTCATGGTCTTCTTTAATGTCACTGTAAAACTTATATGTAGGTGGAGGTACGAAGGAGGCTAAAATGAAACATAAAAGACGTGAGATTTACGAAATAAAAAATATAACCAAATTTTTCCTTATAACTCATGCAGTTAATTTCATTAATTTAGGTTGACCAATTTTAGTACGTAAGAAATCTGCAGGTTATGTTTGATGTACTTTGTAGTTATTTCATTCATATTAAAAATGGATCTATTAGACCTATTCAATTTTTAATAAAAAAAATAGTTAATTACTTAAAATTGGAATTTTTAGTGTCAGTATTAAATTGTCTGTATTTTTTTTTTTTTTTTATTTTTAAATTAAGAATGTTGTATTCAAACTCCCTAAGCTTTGATAAAGGCTTCTTCAAAATTATTACACTTTTATTATGCCTTAATTATAAATTTGCAGGATTATCTATAAATGGTATCGAAAACATCATATTGCATTCAAGTTATAATTTTATTATCCATCTAGTGAATATTTTATTTTTAGATGTAAAATATTCACTGGATGGATAATAAAATTATAACTTGAATGCAATATGATGTTTTCGATACCATTTATAGATAATCCTGCAAATTTATAATTAAGGCATAATAAAAGTGTAATAATTTTGAAGAAGCCTTTATCAAAGCTTAGGGAGTTTGGTTTGAATACAATATTCTCAATTGAAAAATAAAAAAAACAATGCAGACAATTTAATATATATATAATTATATATATATATATATACAGGGTGTTTACTTTGATTTGAACGTTTTAAAGTGATAATTAAGGAATGAAGTTCGATGTTAATATAGACATGTCATACCTCAAATTAAAGCTTACATTTTAACATTTTCAAAACTTGTATCATAAATTACATGTGCGGGTTTGTCTGTTTTTGAGACGAAAAAGAAACAAAAATGAGCTGTTTTTTTGTTCAAATATCGGTGGTAACATGAAATTAAATGGCATTTTAATGTGACTGATCGCAACGTTGAAACTTGTCAGGATGAACGCCACATGCATCTTCAAATTTTGTCAATGAACCAGAAACAGAAATGGAATGGTTAAAATTCGTAGAGAAACCACATTGTGGTAAAAAGCGTTATCCCTGGATGGGAGAAATGCAATTTTTGTTTAAATGGTCACCCATCCAACCACAAAACATTCTTGTGTTGCTTTACTTTGGTGATCTAAGGAAAATTGACCAAACGCATTACATATCACTCCCACACCAACCTTGCAATCCAGTGAAGGATTCAACAGTTAATTTCATGTTACCACCGATATTTGAACAAAAAACGGCTCATTTTTGTTTCTTTTTCGTCTCAAAAAAAGACAAGTCCGCACAGGTAATTTATGATGCAAGTTTTGAAAATTTTAAAATGTAAGCTTTAATTTGAGGTATGACATGTCTATATTACCATCGAACTTCATTCCTTAATTATCACTTTAAAACGTTCAAATCAAAGTAAACACCCTGTATATATATATATATATATATATATATATATATATATATATATATATATATATATATATATATATATAGACAATTTAGAAATCTGAAAAAAAAAATAACGATGTGCATAAAGCCTATATTACACCATACAATTTTGCATACAAGTTTTCCTTGCAAGAAAATTTCATCTCCATACAAATAAATGGGGTTCAATTTTTCTTGTAAGAAAAAATTGTATGCAATAGTTAGAAAAATTGTATCGTGTAATAGCGGCTTTTCTCAAGGTTTTTTGTCCAAATATTCAAATTATCGATTTTTTTCAGATTTCTTAACCGTCTTAACATCCTCAAAATCGAGAGATAAAGACTCTGCAGTGACGTACATCATCATGAAACTTCTATCCCTATAATGTTTTCCCTAATTTGTTAAAAAAATATTTGCATGATTATGAGGTCGATCGTATTATGCGGCATCTTTTCTCTCAATTTTATAAAAAATCTGAAAAAAATTGACTATGTAACTCAAGATCTTCTTTCCAAGTATTAGTAATATTACAATTACATGCATGCAGGTTACACATGCATGTTACGCATGCAGGTTAATTACTAGATCTGATATCTCGACTCTTTATAAATTATATACTCACATCCACTCACTCCAGTTTGATAGTAGAAAGTCATAGCAGCTACAGACAGAAGTACCATGAAGCCATGGTATAGCATCTTGTCCCTCTCTGAATTCATCTCAACAAACGTCTCCGGAGTTTGTTTATCAATTGTAAAGGAAGTTAAGTTATCAGTCTTGTAGTACTGTATGGAGTT
Source organism: Siphlonurus alternatus (assembly GCA_949825025.1). NCBI lineage: Eukaryota > Metazoa > Arthropoda > Insecta > Ephemeroptera > Siphlonuridae > Siphlonurus > Siphlonurus alternatus. Next base: position 20,240,052 of record OX463783.1, on the reverse strand, counting down.
TAATAATATGTGGGTGTTTATTTGTTTGAAGCCACGTCTATAATAAATAAATTGTACTCTTAAAAATTAATATTAAAAAATATCATAATCTCTCTTTTGTTTTCTCACTGTCACAGTTTTCCCTACAGCTTTATACATTCATTTATATTTTATACGAGTAAAAAAAAAAAAAAAGAAAAGAAAAAGAGGGGGGGGGGGCACACTCAGTATTAAATTTTGTATTTTTGCACAATGAGAAGTAATCTAATTTAACTTTTGGTTTTCAATAAAATAAAGTATTTTTTTTCTTTAATAAAGAGTAAATTACTATTATTATTTTTTGTATTTGCAATATAAGATATATAGATATATTTCTGGTTAATTATAAATTTCATATAGAAGTTAATATATCTGATAACTGTTTCAGTTTTTGTGGTGTGTAAAACATATATTATATTATACTAAAGTCCTTCTGTTTCAGATGGACCTAGAAGCGCTGTGGCCCTTTGTCTGTGTATACTTTTTGTATTATAGAGCAGCTGTATAATTAGTCAAATAATGTTTTTTACTTAGAATTTTAGGGTCAAACAATTCTGTATAAAGAAAAAAATTCGAGAATATTTTTTATTTTTTGTATAAATTTATGTAAAGTGTACATAATCTTGTCTTTTATGAATAAAAATTATAAAAAAAGTATAATCACATGATTATACAAAAAATTAATTAATTGGCTTATACAGAAAAAGAGCAAAATTAGATTATAAAAAAATTCTCATACCTATAATTCATTAAGGTATTATTTAAATGAAATTTATTTACCAAAAACTGCAAAAACTAATATTATATTATATGATAATATTAAATTACTACAAAAAATCACAATTATAATTCAGATATTTCATTATGTACTAGTTTTTTTCTGGATAATATAAAAATTAAAAACGTACTCGATCAGTAATTCAATTTATTTCATTGCTTGAAATTAACAAGTAAATAAAAACTAGAAAACAAGATTTAATAACACACTTAACTTTTAGATACTGAATCTAAGGACAATTTGTGTACTTAAATTGACCCTGTTTAATTCAGTACAAAATTTGTACTGAAAAGTGCATAAAGTACTGAAAATAAGGTTTAATTCAGCCATTTAATGTACTGAATCCTAAAACGTCCTTGCTATAAGGTGAAAATAAAAGTACTGAAAACCCACTCAGTATCTAAAAAGTTTAGTGTGAAGGGGCATTCACAAAGTCTTAAGGCCACATTTAAGGCTCGATAATTTAAAGCTTGATTTTAGGCGTGTTTTTCAGACCCAAAATTTCTGGTCTTAAATTATTTTAATTATTGAGCCTTAATTGTGGCCTTAAGGCTTTGTGAATGCCCCTTAATAACAATTGAGCAGCAATAATAACTACGAATAATACAAACTAATGTACTTAATTTTTAATTTTTATTGAGCATTTTTTTTATTCATATTGATTTCATAATGTTTTAAAACGTTTGCTAATATATTTTGATGTAATGCCGTAAAAATATATAACAACTGAAATATTATATTGAGATGGCAAAATTATCTGCAAAAGAAAAAATGGCGAACGGTATAGAAGTCACAGCAAGGTCATTCGCTCTGCCTAGTGAGGAATGGTGATCAATTTAAATGGACTAGCAATACATATTTATGGAAGATCTATTTGTTCCTCCTCGAGCTGCATAATTTTAAGGGAGTGGTGAACAATGAAAAGGTCACGACAAGGTCAAAGGTCAAGCGAGCGATAAAATCTGGTTGGCAAGGTCATTATCGCCCTCCTCGAGGCTCATGATGGTGTCTTCGATCCAGGAACGGTAGAAGCTGACTCGAGCGTACACACCGGGCTTGTGTGAGCCGCCACAGCCACGGCCCCAGCTGGTGATTCCGTACAACGTGTGACGACCTGATAACAGCGAATGAACAGCTTCAAATTCTATATTCAATCGTTTAGGTTGTACATAGACGAACTTAGCTTTAATATTTAAATATAGGATCTCAAATTATTTATGTATTATAATTTCAGTGAATTGAAAAAAATGGATAAAGGTGCTTCTCCATAGAGCGATGTCGAACGAGGCTTGGCGGGGCGAGAAAAGCGCACTTGCAGTAAAACCGTATGGCATGAGCCATATTGGAGAGGAAAAATCGCAGCACGATTAAACCGCTATTACGGGAAAGTGATTTTTTTTATAAAACGTCACACATGTATATTATATCGTACTTTATCAAATAAATAACAATTTTTAAAAATTAACATTATAAATATTGGTCGCGATTCACGAAGAAAGTTTAAGGTGTATAATATACAGAGTTACACAGAGTATATTATATCCATGGAGCAGAGAAAGAGCGAGAGAATCGCATGCTACAGCCAATCAGAGAATCGGGGTTTCCTCGCTTTGCGGGGAGCGATTTTATCGCCAACATGGCTGCTATACGAGATTGAAGCAAGTGCGCTTTTCTCGCTCCGCCAAGTCTCGCTCAACATCGCTCCATGGAAATGCACCTTTATCCAGGTTCTTCACTAACCACGTAGTGTCATGAATTTGGCTGGTGCTCACCGCGGTTAGTGAGAAAAAGCTGGATAATTCTTTCCTGGCATGAATTTCTCCTATTTTGTACGCGTAGTTAATTTTTTTACAGAATAGTTGATGATTTAAATTTAAAGCTCACAAAAGAGTGAGATTTCGAATTTACCTTTGTTCATACACACGAGTGGTCCTCCCGAGTCCCCGGTGCACGAGTCCACCCCTCCCTGCAGACTGCCAGCACACACCATGCCAGGGGTGAGGGCTGATGGACCGTACACGTTCTTACTACTGCACGCCTCGTCAGAAATCGGCTTTACGGAACCTGCTCGTAGGAAACGGGACGGACCTGTTGGGGAAGAGTCATGGAATTAAACAATTAGTGCGACCAATATTAAATTAAGTGATAATAATAATGCACAATGGACAATCTGTATATGTGAAATTTTTTATTGCATATTTAGATAAAGAGAACTTCGAGTTATATATAAGTATCGCCAACTTTTCAATCTTTTTGAAACCCATATAACATTATTTTCACTATTGAGAGGATAAAAGACGCTGTGACGTCATAATCTAGTTGTATGAGACAGACTATGACGGCGTCATAGTCTGTCTCAGACAGAGTCATGCAACGTCTTTTGCTCTATGCTTGTTTAAGTAATAATTATATATTGCTATTGCGTCACATCGTTTTTGCAGTAGATATGTTAAGGGCGTTAGAGGATTTAAAAAAAATATATATACATACATTTATTAGCTCGAGTTCCTTTATCCAAAAATGCAATTAAAAAAAAATCATGCAGGTTGTCCATTAATTAAATCTGGGTTCACAATGAATTATAAGTATAATACTGTACAGTCGTACACGTTAGAATCAAAATAACCTTAATTAACTTATTTTAGTATTACAAAGAACGACACTAGCCTTAGAAACAACTAAATTAATTGCATGTGCACAATTATTAACTAAGGTACCGTTATATATCGTTATATTTACTTGTTATGTTAAATTTAATATTGTTGACAAACACCATGAGGTTGTTAATATCAGAGTCTATGACGTGTGCTTATACAATCGAAAAGCAATAAAATAAATATGAAATAAATGTTATAAATTTTACCAAGTGAAAAAAAATAAGATAATTATACAAATTTCCCGTGTTTTCCAAAGTCCAATAATATTTTGCTAATATATTTAACCGACCTGCTGAGACGTCTCCCTTGGCGCCCCACCCCGAGATGGTGCAGTTTAACTCTGGAGAGTAGATGGCGTCTCGTGGCGCCACACACACCGGTTGAATGTAGTTGGAGAACATGACGCCAGGCTCCTTGAGGCGCAGCAGTGCAACGTCGTTGTTGAGTCGTGGTCCAGAGTTGAACTGTTGGTGCACCACCACCTCGTCAATGAACAGTTCATCCTCCGAGTCCTCCAAGGTCTGTAATGTAAACCAAGGTTTCTTTATACCGCGAAATTTCAAAAATAGCATTGCATGATGGGCGCATTCAAAGTTTCGCGGCACGATGTGGCTAAAAATACTTGAACGTGATTGGCTTAGCGTTTTAACATTGGTCCAATCGGTGGCTTAAGGTAGAGATAACGCCGAACAGCTGATCGACGTAATGCCCTTTGATTAACATGTAAACCTTAGCAAATTGACAAAAATTCTGAATTTTTTTTGAGAGGCAGATATTAGTGCCTAAAAGCCATAGAAAAAAATTCAAAACGATTTAACGAGCCGATTTTTTTTAATTAATTTTTTTAATTTTCAGCATAGGGCTTTCCCATGGAGAGCCAAACTAAAAAATTAATTTAAAAAAATCGGCTCGTTAAATGTTTTTGAAACTTTTGCTATGGCTTTTAGGCACTAATATCTGCCTCTCAAAAAATTTTCAGAATTTTTGTCAATTTGCTAAGGTTTACATGTTAATCAAAGGGGATTACGTCGAACAGCTGTTCGACGTTATCTCTACCTTAACCTGTATAAAGGAACGTTAATATAAACAATTACCTCATGACACTCATGAGACCACGAAACGTCTTATGGCAAGTTTAAAAAAATATGTAGTTTGAAAGGAATGAGGATCGACGTATTGATAATGTAATTAAATTTGAAATTTGAATGGTACATTATAGAATACCCTGTATCACGTAACAGTAGGAGACTGCCCTGCACGTAGGTGTGAGTATTCACAAAACTTGTATATGATGCAATTATCAACAATAATTTATTTTTATTCATGAATATCTTATGTACCTATGTATATTATTTTTAAACACCTATGTACTATGTATGTTATTTTTAAGTACCATGTTAATTAGAATTAAGTATCTGTTATGTATAATCTATGTAACAACTCTGACGTGATCTATGCTGTAAAGCCAACGATCGAAATAAAAATTTGAATTTACATAATCCCCATATCATACAGGTACATGTACTGTAATTAAACTGTAATTAATTTGTGAACCGTATATATACTGTATATGGTCTCCAAAACCAAGAAATTATTTAGTTGTCTTTTTATAATACAGATTAATATATTTTTTATAATATACATTTTAATCATATATGTACTAGTAATAATTAAAGTAAAGTGCGCACGAGAAAAAAAAGTTGAGTTGGTGCAATCTAAAAATAGTTCAAGTGGTCCTCCATGTGGAACTGAAATCCAAAAAATTCCATCTCAAATAGGTTCTCCAGAAAAAAATACCAAAGTCTGAATGAGCGCGTCGCTTAACATTAGGCCTTACCTGACAAACACCCTCGATTATCTCGAAAAAATACTGCGTTCAGTGGTATGCAAAAAATATAGCGATGTTCTATGACTTGAGCTTTAACCATATGCAAATTTTGAGCATTTTTTTTCGAATCAGTTTTTCTGTAAAAAATCTTTGAAATTTCTTATGATAATTTAACATGGACGATTTTCAAGATTTTTTTACGGAAAATCTGATTCGAAAAAAAATCCTCAAAATTTGCTTGTGGTTAAAGTTCAAGTCATAGAACATCGCTATATTTTTTTCATACCACTGAACGCAGTATTTTTTCGAGATAATCGAGGGGTTTTGTCAGGTAAGGCCCAATGTTAAGCGACGCGCTCATTCAGACTTTGGAATTTTTTTCTGGAGAACCTATTTGAGATGGAATTTTTTGGATTTCAGTTCCATATGGAGGACCACTTGAACTATTTTTAGATAGCACCAACTCAACTTTTTTTTCTCGTGCGCACTTTACTTTAAGCATGACAATACACTTAAATTAGTATTAATTTTTAATAAAATTTAATATCTACTTTTAATTATTTTACATGCAAAAAAAGAGGAAACGAAAGAAGTTTGAAAGAGAGTAATTAAAATTACACTATTAATTATAGTTTCATAACAATCCTCCTTTAACCAGTTATAAAATCTCATTAGGTTCATAATCACATGATAGTGAAATCGATACGGGAACCTATAACGGCTAACGTTATTCTTTACATTTTCTGCAATGAATGATGGTATTGAACACAGTGTCATGTGAACTTCCTAGTGACTGAAATTGTATCTCTGCTGACTCACCTGAGCATCATGGTCCCCGAACCTTACAATGAACTTGGGCTTGGGGTGGTCCACCACACAATGTGCCGCGGTCAGCACGTGCAGGTTGGAGATGAGCACCGCGCCGCACCAGTGGGCGGTGCGACCGTTGGGGCCTCGCACCCTCAGACTGGCCTGAAACACTCGTTATTTGTCAGAGTCATGTACACTTCAGGCAACATGAAATCTACTTTAATGTACTGCCCTGTAGCATATTGGACGTGTGGTAAACATAGCAAAAAGCATATATGACACAATACTGTATAATATAGTCTTTTTAATTGCATCAAAATAGTGGAGAAGTAGTAGTATTTATCTAAAATGGAGTCAAAATTATCAATTTTTTGCTATTGTTATAATATAGTTATTGAATTATGCTAATTTTTTATCTTATGTGCAAATCTTACGTTATCATTGCTTGATGTTATTATATATATACATATTATAGTTTGTAATCACGATAATGAGCTAGAGGTCACGGTACGTATTGGGTAGGGATACATGCTGATTGCGGACATTTGCAGAACCTGTCAATTTGCTGTTCTGAAAGTACTCCCACGTACCTGCCAGGGATGCTCTCCTCTCCTGACCTCCACGCCCCCAATGACCCTGGGAGTGATCTGGGGCCTGAGCGGCGCGGGTAGCTGTAGTTCACCGCACTGAGCCGGGAAGAACACCGTTCTGTTGGGCCGGGTCGTCGTGGGAGCCTCGGGACCCTGAGCAACAATAGCTCGGTCAATTATTATGCTAGTATACAGTGTATTGTTGCGTAACAATTTTCTATAAAGCGTAAAAATTTATGGATTATTAATATCAGTAAACAACAAAAAACTATAAAATATGTTCGCATTCAATGCACATGCTGAGTCAGCAATGCATGAAACTAATAAATTATTAATAGATATATTATATAAATTATAAAATTTAGCTTTTATTGTTTATATAATAATTCGATCAACACTTTATACAGAATAAGATTTAATAACCAATACAAATATTAACACATCACAGAGTGACCCAGCAGTTATTGAATTCCCCCACCTCTTATGACCATTCTCCTTTAAGAATTAGTTATACATATATTTTGCTGCAATTAGCGCATTTAATGTACTGAATCCTAAAAATAAGTACTTATTAATACAATTAAGGTAAAAAATAAAGGTACTGAAAACCCATTCAGTATCTAATAATTAAGATTGCGTCCTTTATGAAAAAATTGCATGTTTGGTGCTCACCCTGTGTCTGTCCTGCAGCGAGAAGTTGCCGTGCGAGCAGCGAATGCCCACGTCCTCGGCGTGCTCGCAGTTGTGTTTACCCCACGGGACAGCCCCGCACTGATCCACGCTCAGCTCTGAGCCCAGGCACTGTACCTCGTCCAGCCAGATGACACCCTTGCCGGGACCGAACGTGGCCTTCTTGAGGGCTTTGGCAGGTCCCCAGTAGCCTAACATGCGACACACGACCTGTGGAGCATGTCGTAATAACTTCAATCGTTAAGATGCAATTCCGCTGATATATTTTCCTTTAAATGCTATAATCTATACGTTATATTTCATTCCTTTTTCAAACTTTCAATAATTATTAATTAATAGCACGTTCTAAATTAGTTGTAAGGAAATTTTTTTCTTATCGATGCAAAATATTTACATGACACCATAAGGTTCTATAAAATTTAGGAAAAAAAATGTAAATGACCGTGTACGAAAGGCCCCTTTTCTTCAAATTATGTAGTCAAGCAATTATTTTCATTTTTGCTGACTCTTTCAATTAATTAATTCACTCGTCTCTCATCATAATTATAACGTATTTTTGACTATTTTTGTACCTTATAATTAATAATGCGTTTAATTATTTAAGTCTTAACTAAATATTTAATATTTATAAACCAATCATGCGTATCAAAAGTTACACACATATCAAAGAATTAATATCTACGATATTAATTCTTTGCACATATGATGAATATTCTGTAAAGCAACAGAACGTTTTGAACTAACGTAACGTGTTCATGGTGCTCAAAACACAATAAACAGTAGGCTTTCCAAATTTACTTGCCTGAGCGTCCGGCTGTTCGAAGCTGTCGTCACACACGGAGCCCCACACTCCAAGGTAGCGAATTTCCACGCGGCCCTCCAACTCTGTCTCGCCATCCACCAGACGAACTCCCAGGGGTGACTGGAGAAATTGCACGTGATTACAGAGACCCTACAGAGAACTCCGTGTCTTATGGCCATGCAGAGATTTGATTAGAGTTTCACTGTAACTGAGAGTGGCGGCGCTGCTATAAAATGTTCAGCACGGCCCGGTTCTTGCTGGCTGAAATGGACAACATACATGAAAAAAATTTATTGCAAAAATGAATAGAGGGTACCAAATTACTGAAATTAGTTTTTCAGATTTTTTTGAGACCCAGCACTATTTTTAAATAATTATTGAAAGTGCGGCCACGCCCCCTGGAGGCGTCAATAGGCGTCCAGTGTCTATCCTTTTTATTAAGAATTTAGGGGTGCCAATTGAAATCACAGAACTTTCAATAATTATTTAAAAATAGTTCCGGAACTCTAAAAAATCTGAAAAAATTCAGAGTAGCATAATTTGGTACCCTCTATTTATTTCTGCAATAAAAAATTTTCATGTATGTTGTCCATTGCCCGCGCAGCCAGCGAGAACAACGCCGTGCCGCTGCGATTCAGTGGCGCCGCCACTCTCAGTTACAGTGAAGCTCGGCCAAGCTCGTCAAATTTCTGGCCATAAGACACGGAGGTCTCTGTAGGGTCTGTGACGTGATTATATTTGGGAACTTCAGTGTGTTTCGCACTGTAAACAAGTGCACGGCTACTGATGTATTTTAATAGGCAAGATGGAAAGTTGTAACTCGACCATCTTATACCATTGTGAGTGAGCATATATGCATATAAAATTTAAAAAATAGCAAGAAAGTTTATTTTTTAATCTCGTCATAATCTATTTATAGGAGAAAACATATTGCAGCTAGCAGATGAAAGAAATCGTACGAATTTAATCGAAATTTATCATACGAACGAAATAAGAAACTCGTAAGCTTAAAATTCGTGTTGGAAATCGCAACTAGGATTATTGTAATTATTTTTTATCATATTAACAGTCATAATAAAATATACACTTTCAGACTGTAAATTTGTGATCATAAATTATCATGTATATTCAATAAAAGCTTCATAATCTTGAATTTTTCTCGAGGTGAAAGTGGGAAAACGCATTCACCCCATTTTTCTCCATGGAAGGAATGATCGTAGCTTTGTGTGAAGTGTAATGGAACCAGCTCATCATCATCAATTAATTGAACTGGCTACGGAACCTTAATTCTATTCCTCCATCAACAATGATGATTGCCTTAAAATAACTCTACGGTCAGACTATAGTCAAAATAATTTTATATTACTTCCGGAAGTAGCCGGAAGTGTGAAGTTTTCAACTCTTCTGTTTGAAATTCAGTTTTGAAACTTCACAAAAAAAAGTTTGCAGTAGAAGTACTGACCTATGTGTGAAATTGTAACGCTGAAATACTAATAGAAAGACCAGAAACCTCTCACTTCCGGTAGATCAAATTAATTTGACTGTACCTTGCATCGCTGCTCGAACTCGTCACTGCCGTCCGAGCAATCATCGTACTCGTCACAAAGAAAGTCCAGGGAGATGCACTCTCCACTCTCACAGCGGAACTGGGACGAGGAACACTCGAGGCCAGGAACGCGACACACCACTCCGGCAACCTGTACATAACGTGATGTCAGGCTGAGGAAAATACAACACGTTGTATAGGAATTTATTTTATAATAATAATCGTCCCTCGTCCGTATAATAATAATCTATCTGCCTACCATGATCTCGTTGCAATAATGAGCTAGCTGCTATTTCAGGTGAGTGCAATTTTGAGCTTTTTTTATACTGATTTACAGCTAGTAATTGCGCTCACCTGAAATAGCAGATAGCTCATTATTGCAACGAGATCATAGGAAGCAGATAGCTCATTATTCCGAACGAGGGACAATATTAATTATTATATTTCAACCTAGAAAATAATAAAAAAAAGGGTGATAAACTGCAAAGCTCGACATAATATCATATTATTCTGATGCAAAGTTCTGATCTTAATTAAAAATATGTTTAATTAGAAAATATCGTACATCGTAACTGAATAATAAAATTAATAAAAATTATAATTATTAATAAAAAACAAAATAAAATTACAAGTTTTACATATTATACATTTTTTAATCATGCATGTATAATAGATGTAGCAATGACTTTTATGTTCAGGAGGGTGAATAAAGGTATCATACTGTCTCTTTTTCTCCCATTAAAGTTTTAAAGTTGACCTTAACCTCAGATTTTTTGTCTACCTGTAATCAAACTTCAATTAATAATTTCAATACTCCCTCTCCACAACAAGCTATACAAGAAGACACCATGGCTTACCTCCTCTGAGTTACAGTCGTGCTCGCCCCACCCGCTGAAGCGACACTCCCCCAGCGAACTCTCCGCACCTCCGCACTGCACTTCGTCCATCAGGAACGGTAGCGGAACTGTGCAGGGGACGATACAGCACGTTGTTTATTGTTACATTACTCACAGACGTGCAGTATGTTATACTTCTAAACCCGAAAATAACCTCTTTATAGATATAGTAAATAATGAATGGAAATTTATTTGCCAGGAGGATTTTCAAAATTTCCACCTAATTTTAAACATTAAATTATTGCCTTTACTTAATTAGGTCTGTTCGTAAACCCTGCTTGGATTACACACAGTAATACATCAGCTACACTAGCGGGGTAGGGAGTATACTGCATGCAAATGACGTCACGATTTTTGTTCGTAAACTTGCTCAGAATACTCCGAGCAGGATTTATAAGAACAGGTATAATATTTTTTACTTTTTCAAGTTATAGCGTCATGCAGTATACCGATATCTCGATCCGTAATTTAGAGCCTGAATAATATTAATGTATTATTTGGGGTGTGATATAATTATATTATATAGTATTGAGGTTCTAACTTACGGAATTATATAAATTATATATAGGAATAGCAACTTTTTTCTTTTAAAAATCAAGTCACACAACAAATTACATGTAAATAACTTGTAATAGTCAGAGTTGCCATAAACTTTTATTTTTTTTTATAAATGGGTATACTTATCACGTTGATATCACTGATTATTCAGATGATAACTCACCGTCGACTGAGTTTTGCTCAACGTAGAGCGAGTGAGGTGCCAGCTCGGCAGCCCCCAGCGCGAAGCCAAGTTCACGACACACCACGTGCGCGTCCAGCATGTCAAACATGTCGTCACAAACCAGGCCCCAGCGGCCGTACGCTGCAACACAAGACGGTGAAAATACATGGGGATTTTCGTGGTTCTTATAAAATTAGACTCAGAAACGTGAATGAGATAGTGAGACAGACATAGTTAATTTATAATGATTTTAGGATAGAAATTGTTATATTAAATTCATGAATGTATATTATATTCACTATAAATGAAAATTAAATACAATGTTCGAATGTTGTCTTTAATTATCTATATAATAAGTCCTGCATGAGGCAAAAGTAAGATTACAAGATTCAAATAAAGTTTCACGTTGCACTTTTTTTTACCGTTTTAATGTCACGTCTTCGCCTGTCAACTTATCATTAATTAATATTAGGTCAGATAGCACCTTTTGTCTTAAGTAGATTTGTAAAATGTTTTGCTAATTTAACTTTGTAGCGAACTTCAGTAATATTTTTTAATAATATATTTTTATAACATCACCAACAAAGCTCAATAACACAGAGCTCAGTTATGCGTACATTTTAACTTCCTGGCCATAAAATGGACCCGACGATTGACAAGGAGAATTTTGTCTAATATAAAGATCTGTAAAGGTAAATTTATACATGAGTGATTTTCAGGACACCCTACGAAGCGAATTTCACGCACTGGCAGTAAAGTCCATTCATATAGAGAGTATATTATAGTATACAATATACTTTCTATGGTTCTTGGCATTTTACTTCATACCTTGTGCTTCAAAATCGCGTCGCATCGCTCATGTAAATCCACCTTTATTCCATTACTAACGAGACCCACCTCTGACCTCGATCCTCCCCTCGTGGCTGGAGTTTCCCCCCGCGAGTCTCACAGAGAAGTTAACGTCCCCCTGACTGCAGTTGCGCTCGTCCGACTTGTCACCGCATTCGTCCTTGCCGTTGCACAACTGGAACAAAATAACACATATTATAAATGAAAATGTGAAGAAAAAAAATTAAATTAATTATTGTATACTGAGGGAACAGAGATAATAGGGAAAAACAAAATAAACTGAATAAAGTAATTATATAATCAATTCAATAAAACGTGAATTCAAAAAGATATAAATAGTAAAATTCTCCTGATTATATGGCATAATTTATGTGCATGTGGATTAAAATAACTGAAACAACTGAAAATTTACGTCATCCTCGAAATTGCAGTTTTTATGAACTACAAATACACATTTCACATTTAATAAGATCCGGACGTATATCGTCTTTGAATTATAATTTTTTATTGCATATTTGGATAGAGGACCTCGAGTTGTGTATTTTCAATTTTTTTTATTTTTTTTTTTGAACCTTCTACAGTATAACAGATCTTAGTTTACCTCTAGACAGTTCAGTAGACTAGACGGCGCCAGATATATCAGCCAATGAAAAGGTGGCCAGCAGTCGTTCTAGCCTTTTCATTGGCTGATTTCCGGTGCCATTTAGTCTAGACTGAACTTTCTGGAGGTAAACTAAGATCTGTTATACTGTAACAACCTTAAAATCGTGACGTCATAAATTTTTAACACGCAAGCATAGGGAAAAACATTGTATGACTATGACGTCACAGTATCTTTCCTCTAGAGGGCTAAAAAAATATTAACAAAATTTACTCGAGATCCTCATTTTCGAAACTTGCAATCAAAAATTTCATGAAGGTTGTCCATTAAGCTCGTAGTTAAAAATTTGAATATTATTGATACTCACATTATCTAAAGTGATGCACTTTTCGTTGTTACACACGAACATCGAGCTGCAGTTGATGGAAAGCTCATTACGCTCGTGGTACTCCCATGCCTCGTTCGTCGTCAGCTGACCAGTAGACCCCACGTTTCCAGCACTCAGGACGCACGTGCGGTTGCCAGCACTGCAACGCATGAATAAATTTTTATTAGAGAATTCTTTAAAATAAAAAAAAAAATATATATATATATATATATATATATATATATATATATATATATATATATATATATGACAAAGTTTAAGTTCGAAAATGAGGATAATTAAATAGTATGTTACATTTACGACAAGTTACTATATAAAAATCTTATTACTTATTATACATAAAATGATATCCATGAAGACTGATGTCCTTTGTTATTTTAATAGTAAAAAGTTTCAAACAAGTTCCCGGTATTCGTACTGTAAACTCGCATGTTAGCGCATGCGCAATAACAACTGGCCCGCTACTCTCTCGCGACCTCCTAGCGGCTGCTGCGCTCCTGGCCGCTCTCCGCGACTTGCGGGCCGCTGCGAGTCGCCGTGGCCGCCGTTCCTCTCGCGGTCGCCGCCTCCACCGTCTCGCGCCTCTCGCACTCGGGTGTCAACCACGGACCCATCAAGTGTGTCTTGCCACCAACTTGTCACACTTAGCGACTCGCCCCCGCGACACGTGCTTCTCGCGTGCCACACACCGCTCACTTTGTTTACATTCAGCAGAGTACAGTGCTGATGTAAATATTTTCAGCAATACTAACAGGTTGTATTTAAATAGCACTTTTTTTTATGTTATTATTTTTTTTTTACATACATTTTTTTTACTGGTTCTGTGACTGCATAATAAGTAAGCGATATTATTTATTATACGGTATTATTAACTAATTTAATATGATTAATTATATAATTATTAGAATTATATAGTAATTTTAATTTTGAGTAAAGAAAATTAAGTCTTGAAAATTAAAGAAAATTTCAAGATTAATTAATTGAACCAACGAGTAGAGCAAAATTTTTAATTGTAAGAATAACCTATTTTCCAAAGTTATTAATTTACTTCATTAATATACATTAATACTTAAATTAGTTTTTTTTTAAAATTATTAATTATAGTTGCATGAGTGAAAACCAAATAAATGGAATAAATAAATGTTAATTAATACTTTAATAGATTTTATCAGATTATTACATAGCGATCAATTCAATTAAGAAAAGTTTGAATAAAATAAAAACAAATTTATTATTTTTTTATAAAAAGTAGGTTCTTATATCTTATTATTTAAAAAAAAATCAAATTGTAGCAAACAGCCTACAGCATGGCACTTCAAAGTTCAAAGTATGTTTCTTATACCTATCACGCGCGCGTTACAATTATTATTATACTGACTGGTAGCTGAAGGAGCGACACTCGAATCCCAGGGCCTCGAGACACAGTTTGGCGCACTTCTCTCTGCCGGTGTCCAGGTACTTCTCGCGGTCTTGCACCATCAGACGGGAGTACGAGCGCTTGGAGAACGATCGCAGAAGTTCCTCGCACCTGCCAGTAGAGAACACGTTATTCATCAGGGACAAAAATCATATTATATTCTGTACATATTAAATTCAGTAAAACAAGAAATTTCACTAAACAAATAGAAAAAAAATCGGTTCTAGGACAATTCGCTACTTGGCAATTCGTCTCCGGATAATTCGTTCCCGGACAATTCGTCCCCGTAAGAAGCGAATTTTCCTGTCACCGAAAATTTCAGATCTGAAATGTTAAAGACAGGGTCACCCCAGATTTTTTTTTGTTCAATATAGCTTTCTTTCTTGTAATCTCGATTTTAGGTGAAAAAATTTTTGACTAAATTTTATTATTATGCCCACATTTTGACACTCAAAGTTTGAAAAACGTTACCTCAAATAGACGGTAGTGAAGGCGGCAGAAGGTAATTTACAAAGAAAAATCAAAGAAAAATCAAGAAAGTTGACTTTCGATGCGCTTTTTGAGTTCACTTATGATTGCAATAACTTGACACAAACCAGAATTAAAATTCAATATCTCTTCTATTTACACATGTGAGTCTCAAATTTTTCCGATTTATATAATGTGAGTTATTACGAATATTGCAGAAGCTCATTATTATCAATGCCGCCGTGCTCCTCCCTGCCGGAGGGTGGGAAACGGCACGAGGGTGAGTGAACATGTACGAGATTTGTCAATGTCAAGAACCAGATGTGCGGTCAGACGAAAGAGAGAAGACGTTTTACCTCGAATATAAGAAGCTTGTATTCTCGAGTAAGGTCGTAGAATTAGGACGTTTTAATGCAATTTTAGGCCTTATAAATATATTATATTATTATAGTATATAATAAGGTCCAAAATTAAAAAAAAAAAAAAAAAAAAAATAAGAAGTTGTGAAGTTTACTTTACTTCACTTTAGAACATTTTCTAAGGATAATTGAGCACTATTTTTTTCAACAAGTTAAATAATAAATAAAACATACGATTAGAAGAAGAACATACATAAGAACCTATGCGATTAGGATGTGCCCGCACACAGCTTCGTATTGTATGTACGCCTTTACAGTATAATAAGAAATTTAGGACCGTTTCTAAAAAAGAAACGTATAATACGATCCGACCGCACGCTTACAGATCCCCGACTGCAGATATAAAAGTCTATGTGCGACCCGCCTAGGTGTTGCTATTTGCAGCAGAAGTACAACATTTTATTTGGCATGTAAAAATAAGACAAGGCATTTATAGTATTTTATTATTTATGCAACATTACTAATACGTTTATAATAATAATAATATTTGTTTATTAGAATATCGATATTACGCATGCAGCCTAAGTATCACATATAATATTACATATTGATTTATTACATAAATATTATTTTTTTTTATAGTGAATAATGTTATATATTGCTTTTTATAATGTATGATATAAATATATATATATATTATATATAATATATTATGTATTGTTTAAATTATTAAATTGTATTGAATACCTCCATCTTAATAAGGGGCATTCACAAAGCCTTAAGGTCACAATTAAGGCTCAATAATTTATGACTAGAAATTTTGGGTCTAAAAAACACGTCTAAAATCAAGCTTTAAATTATCGAGCCTTAAATGTGGCCTTAAGACTTTGTGAATGCCCCTTAATAAGTTTTAGATATTAGGTCGTTGCCGTCGTTGGGGTGGTATATGTATTCATTAAAATTATAATGTAATGATATTCAAATATTAAATTATTTAGAATGTTATAAAAGTTATTGAAAATGTGCCATGCAAGACAGTAAGAAAGATTAATTAGTCGTCAGACAGGACCATTCGCTTTTTCATGTTCGCTCCTGCTGTTTGTTTATTCTCCTTTGCAACCACATCCACAACACAGAGCCTCCTGCGAGGGGGACAAAAAGAAGCGTGCCATGTGCACCGTCGATATGACGTCAAACCTTTTAAAATTTTAGGTTCGAAATGTGGGCATAATAATAAAATCTAGTCAAAAATTTGTTCACCTAAAATCGAGATTACAAGAGAGAAAGCTATATTGAACAAACAAAAGTCTGGGGTGACCCTGTCTTTAACATGATGGTATATTGAAGAAAAAAAAAAGTATTTGATACATTAATTGTTAACGTTAACCGCGTTTAAACTTCAACCTTTTAATAAGAAGACGCTTCACGTCGCTTGCTACAAATATAGTCCCTTTTTTTTGACAAAGCATGCAGAAAAATTTAATTTAAAAAATATGAAGTTGATTGTCCATCAATAAAAGTATATATAATTATTTGAAATTAAATAATATAATCGTTCTCCTGCACTACTCACCCTTTTTCATCCTCTCCGTTGGGACAGTCCTTGTCTCCATCACACAGCCACCCCTTGCTGATGCACCCACCCCCTGGACACCGGAAGTCGGCCGCCTTGCAAGCCGAGTAGCTTCCAGATCGAGGCTCGCCGCCTGGGACCAAATTAAGACAATAATTAGTATTAAAACTGGCACTTTTCATGAACTTTTGCAAAAAAGCACTCATAACCATAACTTGAAATCGATTTCAAATTTTCAAATAAATCCCACAAAATTAAAACATTTATTCTGAAACGGTTCTGAAATGAAGAAAAATTAAACAAAAAAACTGAAATGATGATTATAGTTCTCTTATAAATTTTGAGCGCTGTCTTTTTTATCAAATAAAAAATTTACAATTATAATGTGCGCGCGATGCTTAACTATAAAGAAACCATTTTTTCTACTTTTTTTTTTTACATAGTAAAGAGATCGTTGTTTAATTTAAACTGAACATATGATTTTTACTCTACTTCTTAAAAATATGATTTATGATTTATGGGCCATGCTTCATCCATATACATACCCGCGGCGAACTCAGTTTATCAATAAATTAAATTAGTAATATATGTGACTTACAAAAATCACCCTATCACTCACCTCTCATGGGGCAGCTCGGCAGGTCACACTGTTCTGGAAAACCTGGGGCCACGAAGCACCAGGGTCCTCTGACGTCACGTCTCCCGGACAACGGTAGGTCGCGGCACGAGTTGTGGCCCGCCAGCTCGACACGCTGTTGACGTGGCACCAAGGCTAGCTTGGGATCATCCTGGGACCACGGCAGGCAGTGCAGGCCGCTTGTGGAGACGTTGGCGGGACCGGTGTACTTGACTCCAGCAGTGACACAACCTGCAATGTGTCCACTTATCTTAGATTGTCAATCTTAAAAAATGAAATTTTATTTTAAAATTATATCAACTGTATAATTTAGAATATTGCAAGTTAGTATAATTTTCAAAACTATAATCCTTTTTGTTGAGTGAGACTATGTGTAGTAGGCCGAGGCTACAGTTTTGACAGCGAGGGTTGGAGAGCGCTAGAAAGCAGATGGACGTGCGGGGTTAAAATGTGACTCGCTCCAGCTCCAGCAGTAGCCGCACTCGTCCGAGCTGCTCTCAAAATCCCACACATATAGCCGCACCAGTAAGGTCCACAATCCCATGTTTTAACATTTTGTATAGACCATGTATAAACAGACATCGAGAGGAGCATGTTCTCACTTGATGACGTCAACACTCTTGTAATTGTTACAAGATTAAAAATATATAAAAAAAAAAAAAAAACGAAAAAGTGCAGGACGAGAGCTCTGAGAAAATGATATTATAATTTTAAATACAGAAATCACAATCGATTTTTAAAACTTTCATGATGGACATGCTTGAAATTCTAGTGTTAAAAAATGGAAAAATGTTGTTCCACGTCTAGCACAATTATTATAAGATTAAATTACTGCAACCCGTGACACAAGCGTGTCGTGCGGGTTGCAGTATGGATATATTTCTCCATGTTCCACTTTACTCACCCACGTCATCCTGGGGTCTCTCACACACGCCCCAGCCCGGCAGCGAGCAGTTTGAGGCTTCCCAAAAAAGGTAGCCTAGGTCACACAGCGCCACAGGTCGCTCTGGCGGGCAGGCGAAGAAACGAGAGGCCACCACGCAGCGAGGCTCGCTGTCTGTGAGAGCAGGCCAAGCAGCAGCCGAGCCGCCGCTACGCCAACCTGCATGAGCAAACGGGGAATGATACAAGACTGACAGGCTATGACAATGAAAATTTTCTTTTACAGTGCGCGGCTACGTATATGACTCGAACTACAAGGCGAATGAATTACACAAAATTTGTCGAACTTAAAAAAAAAAAAGAAAAAATGTGAATTAACCTTTTTTTCCCAAGAAATATTTATAAATATATTATGATGTGTGCTGCAATGATAAAAAATATAATAAAACAAAGTCAATTTTAAACGTTTTAGTATTATACATGGCTGTTTCACAGAGTTTCCCATGCTGTTTCAATTTATTTTTAGTATTTTTACAGTCGACCTCAAAATAAGTTTTATTGCAAAAATGGATAGAGGGTGCAAAGTTATGCCACTCTTTTTTTTTTTTTTTTAATTTTTAGAGCCCGAGAAGTATATATTACTAAAAAAATTTGCAGAGATCACATTTGAAACCACGCCCCTTTTAGGTCCTATACTTTCATTAATTAAGAGAGGCTTCATGCAAGAGGCGTCACTTTCTCTGATTTTTTTTTTAAAATAGTTCCCGTACTTTAAAAAAATCAAAAAAATCAGAGTAACATAACTTTGCTCCCTCTATCAATTTCTCTGCAATAGAAAATTTTGAGTTTCATTAATTTACCTGGCCACCAGACGTTGAAGCTGAAGGGGGTTGGACTTCCCTGCCACGCCCACATTGGGTTCCCAAATAACTTCACCCCCACCCCCGAGGTGTACACGTTGCCCACCGCAGGGTGTGTATTCATCAGCCACTCGGATATGAAGTTATTCTCCTCCTGCAAATACGAGTCCATAATAATATACGAAAGTAATATAGTCAGGGTGACGTGGATAGATGATACAAATTAACAAATTATGGATCGAGATGGCTCTTATAATAAAAAGAAATGGGAAGGAAGAAGTGTCATATTACATGATTCCGAGCGAAAAAAAAAAAGTGAGTGAGTGAGTGAGTGAGTGAGTGAGTGAGTGAGTGAGTGAGTGAGTGAGTGAGTGAGTGAGTGAGTGAGTGAGTGAGTGAGTGAGTGAGTGAGTGAGTGAGTGAGTGAGTGAGTGAGTGAGTGAGTGAGTGAGTGAGTGAGTGAGTGAGTGAGTGAGTGAGTGAGTGAGTGAGTGAGTGAGTGAGTGAGTGAGTGAGTGAGTGAGTGAGTGAGTGAGTGAGTGAGTGAGTGAGTGAGTGAGTGAGTGAGTGAGTGAGTGAGTGAGTGAGTGAGTGAGTGAGTGAGTGAGTGAGTGAGTGAGTGAGTGAGTGAGTGAGGCGTGGGGTGTACTATTTATAAATTATCTATATACGTATATGATAATTATGTAATAATGCGAACAACCTGCATGAAATTTCTTATTTCGTTTTGCATATTGGACAACACTCATTTCTTTCCTGCAGTCATAAAACGCCTTTCCAAAATTATTAGTTATTTATAATTATGTATATATGCTAAAAACAATTCTACATCATGGAATATCCTAAACTTATAAAGGATAAACTAATTTTTATATTAATTAACAAAAAAATTAATAAACATATTATATACCATACAAATAAACAGCATTTTCTAATTACTACAGATTTTGGAAAAATGCATTATTTTAACTGACTTCTTGCTCCTCACCTGTGACTCGATGGCCAGCAAGACTCTACCTGGTTGTCCCTCACACTTCTGCCTCGCCTCCGACCAGTTGTTAGCCTTGCTGGTAAGACGGTAGCACTTGTCACCCCAGGATACCTCCTCGGGTCTGCACACCGACCTGTGGGACAACGGGCGTTAATATACTATCTCTCTTAGATAGAGTATAGTAGAACCATCATATGGTCAAAGTGACAGCGCTGACCATATGATGGTTCTACTATACCAGCCCCAATTTTTTTATTAAATGGTGCGAATTATGCCACCCTGACTTGTTTTAGAGACCGGGAATTATTTTTATAATAATTTCCATTTTAATTCAACGACGTGATAAAATCGACTTTCAATTTTTAGTTCCTTGACTCTTAAAAAGTATAATGAAAAAAATCAGAGTATCATAATTTTACACCCTCTATTCATATAATAAACAAATTTGAGGTCTCCCTTCTTGATCACATCGCGTTGTTATGGCAAGTTACCTTGCCGGTCTTGAGCAGCGGACGGCGG
Organism: Siphlonurus alternatus; assembly: GCA_949825025.1. NCBI lineage: Eukaryota > Metazoa > Arthropoda > Insecta > Ephemeroptera > Siphlonuridae > Siphlonurus > Siphlonurus alternatus. Next base: position 20,219,172 of record OX463783.1, on the reverse strand, counting down.
CCCCGTGCTTTGCGAGGTCGCACGGCCCCAGCGAAGACACGTCCCTGGCCGAGCACGCCAGCAGAGTGCGCTCCTCCCCCGAGCACGTGACCGAGAGACGTGGCCACAAAGACTTGGCCATCCCCAGCTGAGAGCCCTGCCATGCCAGCTCGGCGCCCCTGAGAGTGGTATACCATCATCGGGGGTTAGTGAACATTAGAGCATTAGAAATTTATGTTAGTAAAGTGCCTATATTTGGTACAAAATTCAACACAATTTATTATTTTTTACCAACTGCTAGAGATCAAATCTGTGTATTAAAAAGTGACGTAAAAATATTTAAACATTATAATTAACTGATCACTTTTATATACGTAATGTAAGTTCTACGATTTGTGCTACACTTTCTAAAGTTAACTTTTTGAAGTAACGTATCAACTATCAAGCCATACTATTATATCAGATAATCACAACGTATAAAATATTAATTAAGTGTATATATTTAAGGTATATCTCTTAATATATATTATGCATGTAAGATAATAATAATAATAAAAAAACGTCAGTTCATGCATAAATTATATAAAAAATAAAATTGCTATTTATATTTTGAAATTTATCAACTATTATTCAAAGCTGTACTTAACGTAATTTAATTCCTCATGCAAATGGGCCCAAGCACCTGTCGTATCCGAGCTGGTGACACACCACGTTGGCCTCACTGAGACTCCAGTTGGCGCTGACGTCACACAGGAATCCCCAGCCCAAGTTGTCTCCAAGGAAGACCACGACCAGACCCTCCCAGGGTCCAGGACCGTTCCTCAGTCGAACTCTCTGACCGCCATGAGGTGTTGAGATCGGCAGTAGTGGTGGCGCTTCGGTGGTTGTTGACGGCTGTGTGAGTTGGAGATTGTTCGTGCAGTTACCGAATTTGTATTTGTTTCCTTTGAGGAGTAAGGCGCTGATATGCAATTAAGGAGGAGAGGGGGGGGGTAAACCCTTCCTTTGTGAAGCATGCTGGGGCAAAATATATATGGGTGAGAGGGTAGGATGATCCAATTCTAACCCTTCGTCTTACAAAACCCAGTCATTTAACCCACACCTCCCTTCCAAATTTTCTCTATAATAATGCTTAAGCAGTGAGAATATTACGAGATATAGTTCTGTTGATAAAACAATGGTTTACTTATTTTTGTTATGTAGAGACTATTATTTAGGATCTTATTATATGCAATTCTATTGATCATGATTTACATGCATGAATAAGATTCAGACAGTGGCGAAATTTACTTCCTTTTTACGATTTTTGCATCATTGTGATCGATTGCAAATTTAAATTCAACTTTCATTATATTAACGGACCTTAATAGATAGATTATATATTGCATATATTATATTACTGATAATTATGTTTTTAAAAGGGTGGACACTACAAAAATGACTTTATATTGAGACTAAATATTACATAAATTTAAGACATACACATGCACATGCATTCCATTGTAAAAATATTCAAAATTTATTTCAACAACAACATTTTATTCTTTACATGCACTATATAATATAATAAATATAACACTCATGCAAAACAAATCACAATAATTTTTTATAGTCAAAAGTTATCATTTCACTTCAAATCATGCAGATTACAATTTTAATTTTCCCAAATATTTGTTGTTATCATGCTTATCATCTACCACAGATTGTTCCGGTGATACTGCAGTTTCCTCGTAATCGTAGTTTCCTTGGTCAGGATACGATTCTTCAGGGGTTGATGTGGTAGTTGTAGGGGTGGTGGTTTTCGGTGCTGGGGTGGTGCGTCGAGGAGGTGGTTTTTGATATGGCATGCGAGTAGTGACCTTTGCAGGAGGTGTAGTTTTTGGGAGTGGAGTTGAACTGGGGGTAGGAAATTCATCAAACTCTTTTTCTGGGGGTGTAATTTCTTCACCAAAATTATTAACGTCAATTCTATCGATTGTTTCTGGTTCTGTAACATAATTATGGATAATTTTGAGGCGTCAAATCTATAATATTATATTGAAATATATGCTATATTTATTAATTTCAATCTTTAAGACATTTTTTTTATATTATCATGCATTTTCATTTAAATAACAAAAACACGATGGTAACAGTATAATTATCTTCAATCCATGCAGTATTTTAAAAACTCAATCTCCATTATTGCAGCTCACCAATTTGACTACCCCGATTGGCTTGACAATCAACATTATAAGGGAAATCACAAACCCCTATTAGAGGGTTAAAATGAGTTCCCGGTGCACAAGGTCTTTCCCATAATCTGAAGTCCCAGCATTGTAAGTATTGAGCACAATCATCAGGATGTGGGAACAGTCCCGTTGCTTCCGGACACGCCAATTGTCTTCCTTCTCTTCGTTCTGATAGTTGACTTGTCGGTCTTCGAGTGGTAGCTGATTGGATGATTAAACCTTGAGGACCACCCCATTGTTGTTGTTGAAAAGAACTTCCAGGTTGTTGTGGTGTTTTGTTTTGTCCGGAAAATGTACTACCCGGTTGTGGACGAATACCAACAGGTTGAAGACCTCCAAGATTTGGTGGTCTTGTAGGGAATGGTTGTGGCAGTGATCTACCAAATTCATTAGGAGATATTATACTGCCAGGAGGTTGATAATTGGAGGTACCTGCAGGTATCGGTTGTTGTGATCCAGTGTATTCTATTCCTCCCTGTAATTAAAAAAAAAATGCATTTTAGCTAAAGAATTAAAAATGCAACAACAATTAATAAAAATTAAAACAAAATTAAGGTCATTTTTATCTACAACAACTATAATAAATTGAACTCATGCATTATGCATCCTAAATGTTATAAATTTAATTTGAAAATGTTAAATTACTGCAATAGATTATTTTTTTAAATCCTAATTATGATATTATATTTTCTACGTACGCTATATTATATACAGCACTATAATTAAATTATGTTAAATTTTATTTAGAATTTATTTAATTTATTTATAATTCAGTTATATAGTTATGATATTATTTGAAATATTTTCTGTGAAAATTCATATATTTCACTTTTTTTATCCATCAAACTGCATGAATATATATAATATATTATAGGATTTTTTGTTTTTCATGGCATTAAAAATTAATTTATGTAAAAATTTTATTAATCCAAATATCAATTAATGTATAGTCATGCATGCACGCATAATTTTAAAAATGAAAATTTCATCGAATGATTATGAATTATTATGATTATAATATGATTATATTTTATTTTGCCATGCTGTTAAAAATGGAAAAATGCCTCATATCATGCAAAGTGTTTGATGTTTTAGTAATGAATGAACTGGACGTTTCCTCAGTACGGAAGTGGCGAGATAAAGTGACAAAAACATCCGTCTATATTATCTCGTCACCATGATCGCATTATATTTGAAAGAATAATCAAGTTAAGACACTTGTGGTTAGCTTGGATGTTTTGTTCATATCAAATTATAACAAATATTTCATGGATGTGGTAAATTTTTCTAAACATGATTTTATATAGGAATAAAATATATCAAATTATTTTATATTTGGTTTCTTAAAAATTTTATAAAAAAATACTCCGATTTTAAGTTTTAAAATATTGCCTTTCGTAATTTAAGTATAAACACGTACAATACGCATGATTGTTTACGAGTTTTATTTAAAACAAAATAGTTTGAAATACAGATATATATGCAGTAAATTGGGTGGTAAAAATTTGAACCTGTTTTCTATGTTTGTGTTTCTCTAATCTAGAGCTTGAATTTTATAGGTAATATTTATTAATTTGTTTATTCTGGACGAAAAGCATCTTGGAATGTTCCGCATTGACCCTATCCTTATTCTATATATACTGCATTTAATATGAGTACCATTCACACAAGAAAAATAAGTTGTTGTTTTTTTTTCAATGATTTATTATATTATAAACACAGTTTGTGTGCATAATAATTTCTGGAGACTCGTAAGTCATCAGTTTTGCCATCTTACCTGGCCTGGTCTTTGACCGCCCTGGAACTGGTTTTGACCTTGACCCTGGAACTGGTCAGGTCGCTGACCTCCCTGGAACTGGCCAACACCCTGGCCTGGTCTCTGACCTCCCTGGAACTGGCCAACACCCTGTCCTGGTCTCTGACCTCCCTGGTTTTGACCTTGACCCTGGAACTGGTCAGGTCTCTGACCTCCCTGGAACTGGCCAACACCCTGGCCTGGTCTCTGACTTCCCTGGAACTGGCCAACACCCTGGCCTGGTCTCTGACCTCCCTGGATTTGACCTTGACCCTGGAACTGGTCAGGTCTCTGACCTCCCTGGAACTGGATTTGACCTTGTCCCTGTCTCTGACCCTGGTAAGGGTATTGGTTATCACACCTTACTTTGTGAGGGTGATCACACTCCCCACGCTCAGGGTTGAACAGCGTGCCTAGTGCGCACACCTATAACATATTATAAAAACAAATATTAATTAACAATCTTAAATTTAAGTTTAATGTTCTGATTAAATAATTTTATTTCAATTTTTATAACTTAATATACTTATGCGAAGCACTTTAACCCCACCTTAGCACTTGACATGATATTGAGACTAGTAAAAGGTAGGGCTAAATTAAGTGCTTTGTGAATACCCCCCATAAAGTATATTTAATAAATGATTATTAATTTAGTATTATTTATTATTCTATAAACATTTGAATTCGCCAAACGTAAATGAAATAAATTCTAAGTCAATGAAATACTGATGTTGAACTTTGTTTGCAATAAAAATATTCTGCAAAGAGCTTATTAAGTAGCTGCCAAAAGTCTCCGAGTCATAAAATAAGTAACTGCATTTCACCAATGCATCGACAATCCATATAATATCATATTAAATTGATTAAAATACCCCCATACAATTAAATGACTATAATATAAAAAAATCTATAAAGCGTTAAATATTTTGGTACTCTTAATTATTAATAACTGAACTGTAAATGTGGCAATTAATTATTATACATGCTAAAATTAATTCAGTTTTTACCGACCACGCCCATTTTTGGCGTCACTTTTTCATGTTTAAATAAAAGGATTTGATCGCCACTTAAAAAAAAAAATCTTAAAATTAAAACTTCTTAAAAGTACCAAACTTTTTACAAATTGACATGTCATGATTTTTTTGGACCTCGAGTTATGTAATGATGTCAAATTTTATTAGATTTATTTAGTCCTAACACCCTCAAAATCAAGGGGGAAAACGCTGTGATGTCATAGTTATGCTACGTTTCTCTCTATGCTTTTGCTTGTTAAATATTTACATGACGACACAGCGTTTAGCAGCACGATTTGAACCCTCTTTGAAAAAAATCTGAAAAGATAATATTAACAATACATAACTCTAGGTCCTCAAAATATATGGAATAAAAAAAATCATACAGATTTGTTTATTATAATATTTTTTTCATATTTTATGTCCATTCTGAATTTTGACCCACCTGCACTGTTCCCCTTCCTCTCCAGCAGTTGACAAACTTGCGACAGTCAGGCGGATAGGCAAACTGTCCCGTTTCTTGCAGACAATATCCGTCATTTTCGTTGACTCGAGGACGGACGATCGGGACGGGGACGGTGTCTGATCGCTTGTCAATCATCTTGGCCAGCGTGTCCTCGGTGGGGCTCCGTTTACGAGAACCAGTTTTCTGAGACTCGAACACCACCACGGGTTCCTCATCTTCATCGACGGAAGCTTGCTGAATGTAACCTCCTCCCGAGAGTTCTTGACGTTTACCGGGCTTCTTGATAGCTTGACTCGCAGGAGAGATCTAATAGACAAAGAATTTGATTTATTAATTAAATTACTCGTATTTATTTTATACGTTTTTTCTAACATAAAGCTGACATATTTACAAAATACGATTTTTCTAATTATTGCATACAATTTTTCTTTACATTCGAAAAAATTTCAATCCCATTTGCTTGTAAATTGAGATAAAAATTTCTTAATATTATAACTATATACCTTAATTGTACCAAAATTGCATATTAATACTTATTATTATAAATGTATATAGTAAATTAATATAAATATACCAAATAAAAAGTACCTTATCATAATTTATGACTGATGACGCAAGCTTAATATTTTTTTCCGCGTCAACAAAATGTTATAAAATTATTTAGTTGGATGATCAAATGATATCATATACTGTACATGCCATGCATGTCAATGAAATTTATATAGTATAATTTATATCTTCGGAGATCATACGGCTCTACACATATGTACATTTATTCGAATATACTTTTTTTTTTGCTTTAATTATCATAATGCAACAACGATCGAAACAAGTAGATATTGTATTGATTTATAAAACAATAATTTTTTAGCTGAAAATAATTAGTAAATTTTAATGCTAATTAACTAAAATTTCTGTATTTCAATAGTACGCGTATATGCATCTACGCGCTAGCTATAATATATCATCTCTTTCCCAAATTTAAATTTTAAATTAATCAAAATATATAAAAAATTAAAATGTTTTACATGAATTAAAATCTGATAACAATGAAATTCTTTTGATATTTTAATATAATTTTATCATGCTGATATATTTCTGTGTTAAATCACTTACCGAGCTGACCAGGACTGCAGCCCACATTAACAATAGCACACACAGTGGCAACAATTTGCTCATTGTGTCTACAGATGAGCTCTTTACTGGGTGAATGTGCCACTGTGACTGATAATAAGTCCGCGAGGTCGACGTTGGGTCAAGCCAAGACAGACCACGTGACCGCTGGACGTTCTGATAATGCGAGATGAGACGGAAACATGGGGAGGTTTTAATGTTGACTAGAGTGGCAGCCAAGTATAATGTAAGAACAAGAGAAACTTACGAATTTTGTGATATCCATAACCTTTTCATTGGACTTTTAGCCATGGATACTAATAAGATCGCGATACTATATATATTATTTTGCATTTGTTTTTCCCATCATCAGGAACTTCATTTGATTGCTTTACATGCCTTGAAAACTTTTGACATTAAGCAGATTTTTTGTTTGTTTGTTTGTTTGTTTGTTTGTTTGTTTGTTTGTTTGTTTGTGTGTGTTTTTTTTTTTTTTTTTTAATACATAATGCTTCTTGGAATATATACTATCAGGGTCAAAAGGAGGAGTTTCTTATAAAATGATTTAATAAAATTCAGACGCGAATCCAGAGGGGAAGGGGTTACCCATGAATGAAGTCTCCCGAAATTTTGGATTTAACATGGAAAATATAAGCATTTTCCCAACTTTTTTTAACATTGTCCTTATGGAGACAGCCACCTCCCCCCTTCGTTAGCTCTGGATCCGTTTGAGCATTTTATTTTACAAAAGCCAACTCTGGTATATAAAAACAACCTCTTTTTATGAGGAAACCACAGCAGCAGGGGCGGCGGTCTTCGGAGACGTTATAACCGCATCAAACCACGCAGTTTGTTTGTTGTGGGATTTCCGTACAAATACGTTGTGGTAAATGTCTAATGAATAACAAATTTACTGTCGTTGTTATTTCAATTTTTAACGGGGCCGGATTTCCAAAAAAAAAAAAAAAAAAAAAGCAGCAAACAGTTCACTTCCAGTTTTCAGTGAAATCCAGCTTTAAACTTAATATTTTACCTTTGCATTAAAACCACAAAATAATTGTTATAAAATAATTATTTGTTAAAGTAAAAAATTTTGGCAAGTATTTAATTGATGTATTGAAGATGAATATTTCCTTAATTAAGATAATATATAATAATAATATATTATTACCATTGCCTTGCAGAGAAGAATATTTAAATATAAAAAATACCACCATGCACAATCTTCAATTAATTAAGACGGAAGAGGGAAAAATAATCATACATAATATGTAATCTAATTTTATTAACGAAAAATTTAAGTGCTCTTTTGGATACAAGACTGCATTTGCAGTTTTTTTAAAACTGAAATAAAATTACCAAACTTGAAAAAAACTATTATAGTAAACTGCTATATACTGCCATCATATCCCTTTAGCTCCCAATGAATTAACAATATATTCTAGTAATTTTAATTCAACTTTTAATGTAAATTTCTTAATAAAACCGTGAATCCTCATGTAAATGACGTCACATCAGTTTCTGGAACTATATATAGGATACGTCATGATGATAATCATAATATATTAAAATAGTTAAACCATGCAATATAAACATGATTGTAAATAAGGTCCATATTCTTATATAATAACATTATGAAAGCAAAAGTCAATAATAAGACCCATATCGCTGACTAATTTTTCAAAACAAACACAATAACCCAGATATTCTGTAGAATTTAAAAACGTACAAAGGTCAGCGTTACCAAATGTTATGCAGTCAAATGTTGTGAAATTCTACAAAAAAAAATATAAATAAAAATTAAAAAATCATTTTGCATTATTAATTTTCAATTACAAAAGGTTGTCATGCGGTATATAGTTGAAGATATGGATGGAACCGATGTAATTGATACAATTAAACTTATATTATTTTTTTTTATTGATATTGTATATTTGGATAGAGGACCTCGAATAATACTGTCAATTTTTTTCATTTTTTCATTTTTTTTTTTTTTTTTATTATCCTCTAACATTGCACTCTTTAAATTGTGCTGCAAAACGCACAAAAGAAGTCGCATAGCTTTGGCGTCACAACATTGGCAATACATAACTCGAGGTCCTCTATTCAAATTTGAAATATAAAAATTGAAAAATTCAATGAAGCATGTGATTATCATGCACCTAACTCAGAGATTAGAGATTGTCAGTCTTACGGTCAGAAATTTGGGGAAAAAAAAAAAAAAAAAATCAGAGCTTAAATTTAATGGAGTATTGACCTCATTTTTTTTATTACAGAAATGGATAAAGGGTGCAAAGTTATGCTATCCTGATTTTTTTCATATTTTTTAGAGCCCGGGAACTATTTTTAAAAAATTATTGAAAGTTCTTTTTGTGACGTCATGAGACGCCGCTCTTTAAGAAAAAGATAGGACTTGACGCCGCGTGACGTCACAAATAGGACTTTCAATAATTTTTTAAAAATAGTTCCCGGGCTCTAAAAAATCTGAAAAAAATCAGGGTAGCATAACTTTTCACCCTCTATCCATTTCTGCAATAAAAAAATTGAGGACAATACTCCATTATGTTATATCTGTTTCATCGATCACGAAGTATATGGGAATTAAGCTTTGGAATATTTTGTCTGGCTATCATACACACCTATACAAGTGGTTTAGCTGTCTTGTTGGAGGCCCATGGCATGTAGCTACCCAACTTCGAGAAGGCTTGCTCGAGTTATCTTGTGCTACAGTTGCTATAATATCACTTCTGTAGATGTAGCGTAGATAATCTTGTATGTATAATATTTGATTAATTTAAAATAATACAATTTTTGTTAAACTTCTAAAATCATTGAAAAATACGGAGGACGGTTATTATACAGATTATACTGTAATATACATGCAGGTATAGGAGCTATACAGATATACGGATTGTCAGATTGTCACCTGTATGATTTATAATTATTATAAGTGTATTTTTATATATATTGATTAACGTAAGTATCATCGATAATTTGTGAAAATTATAATTATATAATACTATATATAAATAAGCATGCTCATATTACTATATATATTTATTTAATTATACAATTAATGCATACGTTTATAGCACCACAATTATTATAAGCCAACATATTATGTATATTTTCATAAAATAATAAAAATAGGAAGTATTAATTAATCGTTTCAGAATGCAAGTCGCTTAAGTATTGTACAAAAAAAAATTGATACGACTTTAAATTTTGAGTTATATATTGAGATAAAGGTTTAGACTTTCATCAATTTTTGTTTAAAATTACTTTGTTACATATACGCGACTTGCATTCTGAGACGACCGACGAATTATAATTTTTATTAACAAACAATTAAAGCAGAAAAAGTACAGCTTGATTGCACTCGGAGTCGGATTTGAATATATGTACATCACCCCCTTTACCTGAATGTTTCAATGTTTCCAGTACATCTCTATATCATAAAATATATATGCATGGGCTCGATCACCATTGCATGCATGCAGGGGAGCTATAAGCAGGAATTAACGGGCTTGGGTGACTGGCTGCATATGCTTTTCTGCTATACATGCATGCAGCTACAGTATTACAAATCTTTAGTTTATTACGTGTGAATTCAGTGCGCGCGGCGGACATCTTGAAAATAAATATTAAGGATCTTATGGATGCCGCCATTCAGTCGCTAGACTGTCTGGAGCTGGCGCCATAGTGTCTACAGGTATTCTAAGAAGACTATAAGATCTGTTAGACTGATGTAAATAGGTGCAACTGCACTCTGCGTGTGCCATGCAGCTAGATTCGACTGAAATTTGATCTGCACACATGCAATTATATTATTATTATTATATTATATGTGAATTTATTTGTGAATTAGCAATTTTAATTGCATGACTATATACAGTGGTAATGAACTTAAATATATGGTTGATATTGGTACATTAATAATAAATAATAATAATAAAAAAAAAAATAAAAGTATAGAGGACCTCGCTCTGACTGAGGTTTAACCACGGTTCCCTCTATAGCTCTCATGCACTTTTCCCTCTCAGTCTCAGGTATATGCGCTATATATATCTGCATGCACTGAGACAGCTAGCGCATATATTATAATATAGCCATGCATGACCATGCATATATAACTTTTTCGATCCTCGAATCTCGATCTCCCTATATATATCCCTCTCTTATCTCTTATCCCTATATATACAATATAATATACCCAATGATCAATATTTTACCTCGATCGATCGTATCGAGCTTAAGTTCGGTGCATCCTTGTAAAAATAAAAACTTTCATCGCAGCCACACCACGTGTACAGCAGCTAACTCAGCTAAGCACAGCATGCAGGCAGCTCGAATCTGCATGCTTGCGCGCTGCAGACCGTGCAGTGCAGCGAGAAGGTATAGCAGAGTTAGCAGACTCAGACTCGAATCTGCATGCTCGCGCGCTGCAGACCGTGCAGTGCAGCGAGTTCATGGCAGACCGCGTGCAGTGCAGACGCAGACTGCTTTGCGCTCTTTTGAAACTTTCGTGCCAAATTCATCAAGCTTAACGTGTAGCGCCATCTCTCGTCACGTTTTAAAGTTTACTGGTAAACATGTGCGCGGAATGACGCCAAAAATCTCGCTACAATTTTCAACATTTTTTAGAAGCTTTTAGCTCATTAATGCTGTTACAACTAGTGTTGGCGTAATTACTAAGGTATCATATTTAATATAAAACCCTAAAATGGGTAGAATTTTGCTTGAAAATAGCAATAATATGCATGTAAAGTTTGACTACAACATGGCGTGAAAGTCCATGATATTTTCTCGACAGTGTGCAAAGTGCATACAGCATCTTCGAATTTAATATTATAAAAAAACGACATTAATTTTCATTGAGATAAAGCCATGCTATCTATATTCTAATAGTGATTAAAGTACTAATAATCATTTATTGCACAGAAAATCCTTATGCGAAATAGTATTCCTCCTTCCTATCGTTTGGCGGGAAAACCTGTTCACTAATAAAATGGACACCTGCTGGCTGCTTTGATTTTTCTACTTTTCTCTCACTGTTCTCGACATTCTCGTATGAATCAGTAATAAAATCTTCTCCCTAGAAGTTTCAAAGGCAATGTGTAATACTGAATTTCATACAATTTCAAGAAAATGCTTAGATTTTTCTTATTTTTTTAAGGGTAAGGTAACGCCACCAATGTTAAAAAAAATCCCTCTCACAAAAATTCTGAAAAAAATTTAAAATGTTCTCCTCTATACACCCTATCAGTACCTAAAATATCAGGTATACAAATACGATCTAGTTTTTGAGTTATAAATTTTTAAAGTTGACTACTTTAACATGGAGAAATGAAACTCCCATGTTAAATTGGTCAACTTAAAAAATTCATACAGTAACTCAAAAACTAGATCGTATTTGTATACCTGATATTTTAGCTACTGATAGGGGGTGTAGAGGAGAACATTTTGAATTTTTTTCAGAATTTTTGTGAGAGGGATTTTTTTTAACATTGGTGGCGTTACCTTACCCTTAACCCAAAGAACAACCATAAGATGTTTTTTAAAGTACATATTACACTTTATACACATTAAAACTCTGAATTTAATATTAAAAAAGATTGTGATTTTGTTTTTTCTTGTTGGAAGGCAAAATGTGAGCTTTTCCTTGCATCGTTTTCTGGACGAGGTGATTTCAGGCATCTAGATCGGCCTTAACAGCTCCAACCATGAAACCGGCGCTCAGGTCTCCTGACCTCACTCCTTCAGAATTTTTCTTTGCCATGCATATTCAAAATTCCAGTGCAAGACATGCTGGAGCTAAAGCAGCGCTCCAGGGTTCATCATGCTTGCCATGTTGTGCAATGTGTCGTATTCTCGAATTTCTCGAGGAGATATTGAATGTTTGCTGTGCCTCTAACGATGCCCATTTAGAGAAGCCTTGTGGCAATTTCTTCGGAGAAATAAACAAACATGAAAATTTTCTGTGGAAAACTTAAAAAAAATCAGAGCTTCAATTTGGTGTATATAAAGCAGGGAGTGGAACCGGTCGCCTTTTTAAGCGGATCCGAGATCCGGATTCGGATCCGCTTGTTTAAAAAGCGGTTTCGAAAAACCGGTTCCAGATCCGCTTGTTTAAAAAGCGGTTCCGAGATCCGGTTCCCCTTTTTTTAAAAAGTGGTTCCGTAGAACCGGATCCGGCTCTAGAAAAAAAGTAAGGAAAAAGTTCAAAATATTCAAATAGAGTACTTTTTAGTGTTTTTTCGCTCTTTTTTTCACTAATTGAATTTTATTTTAAAAGCGGATCCAAGATCCCCTTTACCCTTTATTAACTTTATTTAAAAAAATTTAAAAGCGGTTCCGAGAACCGGTTCTCAGATCCGCTGTTTAAAAAAGCGGATCCACGGAACCGGAACCAATTTCCCTTTTAAAAAAAGCGGATCCATTTAGAACCGGATCCGGATCCCCTCGATTTTTGGCGGTTCTCAACCGGATCCGGTTCCACTCCCTGATATAAAGTGAGCATTACAAAATGTTACTTTGGTTAAGGGTAAGGTAACGCCACCAATGTTAAAAAAAATCCCTCGCACAAAAATTCTGAAAAAAAAATTTAAAATGTTCTCCTCTACACCCCCTATCAGTAGCTAAAATATCAGGTATACAAATTCGATCTAGTTTTTGAGTTATGAATTTTTAAAGTTGACTACTTTAACATGGAGAAATGGAAATCCCATGTTAAATTAGTCAACTTTAAAAATTCATAACTCAAAAACTAGATCGAATTTGTATACCTGATATTTTAGCTACTGATAGGGGGTGTAGAGGAGAACATTTTAAATTTTTTTCATAATTTTTGTGTGAGGGATTTTTTTTAACATTGGTGGCGTTACCTTACCCTTAATAAATTAAGAATTTTATGGACACCCTGCATAATAGTGTTCAAAGATTTTTTGACTCCCTACTTTTTTTAAAAGAACTAATAGGGTTCGAGCGTGGCGCAGTGCATTGACTGGTTCTCGTTAGATCACCGAAGTCAGGCTACGTCGAGCGTGGTTAGTACTTGGATGGGTGACCGTTTCAAGTAAAAAATACGCTGCTCCCTCCCTGTGGTAAATTCGTCTAGCTTTCCACCCAATGCTGTGATGCACTTGTGTGTGGTTCCCCAGGCTTTGGACATCGCTTTGGTCCATTGAGAAAAAGTAGAGGTGTCCGTCCTGACTGAGGTTTTCCACGGTTCCCTCAGTCTCACCTCAGCGAATGCTGGGACGCGTATCAGGCCGTGGCATCCGTTCCCTACCTTATCCCTACCCATTACCCCGCTGCGAGCTGTAAGCTCTTAGGGGTGTATCCTTGTAAAAAAAAAAAAAAAAAAAAAAAAAAAAAAAAAAAAGGCAGTGTCTTTTGGCTATTTGGCTAGTCAAGAATAAAAAAAAAAAAAAAAAAAATCGCTGATAGCTTATTTTGATGACAAGCACTTGTGTATATTTTGGTTTTGAATCTTTAAATACTGTAGATCAGAATCACAACTTCAATTGGACAATATCGCTGTTTTATAAAATGACATGAATATGAAATATGCTTTTGTTGTATTGTTTTGCATGCTTGTCTAGTATCAAAATCCTGAAATCCAATTTTTGTGTAATTCTTGTTGCTATGACGATGATAAATTTTGTTTACTCACGGTTGTGTAACCCATTTTGTTTACAGGATGGACTTGTCCAAGTCGTGCCGCATGTGTGCTGGCATTGCAGACCCAGGCACGTCACTGCTAGACCCAAAACAGCAGCGGCTTGCAAGATGGGTGGAGAAAAATCTTCAAATGCCAGTAAGTTAGCAAATCCAAGCATACTTGTGGTTAAACTTGGAGCTTTTATAAACTGCAGTATGGGTCATATGAATTAAAATTATGCAATGGTTTGTGATTTTATAATTTTTTTTTATATTATTTACCGGTATTATTATTATTTTTACTTGGAAATTTAAATTCTACATTTTTACTATTAATATTAACCTTCACTATTATTTCTATTGTTTACAATTCAATTGAAAGAAATGCAGTAAAATTTTGTTATTACGTAACTTGTTATAAGGTAAAAACTCGATATTGAGTAACGGAGTAAAGGTCCCGTAAAAAAATAATTAGTATTGCAGATGTAGGAAAAACTTGATATTATAAGGTATACTCGATAAAAGGTAAACCCAATTTCTTAGGTCCCTTGACTTGACGTAATAACAAGTTTTTACTGTAAATATAATGCATCTAAAAGTACTTATATATGTATGTCTAAACACTTATAAAGTAAATACTGTACTGAAATTATATTTTTTTACAAAGTTTTACAAAGACCGCGGAATGTTGTGCAAACAACATACGTGCCCCGCTAAGAAACGGTACTTAACTGTCTGGCGTGCAGACTGAGTATTAGGAGCCCCAGAGAGCACTGTGAACAATGTTGAAAAACAAGTTCCGCCATTGGTAACCAACCAACAAAGTTTTATGCAATCAGTAATTCGCTAATGAATATTAAAGAGAGGTAAAATAGTGACTAAAATTATTCAGCTGTTCAGGGTTAGAGAGTGTTACTTACATTCCCATACCTTTCCTTTTTAATGTGTCCTTTTTTACTCATAGAAGAGTAAAAAAAAAAAAAATCAAAACTTCTTAATATTGCTATACATTGCGTAAAACTATTTTTTTGTCATTTTCCGGCCTTAAACATCAAGCAATTTTTCCTTACACCTCTCTTTTTCATTACTTAAACATCCAAACCTTAATGGTTCTTTTCCTAAACATATATTAACAAAAGAAAATGAAAATTTCTTGCTTTGCTGCTTTGCAATATTTGGCTGGACAAATTAAAAAATAAATTTCAATGTTTCATGTCTTGTTCTATGTGGAGTCAGTTTATCAAATTTTGTAACATGCCGTTTCTCTTACGTAATTTTTCATGTTTCAGATCAATACTGAGAACCGTCTCCCTACAAGAATCTGCATCCCATGTATAGACTGCATTCGTACGTGGATGATGTTTCGAGACCGTTGCCAGAAGGCCACCCGAATATTTGACAACATGAGGAAGTCTTCAGCTCCCATTGTGACATTCCCCGAATCTCCCGAAGTTCAACTTGCGATAGAAGCACCCCCTGCAAAAGAAAGTTACAAAAACAAACCTAATAAGAAAACTGTGAAAACTCGTACACCTGAGGTAATGACAGTATCTCCACAAGATGATGTGACTGAAAACTCAAAATCTAGCCCAACGAACACAAATTCTTCAACAATGCTAGATAAATGGTTACAACCTAGGTCAATGACCTCAGCAAAAAAATCTCAGAAATCAACAACACATGATGTTATTTTAATATCAGACTCTCCAAGTAAAAATACAAGAAATACTAATGCAACAAAAGTTGGTCCATTAAGTAAAATTAAACTTAATTCTCTATCAAAATCAATTGCAAAAATTAAAAACTCTACTCTTCGTAACAATTTAAGCATTCCTCTAAAAAATTTGAGAGTTAATATTTCTAAATTAGTGCTAAGCAGAGATATGCTAAATAGCATTACAAACATGTCTGGTTCTAATACAAAGAGAACTGAATTAAATTTACCAGAAAATACCTCAAGCTCAGAAATTGACAGTGAAATAGAAAGTGTTACGAGGAAGCCAGAACCGAAGTCAAGAACACTAAATTCTGTGCCAAAATCAAGTAAGCAAGAGGCTCCAAGTACCATGAGAAAACCAGGTCCTAAATCAAAGACAGCACCTTCCTTGCCAACTGAAAGTAAGAGCAATATTGAAACTCCTGTATCAAGAAAAATTGGACCCAAATCCAAGACTCTAGGTAGTGTGTCTAACTTATTTGACACAGCAAATGCTATGAAAAAAGCAGGTCCAAAATCAAAGACCACGTCTTCCATGCCTGTTGAGAGTGACAGTGATGCTGATGTCCCCATGGCAAAAAAAACAGGACCAAAATCAAAGACCCTGAGTACCATATGTGAATCACCAAATGCTACTAAAAAACCAGGCCCAAAATCAAAGACTACGCCTTCCATGCCTGCTGAAAGTGACAGTGATGCTGATGTCCCTATGGCAAGAAAACCAGGACCAAAATCCAAAACCCTGAGTACTGTATGTGAATCACCAAGTGGTACTAAAAAACCAGGTCCAAAATCAAAGACTACGCCTCCCATGCCTGCTGAAAGTGACAGTGATGCTGATGTCCCTATGGCAAGAAAACCAGGACCAAAATCCAAAACCCTGAGTACTGTATGTGAATCACCAAGTGGTACTAAAAAACCAGGTCCAAAATCAAAGACTACGCTTTCCATGCCTGCTGAAAGTGACAATGATGCTGATGTCCCCACGACAAGAAAACCAGGACCAAAATCTAAGACCCTGAGTAACGTAAGTGAATCACCAAGTGCTACTAAAAAACCAGGTCCAAAATCAAAGACTACGCCTTCCATGCCTGCTGAAAGTGACAGTGATGCTGAAATCCCTAGGGGTAGAAAACCAGGACCAAAATCCAAGACCCTGAGTACTGTAAGTGAATCATCAAGTGCTACTAAAAAACCAGGTCCAAAATCGAAGACTACGCCTCCCATGCCAGCTGAAACTGATAGTGATGCTGAAATCCCTATGGCAAGAAAACCAGGACCAAAATCAAAGACTACGCCTCCCATGCCTGCTGAAAGTGAAACCAGCATTGAAACCCCTGTAAAGAGAAAACCAGGTCCAAAATCAAAGACTATGCCTTCTACGCTTGCTGAATCTGAAAGCAACATTGAAATCCCTGCAATTAGAAAACCTGGTCCAAAATCCAAGACCCTGGATATTATTTGTAGTGTATCAGTAGATGAATCTCCGAGTGCTATGAAAAAACCAGGTCCAAAATCAAAGACTATAATATCTGCACTTCCTAACATTGAAACTCCTCTGAGAATAAAGCCTGGTCCAAAATCAAAAACAGTCCAAAATGAGCCTGATATTACTGAAGGGGTGAAGAGAAAACCTGGTCCAAAGTCAAAGACTACGAGGACCATGAGAAATTCTCCCAGGAAAGTGTCTGAATCGTCTTCTGAGGACTCTGATAATATTCATGATGAAAATGGAATTGAAGATTTTTCGGAGGAAGAAGAGAAATATCAACCTCCAGCTAAACGATTGAAAAATTTAAAGCAACAAACAGCAAAAAATGGACAAGTTCCCGAATTTATTCCTGTAGAAATGGTGGAACCAAAACAAGAAATTAATATTTCACCTGAAGATATTGTAATAAAAACTGAAAAAGATTGGGAACTTGATAGTAAAGAAGGAATACTTGATCCTTTAAGCACACAGTTTCATAAAAATAAGAGTACTGGTAAAACTTGTAATGTTGCATTAAAGAAAAAAAGACTACATTCAACAAAAGCTACTGTCCAATTTAAAAAGCAAAAATTAAATAAATACTTAAGAGTTGGATTAATAGATATTGCTAAAGATATTAAGATGGAAGCCATTACTAAATCTGAACCTATGTCTGATACAAGTGACTCTGAAATGTCAAACGTAACTTCTGTAACAAATTCTGAAACAGACGTTACTCCACAAGTTCCTAAACTACCACAACAAGTTCTCGATAACCTACCGAGCAATCAGCCTTATACCATCATGCCTTTTGTACAGGGTAATCAAACATACTATATCATTAATCCACTTGGTGGCCCGTCTCCTATGTTTCCTGGAATGAATCAACAGAATCAATTCTCACCCATGCAGCCTGGAATGCAAAACATGATGGGAATGCAACAAAATCAATTTTCTCCAATGCAACCTGGTATGCAAAATATGGGAATGCAACAAAATCAATTTTCTCCAATGCAACCTGGAATGCAACAAAATCAATTTTCTCAAATGCAACCTGGTATGCAACAAAATCAATTCCCTCAAACGTATCCATTTCAAAATCCATGGTTATCTTCTTTTAATTCACAAATGCAGAATTTTTCTCAGAACTCGAATACTCCTAGTGTTGCATCAACAACTTCAGATGAAAATATATCTACAAATAAAATTGAATCTCAAGTAACAAATAATACTCAATCAGTTGGTAAAGAATCTAATACCATGACTTCGGTTCCTGTTACAAGTGTACTTGCTCAAAGCAAGGATGTATCATCTAAAGATAGTTCCAACAAGTCTACAATGGAGAACAACTTGTTGAATTTAAATTCTCCTACTGTTGATAATCCTAAAAACGGTCCTGATCCTGTGAACAAAGCATTGTTGACAGAAAACAACCTGTCAGATTCTCCTGCTGAAAACAATGAAGGTAATCAACAATCACCTGATCCAATGGAGGAAGCTTTGTCTACAGAAAACAACTCGTCAAATTCAAATTCTCCCACCTCTACTGGTAAGCCTGAAGATGGTCCACCATCACTTGATACAGAAGAGGAGTCTGCTGACACAGAACCAGTTTGCTCGGAGCCTACAAAAGATCCAGACACAAATGATCAACTGCTAGAAGGAGAAGCATCGGCCAGTGACGATAATTCTTGCAGTGGAGAGGAGGAGAATTCAACTACTGATGGTGACCCTCTGGTTAGTACTGTAAAGGTAGTAAAAACAAAAATTTCAGTGGCTATTTGTGATTTAAGTCTGCAGTGTCTATGAATAAATGAAGTATTGTCCTCAATTTTTTTTATTGCAGAAATGGATAGAGGGTGAAAATTTATGCTACCCTGATTTTTTTCAGATTTTTTAGAGCCCGGGAAGTATTTTTAAAAAATTATTGAAAGTCCTTTTTGTGACGTCACGCGGCGTCAAGTCCTATCTTTTTCTTAATGCGTGACGTCACAAAAAGAACTTTCAATAATTTTTTAAAAATAGTTCCCCGGCTCTAAAAAAGCTGAAAAAAATCAGGGTAGCATAACTTTGCACCCTCTATCCATTTCTGCAATAAAAAAATTTGAGGTCAATACTTCAATACTCCATTGTCTACTTTCAAACCTCAAACCAAGAATCTCCTTTTTGTTGTAAGTATGTGCTCTTACCAGTTTCAAATGTTGACTTCAATAACTTTTTTTGTTTTTTCTAACTAAAATACTCAAAATTAGAAACAAATCAATTTGATTCTAGTTTTTAACTGCATTAGTTTGTTTTGGCTCTGCATCAACACCTAAAAACACCTCATAGTTGTTACTGTACTGGTAATAATATTGATTCCATTGCCAGAATGGTAGTTTTGATTTCACGTTCCTTGACAATTTCAATGGAAGCTGTATTTGTGGAATTGGCGATAGACTTTGATTTGCTAGCAAAACTTCATACTGTATATTTTATTTCTCTGATCTCTCTTTAACAATCACCCTATTGTGGAAGTATTAACAATATAGCTTCAAGTACTGCTAATTTTATTTACCCTTCACTGTTAAAATAGCTAGGATAAACAATGCTTTTCTAACTCCCTCACTTTCTCTTTAAGGTAGAGATAACGCCGAACAGCTGATCGACGTAATGCCCTTTGATTAACATGTAAACCTTAGCAAATTGACAAAAATTCTGAAATTTTTTTGAGAGGCAGATATTAGTGCCTAAAAGCCATAGAAAAAATTTCAAAACGATTTAACGAGCCGATTTCTTTTAATTAATTTTTTTAATTTTCAGCATAGGGCTTTCCCATGGAGAGCCAAACTAAAAAATTAATTTAAAAAAATCGGCTCGTTAAATGTTTTTGAAACTTTTGTTATGGCTTTTAGGCACTAATATCTGCCTCTCAAAAAAAATCAGAATTTTTGTCAATATGCTAAGGTTTACATGTTAATCAAAGGGGATTACGTCGAACAGCTTCGAACAGCTGTTCGACGTTATCTCTACCTTAATTAAAAAAACCTTAAAAAAATATGATTTCATTTCACATTTACTTCTAATTTTTGTCAGTATTTCTTTCTCTTTTTTTTTTCTTTATATTAAAATCTATATTTTTTAAATTGAGTGTTTGATAGCTAAAATTATCCAGTAATGCATTAAATATACATTAAGCCCTGAATTGTTTTAGGATCTTCCAAGTACTGAAATAATGGAACAAGAGATCTCCAATCAGGATACCCTGAGTTCTGAGGTGCCAGAAAAAGAGACCTCTCATCAGGATCAAGAGGGCTCTGATGAGGACCAAAAGGTCTCAGATCAGGACCAAGAGCACTCTGACCAGGACCAAGGGGTCTCTGAACTGGACCAAGGGGGTTCTGATCAAGAAACCTTTGATGACCAAAAGGTCTCGGAGCAGGAGGGCTCTGGTCCAGATCAAGCTACACCAGATCAAGACCAGGAAGCCTTAGATCAGAACCAGATGAATGCTGAGGAGCCGGAGCAAGCTGCGGACACCCAAGAAGCCGAAGTCGTTGCGTCAACCATCGTTGGTGCTAAAGAAGATAGTAACTCAGGTGAGACAATGTTATATCTGCACTTCAGTAGACGCATAAACATAACTAATATGATAACTAGTTCCTAATTTAGCTAATTTTACTTGTGAAATTTTTAAATTAAAATTCGTGCATAGTCCCCATCAATTGACATTTTTAATTTTTAACACAGGTTGGTAGTTGTTATAAAATGTTTCAGTAGTACTACCTTTTTACTGTAGTGAATCCATACTTCCTAATCATATTAAAAATAAAATGTAATTAAGAAAGTTAGAAAAATTAATACAATTTATCATTTTTTATTATTCAGCTTCCTAAAACATCGTTCATCGTTCATAATTTTTTTTATTGTCACGTGTTGATTTTTTTTTTTTTTTTTGGTAAGCCAGCTGACAGACAGTATTCCCCCCTTATTTCTCATCATTATACACTGTTACAAGTAGATTTATTAAGTAGATCAGATGTTAAAAAAATGTAAAGCATAATTTTTTTTTTTTTTTTTTTTGCAAAACTAAATCAATAATTGTCAATTTCACTTTTCCTATGTTTCTTACTGTATTGTAATTTCTTTGCAGATTCTGAGACTGTAACTGAAAACTGTGGCCCATCAACTGAAGATTCTGTCCCCTCTCCCTCCCCTGAAGAAATCATGCAGAGTAAGTCCGTAATCTAAATATTTCTCTGCTTCCACCTATATAAACTATAATGAGAATAAAACATGTTGACAACACTAAAACACACACATACTCCTGAGAAGACTTTTGAATTATGTCTATTCTAAAATTAGCAATCTACAACTATATGTTAATGTTATTTAAGTGTAAAATTATTTCATAATTTTAAAATAATTTTATCTGTATTTTGAATGCACTTAAATGCATTAGTTTTAAACAAATTTACATTTTAAAAAGCGCTAAATACACCAAACCTAAGAATCATGCTGTATAAAACAAAACACAAATTTTTATATCCTTCATATTTAAATAAAACTACTTTATTTTACTAATAGCATCACTACTGTATAATAATAGAGGCTTCAAGTTTTCCTTGAAGTGTTGCATAAGCCATCATGTTAGAAAATTTGAATTTTTTCTCTATAAATAAACTTTAAAAAACCCTATACCTCTCCATTTCTTCTGATTCTGATTGTTTAATCAAGAACTTATTTTCCTCTTAAAATTTCAGTATTCAATGCTAAACATCAATTTTATTTGCAATTTGGTTACATAGGTTTAAACAGGGGCGGATCCAGCCCGCGGCTTTGGGGGGGCGGTGCCCTATCCCGCAATGTTAAATTTTGGGGTGGGAGAGGGGGCGACGGGTGGGGGGTGGTAATACCTTCAATGTATTTTGGGACCTTTTGGGAGGGGCGATCACCCCCATCGCCCCCCCCCCCCCCCCTCTTGGATCCGCGCCTGGGTTTAAATGGGACGATGCAAATACCACAAAATCGGCAAACTTGAAGCCTCTATTATCTTGCATATGGTCCCACGTTCCAAATAATGAGCTATCTACCTCAATCATGTGCAATAATGAGCTTTCTGTTTTTAATTATCTCATAATTACACTAACCTGATGAAGCAGACTGCATATTATGATCGTGGTACTCATTATTGTGAACAAGGAGCGATATATGGTGTGGTGAGCATGTTTATGTTGTGTGGCATTTAACTTTTAAAAACTAAAAAGCATTTTATAAAACATGGTTTTTTGGGTGTGAATTTTAAATGTAGCTTACTGTTATATTAATTAGTATGTAGAATTCTATGATAATAAAATTTTAATCAATAATAATTTTAAATGTTGTATATTTTGGTTATGGTAGAAAAGTTTTGTGCATTTCATGACAAACCTTGACATGCTTGTGCTCAAAGAGCAAGTGCCTTGATGATTTACCTTGCTTATTTGCTTTGGTGATCTAATTGATATTAATATTGATGCCATTTGTGAACAAAAAATATTTTCATACACTATCATTCCCCACAATAATATACTGTTATGAACTCTATTTGTATATAGCCATACTGTCACTTCAGAATGAAGCACCACATTTTGTTGTTGTTGTAATTATAAACTTTAACTATATGTTGCATAAGGCTTATAATTGCAACAAAACATTGTATAGCTTAGGAATTTCTCATTCTGTGGTGTGATGATTTGTAAATATTTAACATTGAACACATCAACTTTATAAATAAAAAAAAACTTGGAAACAAAACAAAAGGAATGTTTGAATTGTGATTAAAAAAAAAAAAAAAAAATGTTGCCATATTCCACTAAAGTTAACTTCTCTTTCTTAGAATCTCATAAAAAATATGTTTCAAACATAATATATTGGTTGCATTTAATACTTTTTTTTTTATTCCTATAGATATAGTAGGAGGGTCTTTTTAACCTTAAATAGAACACAATGCATAATATGTGCCTTTTTTTATGTAGTACTATCATATTTAATATGACAGGACTCTTAAATTGCTGCAAATCTACTTAGGATATTACAGTAAATCTAATAAATAAAATTTTTAAATTAATTTAATTTTAGTAAGAAATTAAGTTGCAGACTTATGTAGAATACACAACTTTTTCCTACTATATTTAAGTTAGATTATGTAAAATTTAAATGTTACAAGTTATTTTGGAATTTTATTATCTTCAATGAATTAAATATGAATTACAGAACTGTTAAAAAGTTACCTATATAATAGTTAGAAAAATATAATATTATGTTAATAAGTGTCACATTGTTACATTCACAAATTAATGTGGTTAATCGTCTTAAAACTGTTTTTCAATGCAGACAAAACACACAAGTACAAAGAATACTGATCATTATTACACAAGAAGTATGTGCATGTACGTAAACATCATTAGCATTTGATTCATTAACCAAATATCAGAAGCTTGCCTCTACTCAAAAATGTAGTAAGATGGGGTAAAAATTAGCTCTCCATTTTCTAACATTGCCCAATATAGTGGGGGACGCAAAAAATATTACTGCCTTTTGGTTTAAAGATTAAAAAAAAAAAAACATAGCCGTAGTGTTCAAAGTCTACTTGCCTCAAGGCAAATCTTTAAAACACGACATAGTTAGGGAACAACAACAATCAATATATTACCTCACTCTTGCAATAATTATTAATTAAAGTTTTTATTGAACACTCTTACAGTGTACATATTATATATTACATAAACATAAAAATCTTATATTATACACACAACGCAAATTAATAAATAATAACATACACATATAAATAATAGAACATTAAAAAATTATTGAGGAACATAAAAAATATTAAGGAACATAATTATAATTATTACTTGGAAATAATAATAATAAATTAACCCGTATAAATCATACATTATTAGCTAAATATGCTAAAGAATAATTTCGTTTTGGACAAAACAGGGCATGATATGTTTCACATTGCTGTCCCCAAAATTTACAAACACAGTTGTCATCGCTTTCATGGTGTACTAATTATGCAATAATTATGACAGTTCAAAGGCAACTTATGATTTCAAATATATGATTTAGAGAAAAATTTCATTTAAATTACAGGATATATTAAAAAAAAAAAAAAAAAAATAGAACGGCAGTTTTATAATACATGCAGTTATCAGTTGTTGTAGTTAATTTAAAAATAATTCACTTTAATACTCATTGGGGGGCATTCACAGAGCACTTTAACCCCCATTTTAGCACCAGGGATAAAAATCAAGACTAAAGTGGGGGTTAAAGTGCTCTGTGAATGCCCCCCAATATTAGCTACTATAATTGATCGGCTTTTTCTTAAAACAAACAGAAACTAAACAAATCTTAAGGGTAAGATAACACGAACAATCGATTGTTGTAGTTCCATTTGATTTAACATGTAAACCTTAGCAACCTCATAATAATTCTGAATTTTTTTTTAGAGACAGTTCTTAGCACAAAAAAAAATGTGGAAAAAATTTCAAAACAATCGGACGATCCAATTTTTTTAATTGAATTTTTTAAATTTTCAGTATAAGGCTTTCCCATGGAGACCTAAACTAAGAAATTAATTTAAAAAAATTGGATTGTCCGATTGTTTTGAAATTTTTTCCACATTTTTTTGGTGCCAATAACTGTCTCAAAAAAAATTTAGAATCATTATGAGGTTGCTAATGTTTACATGTTAATCAAATGGGACTACAACAATCGATTGTTCATGTTATCTTACCCTTAAAAATTTAATATACTGTACAATAGTGTGACTTCATTTGTAATTTTAATTTTATAATGTATAGAAAAATAAATCTTGACAATTACTGCTTAAATTATGTATAGTATAAATTTTTAGACACTGTACTGTACACTTCGTCAATAATGATCTGTATTAAGAATTGACTTGCTAGAAATTATATTTCAGCATAATTTGTATTATGTTTTGTCTTACAGTTTTGAGTAAAATTTAACTAATTAAAATATTATTAAAGGGGTACCAAAGTGAATACTTTTTTTTACATATTCGGGCAGCTAAGAATTATTCTAACATCCCTGTGGCTCAATACTTTCGTACAATGCCTAGTTATTTTACAAATAATTATTTAGTTTAAAAAGTGAGTTCTATGGCCGTTGATTGATTCAAGCCGATGCGCTCCCACAGCGGCCGGTGATACGACAAGAAAGGTGCGGGAGGAGGTTCCCATGATTCGCGGGAAATTCTCGTCGTATCAGCGGCTGCTGCGGGCGCGCACCGACTTGAATCAACCAATGACTTTTAAACTCACTTTTCAAACTAAATAATTAATTTTAAAATAATAGGCATCGTACGAAAATATTGAGACACAGGGATGTCAGAATAACTCTTAGCTGCCCGAATATGTAAAAAAAGTATTCACTTTGGTACCCCTTTAATAATTATAAATAATTCTTTAAACTTAAGGGTAAGGTAACGCCACCAATGTTAAAAAAAATCCCTCTCACAAAAATTCTGAAAAAAATTTAAAATGTTCTCCTCTATACCCCCTATCAGTACCTAAAATATCAGGTATACAAATACGATCTAGTTTTTGAGTTAGGAATTTTTAAAGTTGACTACTTTAACATGGAGAAATGAAACTCCCATGTTAAATTGGTCAACTTTAAAAATTCATAACTCAAAAACTAGATCGTATTTGTATACCTGATATTTTAGCTACTCATAGGGGGTGTAGAGGAGAACATTTTAAATTTTTTTCAGAATTTTTGTGAGAGGGATTTTTTTTAACATTGGTGGCGTTACCTTACCCTTAAAAAAAAAAAATCAATAAGCAGCTTAAAAGTGGAAAGTGATAAAATGCATTTATGTGTTGAATTGAATTATATCTAAATATTTTATATAAATTATATGATCAAAATCATGGAAAAAATATAGATATCTTCGTGATCAAAATATCAGACTTGTTTAATTTTGCTGTTTGTTTTATCAACAACTATTTAATTTTAATCATATATTTCGTATCCTTTTTGTATCTGTACTATCTTAAATAAAAAAATACAGTTATATAAATTTTGTGTTTATTGAAGTAAAAAATATCCATGTAAGGGATTACCTTGATGTTCTTGAAAATATTATCACTGATAGTTAACATATCCAGGGGGCGAGACTGAACCTTCGCGGTCAAGACAAATTTTAACAGGCAGGCAGCTGAGTGTGCTGACATAACATGAAAAAATTCGTTGAGAAGTCGTTATGAGTGGGATATAAAGAAGTAGAAAAGCTCCCACTAGTGCCTAGTTGGGCAACGCTGCTCTCTTCTGCTATTTGCTATGTGCACTTCTTTAAAAAATTCTCCCGCAATTTTTCATGTTACGAGCTAGTGGAAGGAGAAACTTTTTTTCCAAAACTTGCTTCAACACGAGCCGTGTAAAAGAGCTATTCCATACTATACAGTATAGCCCAGTGAGCATGTCTTTAGTACAGTATATTGCAATATATTGATTTAGATCTATCGGTTAATTGACAATCAATCTTAATCAAAGTCTTTGGTATTCAACATTAAAAGTTATCACCATAGCAAAAAAAAAAAAAAAAAAAAAAAAACGAGTTCGGACATTTTTTACAGCAATGAAAAAAAAAATGGCACTTTTCACTTATAAAATTAAACTCTATTGTATATGTTGTTTATATATTTTGATGAAAGGAGGGGGGGGGGATAACTTTCTGTATTTAAGATTATAATGGTAAATTAAAATGAACAGTTTGCCTTTGTTAAATGGATTTTAAACTTATATAAATAAATACATTTTTTTTCAGTAATATTTTAAAATAAAAATGAATATTAAAACAATATAGGTTTTCAGTTATATATTGTTATATATACATCGTCCTTTATAACAAAATAAACTCTTTGTTTTCAACAAAAAAGTTTAAAAAAGAATTTGCTCTATTTTGCAGGAAAAAAAAAATATATATATATATATAAAGTGTGTAAATATAAGTTGAAGTTGTATTTGTTTGACTACATGCAATGTGTTTTATAACTTTCCTTGCATGCTTGCATTTCTATGAACATTCTCATCTGAATTTATATACTTGTAATTATTTAGGATTATTTGTTTAATTGTTATATATTTTCTTCTCTCTTGCTTTCATGTTTCAAATATCATTTTTCATATTTTTTTAAGAAAATGCATTATTCACTTATGTTTTGTCTGAAATCATGAAGACTATCTGCTTTTGTTTTAATTATGTTGATTGAGAAGGCCTGGTGCATGATGGCTTTTGAATTGCAACGACTTCCATGATGACTGCAGCTTTTACTCTCCTCAACGTCTTTGTGCCCATTTGCTAGACAATAGCAAGCAGTAAGTTATAGACAAGCTTTATAATTATGTAATGTTCCACCTTTACAGGTATCTGCTTGTGTAATACTGGGGTGAAACATTTTACAGAGATTGCCTACCTATACTGTTTATTTCTAACATATAATTTCAAACATAGAAAAACATTCTGTAAACAGTAGAAAAATAAATGCTTGGTAGGACTGTATATTATATATATAATGTATAAAGTAACAACTTGTTATTACATAAAGTTGCAAAGGACCCAGGAAATTAAGTTTATCTTGATTTAAAGTACTACCTTATATTGAGTCTTTCCTATACCTGCAATGTTAATTATTTTTTACGGAACCACAATCTCCTTTACTCAAAATCGAGTTTTACCTATAACAACAATTAAGTTGCGTAATAACGAGTTTTTACTGTACATAGGATTTATTATTATAAATTGTACATGTCTAAATTTTACTTCTTTCCCTCTATGCAGGTGGTGATGAAAACCGGACTGAACTTTTACCTGCTCGTAAAAAACAAGCGATCTTACGACAAAGAAAAACCTATAAAAAAAAATCTAATAAATTTCAAATTCAGTCAGCAAAATTTGAATGTTATATTTGTAAAAAAAAATATAAATGTGAATATAATCTTAGGAAACATATGAAAAGTATACACAAAGCAAAAAATAATCAATTGAAGAATACTTCATTGCCAATTCATTTTACAAATACATTAGCAAATGAAGATGCAGAAATAATTTGCACCATTTGTAATGTAAAAAAATACCTGTTAACAACTTTGAGAAGGCATTTAGTTACAATTCATAAATTAAAGGGACAAAAATTAAAAGATACTTTATCTGTGCAGGCTTCTAAGAGAGTAAAAAAAGTTGTAAGCGTTGTTAAATATTTTCAATGTGAAATATGTAGCAGATCATTTGTATTTAACATGCAACTTCAAGATCATATTAGAAGTGTTCACACGAAAGAGCGACCATTTAAATGTAAGTATTGTACTAAAACATTTTTAAGACTCACTACTATGTATAATCATGAAAAAATTCATGGAGAACCAAAACATAAATGTATTCCTTGTAATAGAATGTTTTCTCAGGCTGGTGGATTATATCACCACAATAAAAGACATCATAATGGTGGGATACGGCCTTATAAATGTAAAATATGCTCTTCTACATTCACCACAAGGCACGGACTGACCGAACATAATAAGATACATGGAGAAGCAAAATATTCTTGTGAAATCTGTGGACAGAAGTTTAAACAAATTACTGGCTTAGGACATCATAGAAAATATCTTCATAATAATGATTTGAGACCTCACAAATGCTTAAAATGTGAAGCTACGTTCAAAACTACCCAAGATTTAACTAAACATAAATGGTTGGTACATGTTGAGAAAGAAAATTATGTAAAATGTTACATTTGTCGTGAAAAATTTAAGAATAAGTACATTCTCAGTTCACATATTCATGGCGTACATGGAGACCCTACCAAAGTAGCTTGTGGGTATTGTGATTACACTACTACCATGAAACAATATTTACTTCAACATATAAGGAAGAAACATAGCAACAAAATTTTGTAAATTGATCTCCACGGCCTCACTCTCAAAATATGTATTTACGTTAATTTCTTTAAAATGAGTAATTAAACATATTAAGGGTAAGATAACGCCACCAATGTTAATACAATTCCCTCGCGCAAAAATTCTGAAAAAAATTTAAAATGTTCTCCTCTACACCCCCCCCCCCCCCCCTATCAATAGCTAAAACATTAGGTATACAAATATGATCTAGTTTTTGAGTTATGAACTTTTAAAGTTGACTAATTTAACATGGAAGTTTCATTTCTCCATGTTAATTAAAGTAGTCCACTTTAAAAATTCA
The DNA here is from genome assembly GCA_949825025.1 of Siphlonurus alternatus. Taxonomy (NCBI): domain Eukaryota; kingdom Metazoa; phylum Arthropoda; class Insecta; order Ephemeroptera; family Siphlonuridae; genus Siphlonurus; species Siphlonurus alternatus. Next base: position 20,189,478 of record OX463783.1, on the reverse strand, counting down.
TAACTCAAATACTAGATCATATTTGTAAACCTGATATTTCAGCTACTGATAGGGGGTGTAGAGGAGAACATTTTTTTTTTTTTTTTCAGAATTTTTGTGTGAGGGATTTTTTTTAACATTGGTGGCGTTATCTTAATTACCCTTAATAAAAAAAAAAAAATTAAAAATAATGACAATGTATATAACAGATATAATTAATATATGTTTGACCTCTTGGTAAATTAGTAAATTATTGCATTCCCAAGCATTCTGTGACTATTAATAAAATTGTGACTGCATATTAAATTTTCCCTAAGCTGTATGTGGGTTGCGTACTTTCTGGCAGGTTTGGTTTGCAGATAATTTAATTGATATTTTTATGTTACACTTTTGATGCTATATGTACATATATATAATTTTCCTTAGCTATGTAGTGAGGTGCTCAAGTTGTATTTTTTGAAACTGTATAGGAAGAGAAATATATGCACAAGCAATTAAGGCTTAAATTAATTTCATTCTAAGCATTAAGTCATTTAAAATTTTTATGTATATAGTTAACCATGCATCTCGATCTCGTCTATGTACATTTGAAAAATATATGTAAGAACAATTATTAAATAAATTATAATTTAACCTTATAATTGCTTCTCGTACATTATATAATATTATATATTGTAGATATAGGCAAAATGCATTAATTTGGACGCTTTTTCAATAAAAGAATAATTATTATATATATATAATAATATATTATACACAATTATTTTATTTATAATAAAAATAATAATAATTTATAAAAATTATGTTATAACATATATTATATAATTATAATAAGATATATATTATAATGTACATGTAATCATAATCCGCAAAATTTAAAAGGATTTTTTTCCCCAATTTTAATTAAATTTTATATACAATGGCAAATATAGCTGAGCGCTAAAAGTTGTATTTTTTCAACAATATTTTATTATTGCCCGTTCTTATAATCATGATTTTTGTTATAAAATAAATATATTGCTTAATATTTTAAGAAACAAGTGTTTGCCTATCTTATTAAAAAAAAAAAAATATTATTCTATTAAGCAAATGCAAAATGAAAATTGTTTATAGTTGTTTGTGTATATATATATATATATATATATATACAGTATATATATATATATACCGTGCTGTAATTATTGAATATTGTTATTTTAATTGTGGTGTTTTGATGTTTGTCTATGATTGTATTACTATTTTTTTTTTTTACAGCTTTTTCAATTTTGTTTAGTGTGTATATAGTCACAATGTATCAACTGTTATTTAATGTGAAATAAATAAATAAATAAAATAAATATATTTTTAGTTTGATCATATTTTAATTATTTTTCATTTACCTAGCTCAATATAATATATATATCCTATATAATTCAAGTGAACTGTATATAATAAATATATATATAAGATATATTAAAATTATATAAATATATAAATAAGATATATTAAAATTATATAAATATATAAATACATATATTATACGGAGTCTATGGATGCAAAAAATATATATAAATATATATATATATAATATATTATTTATATTTTATGCACACACACACATGACACACACAAAAAAATGTTGAAATAAAAATGTTGTATATATAGCACTGAATAAAATATTAAATTGAATATTTAATTAGCTCTGCTTTATATATATATCATATAAAATTTATAATAATAAAAAATATCCACGAAAAAGAGGCCTTTTTAATATAGCTATAGTATAAGAAATCATAAATTAATGCGAATTAATTTGATGTGATAATTTTTAATTCATATATACTTTATTATAGAATATTTCTCAAAATTTTTACAAGCTATATATATAATTAAATAAGGGCCGCTCCGCGCGCGGCCGGAAAAAATAATTAATGAGCATAAAATTTAAAGCTCGATCCTCCCGGCCTCTAGCCTCTACGATCATATAATATATTGTATATTTGGTAGCAATATATATTAAACATTAAACTAAAAGTTAATTCAGCAATAAGTATTCAAATTAATCTATTATAATTAGGAACTTGTTATATAAAATTATTATATTAGAGACCCGCGTGGTTCAGAGATTAAATAAGTATTTGTATTTAATTGGTTTAATTTTTTTTTTTTTTTATTTGCTAATTGAAATCACAGTACAGAGAGAAGACATAGTAGAGAAAAATTCGTATATGTTGGAATCGAAAGTCAAAAACTGGTCGCGTCAACGGCATATATATATATTTATATGTTTGTCCGCCGCAATGTTAAAATCATAGGAAAGGGGCACGACCAAATGGGGCATATATATATATATATATATATATATATATATATATATATATATATATATATATATATATATATATATATATCCTGCAATGTTATATATATATATGGTATATATATATAGGGAGAATCAACTATATAATCTGCTCTAACACGAAAATTATTAAAGCTAGCAAGCTAGCACAGTGGAACTTTCACTAAAATATTAGAAAACAACATCTAGTATTTTTTTACAAAAAAAAAGTAAGCTCTATATCATGATACAACTATAATAGATAGGTCCATCAGCCCTACGAATTTGGACTGATCTGCGCATTTTGGCCAAAAACACCCAAGGTGACGTCACCTAGTGAGCTCAAAACAGCTGTTTCGCTGCACGAGGGGCCCCTACCGGAGCAGAATTTTTGTTTAACATTAGCGAGAACGTTGCTTTTTATCTCATCTCAAATTTGATATTTATTTACAATACTGCAAGCCAAACCGGTTGCAGTAACGTATTAAAAGAATTTTTAAACACTGCAATTCGCAAGCAATCTGGGGTAGAAGTTCGTATCTTTGTTCATAAAGCATACAAAGCTGCTATTGGCTGTGCGCAGATTAGTCATCTAGCGTTTGCGCAGCTTCATTTGGATTCAAGCTTTTTTATCATGCAAACTTTGCGGAGCTATGCGCAGTAGACTACTAACATTTAAAACTCGTTTCTGCGCAGCTTTTCTAAGCAATGGCTATTAATTTACGGAAAACTCTATAATAGAGCAGAAAAAATTAAACGTATGCACCGTGCGCATGGGACGGCCCTGGCTCTATATAGCTAGCTTTTAAACCCAATTAATTTTCAAAAAGTGTCAAAAGTTGACTTCAGCTCCCCCGTAGCGCAGGTATAGGAGTTTGGCTACTATCTTATAAATTTTATGAACCACCAGTTTTATATTGTTTAATTAAAATAATATATAAACTATATTTGTACTGATCGAATAGCGAAAGCTAAATAAAAATTATTTCATCTTTCCTGTACTGTGATTGAAATTTACCCCTTTTTGCCGCTTTTTGCTTTTTACTTTTTACCGCTTTTTACGTTTTTACGCCATCTGCCGCAAAAGTTTGAAACTTATCATGATACAGGGGCGTATAGGGGAAACTTAATTGGCAATTGGCAACTTAAACAAATTGGCAACAGCGCCGCAACACCGCAACAGGTTGAAAAAAAAATGTTTTTTTTTTTTAAAGTTTTACAGTGTTGCTACTGTTGCTTTTTGCAAGCGTTTGCAATTTGCATTAGTTGGGAAACTTGGGAAGTTGGCATCTGGTTCTAGTTGGCATTAGTTTGCAAGTTTTTTATTTTTTTATTCCCGAATGGTCGTTCATGCTGCAAGCAGAAGCGTTAGCAATAAAAGCTTATAAAATTTATGTTTTGAAGAAAGTATTCTTTAATAAATACATAATTTTCATAATTATTCGTCTATAATCTTCACTACTAAAGCTGAAACGAGGAAAAAAGGTGTGTATTTAATATGGATAAACATTTATTAATTTTCTTCCAAGCGCAATATATGCATACTGTACGCATTATTAAAAAAGAACAGTATGCATATGTAGTAGTTGCTGTTATATGTAGTATGCATAGTTGCTGTTGCATGGCTTCCTGTTATCCTGTTTCCTGTGAGATGGCTCATGGAGTCATGGTAGTGAAGAGCAGGTGAAGAGTCGGGAGACTCATAAAACGAAAACTTTCTCTTTTCGTTCCTTACTGTATGTATGCTCTATGTACAGTATAATTTTAATGGACGAGAACCATTTTAAGATCAATTTAATATCTGTCGAAAGTTACGAAAACATGGAAAAAAATTCAAGCTATCATATAATATAATATGCATATCATATTATTATGCATACATACAGCAGTACATATGCATAACAGCATAATATGTACAGTATCATAATATTATATGCATACCGTTAAAACTCCAAACAACATGGCGCTCTGGTATGCATATATGAACTTGGGTCTAGGGAGCGACGATTTCCCCGGATTTCCAGACCAATGCGCACCGATGCGCATGCGCGGATTTCTTAGCGCAAATGTTTGAAATGTAAGAGACAACAAAATACCACCGTTTTTACTCCATATTATAACATATTAAATAAATAAATAATGTTTTAACTATAAACTAATAAATACTAATATTTGTTAAACTAAATTTGCTTATATATGTTTTATCTTGCGTCTTGCACAAATATATTAATTAATACATGTTATATTATTACATTTTAATTTTTAATATTATAACTTATTTTTTACATTTAAATTTTAAGATTTCAATTATTTCGATTTCTATATATTTATATAATTTTGTGAGAATACACTTTGAGGTGATACTGCATGGGGAACCGTGGAAAACCTCAGCCAGGGCGGGCACCTCTATTTCTTTCAATGGACCAAAGTGATGTCCAAAGTCTGTGAGATTCGAACCTCATACAATTATATAAGCATTGATCACTGATGCACTATTATATATATATATATATATATATATATATATATATATATATATATATATATATATTATATATATATATAAATAAATTATATAATATATAATATATATATATATATATATATATATATATATATATATATATATATATGCATGGTTGGAAAGCGATTTTTTTTATTTACGTACCCCATATAATAATATATAATAATTGTTTATTGGCTTATAAAAATACATATAGTTTGGAGGGAAAAATATTAATAAATAAAACTTATCAAAACCAATTAATGCAAAAGACGAAAGTCGAATCCATACACAAAATGCGTAAATTCACCCAAAGAAAATAATATCATTCAGACAATAATATTGTAACTACATCGTCAAAATAATAAAATGAAAAGTTAAACAATTAATAAAACAACAAACACCTAATTGATATACGCGTATATGCAAAAGCATATCACACATCAGGCAAATGATATATACCGGCCTTGCGGCCTTGCAGAGTCATCAGGCAAGGAATTGTAAGACCCTGACTATATAATACACCCAGTGGCGTAGCCAGGGGGGGGGGGGGGGGTCGGGGTTTAACCCCCCCCCCCCCATGAAGATCGAGTAGTGACTACATGGATATAAGAAAAAAGGAAAAATTATAGAAATTAATTTGAAAAAAAAAAAGTTAAATAAAAAATTGATATTTAGGGGTATCAAGTTTAGTATAAGTCTTTTCTTTAAAATAAACAAATTATAAGTTAGTTTCTAATTTTAACATTTTAACAGGAAAAAGTGCGACTCATAAATAAATTTTTTATTTCCCTTACAAACTGCATGTGCATATAACTACTATTGTATAAATAAAACGCTCTCACGTGTGCTGCACGTACCTTCGTTTAATTGGTTGCTTCACGCACCCAGTGCAGACAAAATTTAACAAAAATAAGAGAAGCAATTCCCTTTTTTATTTATTTATTTTTTACAATATCTTAATGATGTGAACTTGGATTATTAAATCAATTTTAAAAATTACTTGATTTAATTAAAATGATTTACTCAAAGCTTTATTTATTATACGCACGTATTCAAAAGAAATTGAAAAATGGGGTGAAAAAAATATAAAATGTTAAAAAAATTGCATCAGGCCATATATTTTACCCTCTAATATAATAGTATTTTTCCATTATTTTACCCTAAAAAAGGGGCGTGTCCTTAAAAAAATTGCACCTGCGGCGGGCTATTGGGGGACTTCGCCCCCCAAACCCCCCAGTGGGTTGTTCTCAATCTTTGTCCTGAAGAACCCCCCCCCCCCTTGGGCAAATCCTGGCTACGCCACTGAATATAATACACGGGGAAAGAAGAAGGAAGCGATATATGAGCAGATAAGCAGAATTTCCCATAGGTGTAGAGAGCACAATCTGACTATATCACGCAATACAAGGTCTACGCTAACTCCTTTTGACTGACACCCTCTCAGTGCTGAGAACACATTCAGATCATAACGACCGGCCTGAAAAACACTTACTATAAAAAAAGACGTATATATATATATATATATATATATATATATATATATATATATATATATATATATATATATATATATATCAATTTTGCACCACTGATCTCCCAAAAGCTTAATATGTCACACACTTGAAGCCTCTTCTCCTTATATGTATATATAATCTCCCATATATAGGAGCAACGCAATTAATTGTTACTTGAAACGATCACCCATCCAATTAGTAACCACACTCAACGTATATATATAGCTTGACTTCGGTGATATAACGAGAACGCCAAGAAGCTCTTTGAATAAAGCCTCGCGATCTTTGCGTATTTCAATTAACGTACCGTCAAACTGCCAGGATGATTTTCTACTGTGACGTGCGCTACGATATACTGGCAAAAATTTCATTCACAAAAATGAAAAAACACTTTTGTAAAAAAGTATTAAAAAATTACATAAAATTCAAGTATACTTTCAATAAGAAATAATTTTTAAAAAATTAAATATCGTGATCAAGATTCGAAATTTGAGGTTGCATGCGCGTGCACGGCACAATGCATTGACCCTCGGTTCTCGTTATATCACCGAAGTCAAGCTATATACGTTAAGTGTGGTTACTAATTGGATGGTTGCATATGACCGTTTCAAGTAACAATTACGTTCTGCTCCTACATATGGGCGCAAGTAAATAAAAAAAAAATCGCTTTCCAACCCATATATGCATACACATATAAAGCTAGTATATAATAGTGCAGTGATCGATGCACTTAATTGTATGTGGTTCGATCGAATCCCCATGCACATGCAGTCTTTGGACATCACTTTGGTCCATTGGAAAAAATAGAGGTGCCCGCCCTGCTGGCTGCGGTTTTCTATTATATAGAGTCTATAACGTCAAAAGAATGAAAAATAAAAGAACGAAAACAATTTATATGAAAAAGGCATATATTACACACCGAAAACAAAAAGGACGAAAGTAATTTAACATGAAAACATTTTATACGAAAACATAATTAACCGAAATGAAAAATGTGAATGCATTTATAACGAAACTTAAAAAGCACGAAAGCATTTACATCGAAAACATTTTAGCCGAATTCAATAATCACGCGAAAACCATTTGATCGATAGTTACTTGAACGAATTGAAAAACAACGAAAGTGAAATAAAACGAAAACATTTAAAACGAAATAAAAAAAATCAAGAAAACAATTTGGCATTTGACCGAAAGTTATTTGAACGAAAACATTACAGACGAATACAGAAATAATGAAAACAATTTCAACGAACGTTATTTGACCGAAATCAAAAACACCGATGAAGAAAAATAATTAAAATATTAATAAAAAATTATAACAATTAATTATTAAACAAAAAAAATAAAAATAAAACGAATAGAATTAATGCAATAGAGTCGAAGTATATTAAACATTTATAGTAAAGTAAATTTGATATTATTTAGGAGCTAGCTATAGGCAATTATGAAATGCATCGTGAAAACACGCATCTTTAAAAACTTAAATTTTAGAAATCACGAATTGATGTTTTATATTAAACACTTAATTATAGCGGCGCTGTGTATTTAAATCAAAATTCATTATTACAATCATGTCGAGAGGCCTTAATTCCTAGTTGAAAAATTTCGTCTTCAACTCATTCTTTACACACACGTCTAAACCTAATCTTTTTACCTCCAAAACACATCTTATTTCTTCTCCGCTCAAAGTGAGGATGAAATGAAGACAATATTTCTAACATTTTATATTCAAGAAGAGGAAAAAAGACGTATAATCTCGTCTAGCTATTTCACGTGTACCTCTTTTTTCCTCTAAAATGGTGCAAAATAAGAGGAGAAAAGATGAGAGGAGAAAAGATGAGAGGAGAAAAGATGAGAGGAGAAAAGATGAGAGAAGAAAAGATGAGAGGAGAGTTTAAAGTGAAAAAAAGATTAAATTTATTTCAACTCGTCGCGGGCGCTATATATATGCGTATGTAATACATATTATAGCATTGATATAAAATGCATGCAGTTGCATGACTTACATGATATTATTTTATATGAGGGTTTATCTTTTTTCCATTATACTCTTCATAAATATATATATGTGTCATGTATTTGATCTTTTATATATTATAATTATATTTTTTTAGTAATTTTAATATAATATATATATAAATTATATATATATATATATATATATATATATATATATATATATATATATATATATATATATATATATTATATTATATAACTCTATTAAGTAAAAAATGTTTTCTTGATATAATATATAATTCGTTGTTTCGTTCTATATTTTACATTACATTAATTCGTTCAAATAAATTTCGTTCAAAGTGTTTCGTTATTTTTGTATTCGTCTTAAATATTTTCGTTCAAATAACTTTCGGTGAAATTGTTTTCGTGATTTTTGTTCTCGTTATTGTTTCGTTTCGTATTAATTTAATTTCGTGGTAAATGATTTCGTTTATATTTGTTTTCGATGTAATTGTTTTCGGGATAATTAAAGTAATTCCTTAAAAATTCTTTCGTGATTTTCGTTTTTGTGGTATATATTGCAGACGTGATATACCTTTTCCACGGTTCCCTCATGCAGTATCACCTCATCACCTCAAGGTGGCGCATTCTGACAAAATTATATAGAAATCGAAATATATATATAATGTATATTTCTAATATTATTTTGTATGTACACTTTTTGTGTTTAAAGGCTAATAATATATATATTTATGTAAAAAATATATATTATTAGTATAATAATATATATAATACTGGAGTATGCATGTAGTGTGTGGGACCCATATAGGCAGATTGGAAAGAAGGAGTTAGAAAAGGTTCAGCGGAGGGCTGCTAGAAGAGTTATGGGTATAAGAATGAGAAAATGGAGATTAGTTGCAGATGACAAAAAGGTGTGGAAAGATTATGAAAGCGTGTCGAAAATGATTCAGACTTTGGAGTGGGAGCCACTCGAGGAAAGGAGAAGGTACAACCGATTAGGAAATTTGTTTAAAGTTAATAGGGAGATGGCAGGTTGGAGCGAGTTTAGCGATAGAACTAGGAAAGGTAGATATATTGGGAGGGGGGATCATCAGTGGAAGCTGGAGTTCATGGGTAGTGGAAGCGATGTGGGAAAGTATTCCTTCATAAACCGAACAGTGAGGGAGTGGAACTCCCTGCCGTCCGAGGTGGTGGGGGCGGAGAGTTACGGGGGATTTAAGAGTGCGTTGAGCACTATATTGCGAGCCACCGTGGTTTAGCCACATTTGCCGCAGAGCGTTAAAATCTAAATCTAAAAAATCTAATGTAATTATGTAATAATATTACGTGTATTAGTGCAAGACGCAAGATAAAACATATATAAGCAAATTTAGTTTAACAAATATTAGTATTTATTAGTTTATAGTTAAAACATTATTTATTTATTTAATATATGTTATAATATGGAGTAAAAACGGTGGTATTTTGTTGTCTCTTACATTTCAAACGTTTGCGCTAAGATATCCGCGCATGCGCATCGATGCGCATTGGTCTGGAAATCGTCGCTCCCTAGACCCAAGTATATATGATACTTGTTGCTCTGGTAGATGCAGTATGCATAATATATAAAGATAAAGTTGATATGCATGCTATAGGCGGCAATTGTGGTTACACCACGGTGGCTCGCCCCAGGCTTTCGCTTCTCATCCTCCTCTTGAACTCCCCAGAATTAACTGCCGGCCTCCACCACCTCACGGCTCAGCAGATTCCACTTTCTCACCGTTCTTCTGTAAAAAGAAAATTTCCCCACATCACTCCTGCTACCCTCATACAGTACTCCAGCTTTCACTCGTGGTCCCTCCTTCCCCTATATCCGCTTTTAACTGCCCCATCGCTCATCTCCTTCCTTCCCGTTTCTCCTTTAATATGTCTGTGCATGCATGGTGCGTCATTTTTAAACATATTCTCGGTGAAGGCTTCAAAAGTTAACTCTGATTTTGTGTTGTTCCCGCACCGTCCTATCCCCCCCCCCCCCCCCCCCCGCAAAAAAAAAATTTGAAATTGCATTTTAGGCAGTAATAAATTTTTTAGAAGAAATTGATTAAATTTACATACATACATAACATATAATATGACGCCATATCCCTTTACAGGGTATCATAAGCCAGCAGCATTATTACCTCGTCGGTCTACAAATTGCCCTCCAAAGCACTCGATTCTTGCATACTCCACTTGCTTCAGAAATACTCATAACACTCTTTTGCCTTCTGCACTCTCTATTACACTGTGTACTTTTAACACTTCTGTTCTTCAAACATTCTGCAATCACATCCAACCAAACCTTTTTAGGTCTACCTAATCCTTTCATGCCTTGTACACTACCTTTAAACACCTGTTTTGCAATTCGTTCATCACCCATTCTCTCAACATGTCCAAACCAACGTAGTGTACTTCGTTCATACTTGTCAATTACGCTTTCTTTCACTCCACACTCATTCATCACCCATGTGTTTCTCACTCTATCCATCCTAGTTTTACCACACATATTCCTTAGAAAACTCATACCAACAGCATTCAACTTACTTCTATGCTTTGTTTGACACACCCATACTTCAGATCCATACATCAAAGTTGGTAATAAGACAGAGTTATACACAGCTAGCTTAGCCTTATTCGCACAGCTCAGTGCGACACTACCCTGCCATACTACCCACAATCCTCCTGCCAGCACTTACTCTCCTATCAATCTCTCCATTTACACTTCCGTCCTCCCGAAACAACCTTCCCAAATATACAAATTCTTTCACTCGTTCCAGCTGTTCTCCTTTTAGGTCAATTCCTTTTGCCTCGTTGCTATCTGTACTACCAAACACCATTACTTTTGTCTTGCTCACATTGATTTTCAAATCCATACGACTAGTACTCACTTCCAAACGGTTTAACCTTCTTTGCAAATCATCTTCGCTATCAGCTAACACCAATGCATCATCCGCATACAACAGCAACCATAACATTATCGTACCCACACTAATTCCATTTTCACCTATACCAGCCAATCTTACACACTTATACATAAACACATTAAATTTAAAGCTCTTTATTGCATTTTTGGCAGTAATAAATTTTTTAGAAAAAATTTATTAAATTTATAGCTCTTTATTCATTATCAGAAGACCCCTAAATGAGAGGGGACGGAGGGGGGGGGGTGAGTAAGAAGATGGTCTTTCTTTCAAATTATTATAATTTCTATTATAATAATTGCTTTAATAGTTATACTGAGAAAAAATTCAAAATTTTCTAACATGGTAGCTTATGGAGAAAATTTTCCCGATGAGCACTTGAAGCCTCGAATCTGTTGTTCTTGAAAAATGCGATGTACTTTAATTACTAAATTGTTTTTAAAAGTTTCTGTCATTTTGTTGCAGCACTTGCTTGCAGCTGGTAGAACCTTTAAAGCTTCTGATGTGATTCATCTAGGCGCTCTTCTCAGTTCTTAAGAATTTTTGTCAGGTAAGACTTTTAGGCCTATTTTTAAGCATAATAATTTATCAAGGGGGGGGGAGCAACCGGCTATCTTTCTTATGATATATGTAGTGCGTTTGTCAAATTATGGAGTTGCATTTCTGTGTGACGTCATCAACGCCTTGGCTCTGATAGCCTCTGATTCGCTCTGTGCGATCACGTGACGAAGCTGCTGTTACAGCAGCTGTTCGCTGTACCAACCTACAGTGTGTAAAATTCCCATGGAGTTAGGAATAATTTCCTTGTAATTTCTATTCAACTTCATTTTTCATATAACGTCTACCAAATAAATGTTGCTTACAATTACAATACCCATTAACCTGCCATTATGCTTATTTTGCTACTATTCATTGTATTCGGAGCAGTATTGATTGATTAAATTTAACATTGACAAATTGTTAGTTCCTTTAGAGGCTTCAAGTTGGTGCGCCTCGCAATGTTTATTTGTGTCACTATTGTTGCTAAAGTTCATCTTGCACTTGAAAATGAAGCAAAGTGTTTTTTTTTTTTTTTTTAACTTTTCTCGGTTATAAATTACATAAAAAATCTAAATTTTGCATTATTCACTGTATTTTTTACAGTTTGGACCAAAGTTCCGTAAAGGAATTTTCCATAAAAAAATCTTATTCTTGGTGAAAAAACAAATTCACGTTTTTTTTTTTTTTTTTTTTTTACATAACTTTGCATAGGACAGTGGGAACACTGAAAAATCAGCTGACTTGAAGCCTCTATAGTGACGTCATCAACGCCCGTTTCAAACGTCAGTTAGTGGAACCGGGCTCGGCCAAGGCTACAGCGCCATCTACCAGTTTGTCTCTATTAACTCTATGTAATTGATACAGTATAAGAGTAAAGGTTATTATGGGAATTTTTTTTAAGTCGCCAAGAAATCGTATGTAGCCAATCAGAATGCTGGAAGGTGATCATGTGAGGCCCTTATAAAAATTGGTGCCACAAGATCACTATTAAGTCAAAGTTAAAATGAGTCTGTTTATCTACTGCATCATGGTCACATTATTTTTAGAGACTCTTCTGCTTTTTATAAAATTGTTTTCTGTGATTATGTACAAAAACTGCTCTCAAGAACTCCCCACTGAAAAATTTGCTCTATTATGCGAGTTTATTAGAAATTTTTAATTTTTTCTCAGTAATTATTAAATCTATTAATTTGAAAATAATATATCCTTTGCACCCATTTAGGAGTCTTATTATTTTGAATCAAGAAATTATTTTCCTCTAAAAATTTGCTTCAATAGCAAAACAGTATTATCTTGTATTTTGTTCCATAGGTTTAGATAGAATGGTTGGAACCTCACAAAATCAGCTGACTTAAAGCCTCTATTAGCTTTAGATCGGTGAAAATGAGTTACAGTAAAATCTAAATTTATAGCCTGACACTTGCCTTAAAATACATACGATAAGTATATATACACTAAAACCGTTGAAAGGTGTGACTTTTTTTTGCAGTTTATTCAACAGCAAAACAAAGTAGGGTATAATAAATTATATTCAGCAGTAAAATGGTTCATCAGGGGTGGCTCGTGACCCTTTTCTCTGGGGGTGCTGTCCGACATGGGACCAGCAGAACATCAATGGGTGGTTTGGGGGGCGGAGCCCCCCAATGGCCCGCCGCAGGCGCGATTTTTTTAAGGACACGCCCCTTTTATGGGTAAAATTATATGACAAAATCATATAATTATATAATAATGCTCCCAACAAAGAAGCATGCAGAAATTATATAAAAACAAAAAATTAATCATTTTATTTATAATTCGTTATGACATGCACTTAATTATGCGAGCGTATGACCCTTTTGAAATCGTGATTTAATGTTTCAAACTTAATAGATATATAATTTCCAATTTTTAATTATTTTTTTAATTCAAAAGTCTTCACAAGTGTGGTAAGAAAAATATATAAAATATTGTTTTTAGCCTTTTTTTTCAATAAAATAGTGTCAACCAAACTGCATTGTTAATATGTTAGTCTGTTTTTTTAATAAATATAATAAATAAATGATGAAACCTGAATGTCTGGTATAATTTTTACGCAATGTATTATTATGAATCATGAAAATGTAATGCATACTTTTTTTTAAGGTAGAGATAACACGCCCATTTTGATAAAAATCCCATTCATGAAAATGATAACAATAAAATGTTCTCCCCTACATCCCCTATCAGTAGCTAAAATATCAGGTTTACAAATTCGAGCTAGTTTTCGAGTTATTAATTTTTAAAGTTGGCCAATTTTGCATGGAAGTTCCATTTCTCCATCTCCATGTCAAATTAGTCAACTTCAAAAATTAATAACTCGAAAACAGCTCATTTTCGCAAACCTGATATTTTAGCTACTGCATGATAGGGGATGTAGAGGAGATTTTTTTTTTTTTTTTCGTAATTTTCATAAATGGGATTTTTTTAACATTGGGTCACCTGATCCGTGTTATCTCTACCTTAACAGGATTATGATTATTTTTTCTTAAATAAATAAATACTAATAATAATGAAATAATGTTTGATAATGCAATTTTTTCTTATAAAAATTTCATTTGTTATTTTTTTTATTAAATTTTGTCTTTCAAAATTTATATTAGATTCTGGTTGTCGCCTAATTTTGTACAAATTATATATTCTATGATCGATTTATTTGATGTTCAGTTCTGATGGGTGATTACGACACGTCAGTATAATTGGCTTGACCGCACATATGAGAGACCTCTCGAGCGGTATGACAGATCAAAGATCCCAATTTTTTATTATTGTTTTATTTTTTAATTTTTTTTTTTAGCCATGCAATATTTCTTTGCATATTTGCTGCTAAATAATGTACTGCCGGTACACGCAAAACCGGGAAAATAAGCTATTTTTCTCATCCTGGAGTAGTTAACGTATTCTTATATTTTGTACTGCACTCGTACACTTTTACAACTTGTTTTTGTTTTATTTTTGTTTGAATTTTCACATTAATGGTATAAAATGCTTTAGTGAATAATTAATAAATCTAGCTCCCATGTATATTGACTTGTACCTGGTAAACTTATAATAATGCATGGTCGCGATTCACGAACGAATTATGTTATCCAGATTTCTCAATTAATTCGATCGACGTTTAGTGTCATCGAGTTAGACTGGCGCTAACTGCGTGGTTATAAGTTAAGAATCCTGTTATTGCCGTTGTTCGAACGTGAGATCTCACGATTGTTTACATGCGTGCATGCACCACTTAATTTTCAAAAGACATCATGTATTGGTTCTTTTGGTACAGACATATTTTTTATTAAAGTAAAATAAAGGTGTTGGTCTCCATTTCTTAGATGCTTCAATATATTTAGTCAATCTATGTATATTCACTGATGAATGTAATTAAAATTTTGTTAATCGGGTCTGCTCAATGAAACCATATTACAGGAAATGTCTGAGAAGTGTTGTTCAAATTATTCCCGCATGTCAAATACCGCAAGCTCATTGGTCCTGTTAAACCAATGAGCTTGCGGGTACTGCCGACAGCACAGTCCCCGATCGCTCCAAAATCACACGGCTTGGGTGGGAGTTGAAGAGGAGGAGAATGAGGGAGGGAGCATTGCCTTCGGTACTGCTAGTAGTGGCAGTACTACCCTCCGCTAGACAGCGCTAAGGAAGTAAATTTACGCGGCAGCGGCAAAATTTTGATGATTTGAAATGTTAGAACTGATAAAAATTTGCTGGAAAGTTCAGAAAAATTATAGGATTATTTGATATTTCTAATTGTGTGTTTGTTCCCAAAATTTCTGGGGGGGGGCTGCAGTACCGCAGTACTATAGTACGAGCCGCCCCTGAATATATATATATATATATATATATATATATATATATATATATATATATATATATATATATATATATATAATCATATATGAAACCAACAATATTTTATTGCTGGAAATTTGGCTTAGTTACTGGTACATGCAACTGGGCTATACAAAATACAAAAAAAAAAAAAAAAAAAGAAGGCTTTATAATAAATTCTGACCGTCAACTCTTAGTGTTGGTCTCAAATAATAATAATAACATTTTCAGAGAAAAAAAGAGCAATAAAATGAAACATTATTTAAAAAATATTCACAAAGGAGAAAAAAATTTTAAGCTCTGAACTCAAAATTGAAAATACAAGTGGTGTGTTTAGCTTTTATTGAGTAAAAATGAATATATTTTAAACATTTTTCTATCCTTATTGCTCTACAGTACTGTATAATATTGTATACTGTGCTGCATTACAGTGAAATTACTGACTCTTATTTTGTTGCAGAAAGAAACCTTTTGCTAAGCTGAGGAGTAGACTGTCATCACAAGACAGTTCTCAAGTGAGTTCACTCCCTTTTTTTTTTTTATTGTCGTCATTTGCCTGTCAGACAACATTAATACAATGGAAGATATTTGTGATTTTAAACCACAGAAAGTTGTTTACTTAACAAGAGGTGCTTCTAAAAATGTAATAAATTTAAAAGAACCTTCTAACAATCTTATTGTAAATGAGCTAAAGAACAAGCAAAATCGTAAAAGGCAGGCATCAAAACTTGGTAAGAGAAACCAACAACAAAAAACAGCTGTGAAAGAAAGGAATTTAATTTGTGACTTTTGTAAGAAAACTTATGCTAAGAAATGCATTTTAGAATCTCATGTTTTGCTACATTTAGGTGTGCGGCCTTTTCAATGCACTTTTTGTCCTAAAAACTTCACTCAGCGCTGCACGCTAATGGAACATATTAGAATTCATACCAAGGAACGACCGTACAAATGTGACATTTGTAGTCGCACATTTATGGTCTACTCATCTTGGCATACACATAAGAAATCACATCAAGAACCAACAATACCGTGTGAATTTTGTGATCGTAAATTTAGATTAAAAAGTGAATTAAAAAGCCATGTAAACTGTTGTCACAATGATTCTCGTCCATTTAAATGCACACAGTGTCCTGCAGCTTTCAAAGTTAGGCCTGGATTATATGCTCATGTAAAACATCGTCATGAAGCAGTGAAAGACAGTGAAATGTGTGAATCATGTGGAAAATATTTTTCTTGTAAATTTAATTTGAATAATCATATTAGATCGGTTCATGTTGAGCCAAAAATTCCTTGCAATCATTGCACAATGTTATTCAAAACAAAACATTCATTGAAAAATCACCAACTTTATTTTCTCAATGAAGCATTAGGCAAGAAATTTGAAGAGAGGTCAAAATTGTATCCATTCCCATGTGTTTACTGTGACGAAATATTTGACGATGAAGAGGACAGAAAAAATCACTCAAATATAATTCATGCTAAAACTTTTCCGTACTTTTGTGAAATTTGTCCATACAGATTTAAACAGAAAGTGGGTTTGAACAAACATTTAATTAAATTACATTCACCCACTGTTGAAAAAGATCCATTAGTTTACTACCCATGTCCTAACTGTGGGAAAATGTTGATAAATGAACAGAATTTAAAGGAACACTTGAAAACAGTATCATGTAAGAACATAAAATGTGACAAAGTCAAATCAGATTTAGATAGTCTTATTCAAGTTTTTGACACAGATTGTGAATTTGTTGATTTTAGTTGTGTAAAAAAATTAAAGCAATATTAAAAACATAATAAAGGAGGAGAATATCTTCAAATTTATATTTTAGTTCTACAGTCCGCTGCGTATGCATGTGACTATTAAAAGACAGAAGATGCAATGTTTTTTCTTCGTTTTATGCAGCAATAAGTTTAAAGTAAAGTGAGTGATTGCATTTTTTTTTTAAATATTTATTTTCTAAAAATAATTTAACCTGCCCTCCATCCAAAAAATTCCATCTCAAATATCTTCTCCGGAATCACCACAAAGAATTCCCAAACTTGGTGTTTCGGGCGCCTTAACATGCAGCCTTATTGTACAGAAAACAGCTGTTTACTCAACTTGGTCCGAACTATAGTATTATTTAAAAAATACCTACGTAATCTATGATGAATCCTTTAATGGATTTTCAGATACAATATTTTTTTTTTACAGTGCCGTTTAAAATTTTGAAAATTTTTTGGATTAATTTCAATAAGGACTTTCAAGATTTTTTCCGGAAAAACGGAAACGTTAAAAAATTGTTTTATTGGAAAATCCATTATAAAAATTCATCATAGATTACGTAGGTATGTTTTTAAATGGTGCCATAGTTCGGACCAAGTTTGAGTAAAAAGCTGTTTTCTGTACCATAAGGCTGCATAAGGTTTAACATGCAGTTAAAGGCCTCCGAAACACCAACTTTGGGAATTTTTGTGGTGAAGGTATTTGAGATGGAAATTTTTGTTTTTCATTTCGCAATAGAGGACAGGTTTCATTTTAAAATATTTAAAAAAAAATGCAATAGCTCACTCTACTTTTAACATTATAAACAGATTGAAATTTAAAATGAAAGAGTTGAAGCCGTTCACCTCCTTTAAGGATTATTATTTATTGTCACTGGTCTTAGGAAATGGTAAATCACTCCAATTTTTCAGCATTGCATAGAGAAAAAATAAATAAAAATTCTCATGCAATAAAATACACCTAAATTCAGTGCCATTATTTTTTAAATTGAGATATAAAAAACGCATGTTATCAAATGCAAATTTCAATCTCCGTAATGGTACTGAATAATGTATTCAAATTTTAGCTTAAAAAACAATAATTATTTTAAATAGAATTATGATGAAATAATAATTATAGATAATCATTTACTTTTTGAGATACAAGCCTTCATAAAAACTGCACAATTCGGCAATGCTGCTCGTAGCTTAACGATTATTGTCACCGGAAGTTCCGCCATCTTTCTTTTATGCGCCGCCATCTTCTTTTCATACGCAATACATATGAGTGACAAGAACAAGCACTATTAGGAAAGCAGTGATCAGCACAGTAAAATATGTTAATTTAATAAAATGAATCACTTTAAACACTTTCTCGTGTATTTATTCATCCATCATCCTTGCAAACATTGAAAAACATTTAAATATGAGTGGTAAATAGTTGTACGCCGTTTTGACTCACTAGTCAAAATGGCTGCTCATGACCGCAATTCATTTGTTTTTTCTGCTGAAAAGTGTAAAGTTGTTTTTTGACGATTTGGCAACATTGTTATCCCATCCAGTTAAGCTACGAGCAGCATTGCCGAATTGTGCAGTTTTTATGAAGGCTTGTATCTCAAAAAGTAAATGATAATCTATAATTATTATTTCATCATAATTCTATTTAAAATAATGATTGTTTTTTAAGCTAAAATTTGAATCCATTATTCAGTACCATTACGGAGATTGAAATTTGCATTTGATAACATGCGTTTTTTATATCTCAATTTAAAAAATAATGGCACTGAATTTAGGTGTATTTTATTGCATGAGAATTTTTATTTATTTTTTCTCTATGCAATGCTGAAAAAATTGGAGTGATTTACCATTTCCTAAGACCAGTGACAATAATCCTTAACTGGATGGGATAACAATGTTGCCAAATCGTCAAAAAACAACTTTACACTTTTCAGCAGAAAAAACAAATGAATTGCGGTCATGAGCAGCCATTTTGACTAGTGAGTCAAAACTGCGTACAACTATTTACCACTCATATTTAAATGTTTTTCAATGTTTGCAAGGATGATGGATGAATAAATACACGAGAAAGTGTTTAAAGTGATTCATTTTATTAAATTAACATATTTTACTGTGCTGATCACTGCTTTCCTAATAGTGCTTGTTCTTGTCACTCATATGTATTGCGTATGAAAAGAAGATGGCGGCGCATAAAAGAAAGATGGTGGAACTTCCGGTGACAATAATCGTTAATGAAGTTTTTTAAATACAAAAACAAACAACCTCAATATTCATAATTCATACTGTACTACATTATGTACTAATTTTTATAGCATGCAAGTGCAGGGTAGAGTGGTGAACACATAAGAAATACTAATTTCTTAACTAAAATGTTATTGTTAATTATGTAGTGAAATATTTCTGTCATCATGTTTCTTTTCCAGATGAAACAAAATTTTCATTCCTCTTCTCGAGCTTTAGCTCATTGAGGTATAAATGTTTTTTTGTATAAATGAAATGTATCATGTTTATTTAAAATGAAATAAAAAAAAAAAAAATAATAAAAAATAAAATAAAAAAAAATAATTTTACTCAACATTAACAGAATTGTGCTGTGACATTGTCTACATTAAATTAAGTTGGACCTAACTGTTCACTTTTTGTTTGTTTTTTTTCACTTACAGTGCTATAACTGAAATAAATATTTTTGTGTACTGTTTAAGCATGGCAGTTGAACCAACGTTTTGTGCTTGCTTTCATTTTAATAACTTTTCTAGACTTTACAATTTGTTATTTGTTAAAACAATTCTTTTTATCCACTGTTCTATTACATTGTGTTGTACACTTCTAATTGGTTGCCATTATGTTTTGCCACTGTTAGTGGAAAAAACCCTCTACAGAATTTGAAAATACACCACACAGTTCTTGTGGCGCTGGTTTTTAACATTCAAAAATCGCGTGTCACTAGCATCAGTGGAGAAAAAATAAACACCAAACCTGTCCCATATTTTAACACAGCAACTGCATGCAATTTGTATTTCTTTCTTTCTGGTTTAATGTACTATTATATATTTATATATATTTTTTAATTTCTAATTTTCTTTTTCTGGACTCGGAGTGAATTTAATACTGTATATGCAATATTTGCTGCCATGCATGTAACCTTCTATTTGATTTTAGATTAAAAACAAAAATAAAAAGCTGCAATTTCCAGTAATCTGTTACTGGTTACTGTATATAATTTTGTTACAGAACCCTCTAAGCTAAGCTGAGGAATACCCATCCTTGTCACCATAAGACCTCTCTCAATATCAAGTGAGTCCACTGATTTTTCTGTATAGAAATAAAATAAACACTGTGTGACTGTAAGATAACATTGATAAAATGGAGGAGATTTGTGATGAGTTAAAACCACAGAAAGTAGTTTACTCAACAAGAGGTGCTTCTAAAAATGTAATAAATTTAAAAGAACCTTCTAACAATCTTATTGTAAATGAGCTAAAGAACAAGCAAAATCGTAAAAGGCAGGCATCAAAACTTGGTAAGAGAAACCAACAACAAAAAACAGCTGTGAAAGAAAGGAATTTAATTTGTGACTTTTGTAAAAAAACTTATGCTATAAAATGCATTTTAGAATCTCATGTTTTGCTACATTTAGGTGTGCGGCCTTTTCAATGCACTTTCTGTCCTAAAAACTTCACTCAGCGCTGCACGCTAATGGAACACATTAGAATTCATACCAAGGAACGACCGTACAAATGTGACATTTGTAGTCGCACATTTATGGTCTACTCATCAAATCAAATCAAATTATTTATTAATCTTCCTAGAAGACAAGTCACAGATAATACAATAAATACACATAAATAAATACACATTTATTAATACAATAAATACACATACACATAAATACACATCTTGGCATACTCATAAGAAATCACATCAAGAACCAACAATACCGTGTGAATTTTGTTATCGTAAATTTAGATCAAATGCTTCTTTAAAAAATCATATAAACTATCGTCACAATGATTCTCGTCCAATTATATGCCAACAGTGTCCTGCAGCTTTCAAAGATAGGTCTTCGTTAAGAGCTCATATAAAATATACCCATGAAGCAGTGAAAGACAATGAAGTGTGTGAATCATGTGGAAAACATTTCAAATGTAAAATTAATTTGAGACGTCATATTAGATTGGTTCATACACTTGAACCAAAAATTCCTTGCAATCATTGCAAAATATTATTTAAGACCAAAAAGAATTTGAAACGTCACCAATTCTATTTTCGTAATGAAGCATTAGCCAAAAAATTTGAAGAGAGGTCAAAGTTGTATCCATTCCCTTGTATTTACTGTGATGAAATATTTGCCCTATCTCTACGGTCTGGTTGAACCTGGTAAGGTGGCTGGTAGACTCTTACAAGCACTAAACCAGCAGTGCTGGTAAGCCGTACCTGTTCTTACCAGCCATCATGAAATGCTGATAAGCCGAACCAGGGCATACCAGGCAATACCAGCCACTGTCTGGTATTGCCTGGTATGATTTACCAGAAGATCTTGTAACTATATACTAATTTGTTATTATTTTTTAAATATTATTAATTTAACATATTAATTATAATATAATAATATTTTATATTATATTTATAATTTATACATAAATTATTTAATTAAATAATTTATTGATATACACTGTAAATATAGATTAATTATACAATTTAATTTTTATACTGTGTGGATCGACTGTTGATGAGAATTTACCAAAATACTAAAAAAAAAAACAAAACAAAAAAAAAAAAAAATTTTTTTGCACATTAATTATGGAATGAATTGATTTATTTTAATTAATAATTTATTTAAAAATTAATACAAATTTTCAGTCGTTTTTATGTTTTTATTAGTCACTGACACCTGGTGGTGAAAAAGTGAAGCATCATAGCAAAACATATGGAAGTGATTGAAGATGCCAACAACCGTGAAAATGACCTGTTTTACTGTTAAAATTGTGTTATAAAGTGACTTTGGAGGTAAAAAAACATCTTAACAGTAATAAATAAATCATACTGCTTAGGTGTAGGCATTAATGATTTACTTTTGTGCTCACAGAAACCCATAATCAAGGAAAAACCATAAGTCAACTGCAGATCATTGCAGACACAATGCCAGCAGTTTGTTCTTCTTGCTCTTCATTATTTTCCTTGCATGGTAAGTACATATTTTTATTTTGAATATTTTATGTTTCTCATCATTCAAATTAAAATCAAATATTTAATAAAAGCATACCTTCATGTTTTTTTTATTTATTTCAAAGATCGAATTGAATGATCAGAATCAAGATTATGCCACAACATTTTGAATCAAAGTTTTAATGTTTAATGTACTGTGCCCTGCAGGAATTGGCATACTGTGAGCCACTGAAAGATCCCAGACTACAGTATTATGGATGGAAGAGATGCAAGAAGAGTCCCTTTAAAAAGTTTCCTTCCATTCCTTAAATTTATTTCTAAATATGATTTCTGTGGCCGCCATTTTACCCGCATATCCCCACCCCGTCCCCACCTCTCAGACGTCAGCACTGCATAAGTCAAAACAAGTTTTGAGTGTATCATTTAAGTACCAAATAAAAATTTTAAATTTATTTTTTCTGTACTTTTTCGTATATAGAAAATTAAAAAATGATTTTTGATACTAAAAAAAACTAGCAAACAGCATATTTTAAGGCAGGAGGAGGGGGAGGGAAATTTTGATCTAAGCTTGCCAGGTAAGACCTGGTATCCCATACCAGCACACCAGGTAAAATCTTACCAGCCAGGCTATGCAGAGTGACCATTTCTTACCAGCCAGGCTGGTACGGATATAATGTTAAATTGTACCAGCAGATGGCCAAGTTTGTTACCAGGCACCTTACCAGGTTCAACCAGACCGTAGAGATAGGGTGACCATGAAGAGGACAGGAAGAATCACTCAAATATACAGTATAACAGATCTTAGTTTACCACTAAACAGCTCAGTAGACTAGACGGTGCCAGATATATCAGCCAATGAAAAGGCTAAAATGTCAGCTGGCCACCTTTTCATTGGCTGATATATCTGGCGCCGTCTAGTCTACTGAGCTGTTTAGTGGTAAACTAAGATCTGTTATACTGTAATTCATGCTAAAACTTTTCCGTTCTTTTGTGAAATTTGTCCTTATAGGTTTTATACAAAAATACATTTTAACAAACACTTAATTAAATTACACTCACCCACTGTTGAAAAAGATCCTTCAGTTTACTTCCCATGCCCTAACTGTGGGAAAATGTTAGAGCACAAACGAACTTTGAATAGTCACTTAAAATCAATATCATATCATGTAAGAACTCTAAATGTGACAAAGTCAATTTAGATTTTGATAGTCTTATTCAAGTTTTTGACACAGATTGTGAATTTGTTGATTTTACTGCCATAAATGAAAGCAAAAATTGAAAACTAAGCTTTTACATAAAAGAATTTAGTGATTTGGCATAATTTTTGTATATAGTAAAAGTTTTGTTAATGAGAGGAATGAAACATTTATCCTTAATGAAGGGACTGGTTTGATTTTTTTATGGTATTGTTGATACACTGATGTGCCCAAAGATATTATTGTAATATATTATCAATTACAGGTATATTTTTAAATATTTAATGTCCATGCAACTTCATATCTTTTGCAAATACTTAAATTTGTTTTTTTTTTTTTTTTAATCACTGTTTTAACTTTAAGCCTAAATAAATATAGGTACAGATCGAATATTTTAGAGATTCAAGGTCCGAGAAACTCCAATTTCAACAATGTTCGGTTTATTATCTTCTTTTCAAAGATAATAACCCAAACTTAATAACACATTATCCAAAGTGATCATAATTGGTTGTGATCACCATATTATCATAGTCATCAAACCAAAATTTTAATTATAATTACGTATAATAAAAATTAAATTTTCTTAGTAAACATAGATTAATATTAAGATAAGGTTTAATTAGAGTTCAGGTGTTTTTATTTGTTTGATTGACATTTTTATTAAGTAAAATATTAAACGTAATATGTAATCAATAATGTCTTAACTCGGGAGGTCCAAGAATTTGTTTTTTTATTTTTATCAAGATAACAGCCTTATGAAAGAGTCTTATTATGTTGTGTTTTATCTTTAGTTCTTGACTCTGAATTGAGCTTAATGAAAGTACAGAACTTTTACAAAAGCTTACGTATAAAGTTGTCCGACTTAAGTAGAATAAAAACCTACTGTAGATAATTATTTTTGTAATTAAAATATAATTTGCATTGTCATAAAATATAATTTTTGTATGTAAAAACTTTTATAAGGGTTATTATTCTATATAAAATAATTTAAGAAATATATATTTTAACATAATAATTGGTTGGATTTTTCATTTACACTATAGTTAATTATAGCAAAGCATGTCATATTATTAAACAAATGTTTTAAGTTCACGGAAAGAAAAGAAAACTTGTTATTATGTAGTTACAGTTTTAAGGGACCCAGGAATTTTTTTTTTTTATTATTATTTTTTTACAAGGATACACCCCTAAGAGCTTACAGCTCGCGGCGGGGTACTGGGTAGGGATAAGGTAGGGAACGGATAGTGGCCACGGCCTGCATGCTTACGCGTCCCAGCATTCGCTGAGGTGAGACCGAGGGAACCGTGGAAAACCTCAGTCAGGACGGACACCTCTACTTTTTCTCAATGGACCAAAGCAATGTCCAAAGCCTGGGGAACCACACACAAGTGCATCACTGCACTGGGTGGAAAGCGAGATGAATTTACCCCAGGGAGGGAGCAGCGTATTTTTTACATGAAACGGTCACCCATCCAAGTACTAACCACGCTCGACGTAGCCTGACTTCGGTGATCTAACGAGAACCGGTCAATGCACTGCGCCACGCTCGACCTCTATATCAAGGTCCTTTACCTTATATCGAGTATTAATTTCTATCAAGTTCTTCATATACCAGCAATGCTAGTTATATTTACGGGACCCCGCAATCTCCTTTATTTATTTATTTATTTATTTATTTATTTATTTATTTATTTATTTATTTATTTATTTATTTTTTATATTTATTCAGAAAACAGACTACAGGTTAGATAATCCGATTATAAAGAATACAATAAATAGTTCATACAAATTCTTCGTTAAAATACACACATACAAAAATTATTATAAAACTAAAATTTGGTAACATATAATACATTATATTTATTTTACATAATTAAACATGCATTTGAGTTATTTACATATCCTTGCAATTTCTTGCGAAGATTGATGGAAAATGTCAAGCGCCTATTTAATGTACAGTTCATTGCAAAGTGATTGAACTCTGGAAATAAAAGAATATTTATCAATATCAATTCTTGGGTTTGGTATCTAGAAAAGGTGAGATGATCTGTTTTGTCTCGCTGGTACATTTAGACTGAGCTCAGCTAGAATTTCAGGAAAGTCTAATTTTCCATCGATTAACTTCTTAAGAAAAAAGATATCACTCATATCGCTTCTGTATTTAAGTGTTGTTATTGCATATTTTTGCACAATGGGGTACTGACCAAAAAAAAAGTTGCATGTTTTTGTCAATATTTCAAAATGCACGAGAATTTCATGAAGAACAATCCCTATTACAGCATTCTACGACAATTTTCTGATTTTATATGAATTTTTAAAACCTCTCAAAAATGACGTCATGGCATTGAATCTTAAATGGGAAAATATATCACTTAACATTACCAAATCCCATAATTAATATTGAAATGTAACCAAAACTTCATTTACAAGGTTTTTAGGTGCTAGAATCATGATAATGAAGGTTTCAAATTCCTACCTCAATAACTTTTCATTTTAGCAATGTTAACTGATGCATTTTCCCATTTAAGATTCAATGGTATGATGTCATCAAAAAAAGTTTTAAAAATTCATATAAAATCAGCAAATTGTCGTAGAATGCTCTAATAGGGCTCATTCTTCATAGAATTCACACTACTTTTTATTAGTATTGCTAACTCAAATACCGGTCAGTACCCCATTCAGGATAATTTTGTTTATTACCCATGTAACACACTTCATCGGCTAAATATTGGTCAGATATTGGGAATATTGGCTTAAAATCTACGATATCACCAATATGTAGCCAATGTTCTTACAATATTGATATGCCGACATTGCCCAATTTTGGCATATAATATTCATACAATGTTGGCTAAAAGTTGGTAGCACAATATTTAATTTCACTACCTCGGTCCAATATACGTAGCCATATATTCATTAAATGTGGTTGTCCCAATGTCAATGCAACGTTGGCTGGGCATTGAAATTCGATGCTTGAAATGTTTATGTCGGTGCAATAATAGCTTTCTGATATTGCTGCGGTGTCAAAATTAAACATTGGTTGAATGTTGGCTAAGGATTGAAAGTCAATGTATCATATAAGAATTTGTAACAAATATTCAAACAATATTGATATGTGAATATTGCTCAATATTGGTGCTCGATATTCATGCAATGTTGGATTAAAGTTACTAGCACAATATTTAATTTCATTACGTCGGTCCAAGATACTTTGCCGTGTATTCATTGGTATGTTGTTTCCAAATGTCAATGCAACGTTGGCTGGGTATTGAAGTTCAATACTTGAAATATTTATGTCGGTACAATAATGGCTTTCTGATATTGCTGCAGTGTCAACATTAAACATTGGTTGAATGTTGGCTACGGATTGACAGTCAATGTATCATAGGAATTTGTAACAAATATTCAAACAATATTGATATGTGAATATTGCTCAATATTTGTGCTCGATATTCCTGCAATGTTGGATTAAAGTTTCCAGCACAATATTTAATTTCATTACGTTGCTCCAATATACTTTGCCGAATATTCATTGTATGTAAGTTTCCCAATGTCAATGAAACGTTGGGTGGGCATTGAAGTGCGATGTTCGAAATATTTAGATTGGGATTGGCTAAATATTGGCCCAATATTGCACCAATTATAAGTTCTAACTTTGTCAATAGATGGCAGCAAAATTAATTCAATTTAAAAAACACTTAACAATTAAATTTAAATTAATTTAAGTCACTGTACTTTTTTTTAAAAGTAAACAATTAATAGAACCATTATGCTGGGAATTTTTAAGACAATAAATATTTTAATGCTGTTGTTAACGGAATCAAAAATTAATAAACAATAAGAGAAACTCTAAAAAGAGATATAGATTGAAATAACAAATAGTCTATGATAAATATACAAGTGTTATACATTATAATATACTCCATCATCGAGACTTGGGAAAAAGTCTTAAAAAAAAAAAAAGCCCCATGATGCATGCAGTTCCATATATGTAATATGTTACATACATATTATTACCCTATGGAATCAATCGAATCCAATATTGTGCCAATATTGGTTGGCCATTCCTGAGATTTATAAAAAATATATTGCAGCAACATTTGCCCAATATTAAATTAAATATCTAAGAATGTTTATTTTAAATGTTGGTACAACATTGGCAATAAATATCTTCCAGCTATAGAGGTTTGTTGCAGCTGCACTATTTAAATGATATTAAAATTAAATATCCGAACAATGTTTATTTTAAATGTTGGTGCAACATTGACATTAAATATCGTCCAGCCCTAGATCGAGGTTTGTTGCAGCTGCACTATTGAAACGATATTAAAATTAAATATCCGAACAATGCTTATTTTAAATGTTGGTGCAACATTGATATTAAATATCGTCCAGCCATAGAGGTTTGTTGCAGCTGCACTATTGGACCAACGTCGAATTTGATATTGAGGCGATATCAAAACGATCTGTGGTGAATATTGCGCCGATCAAATGTGCTACATGGGTACTTGAATTTGAGTTTTTCCTAACAAGTTGCGTAATAACGAGTTTTTACTGTAATTAAAATAATGATACATCCGTGTAGTCTCATGCTGTCACTCATCATGAATTTTTATAATGCTTTATAATAGAAAGATTTTTTTTTTTTTAAATTTAACAAAATGCACCCTCACGCTTTAAAAGCACCATCGACCATCATAATATTTTTTAAAATCTCTAACTCTCAGATATTTTAGGCTTCATTAAATTTATAATATCAATTTAAAATATATTTTGTATTGCCACTAATTCTATATTGAGTTCGGACATTGCATAATAATAATAATGTAAATGTTTATTTTGAGCAGCAGGAAAAAACAGATATACAGTACAAACTTTTATACAAAAATTATACATGTGCTCAATCAAAATATAAGTGATGTTGTATAAGTTGCCAGGCGCGGATCCAAGGGGGGGGGGGGCGATCGCCCCCCCCCCCCAAAGGTCCCGAAATATATTGAAGGTATTACCACCCACCACCCGTCGCCCCCCTCCCACCCCAAAATTAAACATTGCAGAATAGGGCACCGCCCCTCCCAAAGCCGCGGGATGGATCTGCCCCTGTAAGTTGCAAAGTTTTGAGGCAATTTTAGACCCTATATATATGTACATGAAGCATAAGATCTATAATTGCATCAAAACTTCTTGGTTTATATGAATCTTTTCGGGAGAAATCCAGCTAGTAGAATAGCCATCAGAGCTAGTTGGCTGTATGAAGTCTTCTCGCATGTAGGATAAACACTGTGTGCTCCTTATATTGAGGGTAGCGTGATTTAAAATGCTTGCTAATGACCTTCCCACGAGAAAATAAGCGTGAAAATTGGAGTCAAATTCACTCGCGCATATTGACTCCAATTGACCCAAATTTGGCCCCTCGTTTATGTCAATATGCGCGAGTGAATTCACGTGTATTGAATCATTTTGGCGCAGATTGGCTCGTATATATTGACGTATTTTCACGTATTTTGACAAATATTGGCGTAAATGCCGGCCCAAATCCTTCGTTCGGCCTCACGTACTTTCAGGTATATTCACATATATTGACTCACCTATTTTCACCCATATTAACCCAAAATTGGCCCCTTTTATGCGTGAATATGCGCGAGTGAATTCACGTGTATTGAAGCATTTTGGTGCAGATTGGCTCGTATATATTGGCGTATTTTCACGTATTTTGACAAATATTGGCGTAAATGCCGGCCCAAATCCTTCATTCGGCCTCACGTACTTTCAGGTATATTCACATATATTGACTCACCTATTTTCACCCATATTAACCCAAAATTGGCCCCTTTTATGCGTGAATCTGAATGAGTGGATATTTCACGAATATTCACCCACTTTCACCTCTGTTGACCTGCATTGCCCCCCGTACTTGTTTCACTCATTCTCACGCTTTTTGACGCACTTTCACCCATTTGTCAACCAATTTTTTCCATACAGTCCCCTCATGCATATTGACGCATTTTGACATATTTTCACCCATTTGTCAACCAATATTTTCCATACAGTCCTCTCATGCATATTGACGCATTTTGACATATTTTGACACACTTTCACCCAATGGTCAACCAATTTTTTCCACAAAGTCCCCTCATGCATATTGACGCATTTTGACATATTTTGACGCACTTTCACCCATTTGTCAACCAATTTTTTCTATAAAATCCCCTCATGCATATTGACGCATTTTGACATATTTTCACGAAGTTTCACGCTTTTACCAACCAAATTTTTACACCAAGTCCGTTCATGCATATTGACACTTTTTGACATATTTTGAGAAACTTTGACCCTTTTAGTAACCAACTTTTTCCATAGAGTCCGTTCATGCATATTGACACTTTTTGACATATTTTGACGAACTTTGGCCCTTTTACTAACCAACTTTTTCCATAAAGTCCGTTCATGCATATTGACACTTTTTGACATATTTTCACGAATTTTCACGCTTTTATGGAACAAATTTTTTCCACAAAGTCCCCTCATGCATATTGACGCATTTTGACATATTTTGACGCACTTTCACCCATTAATTTGTCAACCAATTTTTTCTATAAAATCCCCTCATGCATATTGACGCATTTTGACATATTTTCACGAAGTTTCACGCTTTTACCAACCAAATTTTTACACCAAGTCCGTTCATGCATATTGACACTTTTTTACATATTTTGACGAACTTTGGCCCTTTTACTAACCAACTTTTTCCATAAAGTCCGTTCATGCATATTGACACTTTTTGACATATTTTCACGAATTTTCACGCTTTTATGGAACAAATTTTTTACAACAAGTCCGTTCATGCATATTGACACTTTTTGACATATTTTCAAGAACTTTCACATAAGTATCGATCAAATTTTGTTATTAAGTTCACTCATGCATATTATACATCACGCATTTTTACACATTTTCACGCACAACAGCATACATTTCTCGTCATAGGCTAGCTCACCGAACCGTTGAAGTTAATGCAGTTCCATAGCCTCGTCAGTCCATCGATACCTGAAATGTGCAAAGAATCCACAAAGAAACACGCTCGCAAATTTTTTACACAATGGAAATTGTTCTCACTTTTGCCACACCACAATTAAAAATGAAGAGCAAAATAAAAATAACAATTATAAGTATTATTACAAACAGAAATATATAGGCATACAGTAAAATGAGGCCTCTAATAAAACTTTTACTATAGGGTTGAATATTATAGCAATAAATTTTCACTGATTCCCTCTAGGCTTGAATAATTTAACTGAAAAATAATTTAATTATCATAATATAGGGCCAAACTTTAACTGTTTCAATTTAACCATCAAAATGAGCGAATTCATATACCTCATAATAGTAATTTTTTAAATAAGGAACTAATTTTACTTATCTGATATACGACTTCTCGTGTTTTAATCTTCTTTTTCTCATCTTGAATACACGACTAAACATCCGATTCTGACATTTTGTAAACACGTGCCGTACGGCCGGAGGGAACTCAACATCGCATTATCTCTATTTTCATCATTAAAAATGCGGAAAACTTGCAAATTTTAACATTGGACAAACGAATGATTACCTAACTTCACTTTAATTAACAATTTAATGTTCAGGAACAAGTAAAACTTCACTTAAACACCTCATAAACACCACGTACAATCATGAAACTTCCACGCACCTCTAGCTATGTCGCCATCTTGTATAGCTACCAACCGCCAAGTCGAATGACCGGAAGTTCCCCCACTTTCAATCCTTGAACAATTTTTTTACGAAGTCTATTCACGCATACATTGGCACTTTTTGACATATTTTCGCAAACTTCCACGTATTTACTAACCAAATTTGTCTACAAAGTCCACTGACGTATTTTGACCCATTTTGACATATTTTCACGAACTTCCACGTATTTACTAACCAAATTTTTCTACAAAGTCCACTGACCTATTTTGACCCATTTTGACATATTTTCACGAACTTCCACGTATTTACTAACCAAATTTTTCTACAATGTCCATTGACGTATTTTGACCCATTTTGACACATTTTCGCGAACTTCCACGTTTTTACTAACCAATTATTTCTACAAAGTTCACTGACGTATATTAACCCATTTTGACATATTTTCACGAACTTCCACGTATTTATTAACCAAATTTTTCTAAAAAGTCCACCAACGTATTTTGACGCATTTTGACATATTTTCGCGAACATCCACGTATTTACTAACCAATTATTTCTACAAAGTTCACTGACGTATTTTGACCTATTTTGACAGGTGAATGGACTTTGTAAAAAAAGGTGTTATCTTCCATAAACCGACTTTGTGGGAAGATTTGGTCGATAAACGTGTGAAAATGCTTGAAAAAGTGTAAAAATAGGTGAACTTGCATGAACGGACTTTGTGGAAAAAGTTGGTTAGTAAAAGGGTCAAAATATGTCAAAAAGTGTCAATATGCATGAACGGACTTTGTATAAAAATTTGGTCGATAAAAGAGTGAAAGTTCGTGAAAATATGTCAAAAAGTGTCAACATGCATGAACGGACTTTATGGAAAAAGTTGGTTAGTAAAAGGGCCAAAGTTCGTCAAAATATGTCAAAAAGTGTCAATATGCATGAACGGACTTTATGAAAAAAGTTGGTTAATAAATGGGTCAAAGTTCGTCAAAATATGTCAAAAAGTGTCAATATGCATGAACGGACTAAATGAAAAAAGTTGGTTAGTAAAAGGGTCAAAGTTCGTCAAAATATGTCAAAAAGTGTCAATATGCATGAACGGACTTTCTGGAAAAAGTAAGTTAGTAAAAAGGGTCAAAGTTCGTCAAAATATGTCAAAAAGTGTCAATATGCATGAACGGACTTGGTGTAAAAATTTGGTTGGTAAAAGGGTGAAAGTTCGTGAAAATATGTCAAAAAGTGTCAATATGCATGAACGGACTTTAAGGAAAAAGTTGGTTAGTAAAAGGGTCAAAGTTCGTCAAAATATGTTAAAAAGTGTCAATATGCATGAACAGACTTGGTGTAAAAATTTGGTCGGTAAAAGGGTGAAAGTTCGTGAAAATATGCCAAAAAGAGTGAATTTAAATTGTGTCAAAGTAGCTGAAAGTACGTCAAAATGAATCAATTTACTTCATATTAATTGTAGAGCAATAAATGCGTGAAAATGCTTGAAACTTTATCAAAATGGGTGAGTGAAAATAAGTCAACAGGCATCAATGTAGGTGAAGTTCACACCAAATTAGAAATACTTGGATATACGTGAAACTGCGTGAATCTGTACGAGTCAATTGTGTGAAAATATGTTAGTATATGTCAAAATGGGTGAGTGAAACTGCTTGAAATTCACCTATTTTGTTAAATAGCTGAAAATTTGTCAATATGCTTGAATGAAGCGTCAATCTACATGAGCCATACTTCAATATATTTCAATGTATGGGAATATGGGTGAGATTTTCACCCATATTGACGAATTATTCACGTTTTTTTTCTCGTGGGTTAATAGCTTTTAGATTAAATAAAATATATAAAAAGAGTGCATTTTACAGTGAAACTTTATGTAATTTTGTTACAGGACCTCTTAAGCTGAAGAATACACATGCTTGTCACCATAAGACCTCTCTCTATATCAAGTGAGTCCACTGATTTTTCTCTAGAAATAAAATAAACCCTGTGTGACTGTAAGAAAACATTGATAAAATGGAGGAGATTTGTGATGAGTTAAAACCACAGAAAGTAGTTTACTCAACAAGAGGTGCTTCTAAAAATGTAATAAATTTAAAAGAACCTTGTAACAATCTTATTGTAAATGAGTTAAAGAACAAGCAAAATCGTAAAAGGCAGGCATCAAAACTTGGTAAAAGAAACCAGCAACATAAAACAGCTGTGAAAGAAAGGAATTTAATTTGTGACTTTTG
Source organism: Siphlonurus alternatus (assembly GCA_949825025.1). Classification (NCBI taxonomy): domain Eukaryota; kingdom Metazoa; phylum Arthropoda; class Insecta; order Ephemeroptera; family Siphlonuridae; genus Siphlonurus; species Siphlonurus alternatus. The sequence continues at coordinate 20,155,790 of OX463783.1, read as the reverse complement.
TAAAAAAACTTATGCTAAAAAATGCATTTTAGAATCTCATGTTTTGCTACATTTAGGTGTGCGGCCTTTTCAATGCACTTTTTGTCCTAAAAACTTCACTCAGCGCTGCACGCTAATGGAACACATTAGAATTCATACCAAGGAACGACCGTATAAATGTGACATTTGTAGTCGCACATTTATGGTCTACTCATCTTGGCATACTCATAAGAAATCACATCAAGAATCAACAATACCGTGTGAATTTTGTTATCGTAAATTTAGATCAAATGCTTCTTTAAAAAATCATATAAGCTATCGTCACAATGATTCTCGTCCATTTAAATGCACACAGTGTCCTGCAGCTTTCAAAGTTAGGTCTGCATTAAATGGTCATGTAAAATGTTGTCATGAAGCAGTGAAAGACAGTGAAATGTGTGAATCATGTGGAAAATATTTTTCTTGTAAATTTAATTTGAAAAATCATATTAGATCGGTTCATGTTGAGCCAAAAATTCCTTGCAATCATTGCACAATGTTGTTCAAAACAAAACCAGCATTGGAAATGCACCACCTCAATTTTCTCAATGAAGCATTAGCCAAAAAATTTGAAGAGAGATCAAAATTGTATCCATTCCCTTGTGTTTACTGTGATGATATATTTAATTGTGAGGAAAGCAGAAAGAATCACTCGAATTTAATTCATGCAAAAACTTTTCCTTACATTTGTGAAGTTTGTCCATTCAGATTTAAAATTAAATTGCATTTAAAAAAACATCTAATTAGATTCCATTCACCCACTGTTGAAATAGATCCATCAGTTTACTTCTCGTGTCGACGTGTCCTAACTGTGGGAAAGTGTTAAAGAATAAGAATAAGTATTTAAATGACCACTTGAAATCTGTATCATGTAAAAACAAAAATTTCAAACCTGATTTAGATAGTCTTGTTCAAGTTTTTGATACTGATTGTGAATTTGTTGATTTTACTGCCATAAAAAATGAAAGCATTTGAGTACTCAATAGACCACTTGTAAAACTATGTTTTAGCAAAACGTAAACAAACTCATTCACCCAGGTATTGTTGGTTGTTGATTATGTGTATTTTTTTTCCAATACATTGGACCTTAAGGGAAATTTACAATTTTCACATACAGATTTCAACGCATTACATACGTAAAATTTTAAAAATTAATATATCACCGGAATCTGCAGTTCTTGGCCATTTATAATATTGAAAATTGCATTGGAAGACGGTTTCTTTATTTCAATATAGTAAATTTAGTATGATACCAAATCAGCCAATTGCATGGGGTAAGATACGTAACCAAGCAAGCTTCAGATTGTTTATTATTGCAACAGTTAAAATCAACAAACTGGAGTTTGCCTAGTTACGTATCTTACCCCATGCAATTGGCTGATTTGGTGTCATACTAAATTTACTATATTGAAATAAAGAAACCATCTTCCAATGCAATTTTCAATATTATAAATGGCCAAGAACTGCAGATTCCGGTGATATATTTATTTTTAAAATCATACGTATATCACGTATTGAAATCTGTATGTGAAAAATGTGAAAAACGTGAATTTCCCATAAGGTCCAATGTATTGGAAAAAAAATACACATAATCAACAACCAACAATACCTGGGTGAATGAGTTTGTTTACGTTTTGCTAAAACATAGTTTTGCAAGTGGTCTATTAGAAATTCATCATTGCATATTATCAGTTTTTTTATATATATAATTAGCTTCAAGGTTATTTATAAATATACAAAAATGTAATAATAAGTCTATAAAAAATTCAGCAGGTGGCTATCGTTGAACTGATGATAAAACATTATTGTTTCTTTTACGATTTTTTGTTAATTAATTCTTGCGATTTTATTAAACATCAAAAGGAGAAATGTGGTTTAAAAGTGTTTGATAAGAAAAAGCATCAATCTCAGGCAACTTGCTTTAGTTCTATTTTTAAATTTCAGAAAGTTGTGTCATATGTCATGCCACACCACAGTTAATTATGGACAGTATATGCATTATTCCCCCTCCGATATTTTTTTTATGAACATGAGGCTTATGAGAACCCCCGAAATTTTGTTCTGGATTTGCACCTGTATTATTCTACTCTATATACAGTTAAACAAGCCTTAGATTACGCCTGAGATCACAGACTAGACGTCGCCAAGGCGTAGTAATCTTAATTTTTTAAAAATGTCCCACAACAAGGTTATTTTAAACTATGGAATTTTTTAAAAATATTACATGCTTCTATAATATGTATAACTATTGGAAAAAAGTATAAAAAAGTAAGTTTAATTTGATTTCAAAATCGCGTCGCCACCACTTCGACCACTTTGCACCTCTTCCAGACGAAAGCCTGGGGCCAGTGGGGCCGCATGGAGCCGCTGTTGTGACAACACGTCGACACCAAAAATGCTAAAAACTTGAAAAAAAGTGGTGAAATTAAAAAAAATAGGCACCCTTACGCATTTAAAAGTAACATTCTGGATTTATTATAGCTTCTGGAGGCGTATATAGACGTATATTCCGATCTGTCTTTTATTTTAAAACGAACGCCTTTTTCCAGCTCAGCTGATCGGTTTAGTTCGATTCGGTTCGATTTAATTAATCGATTTCGAGCTCCTGTGACGTCACATTAACAAAAATCATGGCAGCGTGCCTTTTCTGTTCTGGTTTTAAAGTTCGCTAAATTAATGAACATTAAACCATGATGTCAGTACTAATAATAGGTTAAAAGTGTATTAGATACTTGGGATGGCCGCTAGGCAAGTGGATTGCCGCGCCCACGGCCGTGGCGTTCTCATAAACCGGCAAACTAAACTAGGGATGTGATGTTTTTTTCTAATCGAGCGCCTATCATTAAAAAATGAAGATCGTAACGCAAAACGGTACTATTTTCTATTCAAAATGTCTTCCATACGTAAACTAAGGTTTGTGATACTGTAAATGTAAATTAAAAGTTGCTGTGAAATTTATTCAGTGTCCAAACAAATGCTAGTTGATACTTTTTTTTTTTTTAAATTAATAATTAATTGATTCAGTGGTGATAAAGAAAAAAATTTTGTTTCACATTTATTTGACGAATTTTTGAATGACAAATCACTTTCTCTGTTAGATGTGTTAAGAATGTTGAGTTTGTTTTATGTTAAAACATCTGGAATATCCATGTGGCATGTTTTAATTGCCTTTTTTCCCAAACTTAATTGATAACATTTGAAGACAATCATAGGCGAGTTCTGTTAGGCACACAACTTCTCTTTGCTAGCTAGTTGTCAAATAGATACCTCAGTCTAACAACAATGGTAGCAATAAAAGGCATGGGGGAAAGAAAGAGGTCACCACCAAGACTTGTAAGCAACAATAAAATCACAGGTTAAATAAATGCTGTACAAAACTGATCCAAATTATGTAAAGACTATGCAGAGCTTTGAGAATCTTCCTTGATAGAATAGAATAGAATAGAATAGAATAGAATACTTTATTTGACCACAGGCGGTACATACAGTGACAATAAATTGTCACAATACAGCATTAGTCTTGTCAATAAATAATTAATAACTAAATACAACAACAAACATAAAAAACAGTGTCAAATGAACATTTCAGTCTTGTCAAATACAATGTTTGTAAAAACCAGGCAACTATAGGAGAACACAATGCATATAGGATTACTTATTTAAATTAATGAAACGTTATAAAAATATTACGAATACATCCTAATATTTTTCTTAGACGTATGTTTTAAAATGTCTCTTTCCGTTATTTTAAATTCATTATGGAAAAACAAATGCATCTCATAATACTCTTTACATACAAGTACTTTTTTTAGCAAATTTTTAAACAGAGTGTCACTTTTTATATTTTTTAACAAGTTTGGAAGTTGATCATAAAATTTTGCTGTTTGATAATACGAACTTTTCTCTGTGATTGATTTACTATGACTTGGAATGACAACCTTACAACTATTTCTTGTATTATATGAGTGGACATCATGAAGTATTTTATATGAATCGGGATGCTTTCTCTTATACATAATACAATTAAAAATATACACTGAAGGCAATGTCATCAACCCCAAAGATACAAAATGAGTCCTGCAAGATTCCTTTTGCTTTAAATTTTTCAATATTCTGACTGATCTCTTTTGAAGTGTAAAAATATTTTTAATATTAACTTCAGTAGTCCCCCAGAATATTATGTTAGCTGAAAGATGGGGATAAGCGTATGCATAGTATATTGTTAACATAATTTCCAGAGATACAGAATTTCTAATTGTAAAGAGTACAAAATTCGCAGAATTTAATTTCTTACTTATTTGATTCATATGAGATTGCCACTTTAAATTCTCTTGTATATTCAAACCTAAAAATTTAGTACTATCTGTGCGGTGAATTGTTTTATTTTCAATTTTTAACAGAATGCTACTATCCGGACATTTAAAATCAGTATGGAATTGCATATATTTCGTTTTATTTAGATTTAACATCAATCTAGTTTCATTGCACCAAGTTTGAAATTTATTAATTGTATCCTTTGCTTTCTCAATTAATTTTTTATTACTACTAGCTGATATAACTACACTTTTATCATCTGCAAATTGATTTAATACAATATCTGGTAATTTTTCACTTAAATCATTTGTAGCAATTCCATACAGATCCGGAGACAACCCCGCCCCCTGAGGGACCCCTAATGTCACCCTTAATTCAGGGGAATTTATAGTCTGATTAATATCATTTTCATCTTTATAGGTTAATTGCACATATTGTCTTCTATCTGTTAGATATGATCTAAATAACTGCAAAACATTATTTTCACAACCCATATTCGCTAATTTTGTAACAATAACATCATGATTCAAGGCGTCAAATGCCTTTTGCATGTCAAAATATAGTCCAATGCATACATTATTATTCTCAATATTATTATAAATGGGATTTAGAAAATCAAAACATGCCGTGGTCGTAGATTTATTCTCAACAAAATCATGCTGATTCTTACTTATCAAATCATTTGATTTTCTAAATTCATTTAGTTGGGGTTGAACAACTTTTTCAAATATTTTTGAAAAAACAGATTGCAGTGAAATTGGTCTATAGTTTGAAACATTTTTTTTACAACTTTTTTTTTTTTTTTTTTTTTTTTGATTATGTCCGTTGTTCCAGTGTTATGTATCTGTCTTAAATTATTTTAAGATTCATGATCTATAATTAATGTTCTTTATCTGTATATACACGTGTGATGACTAAACAACACTTAATTCTGTTGCAGAAAATGTACAAGCATGGAAGATCTTGATTGGAGTTATTCAACCCATTAGTATTGTATCAGAATTAATTCTTTGTAAAATAAATTAAATTATGGATGAAATTTGTGGTAGTTTAGAAAAGGATGGTTTTAATAACTCAATGAGGCGAGTTACTCGTGGATACGAGAAGGAAATATTATCAGCCAATAGTGGAAATTATGTAAAAATGAGAGATAAAAGTGTTAATAATTATAATATTATTTTTCCACTAAAAAAATCAAGTAAAAATATTGTTGAAAAAACAAAATCAATGGACAAGAAAAATGGTAAAAAGATTTCACTCAGAGGTGGCAAGATAAAACAACAAAAAACAGCTGTGAAAGAAAGGAATTTAATTTGTGACTTTTGTAAGAAAACTTATGCTAAGAAATGTATTTTAGAATCTCATGTTTTGCTACATTTAGGTGTCCGGCCTTTTCAATGTACATTCTGTCCTAAAAACTTCACCCAGCGCTGCACGCTAATGGAACACATTAGAATTCATACCAAGGAACGACCGTACAAATGTGACATTTGTAGTCGCACATTTATGGTCTACTCATCTTGGCATATTCATAAGAAATCACATCAAGAACCAACAATACAATGTGAATTTTGTGATCGTAAATTTAGATCAAAAGGTGAATTAAAAAGCCATGTAAACTGTCGTCACAATGATTCTCGTCCAATTAAATGCAAACAGTGTCCTGCAGCATTTAAGGTTCATGCTGGATTAAATGCTCATATAAAATATGCCCATGAAGCAGTGAAAGACAGTGAAATGTGTGAATCATGTGGAAAACATTTCAAATGTAAAATTAATTTGAAATCTCATATTAGATTGGTTCATGTTGAGCCAAAATTTCCTTGCAATCATTGCACAATGTTGTTCAAAACAAAACCGGCATTGGAAATGCACCAACTTTGTTTTCTCAATGAAGCATTAGCCAAGAAATTCGAAGAGAGATCAAAATTGTATCCATTCCCTTGTGTTTACTGTGATGAAATATTTAATTGTGAGGAAAGCAGAAAGAATCACTCAAATTTAATTCATGCAAAAACTTTTCCTTACATTTGTGAAGTTTGTCCATTCAGATTTAAAATTAAATTGCATTTAAAACAACATCTTATTAGATTCCATTCACCCGCTATTGAAAAAGAACCATCAATTTGCTACCCATGCCCTAACTGTGGGAAAATATTAAAAGGTAAACGCCATTTAAAACAACACTTAAATTCAATATCATGTAAGAATAAAAACTTCAAACCTGATTTAGATAGTCTTGTTCAAGTTTTTGATACTGATTGTGAATTTGTTGATTTTACTGCCATTAAGAAATGATGACATTTGAAAACTCAATGATGTAGTTCTTTGTTAATTTTTTTTGTAAATATCATAATTATTAATATTTAAGTTTTTAAAGAAATGGAACATTGCTAGAATTTTCTTAAAGGAGGGTAACCTCATCAACTGATGAAATTTATTTATCATTTTATTGATAATATGACATCTTAAATTTATTTTGTACTCCAAAAATGTACTCCAAAAAATCTTTCTCCTTCTAGAAGTTCTATCTGTTAAATTTTAAAATTTTGTGTCAAATTCTTCATGTCATGTCAAAAACTCAAAAGAAAATGTTAATAAAAGTTTTGTCAGCACTATAGGTTTTTGAAATTTTTACACTTAAATTGAGGAGAGTGGTGACGTTTTTTAGTGCAAAATTTAGGTTTTACATCTTCAATACTGTACAGCAATTTATTTATAAAGGTTATTGTCATTCCTCTTCTTTAAAGAATAAAATGTGGAAATTTATTCTTTTTTACGTAAGTTAAAAATGCTCTAATTTTGTTAGTTACCATTTCGAATCATATATTTATGATTTAGATTAAATTCAATAAATACACTGTTAGCAAGCCTATCTGTTGTGTTAATTTGTTCAATTTTTTATATTTGTGTAATGCTATTATTATTTTTTTGTAATACAATTTATAATATAATACAATAACTATATACATGAGGTTGTCCAGAGTGGTACGAGCAGCAGCAACACTTTGGTTGAATCTTTGTTGTGCTTCCTCAATCCATGCAGGACAGCGTGCCACCTCCTCACGCAGCATCTCAATTTCTTGCTTCAGGTCTTGAGCTTGCTCTTTGTTGCACAGGATGTCTTCCATAAGGCTTTCGTCGGGCATCTGTTTCCTCTCCTGACTCAAAGTGCGCTCGACTTGCGTCTTCTGTTGTTGTAAAGCCATCATCTGATTTATTAACTGGTTATTTTCCCTCCGCAGGGTCACACCGTTGTGACCCTTGGCTGGCATTAAGAAGTTCTTGCAGCTGCATATAAAACTCGAGTTGCCTGCGGGTGTCTTCAAGTTCAGTTTGTAATCCTTTGACGCGCTGTTTCTCTAGATGCAGCTGAACTTGAGCGTCCCTTTCATTGCGGGGGGAGGGGGAGAGGGTTGATTCTTCGATTTTCCTTGTTGAGCACCACGACACATCTTTGATGTTTGATTTTGATGGCCAGCAGCTGAACAAATAAGCAAGTCTTCAAATACTCCACCCCACTTCACGAACGTCGTTGCAGTACACGTCCCCGAAACCGCTTCGCTGTTAATTCACTGTTGAGGTAGGAGCAGGCCAGCATCAGTCCCAAAAGTTGTTGATGTTACGTGAGCGGGTATGTGTGAGCTATACTGGTTGTGAGCAGGTAGTCAGTGTGAGTTGTGACTAACGACTAACTTGTGAGCTGTGTGAGGCTGGTGCCAGTGAGTGCAGAACTATTACCTAGAGCTGACTGTTACTGATATATTGTGAGAAATGTGAGAATGTCTTCCCACAGGAACTTTTCTGTTTTTAATATTTAATTAAATCATGATTTTGATCACCTTAATAATTAATTTTTTCTTATTTATTCTTATTTTTCTTATGACAGAGACATCCATGTCTTATTTGATGTCTTAAGTTGAGAATGTTGACCGAAAGATTTATCTGACGCCGAGGTTTTGAGAATTGAGTATGCATTGCATACATACATGGTGCCAGCATATAACTTTTGACCAGCTCCTATCAATGGCTATAGAGGTGTCACATACTTACATTACATGAGCGAAAATAGCTACATACACCACCTTTTGGAACCTTTATAAAATTGAATTTCTGGCATCAATATGACATATGGATATTATGTAGTACCGTCTGATAGTCTGGTGTACTTTATTTGGTCAGTATAGAAAATGTATTTATTTTTATTTGTGCATATATTATTATGATATGATATTGTTTTGCCAAAATTTCTGTAAGTTAAATAAAATACAATAAATTTATGAAATATTTCATTTTTTTTCCAGAGGTAAAATAGTATTAACAAAATATATAAGTCCTAAAATAAAGTAAAATTAATTTATTATAATTCTTTATAACAGCTAGCTGACTCCACGGCACAGTAGGGCACAATTGGGCACAGTTAAGGTTCACAGTTAGGTAAGCTGTAATGCCCATGAGTATCCAGTAGGGCACAGTGTTTATATTAGGTACCCCAGAGCATCCTAGCTTTCTAAACTTGGCGTAACTTGGCACATTGAATACACTCTTTGAAGTTGTATCGACTATGAACTAGAAGGGGCTTAAATGATGCTTTAATTGATATATATAATATCCAACTGATATTTTTTTTCATTAAATAAACTACATTGGCAATATATCTAATTATTATCAAATTTATTTATTAATTTTGGACTTTGACAAAATTTATACCCGGATGGTAGCGCCATCTGTTTCTAAAAAATTGAAGTAAGAAAAAAAAAAGCAACATACAACATATGATATGGGTGTCATTGTCAACAAAAACAGAGATGCTGTCTCTTTTTTATTGGAAAAGTCTGCTTTGCAGTCTTTAAAGAAGGTAAGAAATATATTAAAAAGTATATTGAAATAGCAAAGTTCTTTTTTTTCTAATAAATTGCTTCTTTTTTACAGTGATTATTACAAATTCTAACATCATGAGAGGCCCTATCATAGCTTTTCTTTCTCCAGCCCAGCCCGCCCCCTTGAATTCTCTCTTTTCTTTCAACACTGAGGAAGTTATGCCCAGGCTAGCTACTTATGTGGTGAGTTAAATATTTACAAAATCTTTTCATATGTGTGTTATAATCTCATTTTCATAATTTTACAGGCAATGAATTCAACTCTGCTGCATGAAATGCTGATTAGTGGATTCTATCACCAGACATCATGGCCGCCAATATGCGGGATAGAGACAAAAGAGTTGCAGCTGCTAGCATCAATGTTTTAATTTTTTATGCTAGAGTACTCTGTTAATTACCATGATAAAATAAAAATATTTAAAAAACTACATTTTTTTAGTAATACGTTAACTTAATTAGCTTTAATGAAATGAAAAAATAAAAAATTAATAAGGAGAAGGGGCGGGGGAGAGCTACCAAGTCTAAACCATTGGTCGAACTGTGATTTTCACAGTTCGGCCATTTTGTGAGAATCACAGTTCAGCCAAGTGTCTTTGACTAGGTACCTCTGTGAATTTCACAATTGCGCCGAAGCACAAGGGGATTAACAACCGGGCTGCCAAGTTCAAATTACAATGTTAATAGAACACAAGATTGAACTTGGCACCTAACTGTGCCCAACTGTGCCGTGGAGTCAGGGATATAATTCAAAATTTCAGAAGGAATTACTTTAAGTGACTTCAGCTTTTCAATGAGCAAATTCCTATTGACCGAATCAAAAGCTTTTCTGAAGTCTACAAAAGCAATATATAAATGACCCTTTGGCTTCTCCAGTGCTAGTTTAATTTGATTATATACTGTGCATGGATACAGCTTGTATTGTGGAACGTCCTGGCATAAAGCCGTATTGCTCTTTTGGAATAAGATAGTGGGTTGAATCAAAAAGCCTGTTTGCAATTAATCTATAATAGAATATATATATATCTATTAAATTAATATATAGAATTTAAGCTGCGCGCATATGTTGATCCGTAAGACATATATATAATATATTGTCAGATCAGATGTCCTTTTGTTAATTAATCTTGATTGTCCTCGTCAGAATTAATAAAGGTTCGATCTAGAAAATTGCAATGATTAATTTAAAATAAAAAATAAAAGGTTCAGAAAAATTATATGTATAATGGAATTTTCAGTCCATATATATATGAGACTGAAAATTAAGACACAAAAAAGAATTTTATTTTAATCATTTATAGATCACATATTAGATCAGAATTTGATTCGATGCATCAAAACATAAATACAGATATTTTTTTTTTTTTTACAAGGATACACCCCTAAGAGCTTACAGCTCGCGGCGGGGTACTGGGTAGGGAACGGATAGTGGCCACGGCCTGCATGCTTACGCGTCCCAGCATTCGCTGAGGTGAGACTGAGGGAACCGTGGAAAACCTCAGTCAGGACGGACACCTGTACTTTTTCTCAGTGGACCAAAGCAATGTCCAAAGCCTGGTGAACCACACACAAGTGCATCACTGCACTGGGTGGAAAGCGAGATGAATTTACCCCAGGGAGGGAGCAGCGTATTTTTTACTTGAAACGGTCACCCATCCAAGTACTAACCACGCTCGACGTAGCCTGACTTCGGTGATCTAACAAGAACCGGTCAATGCACTGCGCCACGCTCGATTAACATTTAAATTATATATACATATGCACGTACATCATCTTGTAATTAAATATAACAATAAAGTACGTAAGTAATTAATTATAGCCTAAAAGTGACGCGCGGAGGGGCGGGGGAGGCCGAGCCGGGTTTTGATACGAAAATATTTATTTATTGTAAAATAAATAAATCTTAATTATCATGCCATATGTTTATGCAGAGCGTACTTGATTGATACTATTAATCAAGTACGCTCTGGTTTATGAATTGTGTACATATCGACAGAGTTGTGGTTTCTGCTCAGTTAATTAATGTCTGCTTTATAGGAGACATGCATGCAGCTGAATCTAGTTTTGTTCGATCTCTTCAAGCCATAGAGTTAATATATTGTACAATATATTAACTCTATGCTTCAAGCTCTAGCTAGCTTCAATGGGAAAGAATTGTGTTGAAACGTTCGCGCCAAAGTAATACTCGCTTTGTGTTTGCATGGCGATGCGACTTCCCAAGCGGCCCAAATATTTGTATTTTCTTGGCCCTCAAGCGGTTGTTTCAGGAAGTTTCAATTTTTTTCTCAAGTGTTTTTATAATATCAGCTTCTTAGAAAAAACATTGCGACCTCAATACGGCAGCGGAATGGCGCTTATCGTCGTCTCGATTATTATTTCTTATATTTTATTTATTGAAGAGTTATAAATGTGTGTGTGTAACTTTTATAAGCCTTTATTGTGACTGCAAGAACTGTATCACCACTATATGATGAAGACAAGAGATGGATTCATCCTGATATGAACGAACGAAGTAAAGGTTAGTACATGAGCAAAAGATCGGAACATTAGGCGTTGTTTATGTCCCGTTTTCATCAGTTTTGTTGTAGGATGCAATTTTTCTTTTCTCTTGTGGCAATTCTGTGTTATAACCTATTAATATAGTAATTACCTATGCATGTTTATAGCTATTTTTTTTCGTGTTACAGCAGAAACAATTAGCTGGCCAGGCCTGGACCCACCCATTGGATTTGCATGCCAAGGAGAAGGAAATCTCGCCCGCGGAGTGGAAAACTCGAACCTGGGACCATTTTGTAACAACTGTCAAATCTGTTATGATGTAAAATTTCTTAAATACAAGTTATAAAACCCATTTTCTCTGTGTTCTTTTGTAAATAATCATAAAATAGTAAGCAAATATATTAAAAAATAAACCGAAAGTGGAAGCCATTTTTATTTAGTGTAAGAAAATGAATAACGCAAAGCGCAACTTGACAAAGCTCGACCGACGCGCCACCTGGTGGTTGTTTCCGATAACATTTTCATGCTAATTGTACATATTTCGTTACATACAGAAGATGATCGGCCGTGGTGTTTGTCATTTGTTTATATTTTAGCGCGCATGCTTCAAATGATGCGACAATCAGCTGTCAACCAAAGTAGAAGAACTTTGGCTGTCAACCGTCAACCTGTGAGTCAACCTGTCATCGCTATAGCGATCTAGAGATGGTCATCGCTGTCATTACTATTTATTGTTATGATTCAAGTCTCTGTTGTTGCCTCATCCCAGAAAGAGTGCTATAATTATATAACCAGTTTAACCACTTTTGTGCTTTAGCCACCAACAATTAAGGAAAAAAATCAAGGACGTAAGTTTACATGTATATACTGTATATGTATATATGCGTACTGTATGCCTACTTTTAAAGTGCTTTTATACTGCATGTACAGTACATAATTATGCATACAGTATGCATATCATATGCCGATATATTATGATGATAACTGCCGTAGACGGTTCCCCAGGGGTTTCCCAAGGGCAGTGTCTTGGGTCCTTTATTATTTCTGATTTATATTTATATAGAGGATTTGCCAAGAGGAGTGAAGTCGAAGGTGAGACTGTTTGCAGATGACAGCTAGTGTTGTGTACAGGAAGGTGGAAAGTGAGGATGATGTTGTTGAACTTCAGCAGGATCTTGATATTTTGCAAGGCGGGTGGGTGGGTTGATGATAATGGGATGAAGTTGAATGTGGCGAAGTTTTGTGTGGTTGTGTTTGGCAGGAAAAGAACAAGGAGGGTGTTGCAGTATATATTGGGGGGTGAAGTTTTGAAAGAAGTTGAGAAGTACAAGTATTTGGGTGTGGTGTTGCACAGAAAATTGATGTGGAATGAACATATATTAAGTATGTTACTTCTAAGAGTAGAAATTTCTTGGAGTTTGTTATGAGAAATCTGAAGGGAGCTAGTATGTTCGTGAGAGATAGTGCTTATAGAGCCATGGTGAGACCGATGCTTGAGTATGGATGCAGTGTTTGGGAATGGGATCCATACAGGAGTGTTGGGGTGAAGGAGTTGGAGAAGGTGCAGAGAAGAGCAGCAAGAAGAGTTATGGGGCGTATGGGAAGATGGAAGTTGGTGGGAGATGGAAAGGAGGTCAGAAAAGAGTTTGAGAGTGTAACTGCGATGATTGATAAGTTGGGGTGGGAGTTGCTGGAGGAGAGAAGGAGAAATTGTAGACTTGGTGTTATGTATAAAATAACAAGAAATAGTGAGGGTTGGAGGGAGTTGAGCTTTCGTATTAAGAGAGGTGTTTACATTGGAAGGAGTGATCACAGTTGGAAGTTGGATTTTGTCGGCAGTAGAAGTGATGTGGGAAAATATTCCTTCATTAACAGGACTGTAAGAGAGTGGAATTTGCTGAAGGCAGAAGTTGTTGAAGCGGAGAGTTATGAGTTGTTTAAGAGGGTTTTGAGACAAGCAAACCCTTCGCGAGCCACCGTGGCGTAGCCACATTTGCTGCGTTAATTTTATTATTATTATTAACCCAGTAGACTGTGGTTATAATAGATGTATTAGATTTAACGATCTGCAGCAAATGTGTCTATAATACGGTGGCATGCAATGTATATATGCATATACTCAACGCACTCTTAAACCCCTCGTAACTCTCCGCTCCCACCACCTCGGACGGCAACAAATTCCACTCCCTCACCATTCGGTTTAGGAAAGAATACTTCCCCACATCACTCCTACTACCCCTGAACTCCTACTACCCCTGAACTCCAACTTTTTCCATGCACTCATGATCCCCCCTCCCAATATATGATATGTACCTCTCCGAGCTCAGCTGTCACTAAACTCACTCCAACCTGCCATCTCCCTAGTAATTACTTTAAACAAATTTCCCAATCGACTTGACCTTTTCCTTTCCTCAAGTGACTCCCACTCCAAACTATCTCAATCATTTTCGACACACTCTCATAATCCCTCTCCATACCATTTTGTCATCTGCCACTAATCTCCATTTTCTCATTCTTCCCATAACTCTTCTAGCAGCCCTCCTCTGAATCTTTTTTAACTCCTTTTTACCAATCTCCCTATACGGATCCCACACACTATAATACATGCATATACTCCAGCATTGGTCTTACTAACGTCTTATAGGCTTTGTCTCTAACAAATACAGTTGCCCCTTTAAGATTCATATAATTATATAATACTCTAAGGGAGCTATCTGTCACATATTTGGAAATTGCCATGGCATTCATGCCGTAGGACGCCGTAGCACCTATAAGAAAATCACAAAGAGACCTTGATTTTGCTACGGCATGCCACAGCAGTTTTCAAGTATAATATGTGAAGGCGGCTTAAGTATATATACATATTATTTAAGGCTAGAAAGACTGAGACTTATAGCATGCATGATGGTTGGGGTGGAGGTGAGTACTATACATCAGTTTATTTATTTAGCTTCCCTTATAAGATGTGACAATAATGCTGGAGCTCAGATGAGGTCACCTTCTCCACCTCACCTCAGCACGGTGAGTGACCTATTGGTATTGTAACTACTCTGCTTCTCATGTATGCTAATTAATTAAATGTCTCAGCAGTCTTATATATTGACTTGTTTTTAGTGCAGTGGCATAATTATAATATGGTGCCCTTCTATAAGACCTGGTGATCAATGGAGTATCGACCCCAATTTTTTTATTGCAGAAATAGATAGAGGGTGCAAAGTTATGCTATCCTGATTTTTGTCAGATTTTTTACAGCCCTAGGAAAGTATTTTTAAAAAATTATTGAAAGACCTTTTTGTGAAGTCACGCGTCGGTAAGTCCTATCTTTTCCTTAAGGAGAGGCGCCTCGTGACGTCACAAAAAAAAAAAAAAAAAAAAAAAAAAACTTTCAATAATTTTTAATTAATTTTAGTTTTATTTAATTTCAAGGCTGTTAAAAGTCTGAAAAAAATCAGGGTAGCATAACTTTGCACCCTCTATCCATTTCTGCAATAAAAAAATATATATACTCGATACTCCATCGGGCGCGCTTATAATTAAACCATTGCAGATAAAGTATGATTGATTTCTTATCTAGTTTCAGTCAGTGTATGTATACAGTATAATTATAATATATTGTATAAATATTGCTTTTATTAAAATCTGCATTAATGAAATTTACTGTAATCATTTGTTTCAGATTGCCTGATTTAAATATGGGGAACACTCTAGATAAAATAGAAGGAGAAGTATTTGACGTAGAGTCATTGCCAATTGAAATTGTAGAGCACATTTTTTCATTTGTTGACTGTGAAACTCAAGTATTTACATGTCGATATGTATGTAAAACTTGGAATGAAATAATAACAGAAAAATCATTACGGGATAAAGCTGCTCTTATGAAAATAATCCCGAAATCTGTGCCTAAACTTCCATGGTATTTCTACTACCATGCTTGCGAGAAGAAAATATTTGAAAGAAATCTTCTAGTTAACCCTTGTGGTGAAGGTATATATATATCACAATTATTTCTTTATCTTTCTTTCTGTTGGATCTTCTTGACATGTTACACAGTATACTACATACACAACAAAACCTACACAGTTCAAAACTTGCTAGTCTTAATTATGCATACTCTATAAAGATAAAAAAAAGTGAGTGAATTTTTCTAATCATGCTTGCATGGCCATGCGATTAATGTAAAATATAAATAAGTCCATCTGTAGTGGTTAGAGAATACAGCATTTGATTTTGGTCGGAGAGGTCCCCCAACTCTCTTTTAAACTTTAGTGAAACACATCAGATAACGGTTAATATTAATTAAATGCATGATCATGAATAATCTAATACAATTCTTGCCTCATTATGTAAAGCACTGTAAAAATCTAAAAAAAACTTACTAAAAGACTGGTAAAAAAAAAAATAAATAAATAAAAAATGAATTGAAATTGAAATTTTACCTCTAACTGTAAGTTGAGTTTAACCCGTTTAACCTTTAGAGTTACATGGAATTTTTTTAATGGGAAATTCACTGTTATTGATAATATCAAAATATTTTGAAAGTAATTAATTTAAGTACTGTAAGCAGATATATATAATATAATAATTAAAAAAAAAATATTTAACAAATAACCTTCAGTCATTCAAGCCTTAAGTTTACATCCAGAAATTAGATAATTTTCTCTCACTTCTACTTCTTTTTCTCAGATAAAAGATTTAACTATAATAGAGACAAAAGCAGTCAGAAAATTGCAATTTTCAGGCATAATCTAAGACTTGAAATACTTTATTTTATGTGAGTCTTTTAATAAACAAATTGTGTACATATAAAATAATTATTGACATAAACATATGAGCATCAAAGACAGAAGATTTTAAGTTATGCTGAATAGAAATTGCACTGACAGAGCGAGAAATATGTTTTAAATCTACATTATTCTGAGGTCATGTTTATAAAATGCTAACTTTTATCACATGTAGTTCAAATTACCTCAGCTCAAAATATGTTTGTTAAAGTTAATAATAAAAAATTTATACCCTTGATGCCATTTTTACCCTTTCGGGTGTGGCCAGGCCGATATTTAGCCTTGTCAGTAAGAGTTATCTTGCGACCATGCTGGGTACCATGCTCCCAGAACCCTTTCCTGCACTCTTCTGGGCTCCTATATAGCTCCTACTACCAGATCTGTGCAGCCTGCAGTGGCAGTGCAATACTGCAGGGTAACGGAGTATAGACAGCCGTAAGCTGCCTTAAAATTCCTCCTACCAACTCCATAATCTAGTAATCAGTCACACCCATCCCAACCAACAAACATAAATCCACTCTCGGACCAGAGCCAGGGGTAATAACCACTACACTACAGAGTGGATTTATGTTTGTTAGTCCCATATATGCTTTAATTGAGAAATATGTTCTGTAAGCTGTCCTCTATTTTGCAGATAACTTTGCTGGCTGGCTGCGAGACCATCAGGGCTATAGTGACTCTTGGAAAGTGGAATGTCCTCCTGTTGGCTGCAGTAGTATTCCAGATGAAGCTTTATCTGAAGCAGGAATTCCTAAGGAAAAAGTCCTCCCCTGCTTTGCAACCACATACACAGCTTGTAAGAAGATGCAGATTATAAGATTGGACAAAAATGTCAAACAAATAATCGATGAAATGCAGCCACCAATAGAAGTATCTGAATGGTTAGTAATTGTAAATTTTTCAATTTTATCCTTAAAATTTTAAGAGTAAGGTACCATGCCCAATGTTAAAAAGAATCCCACACATAAAAATTATTAAACATATATATCTTAAAATGTTCTCCTCTATATCCCCTATCAGTAGCTAAAATATCAGATGTATATATCAATCTATGTGTAGTTTAAAAATTCATAACTCAAAAACTAGATTGAATTTTACCACTGATATTTTAGCTACTGATAGGGGATATAGAGGAGAACATTTTAAGATACTCTTTATAATTTTCATGTGTGAAAATATTTTTAACATTAGGCACGATACCTTACCCTTAAAGCATTGAAGTTTCCAAGAGTCTTACTAAAAGCCAAATCATCCTGGTTTTGCAAAAAAAAAAAAAGAAAGAAAAAAAAAAAGAAAAAAAAAATGAAAAAAAAATGGTTACATAGGTATGATATCCATTTGAGAAATATTTAGTGCTGAAAAGATAAACAAAATATTCATAGTATATTTATTTATTTATTTATTTATTTATTTATTTATTTATTTATTTATTTATTTATTTATTTATTTACTTATTTATTTATTTATTTATTTATTTATTTATTTATTTATTTATTTATTTATTTCACATTAAATATCATTTGATACATTGTGACTACAATACATACTTAACATTTAATATATAGTGGGTGGTATTCACGAAGACTTAAGATGCGTTTTTCTTACCTGTTACCTGGTATAATAAAAAACACTTCTTAAAATATCTCTCCCCGCCTAAAACGCTCCTTAACTCTTTGTGAATACCAACCAGTGTTTTTAATTTTATTCTCCCTGTCAAAGAATTAATTGTGTTATACTTTTGTGTATGCTGGCACTCTAAGAAAGCTACCAAAGAAAAAAGTAAGGATTTTTGTGCTGTTTTCTTAAATAATTATTT
Source organism: Siphlonurus alternatus (assembly GCA_949825025.1). Classification (NCBI taxonomy): domain Eukaryota; kingdom Metazoa; phylum Arthropoda; class Insecta; order Ephemeroptera; family Siphlonuridae; genus Siphlonurus; species Siphlonurus alternatus. The sequence continues at coordinate 20,137,485 of OX463783.1, read as the reverse complement.
ATATCATACAGGTATGCTCCTCGCTTCGACTGTGGTTCAATATATCAGCTGAAAGTGGAACTTCTCGGTGTGAAAATGAACGTGATTGACACCTTCTCCTTTGAGATAACTCTAGAGGCTTGGACAGAGGCTATCTGGACCAAGGTAATTGTTTTTGTCTTTTTTTTTATCTCTGTAGTTTTAAATTTTTATATAAAAATACTATGACATCTAGGTGTGGGGCTAGTGTACATTTGGAAGATAAGATTCCTTCCTTAAAGGGGGAAAAAAAACACATGGGAGATGGATATATATACATATTGATCTGTCTCTCATACTCAAAATTTTTTATGACAGTAAAATTCTATTCTCTTCTAAATTATTCCACTACTTTAAAATAAAAATAATAATAATAATAATAATAAAATTGTTTTACAATATAATATTTTTTCAACTTTTTCAGTCCCATTTTTTTTTTTTTTTCTGCAAGTTTTATTTTCTGTATAATATTATTGTCCTAGCTGTCATTGTCACATCATATAGTATACACATATTAATATACATATACGTTGACATTCCCTACAATAAATAAACTACAATAAACTTTAGTCTGAGAAATGTTTTATTATTAATCAAATTGTAGATTACTAAATTATCTTCATAAATTATATTAAATAAATAGAAGTTACCAAAAATTTAGCTTGCAAAATACTTAAATATTTTTATTTTAATAAATGAAAGAAGAGTTGAGTTTCAGTCAAAGTCTTATTTTTAAAAAAACAGGTAAATGATGCAACAATCAATATGATGCATGCATGCATATGGTCACTTTTATAACATTTATTTATAGTGTTTTTAAACTAATAAGGTCCTAAATAGATGCAAGATTTAGGATGATAGTATAAGACCTCATCGTCCATTTTAAACCTCAAGAGAGTGTAAAGAAGAGTGAATGTACAGTATATGTATCATAAATTGTTGTTACAGGTGAAACATGAGTTCAAGAACTACGGGCGTGGAGTGCATTTCATTCGCTTCTACCACATGGGAAAAGATACACAATTCTGGGCGGAACACTATGGCTCTAAAATGACTTTGGGTTGTGTCAGGTTACTTAATCCTTACAAACCTCAACAATAATGAAACCAAGGAAATTGTCAATCATGAGTCACACTAAACATAACCAATTAAGAACAAAAGTAAAATTAGTCGCTCTTTAGATTTTGGTGCCTGGAATTTTATATAGATTCATAATTATTTATGATATTGTTGACTCATATAATGAAGTCAAGTAACTTAAAAAATAATAATAATAATAATAATGCTATTCGAAACCTTATCTCGTCAATATTAATTTTAACGTCAAAAGTACGTTCCATATTTTCTTTTGCAAAATTTTGTGACTTGCATTCTGAGGTGACAATATTTGGATTTTAAGGAAAAATTTGCTATATGTAATATATTGTACTTAGATTCCATTTTGTGATTAAAATATTTAAAACCTGTTAAAAAAGCGTAAAGCTCTTAAAAAAAATAATTATAATTTTTCTCTTGCAATTCACTGTATTAAAAATAGTAATGATAAATTACATATTTTGTTGAAAGTGTTATATTTATGCTTCTATAATCTATAGGTGAAAGGCTGAGAAGGAGGCGGTGACACCATATGCCATCTATTAGATAATTTGATGTACAAATTTTATAAAATATTTATATTATAATTATACTGCATTAATTAGCTTAGCTGTTATTATTTTTAAAACTCTCTACATATTAATAAAATAAAATTCAGTCACTTATATAGATTGATCCATCTTTGAAAAGAACTTATTTAAATTTATAATCCATCTGTTGTGATCATCAGTTTTTAAAACACAAATTTTGATCCATTATAATCAGTTTATCTAAATTTAAATTACCAGCCATTCTTTGAGCTTTTTATGATTACGACCTGATTACACGGCAAAGGAGATTTTTTTGAAAAATATTGGTGATAATTGTTGTTTTTTTTAAAAAAAAAAATATATACGTAATAAGTTTTTATTTGCATGCCGCAAATTGTCCTGTCCCAGCCTTAAATTAGATTTTTTTTTTCCAAATTACATAGATAAAAAAAAGCATTAAAGCATTTTTTACTTAACTTGTGCTGGCATATTAATTATAATAAGCAACTAGTTTAATTCTGCATAAAGTATTAATGATATATTGCTTTAATTACTATAATACAGACTTTTAATTGTTAAAAATATATTAAAGCTATAAAATCTTAAATGCTATGAAAAAAAAACTCCCAATGAATTACTTTAAAAAAGTTAAGTGAAAAAAAAAAGACAATTAACCAACTTACCATTAATTAACAATTTGTATAGCATTTAATTAAACTTGGGTAAAATTGCTGCATGTTTTATTTTGTACTTTTCTATTATGCATGTATTTTCCTATTTTGCTTGTTTATTTTGCCTATTATTTATGGGTAAGGTAACGCCACCAATGTTAAAAAAGTCCCTCACACAAAAATTCTGAAAAAAATTTAAAATGTTCTCCGGGCTCTATATACCCCCTATCAGTAGCTAAAATATCAGGTATACAAATTCGATCTAGTTTTTGAGTTATGAATTTTTAAAGTTGACTAATTTAACATGGGAGTTCCATTTCTCCATGTTAAAGTAGTCAACTTTAAAAATTCATAACTCAAAAACTAGATTGAATTTGTATACCTGATATTTTAGCTACTGATGGGGGTGTAGAGGAGAACATTTTAAATTTTTTTCAGAATTTTTGTGTGAGGGATTTTTTTTTATCATTGGTGGCGTTACCTTACCCTTAATATCATTTCTTTTATTTTAAGGAAAATAAACTGTTTTTCATTTACTTTAAAAAAATGGATTTATAAATGTGAATGAGAATGTTAAAAATAATAATGAGAATGTAATGTACATAAATATTAATTACTGCAAGATATCATATATATGAGAGATTTATATTTAATTATTGAGTTATACGTACTGAATATAATATATTTTATTGTGAATTTGTATATTTGAAATTTAAAGTTATAAAAATGACATTGATCTACTTACAAATGTAATCAAAATATTGAAATAAAATTTTATTATATTTCCAATAAAGCAATTTCATGAAAAAAACAAACAACAAAAAGAAATTTAAAAAAAAATAATAATAATAATAAAAAAATGAAAATGAAATGTATAACTAATATGTACTTTCTTTCTGTTTCAGTAATTTCTTTTGTTTCGGTACTTTCTTTTTGTTTCAGATAAAAATCATCTTTTTCTCCATTGTTACAGTTATTTTATATATGTATTTTGTATTTTGAATTTGGATAATAATATTTAGTCTCATAAAAAGTAATAATATAATTTAATTGGAACATTTTGTTTGTGTTATATAAATTTTAAAGTGACAATTTTAATAATAATGTGATATTAAATTAAAACTTTTGCTTGCAAAAAAAGTAATTCTTGCCATAGAATCTTGCCATTTTTGTTAAATCCTTTAATTAAATTATTTTGTTATTGCCTTTTTTTTTTCCTTAATATTAATTGATTAAATATGCTTGAATAAATTGTTTTAGCTTGAAATTTAATTACTATGTATTTTATGAACCGGCCGCTAAGATTATGTTAATAATTTTGGCTGGACATTAATGTATAAACTATTTATGAAATAAAAAAAAAAAAAAAAAGATCAATATATATGTTAAAAATATTTTTACCTTTAAAATTTAGCATATTATTTAATAATATTTTAATCATGATGAAGGATTGATGTCAGTGATAAGAAAAATAGGCTCAGTATATAAATTTATTTATTTTGAACCTTTTTGTTGGTCGCAATTGTTACAATGCCTAAAAACCATGTAGAAAAAAATTTCAAAACAATTTAACAAGCCAATTTTTTTTTAATTTTCAGCATAGGGCTTTCCCATGGAGAGACAAACTAAAAACTTAATTAAAAAAAACATCAGTCCGTTAAATTGTTTTGAAACTTTTTCTATGGCTTTTAGGCACTAATATCTGCCTCTCAAAAAAATTTCAGAATTTTTGTTAATTTTTGTCAAATCTAACTGTACTTTTTACATTTAAAATTTCCTTTCATCCTATTCTTTTTTAAATGCATTTTAATATGAAAACTCAATTTATTTTTATGAGAGAAAATCTTGTCACAGAAACCACACTGCAAAGTTAAAACTTTATCAATTGGGTTATCAAATCTGTTCACATCATTTTCAGAATGAAAACTAATATGAAAAATTGCATCACTTTCTGACACAAATCTTTTCTGGCATAAAGAACATTGAAATATTTCTTTATTTGAATGAATTGCTTTTATATGATTTGTTAATTTTTTTTTACTTTTTAGTTCAAAATTACATTGATCACATTTGTGTACTTTTGCATGAGATTTTAAGTGAGTTTTTAACGCAGCTGCATTTAAGAATGAAGTTTTACAATCTAAGCATTTGTATGCTCTTTCTTGAGTATGCACAGTCATATGCCTCTTTAACAGATGTAGAAACATGAACTTCTTATTACATACTGCACATGTTACCTTTCCTTTTTCAGATTCACTTAAATGAGTATATTTATGTGTTGTTAAATGAGCTTCAAGATAAAAACTAGCTCCACAAATATGACATAAATGATTTTTATCTTTTTCGTGTTCTTTTCTATGTGTATTAAGTTCTTTTCTATTAATAAATGTTTGTCCACAATTTTCACAAGCAAATGGTTTTAAATCAGGATGTTCTGTGGCCAAATGGACTTTCAATGAATCAAAATCAAGTTGTCTTTCATTACAAAAAACACAAACATTACTATGATTTACCATACAATGTTTTTCTTCAAGTTCTACAGATTTAAATTCTTGTAAACAAAAATCACAGATATATTTTTTATGACTCCAATAAGTATGTCTTTTAAGAAATATTTTTGTTGATATACCTTTGTTACAAGTTTTACATTCATAATTATGAGTATCAGATTTTAATGTTGGTAATATATTTGTATTTGAGCTTACTTCTTTGTGTGCTTGATTAAAATGTCTTTTAAGTCTACGAGATGAATAAAATATACTATCACATTTTTCACATGGAATTACATGAATTTCTTTTACATGTGATACTTGTTCTTCTGAAGTTAGGAAATATTCACAACATAACTCACAAGCATATTTCAAATGTACCCAAAAGTAATGAGATTTTAATCTATCTCTACCACTTAATTTTAAATTACAAATTTTACAATGAACTTTTTCCATTGGCCAATTTATTATGAAATTTTTTGGTTCTTTATCTTTATGATTAACTTTAATATGTTGAATAATATAATATTTTTTAGTTTCTTCATGATTACAAAATGGACATTTAAAAATATGAATTTCACGAATATGCCTATAAAGAAGTCGCTCAGTGTCAAACCAATCAAGACAGAATTTACAAATATGTTTACCATGATTAATTACAGCATGTCTTTTTAGAGCTACAGTAGATTTGAATGAGTCAATACAAAATGAGCAATGTAAGGAAGAAGTCGAGACATTTGAGGTATCACAAGAAGAATGTTCTTTGTTGAAATGATCTTTTAGTCCTCGAGGAAACGGAAAAACCTCGGCACAAATGGTACACTTGTACATGGTAGCTAGCTCGTACTCTGTCTTGCTTTCTTCAAAGTCGACTAGAGATTCAGTTGGGGCGGGCACTTCTACAGGAGATGGACAGCTCTGTAACACAACAATTGCAATTTAGTTCGATGATTTTTCAATTGAAAAAAATTTTAGTTTCAACTTCCTTTTATTACCAATTTAAATAACATAGGCCTATAGCTTTATTACACTATTACCATATCAAAGGAGAAATTCCATATTATTTTTTTCATTCTAGAAACTTTATGTTAGACCTGGAAACCATGAAAGGTCTTTAATTGGAATAAACCAAAAAAAAATATAATGTTCAGTAATATTGACAGAAATTACAAGGAATAAAGAGGCAAAGTTTCAAAAATGAATTTAATACTATGATCCATTAATGTTAGGTGAAAACTTCGATAGACTGCACTAAAAATTTTAACATAGTTTTACCTTGAAAATAGCACTTTGAAAACAAAAATAATAATACCCTTGACACCATTTTACCCTTTCGGGTGTGGCCAGGCCGATATTTAGCCTTGTCAGTAAGAGTTATCTTGCGACCATGCTGGCTGGGGCTTACCAGGCTCCCAAAACCCTTTCTTGTACTCTTCTGGGCTCCTACTACCAGATCTGTGCAGCCTGCAGTGGCAGTGCAATACTGCAGGGCAGCGGAGTATAGACAGCCGTGAGCTGCCTTCCTCCTACCAACTCTATAATCTAGTAATCAGTCACACCCATCCCAAGTCACGAAAAGTCTGCTGTGTTCGGGAATTGAATCGGGGACCTCTCGGACCAGAGCCAGGGGATTTAACCACTACACTACAGAGCAGTTCAAAAATGAAAATAAAATACTTGTCTAATAAATTCTGTTAATATATTTTCATTGCAGGTTTTCAATTTATAACAAAGTCTTCAGCTCGTTGTTAGTAAACAAAGTATCATTGTTGTGTGTAATGTCTGTCGCGTGAAAGGAAAAACATGGGACGGTTGTTGATTTACATGTTAACTTATGGAAAATGACTGTTAATTATGAAGTTGACACCGTTGCCTAGCGCCAACAATGCCATTACGTTCTCTGCTCTGGTGGCAAAATTAGGCACTACGTCGTCCCACGTTTAACAATGAAAAAGGCTTCATGCGGCAGACATTATAAACAATGGTTTGTTACAACCATTTTGCGAATAGAAGACTTTGATTTATAAATATATTGTATATTAAACTAAAGAAAATAAACCATTTTGGTTGTGAAAGGATAGGAATAACCTGCAACCTTAACCTTTACCGATCGAGAAGTCACATAAGGAAAAAATCTTGCGGTCACAGATTCACTCGATTGGTAAGGCCTTGCTAGTTATATTCCTATCCTTTTCTTTTTAATTATACAGTATATCATAAATAAATATATTGTATAAAATTGTTGGAATAAATACAATTTTAGATGATAAGATGGCAGAGAATTTATAATTCCAAAGCCTTCAGGCTGCATGACAAAGCCGACAAACATTACTTCTATTAGGACACTGGGATATGCATGCATTCTAGTTTTTTTTTATGGAAATAATTATCAAAGAAAGGCCAGTAGCCAAGTAGCAGTCCTGACAATAAGTTGGTTTCATTTAACTGGTTACTGAGCCTTCTATAAATATTCTTTCCTAGTATTACTTTGATTACCCTAAAAATCAAGTCACTGCTTGGACGTGTAAAAGTTCAAAAGTCTCACCAGGTATGTCTCTCGCTGCTCATTTTCTTCATTGAACAGCTTATTCAAAATCTCAGAGCCTGTCACTGCCAGCTGTTTTAAGTCATCCCATACATGCACGGTAAGGGCACACAGTTGACAAATGAAGTGTGGGAAGCCAATCTTGTCTGCTGAGATCTGTAGACAGAGATCAGAATTTTAGGATGTACCTAGGAAAATACTATAACAATGATTTGGTATTCACAGAAAAACGAGGGAACTTTTTTTTTACTTTCTTAGCCTTGAAAAATTGTTCTCCCCAATACTTCAAATGTGAAATACAGTATGTTGATATGTTTTAAACAAAATACATCATCACTGTTGACATATCTTGGAGTTTGGAATTTTTAAAGGTTAAGACTATAAAAAAATAAAAAAAAATAAAAAAAATAAATAAAAAAAAAAAATAAATAAATAAATAAATAAATAAATAAATAAATAAATAAATAAATAAAAAATGTTTTGCCTTCGAAAAAATTAAATAGGCTTTTCACCCTTCTTTATCTTGAGCATGTATAAAATGTGGGTATTAGATATTACAAAAACAAACTGAATGCTTTAAATCAATTCATTCAAACAATTTAAATAAGAGTTCAGTTTTTTAATGAACTATCTTAAAATGTGAGTACTTTAATGCATTCTAATGATATAATGAAATACAATGCTACACACTGATTTAATTTTGCTTTACTTAAATTTTCCTTCATCTTTTTTCTCCCTTTTTTTCTTTCTTTCTCTTTTTTTTTTCTCTTTTTCTTTTTTTTTTTTTTTTTTGCTCTACAAAATTAGAACAATCTGTTGTTATTTTTTAAGTAAAATCAGAAAAAAATAATAGTACTGTAATAAAAAATGTTGTCTGTAACTTTAAGTCACACAAACACTTATAGCCACTCACGTCAATGTTGAGGTATTTGCTCAGTGTCTCCACCAAATGTATCTGCTCTCCGGCCTCGTCCAACAAATCCAGCATGTTATCCTTGATCTCAGCGCAAACTCGGCAGCGTTCAGACATACGAGGCTTGTTAAGGTCCAGACCTGGTGTAAATAAAATAGCAAGAGCATTAGTCGCAAGATAAGGGCAATACAAATACAATTGTAAAGTGAAATTTAACTTTTTAATTAGCTGTATAATATATGACATTTATTCTAAATTCTGTAGTTGTTTAATTATTAATAATGTATAGACTGCAGAAAAACTTATCAATTGGTGATTCAAATTTAATAGAAAAAAATGCACACAATGCGACATTCAATTATATTATAATTACAGTAGTCAATACAGTAAAAACTTGTTATTACGTAAATAAGTCAAGGGACCCAGGAAATTGGGTTTACCTTATATCGAGTTTACCTTATATCAAGTTTTTCCTATACCTACAATACTAATTAATTTTTATGGGACCTTTACTCCGTTACTCAATATCGAGTTTTTACCTTATATCAAGTTACTTAATAACAAGTTTTTACTGTATAATTGTACCTCGTCCAGAATAATGAGTCTACTGCAATTGAGCACAACAATGAGCCGCCTGCTATGTCATGAGTTAAATTAATATAACAAAACTCATTGTTGCACTTACTTGATCACATTATCACCATGATAGTGTAAATTATTTTAACGGCCAAGCTCACGTGATGCCACTGCAACCCATATTGCATACTTTACAGGAACCTTATTTTGCATCAGCAGCGTGTAAGGGACAAAAAGTAGAAAAAAATTGATGATAAATTATAGATGGCAATTATTACATTTATATCGTTTAAATATTATCTGCTAGTTTATAAAGAATACACAAACTACATTTTCGTGTCCCTTTAGAGTTTAGATGATACAGTTTGACACAGGAGGGGAAATGAGGGGAGAACTGAGCATTATCCTGTAAGTAAGTAACCCAATAATCTCTTGGGGCTGGCTGCCCTATTAAGGTAGAGATAACGTCGGTCAGCTGTTTTTTTAGCTCCATTTGATTAACATGTGTAAACCTTAGCAAATTCACAAAAATTCTGAAAACTTTTTGAGAGGCAGATATTAGTGCCTAAAAGCCATATAGAAAAAATTTCAAAACAATTTAACAAGCCGATTTTTTTTAATTAATTTATTTAATTTTCAGCATAGAGCTTTCCCATGGAGAGACAAACTAAAAAATTAATTAAAAAAAATTGGCTCGTTAAATTGTTTTGAAACTTTTTCTATGGCTTTTAGGCACTAATATCTGCCTTTCAAAAAAAATTCAGAATTTTTGTGAATTTGCTAAGGTTTACATGTTAATCAAATGGAGCTAAAAAAAACAGCTGACCGACGTTATCTCTACCTTAAATACTGAGTAGTTATAATTACCGCGATCAAGAACATCTTCATCAAACTCCTCCAGGCTCTCGTTGTGAATCTCCACAGGTAGCAACTCAATTTCCTCTTCTCTCTCTTCCAGATGAACCTCACCGACAACAATAGACTCCACCATAGGTTTGACTTGTGTTCCGTCAGAAATTGGGGGGAAAGAAACTACGACATCTTTACCACAACGAAGAGAGCCGTCATTGCTCTCAACTACAGACAATTCTTCTATACAAATATCTGAGCTATCAACAACAGTATCAAGTTCATTTCTATCTTGTATTAACAATTCTTTTATACAAATATCTGATCTATTAAGTTCAAGTTCATTTTTATCTTCAGAAATATTTTCACTTAACACATTGACAGAAATATTCTCTTTAATATTTGATGATGACGAGTTGTTTACATTATCTTTGTCACTTGGTACTTTCATTAAATTGCAAGTTTTTATTCCATGTAACTTACTGGTCATATTTAAAATTTTCATATCAAATTTATTTTCTACAGAATTTTTGGGCAAAGAAACACTTTGATTTAAGGGAGAATTCCTGAAACTGTGGCTAGGTGCATCTTTCCTTGACACTGTTGTCCTGTTGCTGTTTGGAGGCTTGTTCAACTTAATTGTAGCGTGACTGAGTGCATCGTCAATTGTTGAAAGTCCGTCACAGCCATTGACGTTACTGCAATCATTAATCAACAGAATTAAAATACACCTATAGCTTATAAAACATGTAGACCATTTTAATGCATATGTATGGAAGAAAAAACAATATCATTCATATACTGTATGGTTATGATTGCTTGTTTTTTTACTACAGTATATACCTAGGCGAAAGCAGAAAGAGATTTAAGCTTGAAATTTGGTCAAATTAGCATTATCTGTAGCACTGGTAAATAAAGTGAATATTTTGCTATGTTTACATCAGACTGTTTTACTGTATACAATTGGCAACTGGGGGGGGGGGGGGGGATGATCTGTAGCTAAATGAAACTCTCGGAATAAAAACATTTACGATAATGACCACTTTTCAGATGCTGTGATAAAATATTTTGTTTTAAGGATGAAAGATTGTGGTCTCAAATAAATATTAATTAAAGAGGATATTAAAAAATATAATAATATACTATATTAAAATATAGCAATTTTATTAATTAATATGAAGATACAATACAAAAGAGACCTATAATTTAAAACCATTACAAATCTGACACTAGTTAAGACTGACAAAGTTTCATTTAATTAATAAAGTTTTTGACAAGTTGAAGAACTTCATTTGTTGGATTTTAGCTGAAGAACATCCGAGCATGTATGACAAAAAACAAGTCAAATAATAAGTTGCCCAATGTAAAAAATTGTCCAGTGAAAAAAATTTATAAAGTACAGTAACTCTAGTTTAAATTCATAAATAGCTGCAGTAATTAATACCTTAAAGGCCTTCTGAACCTTTTCACAGTATTAAGTGCACGGTTAGCTTTGCTTCAGTGTGATTCGGCTGCATATTTTTTTTTGTTTCAGTAGCACAAATATCAGAGATAATAGCCGATGAAGAAGCACCTGTGACGTCACTCACGCTCATTCAGCGGCGACAATATAGGGAAATCCCTGCAAAAGATAGGTTCACTCCCGCTGCAACCACGGACACAATTTTACTTCTGGAATTTTGAAACTTTACCAGGGCAGTCTTGATAGTATTTGTCAAATAGACTGAAAGAATTTTTTTGGTGGCGTGTGTACAGATTGAGTTATTGCGGTTGCAAGATAAGCTAAAAATTTAACATTGTTTTCCTATACAACATTTTCGCTCCTCTTTTTACCGCAATAACTCGGTTTTTATGAATGTCATCAAAAAAAATCTTTCAGGCTATTTGACAAATACTATCAAGACTGCCCTGGTAAAGTTTCAAAATTCCAGAAGTAAAATTGTGGCCGTGGTTGCAGCGGGAGTGAACCTATCTTTTGCAGGGATTTCCCTATATTGTCGCCGCTGAATGAGCGTGAGTGACGTCACAGGTTCCTTTTCATCGGCTATTATCTCTGATATTTGTGCTGCTGAAACAAAAAAATTTATGCAGCCGAATCATACTAAAGCAAAGCTAACCGTGTACTTAATATTGTGCAAAGGTTCATAAGGCCTTTAAGGGCAAGATAACAACACCAATGTTAAAAAAAATCCCTCACACGAAAATTATGAATAAAAATTTAAAATGTTCTCCTCTACACCCCCTATCAGTAGCTAAAATATCAGGTATACAAATACAATCTAGTTTTTGAGTTATGAATTTTTAAAGTTGACTACTTTAACATGGAGAAATCGAATTTTCATTTTAAATTATAGTCAACTTTAAAAATTCATAACTCAAAAACTAGATCGTATTTGTGTACATGATATTTTACCTACTGATAGGGGGTGTAGAGGAGAACATTTTATTTTTTTTTCATAATTTTTGTGTGAGGGATTTTTTTTAACATTGGTGATGTTATTTTACCCTTAAAACAAATTATGACTACTGCATCTCACCTTGAGAGATTGACTTTTCTATCTCTTGTCTTCTCCTGTGTTGCTCTCTCTCCTCGGTGAACTGAATCTCTGTCCGCACTTCCAGAGCTGTCAATATCAATTATACTCTTACAGTCTTCGTCCAGAAACTGGAACACAAAAACAAAATTTTTAGCTCACATATAGTTTGTCTAAATATGTATTTTTAATAGGACTATATAATTAATAGTTTTATTGGCACAATCCCAATTAATACTTGCTGACTGCCAAATTTAAGACTATAGTAGCTAAATAAATTATTTTTAGCCAAAATGGCTGAAATTAAGAGTTAATTTAAACTTATATGTTATGCAAAAAATTAATCTGAATGAAAATAAGTGATATACCAACTAAAAACATTTACTATAATAGTCAACAGTAAAAAACAAACATAAAAAAATATCAAGTTTGTTCAGATTGCCTGCACTATAAGCAAAGGAACTTAAATTTTGACATACCTGATAATCTTCTATCTCTATCTTAATGCTACCACCAGGGCTGTCTGGGGCTGTAGGTGGACCTTTGCTTTCTGGCTCCAAGGGGTCCTTGCTCTGTTGTAGACTTCTTGTCGTAACTATAACACAACCAGCAAGAATGTACTTTATTATATTTACTCTAGTTTGATTCCATAAAGAGAGGGGAGGGAAAATTTGGTTTATAATATACACCCTCACAAAGCATGAAATTCTGTACTTTGCTTAAATGACTTTGCCAATTTTTAACTATCATTATGCTGAAATAACATGTAAATCTTATAATTTGGATTGGGAACTGCACATGCACATGTTTGACTCAAATATATAACACCAATTTTGGCATTTTGCTAGACTCAAATATATAACACCAATTTTGGCATTTTGCTACAAGATTTACATTTTTTTTTTTTTTTAATTATGTATTTAAATGAAGAGCAAGCAGTAGATAATTGAAAAACTATAAGTAACTATATTAGTAAATACAGTGTAATTATGTAAAAAAAAATGTAAAGAATAAGTTGTATAATTAAAAACATTGTATTTGTTTTTGTTTAATTTATGCTCCTGTAATTGTACATTTATTTTGTTAAATGGGGATACCAAAAATAAAAGTGATACAGTAGAATAAAAAAATCATACAAAAATAACAATTCACCCAAAGTAGTTAGCAATAATAATAATAAAAATAATATAATAATAATAATAATTAAGCTACCAAAGTTTTAATGGCATTGGGTGTAGCACCGGTAGTTGGCAACACTGACGTATCTTCACCATGTTAATTTTTGATCATTGCTCCTCGGAGTAATTTTTATGCTAGAGCTAATCTGATTGCTGTAGTATCAAGATAATTAGTAGCCCAAGTGCACAATTTGGCTAAATAAAGCCTGATTTAAAGAAAAGTATTTTTTAGTAATTTTTTAAATTTACATGCATTTTTCTAAAATATAAAAAAAAAATACTTTTCTTTAAATCAGGCTTTATTTAGCCAAATTGTGCACCTGGGCTACTAATTATCTTGATACTACAGCAATCAGCTTAGCTCTAGCATAAAAATTACTCCGAGGAGCAATGACAAAAAATTAACATGATGAAGATACGTCAGTGTTGCCAACTACCGGTGCTACACCCAATGCCCTTAAGCAATAGAAATAATATAAACTAAAATACTGAACGTACCTGTAGAATTAACTATCTTCTTCCTCTTTGGCCCTTTAACTTTAGTTTCAGTAAAAGGAAAAATAGTGGGAATGTAAGATGGACTTGAAGGATGATTTACTTTTCGATTTCCATGAAAATGTGCACTGCATATAAAAGAGCACCAAGTTGGTTCCCATGCACTACCATCATGACTGAAAAAATTAAAAAATAAATATCAGCTACAGCCATAGTATCGTAGTAATAAATCACATCAAATTTGCTGTACACAGCTGAAAATTACTTCCTGATCCTTGTATCAAAATCCAGTTAACTAAAAAAGCTTAGCAGGTACCTATGAGGCTCTATTTAATATACAGTACGTTGTCTGGGATTGGATTAAATATGTAGCAACAATATTCTGTGTGGTGCAGGGCAAATTGTGATTTTTTTATATCAGCTGTCAAGAATTTCTGTTTTATTTCAGCTGTGATATTAATTATGTATTAGTATACTGATATATCGTCGCCTCAAAATGCAAATCACTTAACTACAAAAAAAAATTTGATAGAACTTTGATCCTTATGATATAGTGAGATAAGGTTTAAAGTTGCATCAATTTTTTTTTTTTTGTAGATATGTGATTTGTTTTCTGCTGAGGCGACAATATTGACTGATAGAGCCCTTATCAGTACACATAATTATTATACTTAATTAACTTAATGTACCTACTTTTTTCTATCAATTGCTTCAATCCATTTTTTACGAAGCTCAAAATCCCAAGGTCGAGATGGGAATTTGTAAAATTTTATTCCTTCTGTATTTTTATACATATTTTTACAGCCCACAACACAGCAGACACTTCTGGACTTCTTTTTCTTTAATGGTGACATTATACAAATGAGCTCGTCTTTAATTGTGAAGCTGAAATTTAACACAACATTTAACAGTAAAATATCAATAAACAGTTGAAATTTAAACAAAATAGGATATGACAAGCTTCAACTTAAAAATGCCGCAGCGCCGCATTCTGACATCGCTCCATAAGGTTTGTTAGGAGAAAAATCTTATTTATTTTTTCATTCAAATTATATGCTGCACAAAATCTCGAATATTTTTTATGTCGTGTAAAGTGATCTTTCCCGTGGCTCATATGAATTATTAATCTTGCCCTTCATAAGAACCACCGAAAAAAAATTAAAAACCAGGTACCGCTGGGTTAAAGGATAGGAAGCTTGATAGAACATGTCGTCGCGCGCAGTTCGCGCGCTAGATTTTCATTGGCTGAGAGAATTGTGTCGTCAATATTAAAGCTTCTCAATGGTAATAAAAAGCAAACTAACCCACTTTCTACTAAAGGTTTGTTTTTAATTTTCTTTGAACATGTATTTCTACATAAGGCTATTATGTGCAGAGATCTAGTTAAACTTCAACAAGTATTGAACAAAGTGGTTGACTGGTCCAAAGAGAACGGTCTAACTATCAATGCTTCCAAAACAAAAATTGTTAAATTTAGAAAAGGAGGTAGGCTTAGCAAGACTGATGTTATGTTTTGTAACAATGAAAAAATTGAGTTCGTTAGTAATTTCAAATATTTAGGAGTAACGTTCCAACAAAGAGGTACGTCCTTTACTTCCCATATTACGGATCGGTGTAAGGCAGCTCTCGCCGCTTCCTACGGTATTTCCAAATTGCCTCTGTTATCTGTAAATACCGCCCTTAAGCTTTTCCATCTTAAGATTGAGCCAGTCGCCACATATGGACTGGAAATTGTCTGGCCTTATTTAAAAGTTGGCGATTTTGAAATCTTAGAATCAATAAAGTCAAGATTTATTAAAAGGCTTCTCTCAGTATCCAAATTTTCATTCTCAAGGCTGGTGTATAAGCTTATCGATCAAGATTTTTTTGTCTCAGAACTTCAGAAGAAATACAATTTTCCTTGTACACCAAATTTCAATGATTTTATGAAAAACAGAATTTTGAAAGCTTCGGAGATAAATCCCAATTTTTATATTACCCCAGCATTTGTAAATTCTAACTGGCAAAACTGTCAATATAAAGACAGACATATTATAACCAGGTTTGCAATGCATGGTTTCCATCACCGTGTTTGTACGAAATTTGTATACCATGAAACCGATGACAACTGTGTTTGTAAATTTTGTGGTCAAAAATGTGAAACATATCATGCCCTGTCTTGTCCAAAACGAATATATTCTTTAGCATATTTAGCTAATAATGTATGATTTATACGGGTTAATTTATTATTATTATTATTTCCAAGTAATAATTATAATTGTGTTTTTTAATATTTGTTTTTTTCTATGTTCCTAGCTCAATAATTTTTAATGTCATATTATTTATATGTGTATAAGTTATTATTTATTGATTTGTCATGTTGTGTGTATAATATAAGATTTTTATTTATTTTATTTATTTATTCACATTAAATACCAGTTGGTACATTGTGACTACATTATACAGTTATTTAATATCTGAAAACACAAAAAGAAATTAGTAAAACAATACATACATACAATTTATAATATACAAATAATTCCAATATATATAAAACAAAGATTATCAGAAATAAGAATTGACACGTTCATTATTAATATTTTTCTTGTGAATAGAATAACAATTCTTTTTAATAAGATAAGTAAACAATTGTGTCTTAAAAATTGATATACTTTCAATTTGTTTTAAAGAATCAGGAAGTTTATTATACAATAACGAGCTCAGAAGGAAATGATCTCTTTTAGTTTGCTCGTAAGCTCCATATTTTTTATGGATTAGGTTTGACTGCCTAGTATTTGTATGTTTATGTAATACAGTCAACCGGGGTAACTTTGAAAGCCCGGGGTAACTTTGAAAATGAGGAAAATAAAGATTTGTGATTTTTTATAGACCAATCTAATGTGTACACTGAAGTTTTTTCTCACTATATGGTAGGAACATGTTATTAGCTAATAGAGAAAAATAGATTTAAGGGTTGCAGTTGATAAATTGGAGATAATTATTTTTTTTTACTGAAGAATGAAAAATGTGACCAAAATAAGAAGCCTGGAAATAAGCCATCCACAAGGTAAGCAAATACAAGTTGGAACTTGTAATGCTATTCAGTGTTATATTTCAACCCTTCTTAACACATGTACCAAAGGATTTGAAATTTTTCCTGTAACTTTGTTTTTTATGAATTTTTACTTTCAATGGGGTAACATTGAAGGGCTCGGCGGGGTAACTTTGAAGGGCTTTAGAGAACATCACTATTTACTAAAATGAAGCTTTAAAAAGAATCTGATACAAAATTTAGTGCACAAATCATACTATATAGCATTGCATCATACATTTCAATTAATTTTGAACTACTTTTTTCTCTTTTTAGTCCACCACAATGATTTTTAGCACTTTATTCTGGTCCGGTACTCCGTGGCGGAGCCAGAAAAAAGTTCCAAAAAAAGTCTTCCATCTTTCAGAATGTTTCTCCCATGAGAAGTGAGTAGGGGAAAGTGAACCCACCCATTGCCCATGTATTTCTCTATGTACCACAACATCAATTGGGGGGGGGGGGGGGGAATTGTCTATGCCATTACCTGTAAATAGCGGTACGTACTATTGTTTGACATTAAAACTATATTTGTCTCATTTCATGCCTGAACATTTTTAAGACTCAGTTACTGTTAAATTAATTTATTAATTTTATGATAAAGGTTAGAACAGAACTACAATCATACTAATTAAATTTTAATTTCAGATTCATTAAGAAATCTCTTACGGACTACCGGTAGGCCTGATTCGAGTACAGAAGAGATCAACAAATACAAAGAGTGTATACAATCAAGACTGCACTGATGAAAATTTAGACCTACCAGTAGGTCACCTAGCCATCACCCCCCCCCCCATGGAACCCCTTTTGCCTTCAAGTAGAACCAGGCAACCAAGCCACTGCCTCAAGTTATATTGCTCCTCGTCGGAGTATGAAAGTCAGAGTGAGTCCGCTAAAAGTCTTGGGATGGAGGGGTACAGGGACTAGAAGGAGCAGTGGGTGGGAGTTTTTTGAACTTAAGAACTATTCTAGAGGTGACCTAAAGTATGGACTCCCCCTCCCTCCCCTTCCCCCCTGTCTACAGGTGTCATCAGGTAAAAGTGTGTCTCCAGCACATTTCTCCAGGTCTGAAGTCAGAGTGAGTCAGCTGAGTCTGGTGGGGTTATGGAAGATGGAGGGGCAATGAGTGGTATATTTAGTTAACACGAATGACCCCAACCATGCATGACCCCTCCCCTCCCTTGCCTAAAGATGGCACTAGGTAAGAGTGAAGAGTGTCGACATTCCTCGTCTGTTGCAAAGTCAAGAGTAAGTGATCAGAGTGTGAATGACAAAAAGAGCTCAAACAATGATGACAAAAAATTACAAATGGGAATAACACAGATTATATATAGTGACAAAAAAAAAAAAAAAAAAAAAAAAAAACATGACCCTGTCTACAACTGACAAGTGAGCTCGTCACTGGGATTAGCGACTTAGCGACGGAACTGAGGCTTCACCTCTGGAACTTATCTGCTTGTCAATTTAAAGAAGATGTATTGTGATATTCAAAATGGTTCAACTATATGTTCATAATTGAACAGCCAACTGACCAAGGACTTCAAGTTCTCTGTTAACCATCCGAATACTATTCCGGAAATGATGTCAGTTCAAGCCTGAACATGAAGAGAAGAAATTTATAAAAAGTTTCAATTTAACTTTTTAAATTCTTCTGCATTCTTATAAAATTATTAATGTTTGTAAACATATATGACACAATATTGGGGGACATTCACAAAGCACTTTAATCCCAACTTTAGCCCCAAGTTTTATCCCTGGTATGTACTAAACTAGGAGCTAGACATGGTTAGCCCCTGGTTTAGCACCATGTTTAGTACCAGGGATAAAACTTGGGGCTAAAGTTGGGGTTAAAGTGCTTTGTGAATGCCCCCCAATATGTTCAGAGAGAAAAATAAATAAATAAAATGAATGTTTAAAATATTTGGAGGATTTTAATTAATTACTGTAATTAATTATCTAATTAACCTTTAATTAACTGCAAATAATGGTTTAATATGATACTAAGTTACTGAAAAATATGTCCAGAACAGTAAATTACATGGTAGGACACATTAATAAAAAAATTACACTTTTAAGTTGCTTGAATATAAGTGTCCGCAAGGCCCTTCAATGTTACCCCATTGCCGGGGTAACTTTGAAGGGCTTGTTTTAATTTTTTTTTACAGTTAATAATTGGGTCAAAAAAAAATTACAAACATTTTTAGACATCTCTAGCTAAGTTACACAACTGGTAATTTTTTTATTCGCCAGATATTTTTTTTTTTTAAAGTTATGATCAGAAAGGTAGTAAAAACCCTTCAATGTTACCCCGGTTGACTGTATGTAATATGTACACTGTAAGAGTGTTCAATAAAAAAACATTAATAATTTCTACATAATATTTGTTTATTCTTTTATTTTCAAGAACAGAAGTTATTTTAATGAAAATATAAATACTGCATCATATATGTACTGTACGCACACTGTATCAGCTCAGAACTTAAGCTTAATTTTAAAAGATCAATGCAAAATTTGAATGCAGTATCAACAACAGTACATACAGTATGATACATGCATGTAGATTTGCATACTGCAGTGCACATAATAATCTGCATAAAATATTCATATTATATACTATACTGTATGCATTTGGTATTTGGTACAAATGGTATGCATGTACATATACGACTTCAGCTTTATAATACATGCTGAAAACTATAAAAAAAAATCCATTGAGCTCTACACAAGGCCTTGTGTAGAGCTCAATGAAAAAATCCTTGTTTCATAATTAATTAATTAAAAATACCTTTATCCAGCAGGATAGTTTTGTGATTCATTCACAAATTTTACAAGAGAAAACGATTCCGGCTTTGTTGACAACTGACAACATACCGCACACAGCACAGTCAGTGTGCACAGCTGTTTATGGTCCCAGAAAATCAGTGCTACCAACTGTTTGTTTTTTATGAGAAAAGAAGAACTTTTGGTAGTTTTTCTTGAAATTAATAATTTAATTAATAATTAAATTGTATAGTAATTTCTTTATTGAACACATGGTAAACAGTGTACAATACAAATTCATTATAATAATAATAAAAAAACTTACAGCCTAATTAGATCATTTATAAAAGATTTATTAAACATATTCATATTAAAAGTGTTTGTCTATCTTATTAAATTGGACAACATACATGAAAAAATTTTATTGCAGAAGTAAATAGAGGGTACCAAATTATGCTACTCTGAATTTTTTCAGATTTTTTTGAAACCCGGAACTATTTTTAAATAATTATTGAAAGTCCTGTGATTTCAGTTGGCACCCCTGCAGCCTTAATAAAAAGGATAAATAATGGATGCCTATTGACTATTGACGCCTCCAGGGGGCGTGGCCGCACTTTCAATAATTATTTAAAAATAGTTCTGGGTCTCAAAAAAATCTGAAAAAATTCAGGGTAACATAATTTGGTTATACCCTCTATTCATTTCTGCAATAAAAAATTTTCATGTATGTTGTCCATTATTATTCTATTAAGCAAATAATGCAAAATGAAAATTGTCTATATTTATGTTGTTTGTATATTGTATACCATAAATTCTGTAATTATTAATATTGTTATTTTATTTATTTTAATTGTGGTATTTTGATGTTTGTCTATATGATTGTATTACTAATTTTGTTTTTTGTTTTAATTTATACAGCTTTTTTTTTTAATTTTGTTTATAGTATGCATATATGTATAGTCACAATTGTATCAACTGATATCTAATGTGAAATAAAAAAAAAATAAATAAAAAAAAATAAATAATTATATAATACCAAATCATAATAGTGTATTATTAAATTTATATAATTTTTATTTTATTTATTTATTCACATTATATTATAATTAATATATCAGTTATTGAAAACATCTTTTTTTTAATAGGGATACACTAGAGTAAACTTTTAATTTTAAGGATTAAAATTATAATTAACACAACAACAAATATGTAATATATATTCTGCAATATATTTTTATTTATACAATTAAATAAAAAAAAAATGCATTTTTATGCCATTAAATATAATATATAATAATTATGTATTTTATGATTCATAATTTATAAACAATATCTATAAAGGTGAACCCAAAATAATTAAGCTTAATTTTCAACAAACGAAAGCCGCATGTTAATATATACTATATATATATATATATATCGTGTGTTGAAAGATATATAGGCTGGAGAAACTAAAATTTTCTCAATGGTGGAAAAATGACAAGAAAAGCCATGGACCAGCAAACAGCGCAGTTAGGTTTACTATAAATTATTGCTGTAGAAAAATATTAACATTTTATGAAACTACCAATTTGTACATTTTTACAACATATACTGTATAATAATTAATAATACATAATATATATATATATATACTTAATATAGACTACATTATTTATATTGTATTATTTTGGTTTTAATAAGTATATAAGAATAAGCCTCTAATTATAAGGATCATGTGCTTATGGACAACCCACATGAAAATTTTTTATTGCAGAAATGAATAGAGGGCACCAATTAAATTATACTACTCTGATTTTTTTCAGATTTTTTCGAGACCCGGAACTATTTTTAAATAATTATTGAAAGTTCTGCAAGTTATGTTGGCACCCCTGAATCCTTTATAAAAAGGATAGGACCGAGACGCCTATTGACGCCTCCAGGGAGTGTGGTCGCACATTCAATAATTATTTAAAAATAGTTCTAGGTTTCCAAAAAATCTGAAAAAATTCAGAGTAGCATAATTTGGTACCCTCTATTCATTTCTGCAATAAAAAAAATTTCATGTAGGTTGTCCATTTTACAAGTTTTACCAAAATGCTAGTAATTTAATCATACTTAGCCTCGCAAACGGAACAATGCAAAGAAATATTAGCTAAGGTAGGAGTACAAAAAGCATCAAACTGAGCAAATTTATTCCGACAATAAATACACTCGTCAACTTTATGAAATTTCCTAATATGATCTTGTAATAAAACATTACTGACAAAAACACTATCACAATACATACAGACAGAACCTGTAGTATCTATGGCATCAGCAAATTGTTTTTCTACTCTAGCAAAATTAGCATCTTTTAATGTATAATGTTCATCTCTTAAATGCATAAGAAATTCAATTACCATACTAAAAGTACTGTTGCACATTGAGCATTGAAGGAACAATATTTTACCTTCTTTATGATTTTGTAAATGAAATTGTAATTCTGATTTTGATTCAAAGAAAGTATTGCATAATTTACAAGCAATATGGAATTTTAATATATGTTGATTCAAATTAAATACAGAATTACAATTATAATTACAATAAATACATGGTATTTTATTACATGTTTGTTTTGGTTTACTGTGAGTATTATAATGCATTTTAATATCAGATTCATTAAAAAATAATAATTTACATATTAAACATCTAAATCTTCTTCTTTTATATTTTCTTTCAGTATCATAAGTCAATTCTTGTACATTTTTATATTTACTTGTAACTGATGTTGCTATTACATCATCAGATTTTAACCTGTAGTATAATTGTAAATTATCATGAGCAATATTAAAATGTGTTTCACACTCCTCTCTACTTAAAAAATAATTTAAACAAACATTACATCTATAATAATTAGGATTTTTTACATCAATAAAAATTGTATGTGCTTTTAAATAATGATTCAAAAAGTTAATTTGAGAGGGGAATTTTCTAGAGCAAGAAAAACATTTTTTTGATGGTAAGGATTTTAACGCAATCACTTCATCATCACTATTTACAGGTGTAGGCACATGAATAGATTTTACATGATTTAAAATTTCATCTTGTGATAAGAAATATTTTGAACATATTCTACATTTAAAATGTGATCTTTTTGGGAGATTTTTATGGACTTCTTTATAATGTTTTGTCAATTCTATTTGGGAGTAGAAATAAAGGGAACATTTTTTACAATAGAGTACCTTTTTAAATTTAATTGAGGGCTCCTTTTGTACAGCTTTATCATCACATTCTACATTTATAGTTAATATTGGTTCAAATTTGTCTGTTGTCAAAGCAACATTACTATTCTCATGCCCATTTTGTGATGTGGTCTTGTTCTTTGATTCAATATCAGTAATCGGAATTATATTTGAGGTTATCTCTTTGTCGTGAGTATCATTTTCAGTTGTTAGATCTATAGTAAATAAGAGTGGAGATCTAAAAGATTTTGAGCTGCTAGCACCAGTTGAATTAGAGGGTAATGAATTCTGTTGTGAGAAACATTGTTTTGTCCAACATCTATCATCAATTGGTGCATCAATGGGAGATTTTGTTACTGTCTCTATTTTTGAGAGAAGAGGAGCTGACAGAGGCATAGTAGTGGGAATTTTAAATAAAAATGGAGGAATTGGGGGAATTTTTGTAGGAGTGATACTTTGTGAAATGTTACTCTTCGAGATTAAATGTTTGTTGGTTGAATTTGTAAATGGTGTTTTAACTGTTGATTTTTTCTCCACTGGATTATCATTTGCTAACTTTTTATGATCTTGTTCAATATGTTTAATAAGGATATTAAGAGATACAAATAATGCTTTACAACTAGGACATTCAAATAAATTTTCACATATTTTGCTACACGTAGTATAATGATCTATTAAAAGATTTTCTGATTGGAAAAAATTATTACAGGTATGGCAAACAAAGAGATCAACAGTTTGTATTGAATTAGATTTCAGTGGATTTTTAACAAACTTTGTTAAATCAATTATTTTTTTGCCTTCATAAATATCATTATTTGATTCAGTTACAACTTTATTATCATAATTTGTCTCTGTTTTTTTGTTTGTTGGTGGTGACGGAACTGATTTTTCCTTTTGTACTTGTTCGTGGTTAATTTCAACATCACTATCAGAATCAGACAAAACAATAGGGGTTGAAATATCACGTGCTTGATCATTGAATTCTATTTCAGGTAAATTTTCAATTATTTGAGGATCTGTATTTGAATTGGTTACATCACTTGAAATTTGAGAATTTGATGTTGCTAAAGGGTCTATAAAATGTGGAATTAATTTATAATTATTTAAATATAGAGTTCTTGAAAGAATTTGCCATGGTTCTAACTTATTAAAAATACAATGAGAAATTTGCAAGTGAGTGTCAAGAGTTTCGACAGTTTTAAAAAGTGTTTTGCACAGTAAGCACTCGTACATTTTTTTAGAGTTGGATACAATGGAAATTGCTTTTTGTGATTCAAGACGAGTATATGTATCATTTTTAACATAAACATAATTATTCTTACAAATATTTGCATGCTCCTCTAAGCAGTAATGATTTGGTATTACAATTTTGCATATATTACAAAGTAAATCTGTTTCTATATGTTTTTCCTTCAATTGATGTTTATTTAGTTGACAAATATATGAAAAAGATAACAAACATTTTGGGCATTTATATTCCCCAATTAAATTATTATTACATTTATTGATATGTGTATTATAAGTTGAAAGCAAATCAAAAGTCTTTTTACATTTTTTGCAGTATATTCTTGCACCGCAAGAAATATTTTTATAATGATCATGATATGATTGTGGTTCTACAAATAAATTCACGCACATGTGTACTGCAAAATTATCTTTAGACATATGCATTGTGTAACAAAATGGACATTTATAATAGGATTTGGTTTTTAACTTAATTTCTCTACGATGTTTAAGAGACTTGTAAGTTCTAGTTACCTTTAATACCTTCATGTATTTTTCAGACGTTGAAGAGTTTTTATTTTGTGTACCTAATTTTTTTTTTCTATTTTTTTTCTTTAAATGGTCTGAATCAACAACCAAATTTTCTACTAATAAATTGAAAGTCTCATTTTCACTCTGTTCGTTTGTACAAATTGTTTGAGTTGTTTCATTCTGTTCATTTGTACAAATTATTTTAGTTGTTTCATTCTGTTCATTTGTACAAACTGTTTGAGTTGTTTCATTCTGTTCATTTGTACAAACTGTTTGAGTTGTTTCATTCTGTTCATTTGTACAAATTATTTTAGTTGTTTCATTCTGTTCATTTGTACAAATTATTTGAGTTGTTTCACTCTGTTTGTTTGCAGGCATAATTTCTTCAACAATTTCAGGAACAGGATTTCGATTTCGTTTCATGGCTTCATCAATTTTATTAAGTATTAAGAGCTCTTTCCCTGTTAATACTACAGCATCATCAAAATTATTTCTAGGTAACTCATCATTTTTGGGTGTTTCGTCTGCACTAAGTGTTTCCTCAGATTTAATTTCAAGATTTTCTTGACACTGGGAATTATGAATATTATAATCTAATGTTGTTTGAAAAGTTATTTGACAAAAGGGACAAATTAATTTTGTAGATTCAGGTGTTATTAAATTTGAACTATTTTCTTCACATTCTAAATACACAGATTCAAATTTAAGAACTGAATTTGGTTGTACAGAAGTTTCAGCTGTATTTGGTGGTAATAATATTGTGCTTTCAGAACGATGCACTGCATTATATGGAGGAACTGATTTAGATGGCTTTTTAGTTTTAGATGATTTTAATATTTGTGATTTTAATAATTCTTTTCCATTAGTATGACATATCAACTGATGTCTCTTTAATGAAGTTTCATTCTCAAAAACCAAATGACATACAATACAAGAACGTTTCTTGCAGAATAAACTATGACATTGTATATTAAATACTAATCTAGCACAATATGTACATTTATACAAAGGTTCAGTTGTTTTGTTTTGGTTATCATGTACAATTTCAGGCGTAACATTTACATTGCCTGTTAGTTGTTGATGTCTTGCATGTTCGGTCTTGAAGTAGACTCTCGAGTTACTGGGTTGAGAAGGGGAGCAGGGGTTGAGTTGGGCTCCACGAGTTTTCTCACTTTGAGCAGACTGCGTCAGATATGTCTCAACCTGTAGATAATAGATCAGTGTCAGTTATCACTCATTTACCAGTATGGCAAAGTCTTCTACTCGCTAGGGTTGTAATAAATCATTTTATATACTATGTCCCATAATCATTATAATGCCTTTTCTATTGTTCACCAGCCGGGGGAAGATTCTACCCATAATAACACAGAGAATATGATGGCATCGTTGATGCTAGTTGACACTACCACTACCAGACAGTCATTTTTTATAAACAATGAGCAGAAGACTGCGTACTGCAAAGTACAGGTAAGGCTGATTGGGAAAGGAGATAAGCTAAATCTGTACAAGAAATTACTGTTAACAAGATACATTAGCACAAACATACTAGCCTATATTTTAAGTGCTTAATTTAACCTAGGATGAAGAATGGGCTAAAAAAAACTTTGCGAATAACCTCATTTTTTCAACTAAATCTACCTTACGGTTTCTCAAAGATAGCTGTAAAATATAGACACTGCAGGCACCCTCCTGAAAAACAATTAAATTGAAGTAGATAAGATTCAAAATAAAATTACGAGCATGTTTATGATGACACTATACATTAGGTTTGCTTATTTTTGCTACTAGTGTTGTCATGATTTTAACTTCTTGAGATATTAAAGTAGAGTGAGCGAAAAATTGACCGATGGTAAAGCTCATTCTCTTGCATGTAAAAAGTTACTTTGGAGCACCATAAATAAGCATCTGAAATCAGTTGAGACCGTCCTTCGTAAAAATTCTGAGCATTTGGGTCTAAAAGTCGATGACTTCGTCCATCTACTCCATGCTAACGCTCGAAAAACGTGGCTTCTTTTTTATTTGAACTTTAATTTCTTTCGCAATCTCCCGTAAAATGTGTTTAAAAAATATTCTAAGATAGAACATATTATGGTGAATCAGAAAGTGTCATAACCTTTATTAGCCCTTCATAAAAATTTTGAGAAAATTCTGATACAATACCAAAATCCGTGGCAAATTTTCATTTCAAATGTTGCGGTCTACGGGTTAACAGCTGACTGGATCAACGGGATCAACAACACTATATAACTTCAGCAGATGCTCGTATTGCGCAACTTGCATAAATTTCTACTGCGCAGCTTTTGAGGAGCCGACGTAACTTTTTCGTATGCACATATATAGTGCGTGACGTCATTCCCGTCATGCACTGCGCACTCAACTCGCTGACTCCTCTTTAAAACCTCTCACTTGTAAAATCCTCCTCTCCTCCCTCTCCTACCAATAACCTGGAATACGTTGCTGATGTTGTCTAATGAAATGTTTTTCAACATTTCACGATGCTCTCTGAGGCTCCTAATACCCAGTCTGGCACGCCAGATAATTAAGTATTGTTTCTAAGTAGGGCACATAATATGTTGTTTGCACAACATTAAGTGGTACAAACCATCTCAGCAGAGTACAGACAGCCATAAGCTGCCTTCGTCATATCAAAGAGCTTACATTGTAAAGAGATCGAACGCCCATGTTAAATATTTTTCCTATCTGTTGGCGTAGAAACCAAAGAAATGGACAACATACATGAAAAAATTTTATTACAGAAATGAATAGAGGGTACCAAATTATGCTACTCTGAATTTTTTCAGATTTTTTTGAGACCCAAAACTATTTTTAAATAATTATTGAAAGTGCGGCCACGCCCCCTGGAGGCGTCAATAGGCGTCCAGTCTCTATCCTTTTTATTAAGGCGTCAGGGGTGCCAACTGAAATCACAGTACTTTCAATAATTATTTAAAAATAGTTCCGGGTCTCAAAAAAATCTGAAAAAAATCAGAGTAGCATAATTTGGTACCCTCTATTCATTTCTGCAATAAAATTTTTTCATGTTTGTTGTCCATTCTGTAGATGAAGTTAAAAAGGACACGTTCAGGTCTCTGCATGTAGGTGGAGCTGCAGGAGTATCGGGTGTCGCGATGCAGCTGGCACCCCATCACAGTAACGCCATCTGAATGCTGATCCTAAAAAGCTTCGGAATAACGTAGCCGCACTTCTTTCAAGATCTGTGATGTTTGAACAAAATTTTGGCCATAAGCGTTCTATATCTCTACACTATAAGATCTCTGGTCATATCAACTCCATCATGTAGTAAGTCAGATACAGTACCCGTATAATCAAACTCTGGACCTCTCAGAAGAAAGACAGGCACTTTAACTACAGTCCAGTATGTACCGGTAATACACAATATAGCTGGTTGCATGAATATATATTATAAAGCATTAACAAAGCACCTTACCATAATAATTTTAATTTTGATAGCTTTGTTATTAATATAAGTAGCAGGTTGGACATAACTTCAATGATGGATGATTAGCTGAGTGGTGGGAGCGAACATAATGGAGTGGCAGCGGAAATAATCTCACCTCTCTAGGGTCAAGCAGAACTCTGCACGGCTTGCCTTGTGTGACATCACAGCTCTCTAGACATCTTTTTACACCTCGCTGCGTCTGCAAACAAAAATATAATTTTTACTTCAAAGGCAAAGAAAAAAACATTTATTTTTTGTTTCAATTGTAAATTACGCTACTGATCAAGATGCAAGAAGAAAATTTGAATGCACAAGTGACATGGGACAATGAATACAGTATACATACTGGCAACATCGCCCTGCTTGTTTTATACAAAATATATTTGCCATCAGTGATAACACAGCTGAATATTGTCTGTGCATGCCTTCAGTAGTGACATTATTCAAGGAATGATGTATATATGGCATACTTAAAAACAGCATTCACTACGTTTACATGACGGTGTTTAATGCGGATCCGTTGACGACGCCTCATAAGAATAACATTATCCGTCGTCAACGGATCCGTATTAAACACCATCATGTAAACGTAGTGATTGTATGCACGTAAGAGATATTTAAATACGTACATTATATACGAGCTTTGAAAAACTGAAAGAACAGTCACACTGCAGTGGCTGCTCGTGAAAAGAGAAAGGAGGGAGGAAAGGGGCTACCAGGCTATTGAGCTCACAAAAGTGGTTGCAGAAATTAAAATAAATAAATAAACCTAAAATCTTTGGTGTTAAAAAATACAACAAATAAAAATTATAGATGAATTTTCCCAAAAAATATTTATTATGGACACTGCAATACTTATGCCCCCCACCCCCCTTCCTTGTGAGCCACCACTGCGTAATAATTACAATGCTACACTTACAGTATGCATATGGTATGTACACTTGATTATCAAGCTTTTATTAAAGCTGCAGTTGGCATGGCTTGATATTATTGCTATGTTTTTTTTATTGCATCAGCTGATTCTCTAAATATTCCAAGGTATTTTTACCCCTCCGCTGCAATTAGCGTTTTAGCTGTGACATGCAGCTTCAGCCTCCAACAAAATTGATTTTTACCCATAAAGCTTTCACAAAATCAAAATTTGCTACGGCACTCCCCAGAAAAATTAAGCTTGTCTTGACTTTCTTACGAAGCTATATTTTCTGCGCCATGTTAGGGTGTGATCTGTGACCATAGTATCAATTTTCGATTATGTGAAAGCATGGCATTCTTAATGCATTCAGTATCATATACATACATACATGTACTGTGTATCATACAGTATGCATACACACACCACAATACAGTACGTAGGGGGGGCTAACTGTACTGTACAGTACGTAGCGGATATGATAAAATGCTTCACTCTTTTTCTGCAGATCCTCGGGGAGTGATAATGCGATCACCCCCCCCCCCCCAAGGTGTCTCCAAATACATTGAAGGTGTTACCATGTCTACCCATCACCCTCCTTCCCAACCCAAATTTAACGTAGGCAGGGCAGGGCAGTCTGAGACTGTCCTGTAGGAGACTGCCCTGACGTAGGGTCCCACACCCCACCCCCCAGAGACGAGCGCTGAATTTGCCCCTTTTCTACTATGTAATATATTATAATCAAGTTCATTATGAGTACGTATACATAAAGGAAAGTTTATTATGCACATAAACGAACCTGATAAGAAGATTCACACTGCGGTGAAGTGGATTTGATACAGCCTGTCTGAAAATGACTTGCAGTAGATAGGATTTCACTGCTTGGTTGACTCGACTGGTTTACACTGCAGGATCTTTTATCGTGATCACTGACTTGTGTTTGAGACTCAACATCAGAACACTGATAATCTAAACTTTCATCAACAATTTCTATCTCGTCTTTGATTTCAATGTTTTCATAAAATTCACCAATGTCACCAGCACATTCAATGGTTGCTGTATTTGTAGGGTCATTATCAAGTTCCATTTTATCAGTATTCATATTTAACCAGGTTATTATTATATTCTAGCACTTATTCAATAGTTCTAATATACAAATTACACCTAATAACATTAAATACAAGCAAAATTTGATAAAATTTGGTTTGAGCTCCCTTATGTTTACGTTTTTTCAAGTGCAGCTCTGAAAAGTGCGCAACGTGCGGTGCCATGGCGATGCGACTTCCCGAGCGGCCCAAATATTTGTATTTTCTTGGCCCTCAAGCGGTAGTTTCAGGAAGTTTCAATTTTTTTCTCAGTTTTTTTATAATATCAGCTTCTTAGGAAAAACATGGCGACTTCAATACGGCAGCGGAATGGCGCTTATCGTCGTCTCGATTATTATTTCTTATATTTTATTTATTGAAGAGTTATAAATGTGTGTGTAACTTTTGTAAGCCTTTATTGTGACTGCAAGAACTGTATCACCACTATATAATGAAGACAAGAGATGGATTCATCCTGATATGAACGAACGAAGTAAAGGTTAGTACATGACCAAAAGATCGGGACATTAGGCGTTGTTTATGTCCCGTTTTCATCAGTTTTGTTGCAGGATGTAATTTTTCGTTCTCTTGTGGCTATTCTGTGTAACCTATTAATATAGTAATTACCGATATATGCATGTTTATAGCTATTTTGTTTCGTGTTACAGCAGAAACAAGCCTGCAGCTGGCCAGGCCTGGACCCACCCATTGGATTTGCATGCCAAGGTGGAGGAAAATCTCGCCCGCGGAGTGGAAAACTCGAGCCTGGGACCATTTTGTGACAACTGTCAAATCTATTATGATGTAAAATTTCTTAAATACAATTTAAGTTATAAAAACCATTTTCTCTGTGTTCTTTTGTAAATAATCATAAAATAGTAAGCAAATTAATTAAAAAATAAACCGGAAGTGGAAGCCATTTTTATTTAGTGTAAGAAAATGAATAACGCAAAGCGCAACTTGACAAAGTTTGACCGACGTGCCACCTGGTGGTTGTTTCCGATAACATTTTCATGCGAATTGTACATATTTCGTTACATACAGAAGATGATCGGCCGTGGCGGTGCTTTTTTTTTTTTAGTCCGCGAAGTTTTTAAAAAATTCAAGTTGCAGGCAGGGTCTCCGAGTTGCCTTAAATTTAACGTAACGTACGTACGACTGTAAATTTTATAGACTATTGACCTCATAAAGTACCAAGAGATGGCATTGAAAACAGCCTCTATAGAATCAGTATGACTCAACTACACGTGTACTTTAGCCAGTAGCAAAGCTCAGATATCAAAACAATGACACTTTTAGAATCACCCAGGTAAAATCCACCAGATGTCCATACCTGTCTTTATGACGTCAATATATATGCTATGCTGGGCCTATGCAGAGACTAAGATATTAAAAATTCAGAAAATTTGTACATGATTTTCCCTCCATGACACTTATTTTACAGTTTTTCATCTAATATAATTATTAATTATAATAAAAGCTGTAACTGACTTATAGAGGATGAATTTAATTAATTGGGAAGTATATTTATCTTCAACGTCATCGCACGGGTTTGAAAAATAAATTATTTGTTTGTCACAAAAGCTTGCACAACAAAATTCAAAACGACATTTCCTATATCTCGCAACTTCAAGGATATTGCACATTTTGTTGATCACAGGACAAAGGATGAAACTCGGACGTAAGTGAGGTGTGGTTATTATCAGTCTACAACAAAATGTTCCGTGAATATGTCGTCGTGTTGGTCTTATTGTTAAATGCAGCCTGCAGGGTGAATGGCCAGAGTGAAGGTGGGATTATTTATTTCACAATATATATACCCGGTGTTAATTAATGCATTTATTTCTACATATTCAATGCATATATGTATATATAAGGCTTTTTTTGTGGTGAACTTTGTACGGCATATATATGTCACGAACGATGTACTTCCGACTTTAAAAAAAAATATATTACTGATCCATTTGATTTCAATGCAGATTTTTTAAAACTCAAATTATAATAATTAAAATGGTAATATTATTTCTTGCTATTATGAAAAAAATATATTTGTTTTTAAATGCTAGTTTTGCTAATTAATCTTAAAGTTGAAAGGTGCATCACGTACGTCTTTAAGTCTGGCGGCTGCATGTATGCTGCATGTATTCGATTGATACTCAAGTTGTCTAATCTCATGGTGTGAAATGAGGTATAAAAAATTGATGGCATTAATATATATATATATATATAACAATATATATATCAGGGTCGGTCTGGCCATATAGTTGACTCCGCAAATGCGGACGGGCCCCGGCCTGCGCGGGCCCCCTCCGGGCCTCATAGAAAATTTGAAATTTTACTGAAATTATAAAATATTCAAAAATTTATCAATTGTTTCAAGGATTATTTAGACTTATTGTATTTAGTGCCTTGGTTATGTAACCGTTGCTAAATAAATATTAATTTGATTTGATTTGATTTGATTTATGTAATATGATAAAAAGACATGCCTGACTTTGTGCATTAACTTACAATTCATACATATCTTTGAGAGGACTTAATTAAAAGAAATTAAGCACTGTAGAAAAATAGACGTATTTGAATATCTATTAATAGTTAACGAGTTCACATTTTCATTATTTAAAAAAAAAAAAAGTTTGTGTATTGAATTTTAGGACGACATGAATCCAAAAATTCTATCTCACATAGGTTGTCCAAAAAGAACTTGCAAATATTATTAAAAACGCGTAGGGCCTACCTAACAAACACCCTCTATTAATTCGAAAAAATACACCATTATGATGCGATATAAAAGAAGTATAGACATATACGAGCTGTAACCAAAAAATGTTTAAAAAATATATAATTATGTTTTCGAATCTGTATTCCCAGCGCATCAATAAATAAATGAAAACTCATATGAGAAGCAACATATATTATATTTACTATGGCATATGTTTTCGATTTTTTTACAGAAAAACTGCTCCGAGCAAAAATATTTTTTATACGTTTTTGGTTAAGGCTCGAGCCATGGAACACCACCTATGGCTAACAGTGTACTTTTTCAAGTGAATAAATGGAGGATGTTTGTCAAGTAAGACGCTTTTTCTCTGACTTCGGATTTTTTTTTTTTTTTTTTTATTTCATAGAACCTATGTATGATATTTGAATTTTTTGGATTTCGGTTGCATTATGGAGGAGCACTAGAACTATTTTTAGAAAATAATAATATATTAACTCAGCTGTTTCTTTATTTTTTTATTTTATTTTTTGGTCGTAGATCATCATTTACTTTAACTTAAAAAATTTATATTAAACTGTAACTAAAAAAAAAAAAAAAAAGCTCAAATTTAATTTCCCAATAAATGAAACCTTGCAATATTTTAGCATATTAAAAGTTAAAAAGAATAAGAAAGCCACGCCCCTTTTGCTAAAATTTTCGCGCCTGCGGCGGGCAACTCCCCCCCCTCCCCCGCCCGCTCCACGGCCGGGCCCTTCGGGCCCTCCCGCGGAGCGAGCCATCGGCCCCCAGACCGACCCTGATATATATATTATGTCAGACTCGGACTGGCCATTTAAGACTGGGTCAGGGATCCCTGACTGGCCCTCTAAGATTTTTAACAGAGGAGCATAGGAAAAGTGGCCTGAGACCCTCTGAAAAGTGGCCCCTGCTGCCTGTAAGGCCCTGACTGGCCCCTAGCTTCCCAATCTGAGCCTGTTATATGTTCACATGACTATATAAATGTATCCATGCTTAAAATATATTATTAAGAATTCGTTAATTAACAACGAATAATGCTATAATTATTACGATCCGACCTACTTAATGGTGTTTTCTGGAACCCAACTTTTACTACTATACCCTCTCACCCCATGAAATAGTTTAGTTAAAACGGAGATATTTCTTTGGCAGGAGGTGAAAGCTCGGGGTGTTCCCAAGACGCTGTTCCGAGCACGATGCGCTGTGACGTCATGACTCGTGGGAAGATGTGGGAAGTTCGTCACTGTACCTGTCGATCAAACTGTCAACTCGTCAAGCTAAGATGTGACTTTGATGGAAAGTGGCGACCAATTGGTCAATCTCCATGTGATAGTGAGTAACTGTTGGCGATGTCCAGATCAAGAATATCAAAATAACATGTTTAACATTATATATTTATTTTTTTAATTTGACATTTCAGTCTTAAGATTATATCTTCTCTCTTTCTCTGTCTCTCTCTTTCTCTAGATGATATATTTCTCTCGCATCTGCGCGCGCAGCACCAAGAAATATTCAGATTCAGAATAGGTTTTATTCAAATTCACATAATACAAATACAGAGTTAGGATTCAAAACACTTAAGTCTTATTATATCATCTCTACCTGCACCAAGAAATATCATTATATTTTATACCTTGATAGTATATAGGCAACTGTTTCAGCACCTAATCAAAGCAGGTTACATAACGAGACAGGGGTAATGCTTGAAGCAGTTCCGTTTATTTCTTTAACTTTTAGAACGATATGGCTATAGGCAGATATTTACTGATGTTTATACATAACTGTGTAATTAAGTAATCAAATTTCGCAATAATTATTTGAAAAATGTTTTAAACGAAGTACGAGATTCATTATCGTTTTGACTGAAACCGCAATGACGCACGTAAGCTTTTTGTTGCTATCATCAGGATATGTCCTGGATGGATGTCAGTATAGGTTTTTGTAGCTTTTGCAGCCTCAACATGAAATTGATACGTTTCTTTTGCGCAGTGCATTGACCGGTTCTCGTTAGATCACCGAAGTCAGGCTACGTCGAGCGTGGTTAGTACTTGGATGGGTGACCATGGCATTTCAAGTAAAAAATACGCTGCTCCCTCCCTGGGGTAAATTCATCTCGCTTTCCACCCAGTGCAGTGATGCACTTGTGTGTGGTTCATCCCCAGGCTTTGGACATCGCTTTGGTCCATTGAGAAAGAGTAGAGGTGTCCGTCCTGACTGAGGTTTTCCACGGTTCCCTCAGTCTCACCTCAGCGAATGCTGGGACGCGTAGCATGCAGGCCGTGGCCACTATCCGTTCCCTACCTTATCCCTACCCAGTACCCCGCCGCGAGCTGTAAGCTCTTAGGGGTGTATCCTTAATTGTAAAAATATATATATATATATATATATATATATATATATATATATATATATATATATATATTATATATATAAATTATATATATATATATATATATATATATATATATATATATATATATATATATATTCACAGCTCTGCTCTATACTAGTTAAGGTATTTTATACTGTTAAAACTGCCAACAAATGGACAATTTTTGTGATTTTTTTTATTCCATGAGAGGACCGTATTCCCCTATTGTCAATATTTTTTTTTCCAATTTTTTTTTAAACTCTCTAATACCCTTGAAATCGTGCTGCAAAAGGCTCTGACGTCATAGCCATGCAAATATTTAACATGCAAGCATAGGGATAGACGTTGCATGACTATGACGTCACAGAGTCCTTCCCCTCAATTTTGAGTGTGTTCATATATTATATTAGGTAAAGAAAAACTCAAATGAATTGACAATTTAATACATAACTCGGGGTCCTCTATCCAAAAATGTAATAAAAAAAAAATGTATGAAGATTTTCCATCAAAATATCTTGCCATGACTTTCATTTATTTACTTTCATGATTTTTTGCGGCTTAGTTCCTTGAACCCGTTTACATAAAATTTATATAACCTGATGATAAGCATCAGCGTCACTAAATTGCATTGACTTCATTTTGTTTAACCACATATGCCACAAGACACAACATTATAACAACAAACACCAGTAACCCCGACGTCATAGGTACAGTAATTAAAAAAGTTTATAATATATATTTTTTTAAATTTATTACTGTATTTTTACATGCGAAACTGAAAGTATTATAGCATGTATCTTATAGTAGGATGGAGCAAACTTCTTAAATTCACACAAACTCCATAACTCCATACACTAAACTTGTGTGGACTGTGAGCACATCAGAAACCGATACAGAGGAGAAGGTGGGAATATTTTTTATATTTTAAAATGTGCAATATAGGCCGACCTGTACATTATTGACTAGACAATTTTTCTATATAATATATGTAATAGTATGTGAGGCGGATCTTTCCTTTTTTTCCTCTATTTACCCTTATATATATAATGCTTATCAATTCATATTATAATATGTTTAATGTTTATAATATATGGTACACTCATCGCCTCTGAAAAGTTCCCTTCTGCAGCAGCCTAGTTAATCATCATGCCCTCTGTTATTATACTTACTTTGTTATGGTGATTAACAAGGCTCTGTAAAGGGAACTTTTCAAAAGCAAAGAGTGTATAATTTACCATAATTATCCTAACATATATGTATCTTATGTCCACAGTGCTGACGTTCAATCTTATGGGTACGGGAGGACTGAATATTTCATTCGATCACGGTAATTTCTCGTTCTCGTGTGTCGTGGGATCGACGCTGACGTCATACATCGGACCCGTGATGTGCAGAGATGGCAAAGTGGTGGGCAGGCAACTCTTACAAGTGCCGCGTTGTGAGAACAAAGGTCAGTCAGGGTCAAATTAAAATGCCATTCTTTGAGAATTAGATTGTATGTTGTAGGACAACCTGCTTGATTTTTTTTTTTTTATTAGATATTTGGATCTTGAGTTATGTATTATCAAATTTGTTCAGATTCTTTTGAACACTCTAACATCTTTAAAAATCTGTGACAGTCTTTTTCCTATGCTTATGTGTTAAATATTTGCATGACTTTGATATAGCAGCGTTTTGAAGCGAGTGTTTAAGGGCACTTGTTAGAAGGTATTATTATTAGCTCTGTTCGTAAAGACACAATTAGAAATAATCGATTTTTATTGATGAACCTTATGTTCCATGTACATAAGGTTCATCAATAAAAATCTATTCTTTCTGATTGGGTATTTACGAACAGAGCTATTATTTTGTAATTTTTTAAATTATTTTAAAAAACACAATTGTGTACAATGCATAATTATATTACAAATAAAGTACATAATAATAGAGCATATATTAAATTGTACAGCAATATTACGTATACTTTATATCATATAATAATTAAACAAATTAAAAAAATATACAATATACAACCTATTCATCTATTAAAATATATATACAATAAAAAGTTATGCATTGTCATTGATTTATAATAATATCTAGGATGGGGAAGAAGCATATATATATCCGATGATGAAATTAATATTCTCTTCCTACGATTAAATAAAATATCATAAATCATTTCCTCTTCAAGACAAAACAATGACAATACAATATTTGCTTTGTATATTTTCTTTTAAAACAAATAAAAAATGTTTTACCGTGAGCAATTATGGGATTTAACGTTACCACAAAAATAAATGACACAAAAATAATGACAAGAATTGAAATATCCCAGGGTCATGTATTTAGATTTTCTCTGCATGGCGGTCAACCAAAAGATAATTATCATACCACAAAGGAAACTGAGATCTTGGAAAATCAAATAACGACGTGCAATTGTAGTTTACATCATTAAAATGATACGAGAACAATTAAGTCATAATTATAATATTTTATAATATACATTATTGTTAACAGATCAATATTTACTTGATTATAAATAATATATAATATTATATTAATTATTATTATATTTGCAGTATTCGGATATTTATGCTTCCTCCTTCCTCATCCTAGATAATATTAGAGGCTAGTAAAACATTTTGTAAGTATATATATGTCAAGGTGTCAGTGTGAATTTTTGTTGATTATGTTATATTAAAATTATATAGCAAACTATCATAATAAAACGTACTTTAACGTACTACTTCAGGGAATATTTATACTATATTATTGCATTAATTTGTAATTGCACTTCTCAGAATGAACTCAATGTTAAATTCTAAAATTCCAATTCATATAACATATTATAAATGTCCACGATTTAAATTTAATTTATAAATAGTAATATATTATACGCCCCCTTATTTTTTTATTTAATACATTCATTTATATACAACTTTTCTTTCCTTGGCTCGAGCTCACATAGAGGCTATTTTTACCTGAACTGTTTTATGTATAATAAAATAATTAACAAACTTTTGTAATTAAAGTAAACAATAATTCATTACCTT
Organism: Siphlonurus alternatus; assembly: GCA_949825025.1. NCBI lineage: Eukaryota > Metazoa > Arthropoda > Insecta > Ephemeroptera > Siphlonuridae > Siphlonurus > Siphlonurus alternatus. Next base: position 20,099,206 of record OX463783.1, on the reverse strand, counting down.
ATAGAATGTTAGTGTTAGTGTCGTAAATTCCACAATTTAATTGTAATGCAATTATGGGTCTTATGCTACATGTATATAAGGAATATAATTGTTTAGGGACGATGCACCATTAACTACATTTTTTTTTCAGGGGAGAAAACTGATCACCCTGATATCAAAGTTACTACTGAAACAACAAGCACCCCCCAAATACCAATTATTATGACAACAATTACTAAAAACAATGAAAAAATAACAACAACACCAATTTATAATTCTTCTTTAAAATATGAATCAACTACAATTGGAAATAATGTAAAATCATCTACATTATCAAAAAATTCTAAGGAAATTACAGAAGTAAATATAATAATAATTTTAATATCTTCTCTTCTTGGTTTATTTATTATTATAATTTTTATTTTATTTATTATTTGGTTATCACGTAAATATCAATGTTGTCTTAAGAAATCAGGTTATATTGATGCTGATGAAATACAAAATCTTCCAAAATATTATCCTGAGATTCCGGTACGATACCAACGACCAATTAATCCATCTTACTTAAGTGTAAGAGCTTCTTCAAACCGTGTTGATTCTTTGAAACCAATCGAAGAGGGAGAGGAGGAACATATCTATGACGTCATTGGCGAACCGATTTATGATGATGTTGGACCTCCAGGTTCATAGCCTTGTCTTTATTATTTTTTTTTTTTAGATACAAAAGTACAATCTTTTTTTCTTTTATAACTGTGAAGAGAAATGAAGTAGATTTAATGTAATAGTAATTAATATCACAGCTGAACCAACCTTTATATGCAAATTATGTAATCAGACTTGCAGTCAATATCATTTGAATATTTTTCCTGCTAGAATAAAGTCAATTAATGATTATGCTAATGGAAATTTTACTTAAATAATTCTTTATTTATATATATGTGTTGTTTATTTTGTAAAACTTCTAAATTTTATACTGCTTCTTCAACTTGTATTTATTAACTATGTTTTCAATTTTTAGCAATTTTTAATTTAATATTTTGTTCCATAATTTTGTGTCTATATATGTTTCTATGTCTATATATGTATATTTATCTATTTATGTTTAATTGTATCTGTACACTATTTGTGTTTAATAAAATCAATTAATAATAATAATAATATTAGATAATAATATTTGTTAGTAATAAATATATATATAGGTTATTTATGAGTTTACTGTTTGACAGTTTAATAGTGATAGGGTAGTATTATAACTAATAACATATTGTTAAAGTACTTAAAGTTATATAAATATGTAAATGAAATTTTATATAAACAGTTTAATTAGTATTAAAATAAAATATATTAATTTGAAGTTTATTCTTTTTCTATTTAACAACACCCCTTTCTTAATTCCACATTTTGACATTATCAATCAATTACCGCATGGACTATAATAATATCACATCTTTAGTAGGTGGTACATCGTTCCTATATTTTTAGTTTGCCTGCATAAATAAGAATTAATTTTTAAACAAATATTATATAACAATACGTATAATAGATTAAAAAAACATGCCAATGGTTTCCTCAGTCACAACTAGTCGAATGCTGCATGAGATGGATTGCTAAATATATATATATGTATATATATATATATATATATATATATATATATATATATATATATATATATATATATATATATATATATATATATATATATATATATATATATATAGACCTCGGCCATCCCGATTTGTAAGGGACCAACAAAATCCTAAGTAATACTATTATAGTTCGGGTTTACGAAGGGCCGGGAAGTTAAGATTTTAAATTCGTGACCTTACAACAGAGTTCAAGGTAAAAAATAAAATCATCATAATAATAGCACAGTAAAATATTTAGACATTACCTATTTTTTTTTTTTTTTTTTAGCTATAACCGCAGTAATCCCGTCGTTATATAAGTTGGGTATTTCCACACTATCACGTTTAATTCCACGCCGAGACTCGCGTATAATACATCTGCGGGGCCTGGTATTACTGACCGCACTCGCTTCCATATATGAGAATATATTATAGTGACTACTTTAACTTTCGTCACTTTACACGATAAGATGGAGGTTATACGTTCTATTTTATTCGTACTTGTTTGTATCAACTGCCAATTCAGAGGTGAGTCTATATTGTGTATTAAATATATGGTTAAATAGGTATTCAAAATTAGTTAATTTAAGTAGATTTTATATAGTTTAAATTTTTTTTAATTATGTAATTTAAAAATTATATATTATTATTTAGTACTCGATTCAGTACTTATAATGTAATTCAAATTTTGAAACTAAAAAGTTCTAATACATATTTAAGTCTTTTTACATTAATTTTTTTGAGTCCAGATATAATGATCTTATATATTTATTTTTTTTTTTTAAAATGAGATATATATTTTACATTAAACATTAAACAATGCAAAAAAATTAAACATTCTTTCTCAATCTTTTGTTGTGTAAAAAAAGTGCTGTATAATCAGTATAATGAATTAAAAATTATGTTTAAATTTATAATTTGAAACAGTATATAAAAGCAACTTATTATAATGCTTTTAAACAGGATTTTTTTTTAAATGCACTGTATATATGGCTCAGTGTGCATGAATTACGTTACGATGAATTAAAATTAATAAATTAATTAATTGATGAATTATAAATTTGCAGTACATATATTTTTTTTTATTTAAAATCACTATTAAACTATTATATCAAATATAATCGTATAATATTATCTCTGAACATCTCATACCAAAATTCTTAGTAGCTCATAATATCCTTTGGGTCACAGCATCCTTTGTTTACATTTTAAAATGAGAACACGTTAATTTGTGATAATTTAATAACAAATAAAAATCACGTATAGATAAAACGATTGAAAGATTATAAAAAATAATATCGAACGTGTTCACTGAAAGAGGGATGACGCAATAAAAATGTAAATTTCATCAACGTACGCTTATATAATATTCGTCCCAAGGCCAAACTTTACGTGCTTCTTTCCAATGACCACGATTGAAAATATTTATCTTTAGTATTATTTGACTTAATTTACACAATTAGTCATAATTTTTTCTTTTGGATAGAAAACCTCGATTTATGAAAAATTGTCAACTTTTTTAACCCTCTAAAACCCTTAAAATAGTGTTGCAAAATGCTGTGACATTGCATCATAGTTATGTTCTATCTTTGTCTTGCTTTCTAAATAATCTAAATATTTGCATGGCTATGACGTCACAGGGTAAAAAAACATTAGATATTTTTTAAAATATACTTAAGGGTAAGGTAACGCCACCAATGTTAAAAAAAATCCCTCTCACAAAAATTCTGAAAAAAATTTAAAATGTTCTCCTCTATACCCCCTATCAGTACCTAAAATATCAGGTATACAAATACGATCTAGTTTTTGAGTTATAAATTTTTAAAGTTGACTACTTTAACATGGAGAAATGAAACTCCCATGTTAAATTGGTCAACTTTAAAAATTCATAACTCAAAAACTAGATCGTATTTGTATACCTGATATTTTAGCTACTGATAGGGGGTGTAGAGGAGAACATTTTAAATTTTTTTCAGAATTTTTGTGAGAGGGATTTTTTTTAACATTGGTGGCGTTACCTTACCCTTAATTAGAGGTCCTCTATTCAAATATGCAATAAAAATAAATATAAATAATAGTATTTTTTTTCTTTAGAAAAAAAAATAGTGTAGATTTTTCATTGTTCTTTATTTAAGGGCATTGGGTGTAGCACCGGTAGTTGGCAACACTGACGTATCTTCACCATGTTAATTTTTGATCATTGCTCCTCGGAGTAATTTTTATGCTAGAGCTAAGCTGATTGCTGTAGTATCAAGATAATTAGTAGCCCAAGTGCACAATTTGGCTAAATAAAGCCTGATTTAAAGAAAAGTATTTTTTAGTAATTTTTTAAATTTACATGCATTTTTCTAAAATATAAAAAAAAAATACTTTTCTTTAAATCAGGCTTTATTTAGCCAAATTGTGCACTTGGGCTACTAATTATCTTGATACTACAGCAATCAGCTTAGCTCTAGCATAAAAATTACTCCGAGGAGCAATGATAAAAAATTAACATGGTGAAGATACGTCAGTGTTGCCAACTACCGGTGCTACACCCAATGCCCTTAAGTAATAATTTTAATTGATATCTTATGATGTAATAATAACAATATAATTTGTTTACAGGTACTGCCTCATTTCCTGAAAATACCAAGTCCCACCTGACATTGAACGTCTCACAAAGCGATGATGAGAAGTTGTTACTCATCTGCTCTCCAGGCCCGACTCGGAACAAACCTGAGTATTGTACTGAGGGAATATCAGGTGTACCAACATGCCAGAAAAATCAAGGTAAGAAAACACTTCGGGAAAATTTGAACCAAGATCACCCAAATGTCAAATATGAGCATAAATAATCTAAGTTTAAGTTTATTTTATTGAATCTTTCATAGGCTGAAAATACAATATAAGAAATAAGAGAAAACATGAGAGCCTATAATGGGGCAAATAGATTTGCCCCATAGATTTTATTTCAATTTGTTGATTTTAATTATTGAAAAAATCAAGATCAAAAAAATTAAACCTGGCTTAAAGTTAGACTTAATTGATATATGCAATTGGGTGTATTTTCAAATTTTACTCGGATAATGTGATAATGAGCAAACTCAAACAAACTTGTTATATATTATACTCTCGTCAATTTTTAACGCATTATAGACGTGAGTTTTTGGTGTGTATGATCAATAATTATACCAATCAGAGATGCAGATTTTTAATTTAATGCAATAATTGCATTTTTTTACCTATTGATTTAATAAAAAGTTTTATTGATTTTAAATTAGAAATTAGATTTTATATATTATGTAGTGAGGTTGCAAAACAGTAATTTTCTTTCTTAATTAAGACATTTAATTTAAAATATAAAAAAACAATGATATTGTTGTATGTTTCTGGTAATTTAAAACATTGTCACTATGAAATTAGAAATTAACTCTAATGAATATATTATATTCTTCAACATTGACCATGCTCATTTTTTGAAGAAAGAAAGATAGAGAGTTAAAGAGATTAATATATATGTATGTTATTCGTGACTCACTAAATTATATTGTAATAACACTCTAATAACTAACTCGTTTTTATTTATTTTCAGAAATTACAACAGCTCTAATTAAAACTGCAATGATGTCATCTAATAATGCCACAAGAACGACACCTCCGACCACATTGTCAGTAATAATCAGAACATCAGAAGAAGCAAAAAAAATGACAAATCCTACAAATTATCCAACATTAGAAAAAATAACATCTTATAAAAAATCCTCATACACGAGATCAATATTTATAGTAATGTTTTGTGTTATGGCTACTTTGTTGGTAATTTGTTGGAAATTCATTAACCACAGAAACGTAAAATGGAAATTACAAAATACAAATTTGTCTCCTAGAAAAGCACATTTATACACCAATTTATCTGATAGTGCATCCGATAGTTTTGATGCTTCTATTTGTGATTATCCTGGATATTTGGATGAATTTGATGATGTATTTTTAAGTAATGATTAATAGTTTTAAATAATATTAAAATAAATTAGTGATAGTTATTTGTTTGTAATTATATAGCATCTATTATTTTTATTTATTAATTATAATATAATACGAAAGTGTGAATATTTAATAATTTAACTGAAAAAATGCAGAGAGTACCAGAGTATTTATAAATAACAGTAACTGTTGTAAATTGACTGAAATAATAAATATTAAAATTAAGTATTACATGCTAAATTTTTGTTTTCTTATGAACATACCATGTGTATTGTATTTAATATTATTATATCATGTATCTATTCAAAAAACACGTTTTATATTATAGATTCTAAACATTTATAGTACTTGATTAAAGTAAAGTGCGCGCTAGAAAAAAAAGTTGAGTTAGTATTTTCTAATAATAGTTCAAGTAGTCCTCCATATCAAACCAAAATTCAAAAAATTCTATCTCAAATAGGTTTGCCAGAAAAAAATTCCAAAGTCAGAGTGAACGCGTACGTCGCTTAACATGGGGCCTTACCTGACAAAAACCCTCGAATATCTCGAAAAAATACACCGTTAGGTGGCATGAAAAAAAATATAGTGATGTTCTATGACCAAAGCTTTAACCAAAAACCGATTAAAAAAAAATTCTCTCGAATCCATTTTTCCGTAAAAAAATAATAAAAAATCTTATGGGAATTAACATGGTAGATTTTCTTGATTTTTTTACGGAAAAATGGATTCGAGAGAAATTTTTTTTAATCGGTTTTTGGTTAAAGCTTGGGTCATAGAACATCACTATATTTTTTTCATACCACCTAACGGTGTATTTTTTCGAGATATTCGAGGGTTTTTGTCAGGTAAGGCCCCATGTTAAGCGACGCGTTCACTCTGACTTTGGAATTTTTTTCTGGCAAACCTATTTGAGATAGAATTTTTTGAATTTTGGTTTGATATGGAGGACTACTTGAACTATTTTTAGAAAATATAACTAACTCAACTTTTTTTTCTAGCGCGCACTTTACTTTAATGGAATTTGATGTCAAATTTTAAAACTATTATAATTTTTCTATGGCATGCAGTAAGTCGTATATAATATTAAATACATTTTTTATAAGAATTTATTATTACGCGTATTATACACCCATATGAGCTTAGAGCTTGAAGCATGGTAATGGGTAGTGATAAGGGAGGGAAAGGATGGGGGCCACGGCCTCTGTTACGCGTCCCAGCATTTGCTGAGGTGAGACTGAGGAAACCGTGGAAAACCTCAGTCAGGACGGACACCTGACACCTACAGCCCCCCCCCCCGAAATTTTGGATTTAACATGGGTAATATAGGGATTTTCACCACTCCAAATTTTTTTAACGTTGGCCTTATGGAGGCAGCCCCCCCCCCCCCGATTTTTTTTTCTGGATCCGCACCTGAGAACAATTATTTATTGATTTGATGCAGTAAGTATAATAATTGTTAATTATATCATCTACCTCACGTATCATTATACGTAATTAAAATATTAAATAATGTACATTTTAATATTTTATTAGTATACCTAGAACAAAATTGTTCTATAGAAACTCAACTAATTGTTTGATATTACAACGTAATATAACTGGTAAGAAGAAGTTAAGCTATTTTTTAAAGAAGTAGATAGATATAGCGTGACATCGTCCTCAAACAGAGCATATATATTTAACGTTCTCGTGCTGTCCAGATGTGGACTCAAGCACGCAATGTAAGCTTTTCAATAAATTTTAGAAATTTATAAATTATACGATTTCCACAATAGTGAAATTACATATAATTATAATAAAATACCCAATAATTATTTAATTTTTAAATTTCCAGTAGCTTGAGAGTAGTAGAGAAATATTTCAGTAGACGTCATACTGGTATGTCATACACATTGTACCGGAACGGTTTGTAAATTTCAATAAAAATAATTAAACACTTATTATTAACTGGTAAGTTAATATTATAAGAAAAATAATATGAAAACTTAATAACAGTAATAACATATACAGACAGAACAAGGTTTTATTTTATATTTTACGATAATTTTCAATAATAATATATTTTTTTTATAAATTAATCGTATCTGTTTTGTTTTGTATTTTGCTATTTGAATATTATTTTGTATTATTAATGAAACTGAAATACTTTGAAATGATTATATAACCATAAAATAAATACAGTATGCCGCTATATGTGTTCAAAATTTTGAAATATATGGCATAATTTTTAAAAACTGCTGTTAATTTTACTTTTAATACAATTTTCACTTTCATTTTTTATCTTTTTCATTGCCCTTATTCATTTATTTCTCGTCACAAAGGTCGTAAATTTTTTAAATATGTTAAAAAATTAAATTTTATATAACATATTTTATATTATAATATTAATTTATTTTTATTTTATAATCTCTTTCATGGGCACGAACATACTATATATATATCACAATGTACAAGTCAAAATAATAAAAAGAAGTCCATGGGACAATTATATTATGTTAATTAAAGTCAGTATTTTCATACCATTTTTATAATTATATAATTTATCTTTACAAGAAAACTCCATTTATATGCATGGAGATGATTATTTCTTGTAAAAAAAAATTGTCATGAAAAATTGTATCGTGTAATAAGACATGTTTCCCCAAAAAAATTGAGTTAGTAATTTTTTTAGTGCTCTTCCAAACGGAACAGAAATCTAAAAAATTCTAACTTTTATAATTTCTTTAAAAAAAAATAAAATAAAATAGCAAATTCAAAGTGGACATCGTCGAGTAGCTAGTATACGTCGTCTAATATATGACTTAACTTAAGTCTTGTATATTCCAGGTATTCCACGATGGTATTACGTAACCTCTCTCACTACTCGGAATTCAGCTTGGTTTTACTCCGGGCATGTGGAATGTGGGCGTGGAAAAGTGGGCGTGTCCTCAACAAGCGTCTCTATCTCATCTTTACATTATTGATAAAATTTACAGTTGTTTATGGTTTTTGCAGTTCGATAGCATTTATTATAATTAAAATTAACGACCTTCATTTTTTATTTAACAATTCGTGGATATTAATATCTCATATATCAATTAATATAAGAATTATTATTTATTTTATAAAGAAAAATTATTTAAAAAATATTTTAAATATTGTACCAATTTTAATATCAAGTAAATTATTATTAAAGTTTAAAATTTATAAAAATAAAGCATTATATCATAGTATATTATATACGATTACAATATTAATTTATTACATTATTTTCTATTTTCTACAAGCTAATGGAATTTTTAGAAAGAAAAATAATATTGAAAATATAAAAGATATTAAAATTATTACAGAATTGACTCAATTTTATATTACAAGTACGTATGGTAAAAATTTATTAAAAATAGGTTTTGTATTTATAGGAATCACAAAAATATTTTTCCAAATTGGTTTTTCAACTTTGTTCATTCATTTGCTATGCTACGTCCAAGCGCTATTAGACAACTTAATGGACACGTTAGGGCAGGTCAAGATTCGTAAACAGACAAGTCTCAGCCCGGAGGTATGGCCCTCCACAAATAACAGCGAGGTCTATGACGTCAGGTATTGCGTCCATCAGCATCATCTCATAATCAGGTCAGTAAATCCAAGAGTACACCTCGGGACAACACAAACGTTACGACGAATCACATTGACGTGGTGCGTGAATTTAAAAAACTTTTGAAACTTCTTTTCAAACTCATTTTACCTTCCAAAAGTTAAAAACATCCAACTTTTAGTCCTTTATCTTTATAAATTTCAACTAAATATAAAACCTATACCACAGAGTGTATATTATATATGTTAATTTTAAAAAAAAAAGTCATAAAAACATTATTTTTAAAGAATTATTTTTACAATGTATCTAGTTACGTTATGGTACATTTAATTATTAAGTATGTATTTTTGGATGTGTCTTTCACCATCTTTTTTGAGAGTGCCGTCATCATGATTGTGTCTGTATCAAGGGGTGAGACTGCGCTCTATTATATAGTTCAGTGGTCTGTATGTTTTGAAAATGACCAATAAATAATTGAATTGAATAGACATAAAATTTTAGACTGCTTTTTTTTTTTTTTTTTGCGTTTATTGTTTTCAAATGTATTAAAAAATAATCTTTCATGTTATATATGATCGTATAGAATAAATATGAAAATTATGGCATTTATGGCTATTTTTGTTATGTATAATAATGTGTTTATTTTGTTTTTAAATAACAACTAGCTTCTATAAAACAAAACCAAATCAGAAAGCTACCGTTATACTTGCAGATAAAACTGTAGGCTAAAGTTTTTAAAATCTAAAAAAATATAACAATACTTTACTCGAAACCTTATTTATCCAAAAAGTACCATGCAAAAGTTGTCTGTTTTCCGTTAGACTCTTATTTTTTAAAATAATGTCACTCTTTTATAATTGATACCGCAAAAATCTAGCCAAATAAAATAATAATAATGAAAAATGTTTTTACATTACAGAGTAGTAGAAAAAATCAACAAAGTCTTCTCTCTACAAATGATGATCATCGCTTTTTGTTCAATGTTCGAACTTTGTTTCTTTGCCACAGCTCAATATAATAAGGTAAATTATTAATTGTATAAAAATATGTCACATAATAATATATTACACAACAAACAATCATGCTACGCACTCTATTATTAAAAAATGTGAAAATTGTCATATACATCTCCTTAAAATAATAATATGCCGTTGGACGCTTCGCCGGGAAGGAAATATTTATAACTGTATTTAAATTTAGATAATTATATAAATAAGTAAAAAATAATAATCATTTAATTAGGCTAACGCCAACCTAACCGTAGTTAGTGGCTAAATAATGAAGAATCTATAATATACATGTATGTATATATTGAATATACAATATATATTATTATATTTAAGTGTTTTTTTTTTAAAATACACCAGTCAAAGGATACGAAGGCTCACAACCAGTGCTGACGTCACAAACACAACTTTCAATAGTAAAAAAAAAAAAAAAAAATATGACCAAAATCTTTTTCCTTCAATTGAATAAAGCTCATTATTATATGTTGTACGCAGGAGAAATTGTCCATATCCCAGCTCGTGGAGCAAGCGTCCATGATGTTCTCCTCAATGTACGAGCTCCTCATCTTCTCCTGGCTAGCAACTGGAATTAAAGACAAGGTGAGGACCATTAAATTTGCAGAGTGTATAAGAGATTACTTATGAGGACGTTTTAGTGCAAGTTTTCAGGGCAGGATCATCTCAACTTCACCTTTTTTTAGATGGTACTCCCCTCTCTTTAAAATTTAATAGGATACATGACATAAGCGAGGTGGTTAAAGTGGTCAAATTGAAATTAAACCAAGAGAAAAAAATAAATCATGGAAAAATATTTAAAAAAAAAACAATTTTTTTTTTTTTTTTTTTTTACAAGGATACACCCCTAAGAGCTTACAGCTCGCGGCGGGGTACTGGGTAGGGATAAGGTAGGGAACAGATAGTGGCCACGGCCTGCATGCTTACGCGTCCCAGCATTCGCTGAGGTGAGACTGAGGAAACCGTGGAAAAACCTCAGTCAGGACGGACACCTCTACTTTTTCTCAATGGACCAAAGCAATGTCCAAAGCCTGGGGAATCTTCTGAAGGTTGATTTTTTTTTTCTATATAAAATCTATCATGTATACCTATTTTCACAAATTTTTGAACCATGTATATTATTATAATATGTTATTTACATGTTAGTCTGTGCATTTAGTCCCACTTGCGCGGAGCATGACATCAGCTCGTTTCGCTTTATATAAGGCTTTCATCAGCTACCATAACAATTATATAGCAGAAAGTGTTTACATTTTAGTGATTGTTTCAGAGTCTACAACTGCGGGACGTTTGTCTGGCCCAGGTGTGGAAGTCAGATGACGGTATTGTTGGTGACTGGAAGTCTCTGGAGGTGATGGCCGCGAGGTGTGAGACCAAACTGGAGCTCAGGGCCGGGCCTTTCTACTGCCTCTCCATCAAAACACTTATTAAGGTAAAAGGGATGATAAAATATACTGTTACGTGTCATATCGATAGAGGTTTCAAGCGTTGAAAATTTTAATCTTCCCTTTCCCCAACCAATCATTTTTTTTTTTAGGTGACGAGTGTACATATAATTAACATCATTGGTTAGAAAATAACAAGTATATGCTAACCTGCATGATATTTAAAAAAAAAATGTAACAATTATTTTTATTTGCAGATCCTGGGTATGTCTATCACCTACTATTTATTTCTACTGAGCGTTAAAATTTAATTAATATCATATTTATTTTAAATATTTTTTCTGTTGTACTAAACAATCATTAATAATCATATTTATGTATCACTAATAAATTGTGTTTTTTTAATGTCTCACGCTTACAGCAAATAAATAAAATTGTTGGTTAAATTGTTTGTTGTTACATGTAACTATGGAAAAAACACTTAAATGTATAAGAAAATAATTAAATATTTAAAAATGCATTGGTGTTGTATTAATTCATTACCTTATCTTAACAAAAGTATAATAGATACAAATATAATGGTGAATAATGGATTCTATATCATATATTCGGTTAATATACACACTAAATTTTTAGATGCTGAATTGTTTTCAGTACTTTTTATGTCAGTACAAAATTGTTCCAATTTCGTCTTATATCCAGCACTTTTGACCTATAAAACACTTTATAAAAAGTACCAAAGTAGACTCTTTTTTCAGTACCAAATTTGTACTTGGATTAAGTGTTTTATAGGTCTAAAGTGCTGGATGTAAGACGAAACTAGAGCAATTTTGTACTGACATAAAGTACTGAAACCAATTCAGCATCTAAAAGTTTAGTGTGATATTTGCTGTTTTAAATTAAATAGACCAACACAGTTTTATCTGGAGAAAGATATAAACGTTTAATAAGAAATTTTCATACACCCCGATTAAATAGCGTGTTATTAGCTAAATCTAAACACTATGAAATAATTTTTTTTATTGCATATTTGGAAAGAAGACTATTACTTCGAGTTATGTATTTTCATTTTTTTTCAGATATTTTGGAACTTTATAATACTCCTAAAATGGAACGTGCTGTAGAACGCTGTGACGTCATTGTAATTTAATATTAAACATGCATTATTGGGAAAGACGTTCGTGATTACGTCACAGCGCTTTCCCCCTCCACTTTCAGGGTTTTAAAAGGTTAAAAAAATGTGAAAAAGATTAACAATATTATGTCATATAGCAATAAAAAAATATCATGTCCATTGTAAACCTATACTAAATGCAAAGCAAGGTGACAATTGTAATTTCTAATAATTAAATATAATTAATTACCTGTAATTAATAAGTTACATCGAAAGGAAAACAACTTTTTTCCTCAAATTATTTAACTTGTTTTATTTTTCATCATCTGGTCGTCTCAAATTTAATATTCTTCTTTGCTTATATTATTATATGCAATCAAAAATATAAAAATGTATATTTTAGTAGGTAATTTTATATTACAACATAACATTAGCTATACCTGGAAAACTCCCCTTAATTTCAACGTAAATGTATTAATCTCAAGGTAAATTTTACAATTAAACTGGCATTATATGTTATTCTAACAGACAACCATATCAAGTTCCATGTTAAACATCGTGGTAATATTGTTAAAACCCCACAATTAAATTATTTGAAAATTTTATGACAAGATTGTTATATTCCCATAATGTTAATGGTGAAAATTTCACAAACGTTCACGTATATTTAAGGTAGAGATAACGTTGGTCAGCTGTTTTTTTAGCTCCATTTGATTAACATGTAAACCTTAGCAAATTCACAAAAATTCTGAAATTTTTTTAAGAGGCAGATATATAGTGCCTAAAAGCCATGGGAAAAGTTTCGAAGCAATTTAACGAACCGATTTTTTTTAATTAATTTTTTGGTTTGTCTCTCCATGGGAAAGCCCTATATGCTGAAAATTATTTAAATTAATTTAAAAAAATCGCTCGTTAAATTGTTTTGAAATTTTTTCCATGGCTTTTAGGCACTAATATATGCCTCTCAAATTTTTTTCAGAATTTTTTTCTAAGGTTTACATGTTAATCAAATGTAGCTAAAAAAAACACACAGCTGATCGACGTTATCTCTACCTTAATGCGTTGACGACGCCTCATGCAAGAATTACATTAATTATCCATCCTATTCGTCATATGAACGTAGTGACCGAACTTCAGTATATAGTTAATAATGCAATAAACAAACGATTTTCTAAAATGCCATGGTGAAATTACATGTCATTATAATATATCCTATAATCATTTACTTACTATATAGACTATATAGCTATATACCACATATTTATCATAATCAAGTAACGAAAGAGAAGCAATACACAGAAGCATTTCAGTGAGCTTTCAACTATCAAACATATTGCATGGCACATTTCTGAAGTTCTATTATAAAAAAAAAAAAAAAAATTAAAGAGGTAAGTCTTAGTAAATATTATCAATTGAAGGATATAATACCAAAATTTTCAGGAAATTAATAAATATTGGGAGGTTAAGTTGTTAATATAAGTGTATAAAAAAATGTTTATAATATTTTAAAAAATATTAAAATAGTCAGAAATGAATGTAATTGTTTACTTTTCATCTTGATATTTTATAGTTCTTTTTATTATAAGGCTGCTATATAATATATATATATATATATATTTATTTAAATTAAATCTTTTAAAACATGAAATTTAATAAGAATAAGTTCAGTGTGTTCGTGCATATTATACTTCGAATGATGCTTTTAGATTTTACAATTTTTTTATATATTTAAAAAATGAGATCTTATTTACAATATTGTCATTTCGTCATACATTCTCTCTCTCTCTCTCTCTTTTCATTGCGCCTATATTTATCAATTTTATCATCATAAATAAAATTGCTTTTTTATGTAATTAATTATGTATATAAAATAGCCTGGGCTACTAGATTTAAAGAGCAAGGTTTATTGTTATTAAAGGTGATAAAAAAATAAGTTTTAAACTGTCAGCTAGTTACTATTGACTTGTCCTAAAAACCTAAACATATATCATGTATTGATATTATGATTGTAGGAGAAATGGAATTAATAAAATATTTTGAATTTTGAATTTTGACGAAGTAAGATTTGGCCCCATTCACGAAGCAGTTAGCCAGGTTTCTAACCAAGTTTAGCTTAATGTTCTTATAATAAAAGTTTCTACTAATAATGTATTGTAAGTATATTCTTTGTAACCATTTTTTATATGAAGGGTTGATGGGGATACATGCGCGCGGGGTTCTTGAAAATGTTGATTATTTTATTGTAATGGTATCGTGTAATATATTTTTATTTAAACTTAATAAGGGGCATTCACAAAGTCTTAAGGTCACATTTAAGGTTTAAGGCTCGATAATTTAAAGCTTGATTTTAGACGTGTTTTTTTAGACCCAAAATTTCTGGTCTTAAATTTTTGAGCTTAAATGTGGCCTTAAGGCTTTGTGAATGTCCCTTAATGTCTTGTATATTCCAGGTATTCCACGATGGTATTACGTAACCTCTCTCACTACTCGGAATTCAGCTTGGTTCTACTCCGGGCATGTGGAATGTGGGCGTGGAAAAGTGGGCGTGTCCTCAACAAGCGTCTCTATCTTATCTTAACATTATTGATAAAATTTACAGTTGTTTATGGTTTTTGCAGTTCGATAGCATTTATTGTAATTAAAATTAACGACCTTCATTTTTTATTTAATAAATCATGGATATTAATATCTCATATATCAATTAATATAAGAATTATGATTTATTTTATAAACAATAATTATTTAAAAAATATTTTAAATATTGTACCAATTTTAATATCAAGTAAATTATCAATATTTTTTAGAATTTATAAAAATAAAGCATTGTATCATACTGCATTCTTTGCAATTATAATGTTAATGTATTACATTTTTTTCTATTTCCTACAAGCTAATGGAATTTTTGAAAAGAAAAGAAAAATTGAAAATATAAAAGATATTAAGTTAATTACAGACTTAATTCCATTTTTTATTGCAAATTCGTATGTTAGGTTTGCGATAAAATTATTTTCTATATTTATAGGAATTGCAAAAATATTTTTTCGAATTGGTTTTTCAACATTGTTCATTCATTTGCTATGCTACGTCCAAGCGCTATTAGACAACTTAATAGACACGTTAGGGCAGGTCAAGATTCGTAAACAGACAAGTCTCAGCCCGGAGGTATGGCCCTCCACAAATAACAGCGAGGTCTATGACGTCAGGTATTGCGTCCATCAGCATCATCTGATCATCAGGTCAGTGCAGGAATTTTAAAATGTCGTTTAATAATCCTAACATTATTCTGGTCATTCAAATGTGGGCTTTGCAGTTCAATATACAATATTATGGTTGTTGTTCAGTAATGAATATTTATAGATTTACAAATAAAAAAATGTTCTAAAACTTTATCGCATATAGTTTTATAAAATTTAAGGAGATGTTATTTTTTTCGATTTCCGTCCTTAAAACTTCGTGTTAAATTTCTAACTCAATTTTCATAAAAAAAAAAGGTCCGACAAATGGTGAGATGTTCCCAAATGCAAGTGGCATTAAAGATTAAAGTCAAATAAGAAGACAAGTTTCGAGATCTCAATCAATCATTCAATGTTTAATTATTAATCAGTTAATTGTTTTACAGACTAGTAAAGAAAATCAACAAATTCTTTTCTTTACAAATGATGATCGTCGCTTTTTGTTCAATGTTTGAACTTTGTTTCTTTGCCACAGCTCAATATAATAAGGTAAATTAATAAAAATAAAATTAAAAACAAGCATACGAAAACACATTGCATAATCTATCAAAAAATATTCTCCTCTCAAATGAAGTTCAGAGGTTATTTCTTTAAAAAATGTATTTTATTGCTCCTTTTTTTTTAAATTACTAGTCATTTGAAATAAAAGGATATATACAGGGCTTGCAACCAGTTATTTATTTCATAATAATTATACTATTAAAAAAAATAGAGACAAATCAATGAAAAACAATGTTTATAGTTATATATACTTACTTCATTGATGCAATAAAGCTCATTATTATATGTTGTACGCAGGAGAAATTGTCCATATCCCAGCTCGTGGAGCAGACGTCTATTATGTTCTCGTCAATGTACGAGCTTCTCATCTTCTCCTGGCTAGCAACTGGAATCAAAGACAAGGTTAGTCTGAGTTTACATGGCTAGACGAATTCCTGGGAGACATATATAGCAACAATGTCCTTTCTAGCTCAATATTCGTTAAATATTGTGTTATTATAACAAATATATATAAATATGTATATATATATCCAGAAAATCAATTAATGAAGAAAATAGAATGGGTTAATCTGCCCCTTATGCTTTTAATATCGTCCCTCGATCATCCGCAATAATGAACTATCTGCTATATCAGGTAAGTGCAACAATGAGTTGTAAATCATTAAAAATTAAGGCTCATTGTTGCACATAGATTGTGACAGGCAGATATAGCTCATTATTGCGGACGATGGACGAATTATAATTACTAGAAAAAAATTATTAATTACATATATCGTGTTATAAAATACCAACAATTTGTCACAATGTAATTTTTCCATTAAATAATGTTAACTTTTTCATCCAAATCAAGCCTTTTGAACCATAATAAGTTAACTAAATTGGCCTGCATGTTTTTAATGTGAAAAAAAAAAAAAAAAAAAGATTAACGAAAAATTGACGAAATAGCAGAAAGTGTTTACATTTTAGTGATTGTTTCAGAGTCTACAACTGCGGGACGTTTGTCTGGCCCAGGTGTGGAAGTCAGATGACGGTATTGTTGGTGACTGGAAGTCTCTGGAGGTGATGGCCGCGAGGTGTGAGACCAAACTGGAGCTCAGAGCCGGGCCTTTCCACAGTCTCTCCATCAAAACACTTACAAACGTAAGGGAGGATTTTTATATACATTACATTTATATGATAGTGTTTAATATGGATCCAATGACGAAGCCTCCATTGTAAAAAAATCTATATTAAACATCACCACGTTACCATATTAGTTATTTGGAGAAGAAAATTTTTTGATGTAAAGAGTACAAGTAATTAAATTACAAGTAAAATATTCAGAAAAAAAAATAATATTAATAAAATTGTTTTATTTTTCAGGTCCTGGCTTTGTCTATCTCCTACTATTTGTTTCTAAGGAGCGTTAAAGTTTAATTTGCATCGCGCAATTTGTTCACTGATTTTTTTTTAATGTCTCATGCACTTATGTATTAAATATTAAATAATTGTATCTTAACTTAAATTCTTGATGGTAAAAAACTTAAATGTTAGAAGAAAAATTAAATATATTAACCACCCAAATGTTATATATAATGATTCAGTGTACTTAAAAGTATGTATAAATTAGATAGTTGTCTTAAATTTAATATTATTAAATTATCTTAAGTTGCATATTTACTTAATTTTATTACCTTAAAGTAGATGCAATTATAACGATACATGTTAATGGATTATAAAATAAATTATAAATAATACACCCTTTACATATTTACAATGAAGTTTTTTGTTTAGACAAAAATATCGATGTCAAACTCATATTATATAAATGAGTAAATTCAATACATTTAAAGATATTTAATATACAGTATTATCATTATATAGTATTAGCAGCTAGTATAACACTATTATACTTTATAATATATACCAAAAATCTGTTTGCAACGGTAAGCTTTTTTAATTTTAAAATAATTAATAAAACTCATTTAATAAGTTTCCATTCTGTCAAATTTATATTATAAAGTTTTCTTAATAGTTTATATTTTAAAATAAATTTTTATGGTCACCTTATTTGTACAGCTAATATGATTCCGGTATCAAGATTTACAACAATCTTGACGATAATTGCACTTTCTGATAATTATTAACGTTCAGCTTTTTACTTGTATTTTGAATGTAATAAATGATGTACCAAATTATTTCAGTTCTTTTGTTTTGCATCCAGTTATTTCAAATGTTCTCCAGATGTGACGCCGTGCATATAAACGTAACAAGGGGTGTATAATATTACATTTCAAAATATTCTAATTCAATTATTAATCGAGAAGTAAGTTTCAGTATTCTTTGTATAGTTTGCTCTTTTTCTATATTCAAATATAAAATAATATTTTATTATAAAAGCTTAAAAAAAATTCTTAGTAAACAAAATTTCAAATTTCCCCCTTTTTTTTTCAGTGCAAATTGTAGCCATGGAATTTTCATAATAGTATTATTCTTTAATTGTGGCTTTTAGTAATGAAAACAGCTTACCGCTTCTTCCGCTAAGATTAGAGCAAACATCCGGAAATTCTGGAGCTTGTTAGTAACAAACAGCTCTCTCAGAGTTCTTTCATTATTAAATTAACAGTGGAGCACCATATCAACAAAATATAATGTGTTGATGTGGAGATATGTGAAGATGTCATTGTATCTTGACACGAAAATGGTGTTTTGTTTTTTCTCTCTTCTCATCTCTGTGATGAGTTATTCAGGTGAGAGTACTTTATTAATATTACCTTTGATTTTTATTTTTAAAAAAAATAACTGAATTATTAATATTTTTGTGGTGTAAATTAATTTGGATCTTTATTAAAATCACCTTTTATATATCGTAATGTCTACCTATGATTACGTATGTATACGTATAATTAATGATTTTGTTTTTAATTAGAAAAATGTGCAGATTTTATTTAACGATTAATCTCAGTTCTATCAGAGTCAAAGAATATTTCCCTGCAAACGAATCAAATGAAATAAATTTTATGAAATTGAGAATGTTCTAAAACTTATAATCGCTTATGGTTTGAGCAAATTCAGTCTTGCATTTTTCTTACAACAGCTCCATTTTCGGTTTTCGTCCATAAGGCCAATGTTAAACTTCTACCTCAGTTTTCACAAAACTGATAAGACAAATTCGCTTCAAAATTTGTATGCCACCTATTGATGGTGAGTTTTGAGTCCCCTGCAAGTCTTGTTGCATTCAGGCGCCACGATTGCGAGATATCAATCTTTAAAAAAAAATGTATTCTGTTTAGGCATAAATTATAAATTTGCCTTACATAATTATTTTATTATATTATATACAGACTACAAGAAATAATTTAAATAATTCAGAAATTATGAACTTTACTCCTGCCTCACTTTCTAAAGATCTGTAGCTTCAATAGTAGCAGAGAAATGTAGATTTGCAATTTTGGGAGATTTAAGACCGCTCAGTCTATTAAAAGTTTTGGTTCACCACGCATCCATAGACTGCGTGGTAATGCCCCCAAACAAAGCAGAAGTAAAGTTCGTGGTGTCTTGATATGTAAATCGTCACCTCGAAAAATTTCTTTATGCTGCCTTGTTAATCACCATGTCCCGTAAGATTAACAAAGCTGCAAGAGGGAAATTTTCCAAGGTGACGAGTGTACATTTATATATAATATACAGTCATATGTGTATGCAGTGTCGATTTCTAATTGTTCGCTAATTTTTGTTATTTCAGATAAATTATCATTAAACAAAGCTGCATTAACTATTAAACCAACACCACCAAGAATATATGAAACAATGAGAATAACATCGAATCCATTTTATACAACAAAAACTCCAGCTTGGCAGACTACAAATAATATACCATCAAAACAAAATGATTTAAAATATAATAAATCAACAAATATTATAATTATAACTTTATCAATACTACTAACTATCACAACCATTATAATGATTATATTTATCATACTGTGGTGTAAAATCAGCAAGAAATCCACGTGTTGTCACAGAAAAGGTTCCAATAACGAGCTTGAAGAGTCTACAAGTGAACCAGATGTTCCTCCTGTTAAAACCACAGAACCAAAGGGCAAAGAGCCTTTCAATTTGCACGATTTTGATGAAATAAATGTAACTGAAGAAGAACTTAATTACGAGGAATTGGGGGAAATCACACTTTATGATGATGACAGAAGATACTTATCGAGAAAATCAACGCAGAGAAGTGTAACTTTTAGTAAATAAATGTAATTAAAATATACACATCTGGTTTTACATTATTTATTTTATTATATTCAAAAGCAGACAATATACAGGTTAGATAATCCGATTGTAAAGAATGCAATAGTTCATACATACACATTATTAAGTATACATACACATAAACAAATTATAATAAGGGGCATTCACAAAGTCTTAAGGCCACATTTAAGGCTCGATAATTTAAAGCTTGATTTTAGATGTGTTTTTTAGACCCAAAATTTCTGGTCTTAAATTATTGAGCCTTAAATGTGGCCTTAAGGCTTTGTGAATGCCCCTTATAAGGTTTTAATTGCAAATGTTCTTATAAACAATTTTCAGCAAGTTATGTGAAATTATATTTTGGAACATTAACTGAAATTGTTTTGATCACTATAAGAAGCTTAATTTATCAATTAGTATAATTTTGGGAAAGAAAAAATTGTTCAATATGATTTTACAATAATTTCATAAGATAATATATGAGTATTTTTTTTACCGTGTAGTCGTGCAGTAATTTTTGTTTATACATTTAAAAAAAAAAAATCAATTCTATAATATGGTATGATGCAGTAAGTATACATAAATATGTACTCATATTATAGTGAGAACTTCTTATTTATATTATATACAAAATCTTCTTAAATATATTTAATATATATATATATATATATTTAAATATACAGAATCATTATTAATTAATTTATATATATTTTTTTATAGATAAAATTGAAATGTATATTCAGAATAGATTTTTATTTCAAATTCAACTTATAAGTATCATTCTTGAGCTGGAACTAATTGTAAGTCAAATTAAATTAAAATTTCAGCATCTAAATAAAAATATTCTTCAGGAGAGATCGATGTACTGGACGGGAGCGTAAGGTACTTCTAAACTTATATACTGTATAATGCGTTATGTTTGTAAGAATATCACATCGGCTGCAGCGCGACATGTCGTGTCCGAGAAAGATAAGAGCCAGGTCAGGTTGTGGCGAGGTGGCTCATAAATACGTTGAATCAACTTGAATCATAAAAACGTTGCAATATTTCTCTGTAACTAAGAAGTTTCAAGCATCATAATTTAGAATTTCCTTACGTATCGATTAGTACAATCCTTGAGGCTGAACAAGTTGCCAAATGACGAGATATGGTCCTACAGTTAACTCTTAATTAATAAAATTTGTTTAACTCTTCAACAAATATTTTAATTACTTAACAATTATTTAACACAAAACGTTTAAGACGGTAAGACCATGGCACCACATATTTGAAATAAAATATAATAAAAGAAAAAAAAAACTGTTTTAACATAACCATGTATAATATAGTATATAGTAATAAAATAGCATAAAGTCTATAGCAATACAAGGGCTATTTTTTTTATCAGGGGCGAACGGGGGGTCGAAACGACTAGGATGAAATTCAAATATTTGATAAAGAGTGAAATTTCTTAACTTTTCAGGAAATACGTTGATTGGTGTTATATATAGAGGCTATTAGTGCTATATCTATGAGAGACTTAATATTTTTTTCAGATTATTCCTAATCAGTATTTTACCCTTTTTTTTCCTCGCTTTGAAATGATTGTATTATAAACAACCATCACTTTTTCATGAGACTCGTGTCATGCAGTTTATTTCCTCTGATTACACCAAAATTGATAAACAACAAATCAGGAAAGGAGCGTGTCAAGGCGAAATCACAGCTGACCGCAGCATCCGGTGAACACCGACAATCTGAGTTCTTTCCTGCCTTGAAGTTAGAACAAGTCTTCAGTCAAAATGGTTCGAGGAGACGTAAGGACTCTTTGTGCTCTGTCCTTCGTAGTCGCCTCGTGTCTCGGACAAAAAGGTGAGATTTTTGTTGTTGATTTACAAGGAAATACTTCTATATGAACTTTATCTTGGGGTACAGGATTTAGTATAGGCTTTGCCTTTTCTTGTATCCTCTTGAGTAATTTTTCCTTATTTTTACCATGGCATTATTTGTATTTTGTCTATATATTTCTACTCAATAAAATATACATATATATATTATTATCTTGTAGCTCGAGGCGGGGTAATGGGTTGGGATAAGCTAGGGTGAGAAAGGATGGTAAATTAGTTAATAAGAAGGAAACTTTTTTATTACGTATATATATATATATATATATATATATATATATATATATATATATATATATATATATAGGAATTTGATGTAATAAGTACGCGTATTTGTAATTTATATTTTTTGAGCCCCCTATACCCTTAAAATCGTGGTGCAAAATAGATGTAATGTCTCTTCCCTATGCGTGCAATGGTGTAACTACAGAGGGACCCAAGGGGGCCCTTGGACCCAACGCCCATGGCTAAATGGGGCCTCTAGGCTAGTCTGTTCGAAAGGGACTAGATCACGAGTGAAATAAAATAATAAAATTTGTGTCTTTTGTCATTTTATCTCTTCATATAATATTTATTGTATATTAATAGAAGATAAATAGTATCCTAAGTATACTGTATAATAATAAGTACGGATTCATGAAGAGCTTTTATAAATTTTGCAGTAAAGTGTTTGTTTGTTTGTTTGTGCAACTTTAAATATTTTTTTGTGAGCATTGCATCATACAATTTTGTCGAGTTATATCTTAGTATAGGAAGAAAAAAAAAACTCATTTACAAACATTATAACAATATTATATGAATGTATAAGTTAACAATATATTAAACATATAGAAGTTGCTTGCATAGATATGCATGGTATTTCATATTAAATTAAATTTATTTGGACGCGAAAAGACCAGCAGGATAGGAAGAAATATATTTCACATTGCATATACATAATTATATACACAATATGTTATAATGACTCATAATTAACTACAGAATTTTTAATTATTTTACACAATAATTTAATTTGAAATCAAATCACATTAACGATTTTACATTATTTTATATATTGTTTACATTATTGTTTATTTTTTATAATTATGTATTGTTATTAAAGCTCAAACAATTTCAGGTGAGGAAGCAGAAGAAGAAGAAGGATTCGGAATCATCGAATTGTTAAATTTTTCACCTGAGAGTCGAGGTACTGTTTCTAACTTTTTTAATTTACATAGTTATAATAACTGGTAAATTAGTAATGCTAGGTAATTTTATATAGTTAAAAACAGGCAATGTAATATAATTAAATTATCATTAAATTATTGTTATTTCTTTAAGACGAGAAGTGTACAATCATCGCCTCTGAAAAATTCCGTTTGCAACCTTGTTGATTACCATACAATATATATCACAATCGCGATTAACATTAACAAAGCTGCGAAATAAAAGGGAATTTATCAAAGGCGAGGACTGTACACATATATTATTTTTTTAAAAATAATAATTTTACATAAACATCTTTTAACAACAATAACATTTTAAATTTATATAAAAAAATAGTGAGCAAAGAGGAAGAAAAATGTTTGTCAATATAAAGTTGAAGTATTGCTAACGAAGAGAATATTGAACAAACTTCATTTACGTATCAAGCATATTATAGTCAGATCACAACCCCACTGATAAATAGCCCCCCTAAACTCTGTAGATAGATATTACCACGTTATTACAGATATATTTTATATTCTGTTCATTAATTGCAATATATGCTGGGTATAATCTCTATGTCATTGCTATTTTAGGATCGTGATTAGCTGATTAGTGATTATATATTAATATATATAATAATGTTAAGTTGGATTACTTTTTATATGCATTATTCACCTTGTAACTCTTGCAATTAAGTAATGAATATGCTCAAATTTCTGTATTTTATTGTCTGTTTTGATTTTCTGTTATAATTGACATACTGTCAACTTGTTTGTGATTAATATTATGCTTTTTATGTGCTCATATTGTTGTACAATCGAAAATCAATAAAATAATTATGAATGACCTCTTTCTCACTCTTACCCTTAATTGTAAGGAAGGAGCTGCAGTGTAATTAAATAAGACAATCCTATAGTCAAATTTATTTTATATATATTCTTTCCAGCATTAGCCGGAAGTAAGAAGTTTCTGTCCTTCCTATTCGTATTTTATTTAAAGATTGCTTTTTTTCCCAAACTACTGCCATGAGTTTTCAGAGAGGTATTAAAATAACTGATTTGATTGCAAAATTTTAGGACTTATAATAGGCACGAACAAAAAGGTAAAAATATTAACTTCCGGCTACTTCCAGATGGAATGTAAAATAAATTAAACTGTACTCCAAATGCTCCAACTGACAAGATCCGTATTTATATTGTCCTCTTAACCAACTCATATATCGTTTCTTATTTTTCAGTACGTACTACCACGGCATCACCTCAAACCAACCCGGATGAAAATAGTCCGATATTTGAAGGGTTCAAATGGGCCATCGTCGGTTTGATCGGATTTATCGTAATGTTCAGTATCGTCATGGTCGTATTCATTTTGTTCAAAGTGTTCTACATTAATAAGAATGATAAGAATGCTGTTATTGTTCCTGAAAGAGGCGCTAAAATTCAAACTGATCCAGGCTATAAAATGCAACGATAACTGCTGTGATTGTTATAATTGAAGTATTTTAAAAATTTGAGACTGAAAATATTAATTAAAAAACAAAACTTGTAATTTAAGGATCAATTATACCACTCTTAATATAGCTGTATAGCTGGTACACCATTCCCATATTTTCAGTATACCTTAAGAAAAAATAAGATACTTTTTGAACAAAAAAAAAAAAAAAAAAGGACCAAGTTTTTTTTAGATACATAGGACACAAGTTGAAAGAATATTATTGCGACTACGGTGACTTTGGTTAAAATTAAGTCAAATCAGCATCTAAAAAACACTGAAAAATTAATATCTATACTATTAATTTATTTTTACTTGCTCTGGTTAATAATCAAATTGTCCTTTATCTTTAAATGTAAAAATATTTTAGGTTTATATTCCATCGGAAAATAATTAGCGATGGCTACCAAATCCTTTTAACTTTTCATTATAAGAAATTCCCTTGAATAAAAATGAAGTAATAAATTGATAATATAGTACAACATGCTCATGCAGATGTAATATTATTATTTCATATTAGTAATGTATTTAAGACGTTCTCGATTCATAAAGAATTTACTAATTTTCATACTCAATATATTTCCTAATACGTACGTGTAACCTATTGTTTATTAAAGGTTTATATATATATATATTATAATTATTTTATTTATACCTTTAAAAAACACACACCTTAATTTACATAGTTTAAAGTCTAACGCCATATAATATTTTATACTAATCTGAATTAAAGGTCTTCTATACAATATTATACTACAAAATAAATGTAAATATACTTTTATTAAAAAGCAGTATATATTTTTCCTTGTTTTCACATGCAGTATTGAAATTTAATTATATAAAAAAACTAAAATAACATGTATGATATTAAATTGTTTGTTCTTATAAAATGCTTAAATATACAACAAACATTTTCTTTAGTAATTCTTTAGTAGTTAGTCGTCCTAATTGCAGACTGATTGTTATATAAAATTCCCATTTTTTTTCAATGTCTTTGTGTATACGTGTCTTATCTCCTATCATCAGCATAAAATTATTAAAATATGAATTTATAGTAAAAATAATAATGTATTATAAAACAATGTTTTATTTAAAATCTTAATTTTCCCAGACAATAATATTCAAAAGTCTATTTCCTTAATAAAATGCTTGCATCACTTACAATACATGCTTATTATTTATTAGGAATTTGTAGTGATATGTTATACACAGTGTATTGTTCATTTATATGTATAAAGTTCGTAAAAAAAAAAATATTCCCTTCTTTATTTTATTCCACAAACATATAATTAAAAAAGGAAAAAAATTGTAATAAAATATATCCGTATTATACAGTATATAAATATTATAAAATGCACTATAAAACCTTTCTGCAATGCCTGCATGTCTGTGTCAATTGTGATGCAATAATTAAGTGCAGTATTATTTCCATAGCATGTTGCTATAAATACTCCAGTACAGCTAGAAGTTGTTTAGAACTGTCACAAAAGTCTTACGTACCAAAAAGTCTAACCCATGCAAGGCGTTGAACCCATGTATGTTATCTACTTATCTCTGGTCTTACCCACACAGTCCCACATTTATAACGCTGAGAAAACCCGTTTGGCGGCATTGACATCACGACAGTCTCATACCTGTTATAATAGCAACTTGATTTCGTTCATATTGTTCATAAAAATATCTATCTTACTGTTTTATTTAATATATATAAATATATTATATATTCAAGAATCATGAAGTTCTTTTTTATTTCCGTCATAATCGCTTGTGTGCTGCAGCATTCTGCATTTGCAAGACCTATAATTGGAATAGGTGAGTTCTTTTTGCATGTAATTTTTTCTTATTCTTAATTGTGTACCATACAGTTTTAAGAGACTTATAATTAATCAAATACGTATTATAGTAGTTATTCTATTACATTTTATATTTTAAGTATATATTAATTATCGTTTACGTATCTATATGATGGGGTAAAAAAAGTCTTACTTGTTAGATCAAATGAGAAAAATTAATAAATATTTATAAATATTTATACTTACATTTTTTTTAAGTTTAAGATCTTGTAATATAATTATTTTGTTATATATATACATATATATATATATATATATATATATATATATATATATATATATATACATATATAAAATTTTTCTCATTTGATGTAACAAGTAAGACTTTTTTTACTGATAATTTTTTTTTACCCATCATCATAGACACGTATATATGTAGGTATAATAGCTTAATCGGCGTAAGGATTGTGCATATATGGAGTGCTGTGTGTTAATTACGTCAAACAGTCGCAATTATAGAATGACGTCACGCACGCAGCTTCGATCCGCCACAAACTCACTCCACTCGATCACGGCGAGTTTAGTGTTGTAAAAATGTGAATGTTCCCTGCGAACATTTAAAAGTTCACTCATCAAAATTCGTTCGTTCGCGAACTTTTATGATCAAATTTAAATATCCCGTATAAATTTAAGTTTTCTGATTGATTATATCTGTGTTCTATCATATGTTCTATCATAACAAAGAAAAAATTTAATAGAAAATTGAATTAAAACACCTTATTTGAAACTATAATGATTATACTATTTTGAGTCCCAAAAATGAAAGGAATAATGCATGATATTAAATTTATATTTTAACTCCCAATGCCTATTACAGGAAAAAAAAATCTTACGAAGCTCAATTAATTTTTAATTATTAAATTTATATCTAAAATCTTACTTTCGTGAAGTTAATTTTTATTAAATGCAAACATTTTGGTATTTAACAGCTTGCTGAATATCGAATTAAATGTACATTTCTACCAAATTCAAACTTTAAAAAAAAAAAAAAATCACTATTGAAATTTTGAGGAAATTTTGCTTACTGCATAGGCCAAGCTCGAGAACATGCATCATTGCATGTATTAAATTTATTCTCATTTCTCTATACCCTAATTATTATATTACTTTATTTTGGTAATAGAAGTAAGAAGTGTTTGCAAATACACGTAAGACTGTTCCACGATTTTATACATTGATTTGAATAGCAATAATTGAACCCTTTTTTGAAAAGGTTTGTTTCGAAGTATTAAATGTAGAATTTTCTCGCGACGACGCTATTTTTAACACCGAGAGCTTAAGAAAATAATTCAAACTATATATTTTAACCTCCAATTTTTGGAAAGTTTTTATCTTCCTTCGAAAATCCACTATTCTCATTGAGTCCAAAAAAAGGATTTAAATGAGTAATTTATTGCATGCATGAAGGAAGATAATATTATATTATTTATAAATGTTTACCTATTAATAAATTCATTAGCAGGTGTACATCGTTTCCATATTTTCAGTATACCGGCCTCTTCATAAAAAAAAAAAGAGAGAAAGCTTTTGAGCAATTAAAATAAATATATATATAATCAAGTTCTTGATATACATATAGAACATATTTATGTTGGAAGAATATTCTATTCCTATTCCATATAAGTTGGGCGTCTTTATGTATTAAAATTAGCATCTATAAAAAAAGAAACAAAGAAAAAAAGAACATTGAAAAATTAATAAATCAAAAACTTGATCCATTTTTTTTTTTTTTTTTATTTGATCAAGTTAATATAGTAAATTTGTATTTTTGGTTTACCATCGGGAAATAATTAGCAATGGCCACCAATGATGTCATAACTTAAGACTTAATTATTACTTATATAATTTATATGTTTGTATAGATATGTAATTATATGTATATTTATATGTTTATCTTGTTAGTAATATTAAATTGTTTTTTTTTTGTTTTTTTTTTACAGATCCTGTAGGATTTATAATAACAACGCCTACGGCTGCAAATAGCTCGATGCAAACAGGTGTGTAATAATTTTTTCATTATATGATATAGATACACTTCGAGACGTGCATAACGTTAATAATCATTACTCGCAGAGTGCCATGGTTAAAGGATAATATTTATTAATGATTTGTTGTAAATTAATAAAAGAAATTATTACCAGTTATTTCGTAATTTATAAAAGGAAGTGAGTCATATAATTATTATCTAAGACTTTTTAATTTATTATGAGAACTATGGAGAACAAGTGACGAGTGAGACTTTTTTGTTGTTAAATATTTCACAATTTTTGAAATACTTAAATATGTCTTGTCAGTAATTTTAAATTATTATGTATTAATCATGGCATTATGTAAATAGGACTTTCATAATATGTATAATATTGTATGTCTATACATATATATATAAAGAAAACACTAGATATAATACTAATACCAGATGTTTCATAGTTGCCTGTACGCGTTTGATTTGCTCATATAGGGACAATATAGGAAACATAATATCTTTTAAATTTAGCAGGGGGTAACTGAGAAAAACACTTGAAGGGTAGCTTAATTATATATTTTTTACTACCCTTGTTATTTGCAAAATTGCTCTCAAAATGTCATCAATATAATGTAATTATAATGATCATACCATTAAAATTTGAATAATTTTTACAAATTTTGAAACGATGAAAATTAAATTAATCAATTGAATAAATTATTAGTCTTCCTAGAAATCAATTAAGTATTAAGTCAGCAAATGCATTAACAGATTTTTAATTAATGACAGTGTACGATACAAACTTTTCAACTCTACATTATATATATATCAAGTAGTAGAGTAGTCTTCTACTCGCAATGGTTGTAACAAACCATTGTTTATAATGTCTGTCGCATGAAACCTTTTTCATTGTTAAACATGGGACAACGTAGTGCCTGATTTTGCCACCAGAGCACAGAACGTAATGGCATTGTTAGCGCTATTAGACACCATGGTGGCTCTATTTACTATGGTGGTGTCACGTGCGCCTATTTTCAAATTTCGCGCGTTTACTGTTCCACTGTTTATCCAATCACTGGGCGTAATTGTTTTCACGTGACAAAAATTACCCACTCTGATTGGCCGAGCCTTATACATGGGTCTTATCCGTGTCACTTCCCCTCCTAGGTCTCCAGCTTCCCTGTTAGACACAACAACTTTCATAATTAACGGCCATTTTCCATATGTTAACATGTAAATCAACAACCGTCCTATGTTTTTCCTTTCACGCGACAGACATTACACAACAATACTTTGTTTACTAACAACGAGCAGAAGACTTTGATATATAATATATATTATATTATAATTCAATACTCTATTTATTTAATTATAATACTACTAAATTATAATATCAATTAATGATTATTAATTATTTAACAAACATTACCAATTTCCTTCTTTGCTTTCTAGAAATGGCTCCAGCATCTACTCTATCACCATACAAAATTCAACATGAGGAAAAATATTCCTCACCTTTTGATGCAGGCTCAATTCTTTTATGTGTTGTAATTGGTGTTTCAATTGGTTCTGCTATTGGTTCTGCAATTGGTTATGTTGTTGCCAAGTTTGGTTGCCGAACAAATATACCAACTTCTGTCACTTCTTCCCATGAAGATAATGAAGCTCCTAAAGTCAAGGATCTTAATGCAGCTGGTGAAAATTCTTCCCCTAAAGATGCTGAAGAAGCTCCAAATCAAGCAGACGCTCAAGCATCAGAAGACGCCAATATGATATCCCTTGTTCAAAAAAGAGCTGAAGTTGAAGACAGAGTTTACGTCGTCCCCCAAAATTCATCTGACGAGAGTGAGTCAATCTTGCTTTGACCATCTATATAACTTCAGTAGAAACTCGATCACTGATGATGAACTGTCTGCCAATATCTGAAGATGTTACAAACACGATAATTGAATTCTTCCGTTACAATTTTTTTTTATTATTGTTCTGTAATATTGTCACAAGCAGCAAGTAGAGCAGTTATAGCTATTGCAAAATAGGTTGGTAAGGTGCTTGCTAGGGGAATGTGCAGAGTGTGTTGAGCGGGCGGATGGCTGAGAGGCCACCGACCACTGGACACCTCACGGCTACTTCCCTGTGGTTAGCACCTATATAGTTGGTTGGGCTGCAACTGTCGCTCTCTCGCTCTTCTTGGCTACTGGGTCTCCGGTTCATCCCGGCCACTGTATGGAGAGTACGTGGGCTGGCCGGCTGGTCCAGTACTTTTCCTTAAAATTAAAATTAATTTTTGCTTTTGTAAATTTGTTACCCGTAAGTTAAAAAAAAAAAAGAAGATAATAATAAAAATTAACTCCAGTCTTGCAAACTGGACCTTCAGTCCGTTTGTGACACTGGTGGAGACGTCCGTGTGTTGCTTGTCTCTTAGTAAGATTAAATTTAAAAAAATCCCTATTTGTTGCACTGTTAGAGCGCTCGGGTTGTTGCTCTAGTAAAATTTGGTACCCGTAAAAAAAAAAAAAAAAAATCGAGTTGTTAGCATTTAATTCTTGCTCGTTGTACTGTTTTGATTAGTTAATTTTCTCCCCTCCCTCCCGTTTTAAACAGTAAAATGTATGAACTACATTCATACATTTCAAATCAAAAGGCAAAGAACATAATTACACTCCACGCATAACAATTCAATCGCAAAACATTAAAAAAGTTACGGAAGTAAAATACTTAGGTGTAACAATAACAGACGACCTACAATGGTCGGCACATATAAACTCAAAGGCAAAATGTATTGCAAAAGGAATTCATGTTTTAAGAAATGTAAATAAAAAATTGTCAGAAAATTTAAATAAACAATTGTATTATGCACATGTACACGCGCATCTTTTATATGCTATAATATTGTGGGGTAACACAAAAGATGCTATAGTACACTATTCTCACTACAAAAATCAGCATTAAAAGTAATTTACAATCTCAAAAAAACAGAGTCCTGTAAAAAAACTTTTATGCAACAAAAAATCCTAACATTGCCTTGTTTGTATATACTAGAAAGTGCAAAGTTTGTACGAAATCAACCTGAACTTTTTGTAACTAACGCCACCCTTCATACTCATAATACAAGAAGCAGAAATGATCCTCACTTGCCAAAAAATTTCAAATGTCCTCATTTTGACCTTATAACAATTTATAATAAACTGCCAACGGCAATTAAGAATATAGATTGTAACAAAAAATTTGCGAAGGAATTAAAAAAATTTATATTAGCGAACCAGTTTTATTCAGTAAAAGAATATATAAGTCTTAGATATTTAACATAGTGGATCAATGCTACTATGATGTATTATCATGATTTATATATGTGTATAAATGTTTATTTAATGTCTGTTTTAATTTTTATTGATAATTCTAAGTGCATTTAATACTGTTTCATGTTTAATTTTTAAGGTATTTTTAAGTGTTTTTGTCTCTATGTTGTATTATGTACAGCCACATGAGAAATAAATAAATAAATAAATAAATTACGTTAAATAAATGGGGCTGGACTGGATGAATAATTAATATTCATCGCTATCCCGATCCCGCGGACCTCCCCGCCACTAGGTGCAGCCGGCAAACTGATCACGCCGGCCATCCGGGGACTCCTTCACGCCACCTCCGACAATTGCGCTAGGGACCGTTGCATTTATCCTCCCATAGTCTGCTGTTAAACTATGAGAGTCCCCAGCATTGCCGAGATTTTGCTGCCTAGGTACTCTGAACTCCGCGGCAGCAGGGAGAGCTCAGGCTCCATAACCGGTTAGTGGCTATGGACTGAGGGCTGTACTTAAACAACCCCCAGGTGGAGCCCCAAGGGCGCGGTCCCACGCGTTGCGTACTGAACTTTCCCCACACAGTGTTTAGCATGAGTCAAGAACAGCCGGGTGCCCTTTATTATTATTATTATTTAAGTAGTTAAATTATAAATTTAATATTACATTTAATAAATTTTCTTAAAATAATAAATTTAGGTAAGATGCTTATATTTTTCATGCAGTATAGTTACTTGTATATGCATATCCTAGTTGTTGCATCACTTCAAGATATTTTGTTTCATATTTGCAAATCAAAACGTAAAATATATTTCACATTTAGGAAAATTCCTCTTTTTTTTTCTTTGTTGCTTTTTTCCTGCACATATTGTATTTGTTTGTTTTGCTGTTTTGTAAAACTTTTTTTTACATAAAGGTAAAAAAAAAACTTCATTGCATAAATAAATCATTATAGTGGCTTCAATATAAACTTTTTTCTGGTTTCAAAAATTGTTAATATATTTCGAATTTAATGAAGTATTGATGTTTTATGTATGGTGTTAGAATGTTCAAAATTTGAAAAATTTTATAAAAATTGTGAAACACTTTGTACTGCAGCAAACCTCGAAGCATTATTTTTTTTTTTAAAAAAATATATATATTTTTATAATATATATATATACACACAGTGGTCTTGAAGTAGCTAAACATTTTATTTATACGATTTAGATTAAATATAATAATAATAATAATAATAAAAATAATAATAATAATAAAAGGTCTTTATTGTATAAAAAAGGCGTAGTCAGGACTAAAAAGTCCTATCAACTAAACCCAAGAGCATATAATACAAATTTTACAAAATTCTGATAAATATACCAAAAAAATTAAATGTATTACATAACAAATCCTTTATACAAAATACATATTTCATGAACCATAAAAGCAAATACTTCTAATTTTACAATAAATTTAATCATAATACAAAACAATATACTAGTCAGTCAGTTTAAACAAAATCAATAAAATTCTACATCATATTTTTCAAAAGACTTGTTTTAAATACTTGTAGTGATTCCTTACAACAAATATCAGCAGGAAGTTTATTCCACAATCGGGCAACTTTGACACTAAATGACTCACAGCTAGTTTGAGGAACTTGTAGATAGTACTGATGTGACCTTGTGGCCCTAGTATGCACATCTCTCATTAATGTAAACATGTCAGTAAGATACTCAGGCTGATTACAATGTAAGATTTTATAAACATAACACATTAAATGGTATTCACGTCGAATACCAATTCTAGGCCAAGACAAAGTATAAATGCAAATATGGAAATAATGAGACCCATATGATAATAGCTCTACAAGATATAAAAAAAAATGGTCAAACACGACAATTTGTTCCCTTGAATTTTTTTACATTTGTTTCTTCTGGTGCTTTTTAGGGAAAAATATTTTCAATTAAGTATTTTTTGTGTTATGTACGAGTACGTATGCATATGTTGTGGCTACATATATGTGCATATATATACTGTATATATATATATATATTTGGGGCACACAAACCCGTATGTATAATTGGAAAATATAAACAAATAAATATATATATATATATATATATATATATATATATATATATATGATGTTATGTATTATAGCTGCTATATTATATTAAATTTTCATCATATTATATTTTATGTACACGATACATAATTGTTTAAATGTTTTTAAGTACCCACTAGAACAATAACAAAATATAACCAGAGATTTTAAAGCCCGACACCTGCTATTAAAATTGATTAAAATATATATATATACTTAAAAGCTAAAAACCCTTTCAAATTAGAATAAAAAAATACATGGCTAAAAATTTTCTTTTTTAAGTATTTACCTGATCATGCAGATTATTATATTTCTTTAATTCAAATCAAGATTTCTGTTGTGTTTCCTACTTCATGAAATTTACTTCTTGAGTTAAATTACTTGTAATTGATTTAGTGCTTTTTCGCCATCTGATTATTGCACTGTATGTATAAAAGTATCAACATTTGAAGGAAAAGAGAAATCTGTACCAGGCTGAAGACCCAGGGTACGAAGCCTGGTACAGATTTCTCTTTTCCTTCAAATATTAATACTTTTATACATACAGTGCAATAATCAGATGGCGAAAAAGCACCAAATCAATTACAAATATAAATGGAGTATTGACCTCAAAATTTTTTATTGCAGAAATGGATAGAGCGTGCAAAGTTATGCTACCCTGATTTTTTTTCAGATTTTTTTTAGCCGGGGAAGTATTTTTAAAAAATTATTGAAAGTCCTTTTTGTGACGTCACGCGGCGGCAAGTCCTATCTTTTTCTTAAGGAGCGGCGTCTCGTGACGTCACAAAAAGAACTTTCAATAATTTTTTAAAAATAGTTCCCGGGCTCTAAAAAATCTGAAAAAAATCAGGGTAGCATAACTTTGCACGCTTTATCCATTTCTGCAATAAAAAAAATCGAGGTCAATACTCCATTATGATCGACATAATAACATAATATTAATATATTAAGATAGGACTTTTTATTGTAGTTCTGTGTCAACATGAATATCAAAACAAATAATTTTAATACATAAATTAATGAGCTACTCCGAATATTTCAGTTTTTTTTTTAAACAAAATTATTATTTTTTTTTTATTTTTCTTTTTTAAGTAACGTATTCCTTACTTAGTAAACGGATAGAGCATTAATGGACATTGCATCAACTTTTTTTAGTAGCTCAATCGAAAGAGGAGGTCGAAAAATACACCTGTGAATTTTATGCGATTTTTATTCGTACTATACATCATGGCTAAAAGAGAGGTCATGTGACCTGGAGCCGGCGCCCGCGTTGCCCGTGACGTCACTTAACTGTTCCGTCAAACAAACGATCGACTTTATAACGCTTGCAAACAACCACGTTGCTATGGAAACAAGCAACAATTAATTTATTGTTTAGAAGCGTTATATAGACAATCGTTTGCTTGACCAGACAGTTCAATGACGTCACGGACGACACGGGCACCGGCTCCAGGTCACGTGACCTCTCTTTTAGCCATGATGCAGTACGAATAAAAATCGCATAAAATTCACAGGTGTATTTTTCGACCTCCTCTTTCGATTGAGCTACTAAAAAAAGTTGATGCAAATTGTCCATTGCGTGTGGTTTTTAAAGTAGAGTGATCGATTGCATTTTTTTTAATATTTGATTTTCTAAAAATAGTTTAAGCTGCCCTCTATTGAGAAATGAAAACTACAAAATTCCATCTCAAATAGTTTCACCACAAAAAATTCCCAAAGTTGGTGTTTCGGAGGCCTTTAACGTGCAGCCTTATGGAACATAAAACCGCGTTTTACTCCACAACATTTTCTGAACTATGCTACCATTTAAAAAATACCTACGTAATCTATGATGAATTCTATAATGGATTTTTAAATAAAAAAAAAAAATTACGGAGCCGTTTTTTCGGAAAAAAATCTTTAATTTTTTGCGGGTTAACTCCCATAAGGATTTTCATGATTTTTGTCCAAGAAAACGACCCCGTAAAAAAAAATTTTTATTTAAAAATTCATTAAAGAATTCATCATAGATTACGTAAGTATATATTTTTAAAATGGTACCATAGTTCAGAAAAATTGGAGTAAAACGCAGTTTTATGTTCCATAAGGCTGCACGTTAAGGTAGAGATAACGCTGAACAGCTGATCGACGTAATCCCCTTTGATTAACATGTAAACCTTAGCAAATTGACAAAAATTCTGAAATTTTTTTGAGAGGCAGATATTAGTGCCTAAAAGCCATAGAAAAAGTTTCAAAAACATTTAACAAGCCGATTTTTTTAAATTAATTTTTTAGTTTGGCTCTCCATCATGGGAAAGCCCTATGCTGAAAATTAAAAAAATTAATTAAAAAAAATCGGCTCGTTAAATTGTTTTGAAATTTTTTCTATGGCTTATAGGCACTAATATCTGCCTCTTAAAAAATTTTCAGAATTTTTGTCAATTTGCTAAGGTTTACATGTTAATCAAAGGGGATTACGTCGATCAGCTGTTTGGCGTTATCTCTACCTTATAGGCCTCCGAAACACCAACTTTGGGAATTTTTTGTGGTGAAACTATTTGAGATGGAATTTTTTGGTTTTCAGTTCTCAATAGAGGGCAGCTTAAGCTATTTTTAAAAAATACAATATTAAAAAAAAATGAACTCGCTCACTCTACTTTAATAATGAATTTAAAATTATTTTATTCATTCATGATGCATTTTTTTTTATAGATTTATCGATTATACGTTGTTGAAATATATAATAAATACAAGGAAAAAAATGCATATGTTAATTTTTAATTTATTTTCTTTTGGTTTTCTGTAATTTCAATAGAAGATTTACGTGTGAACAGAATTATAATATATAATACCAGGTGTGAGCAAGAAGGTGATGCAGTCAAATTAATTTAATATTCCTCCCGGAAGTAGAGCCGGAAATGTGAAGTTTGCAACTCTTTTATTTGTAATTCAGTTTTTAAATTTAACAGAGACTAACAGAGTGGTTTGAAGTATAGAAATATTGACCTATGTGTGAAATTGTAACGCTGAAATATTAATAGGAAGACCAGAAACCTTACACTTCCGGCTACTTCCGGAGGGAATATCATATAAATTTGACTGTATTCAGTATCTTATTATTTTTTTATCGTCTCTTCTGTTTCTACACATGACAATAACAACGAGTATTATAATTATATCTGACCAGGATTATTTTGCAGGGCGCTCGATCATATTGTGCAAGTAGTATTTTTTTTTTTAAATTAAATTAAATATAACATAATTGATTTTTGTTACGCTTAAATATTAATTTATAAAAAATACAAGTAAAATTAAATAAGGACTAATTATATCATAAAAGATCATACGTTTATTCGTAAAAATAACGCAATCAGAAAAAATCGATTTTTATTGATGAACCTCATGTTTCATGTACAGAAGGTTCATCAATAAAACTCGATTCTTTCCGATTGTGTATTTAAGAACAGACATAATATAATTATAAATCAACATACATGCTATACGTACAAATTTGCAAAGTAAAATGTAATCATATTAGTCATCATTAATTACTTTGAGCGTCATTTACATGATCACAAAAGCCTCATTAATTTAATGACGAATAAATGTAACATAAATTGAAAAAGTCTTATAGCATTAAAAAAAAAATATTTAAATATATTCTTGGAATTCGGTCACACATTTCTTCCCCCCCCCCCCCTTCGACTAAAACGTCTATATCTTAGACTTTTCTCTCTTTTCGCTTATATAAGAACTATATCTTAGACTTTTCTCTCTTTTCGCTTATATAAGAACTATATCTTAGACTTTTCTCTCTTTTCGCTTATATAAGAACTATATCTTAGACTTTTCTCTCTTTTCGCTTATATAAGAACTATATCTTAGACTTTTCTCTCTTTTCGCTTATATAAGAACTATATCTTAGACTTTTCTCTCTTTTCGCTTATATAAGAACTATATCTTAGACTTTTCTCTCTTTTCGCTTATATAAGAACTATATCTTAGACTTTTCTCTCTTTTCGCTTATATAAGAACTATATCTTAGACTTTTCTCTCTTTTCGCTTATATAAGAACTATATCTTAGACTTTTCTCTCTTTTCGCTTATATAAGAACTATATCTTAGACTTTTCTCTCTTTTCGCTTATATAAGAACTATATCTTAGACTTTTCTCTCTTTTCGCTTATATAAGAACTATATCTTAGACTTTTCTCTCTTTTCGCTTATATAAGAACTCATTTTGTTGAGCCCCTGTTCACTATAATAATTATATCATAGCAGTGTGCTTTTTGATATTGTTAACATATTGCTACATTGATTATTAAAATTGACACAATGAAGGCTATAACCTTGATTTTCATTGTCGGGATTTTTGTAATGCAGTTAACACCGAGCGCATCTCAAGCAGAAGCAGGTGAGTCTTATATAGGACTGTCTCTCACAAGGGACTGCATGATTTCGCAACACATGATTTAGTATTCGTATGATAAGAAATTTATAACAGGTTCTAAATTTGAAACATATAAATATTTTTATTTTTACTCATTTTTTTCTATGTTTATTTTTTCTATTTTATTAATAGAAAATTTAAATTATTTTGAATTTTTTAAATGCATATATTTTATTTTTAATCATAAAAATATAAAGCTGCCAATTAATATTCAGATTTTTATTCAGTGTGTGTATATGAGTTAATTATGAACTTTATTAAAAAAGCGTATGAAAAATGAAAATAGTTTTATTTTTGATGATTACACAGGGGGAATAAAATTCTTGATGTATATTATTAGCATTTCTATTCTCATATCACATGCCACTAAAGTTATATATAAAAATATGTTACATATAAATAATATCCATTTTGAATCATCCGATGATTCAACATAATTCATAAAATGATGCAATTATGCCTTGCAATTACATTTCACCATTTTTTTTAAAGTATTATATACTGCATATATATTATACTGTACCTTCGATCGTAAATTCATGCAAGACTTTTCTTGCAACGCTATAAAATAGAAATAACACAACTTGGCAGTGCTTCATTAATTTTAAATGTTTATAATTTATTGCATACAGAAAGTAGATAACATATATAATAAGTAATAAGTCCTATATTATTTTTCATGTGTTTATTTTAATTTTAAGAATATTAAATTGTACATTTTACTTACAGAATTCGAAGGTTTAAAAACTTTAAAAACAACGACAACAACAACTCCCTTAGTAGGAACAACAACTATCTTGATGAAGTCAACCAAAATTCAAGGTGCGTGTTAGTTTTAATGTTTTTTTCATTGTACGATACACTTTGAGATATTCGAAACGTTATTCTCCATTTCACGAATTGCAGAGTCGTTAAAATTAAGTAAATTTGTATTTTAATATTATCATAACCTTAAGGGTAAGATAACGCCACCAATGTTAAAAAAATTCCCTAACACAAAAATTATGAAAAAAATTTAAAATGTTCTCCTCTACACCCCCTATCAGTAGCTAAAATATCAGGTATGCAAATACGATCTAGTTTTTGAGATATGAATTTTTAAAGTTGACTATTTTAACTTTAACATGGAAGTTCCATTTCTACATGTTAAAGTATAGTCAACTTTAAAAATTTATAACTCAAAAACTAGATCGTATTTGTATAGTATACCTGAAATTTTACCTACTGATATAGAAGGTGTATAGAGGAGCACATTTTAATATTTTTTCATAATTTTTGTGCAGTGAGGGATTTTTTTTAACATTGGTGGCGTTATCTTAGACTTAAATGAATTTTTACGCATTTATATGCAATTTTTTTTTTGTAGGAAATGCATGGTTATATATATAATTATTATTTATATCTAAGACTTAAATGAAATGAGTACACATGTTAACTATTTATATGTTTAATTAATATCTATAATATGTATCTAACTTGTAAGACTTTTCTCAACTATTTCAAGAAATTATGAAATACTTGAATGATTTGCTGTGAATTAAGATTTATATTAATTGTAAATGTATTACTCTACAATCAGGCAATCATTACATTAGGACTTCAATAATGTATCATTATTTATTCGATCAATAAAGTCCATATATATGCAATAAAACAATAACTAAAGCAGTGAAAAGTATTTTAAGTAAAATATACCATTAAAATATATTATATATAATATAGATAATATAGATTTTAGATTCTAATGAGACTTGCAGGAGTCTTTAAGCTCACCACAATATATAAAGTTGCTTTAGTTGCTTAATTTTTTTGAAGTTGATCTGTTCGACCAGTTTTGAGAAAACCGAGGCAGAGGTTTAACATTGGCCTTATGGACGGAAACCGGAAATGGAGCTGTTGTGAGAAAACCGCCCCCTTGAATTTGCTCAAATCATCAGCGATTAAGTTTTAGAGCATCCTCGATTTTTTAAAATCTTATTCATTCGATTCCGTTCGACGGAAATTTCCCGTTTCCGGTTTGTAACTGAGGTCAATCGTTAATAATTAATTATTAGAACCAATAATAACTAATCACTTTAATATTACTAATATATTTCATTGTTTTTTTCAGAAACTTCTCCATCATCACTCGAGATTCCAGTTCACAATTATACAAATCATGTTAACAAAGACGCATCTAATTCGACTACACATGCTTTGTTAGGTATTATAATAGCTCTTCTGCTTATTTTAATAGTTTTAGTCTTCTGTTTTGCTATTTATTACCGAAGAAAACAACAACGTACAGCTGATATCGAAATTTCCACTAAAGATCCTGACACTACACCTCAACAAGAGGCTCCATCTTCATTGGAGCCCATGGTAGAATTTCAAACAATAAGTTTGTCTCTTGAGGCTGGAAAACATGTACGTGTTCCCTCAATTAAAATTACTCGAGATCAGAGTGAGTCATTCCCTCTGTTAACTGTGACCTCAGATCAGTCTCGTGATGATTTAGTTGCTGCTGAGCTACAGTAAAATTAATATGATTTTCCTTCAAAAACTAGCCGGAAGTGTGAAGTTTTAGCTATTCTGTTTGTAATTTAGTTTTGAAACTTTGCACAGAGGTTTTCAGTACAAATACTGACCTATGTGTAAAAATTTCAACTCTGTAATACAAATAGAAAGGCCAGAAACCTTACACTTCCGGCTACTTCCGGAGGGAAACTCATGAAAATTTTATTATAGCTATTTCTTTGCAAGTTCCATAAATTCAGTTTTTTTTTTTGTTTTTTTTTTACATTTTTACGCCTGAAAATAAAAAAAAATGTTTGTAACTACAATGCACAGTAAATCTGCTGATATGCTGTTTTTAAAAGCATTAATTCATTTCATTTTATTTGGAATGTAAAAAAACTGTATTATAAGAACACATTGTAATCTCAAATCCCCCGCCCCCAGTGGTATTTTTTTGAAGTACGATCATAGAGCTGTACTGTAATTACGACCATGCAAACATAATATATAGACTGCGCGAAGGGTAAATTTTTAAAGGGCCGTCAAGACGGGGGCATCGGACGTAGTCAAACAATGATATAAAATATCATTAACAATTATAGGATTACCAAGGTACTTTTCAGTTACACGTTTTACCTATGGGGGAATCGAAACCACCCGCTATGTAAATAACATATTAAATGTATTATTTATTTTACTTTTCGTACTTTTACCTTTGCCGTTGTTTGATGTAATCCTTCTGTGTGTAGTATGTTGCGATGGTCACTTAGTGTTCGTGCACGTCACTAACAATTGCATGTACTACACATATCACTACGTTTAGAAAGTCAACTGCTCTCTTCCTCAGGTGATCTGAGACTGTTAAATAAATAATACATTCAATATGAATACCCTTTGCACGAAACAGTTATTTACTAATGTAAATCACATCTTTAAAAAAAAAAAAAAATTCTCACTAATATTTTTTGCGGAAATACATTGTTAAATTGTTAAAAACAAATCCTAACAACCTAACTGCTCTTGATCTCTCATAATTGGTTTGATTATCCCCTTTTCCCCCATTGTTAATGCTAGGGTTAAATTACTTGTTCTTTCTTGTCATAAGATCTTTATACGTTATATGTTATCATATCTGAAAGTGACCATGCAGTTTGATGTTTTTTATTTGTGATAAAACAGAAACATTATTAGTTCCATAAAACTATCATCGTATAGAGGTGGAAATTTTAATTATATTTTATAATATTATATATATATCATATTTTTAAATACACAAATATCTATGTTTATCTAATTTTTCAATTATATGTACTTAAATTATATCTTTTATATTCAGATAGTTGCATATAATTGTGACAAAATGTATTTTTATTATATTAAGGAAAAGAGCAATTATTATTCATTATTAAAGAAACACACAATTTAATTGTTGTACATGAATGCAAATAAGTATTTAAGTACATATGTAAATGTAAATTAAATGCATTTTAATTATATTTAAATTAATTATTTTTATCATGGTATTATTATAAATGCATTTATAACATGACACATCCAGCGTTTATGAATAAATTTTTAATTAATTTACCCGTCAATCAATTTTAAAATTTATGTAAAAATAAAATTAATTGTTATTGCAGTATATGTGAACATAAAAAAAAGCAGATGTCTTAATTTTTTCTTGCACCCTGTAATTTAATTATATTTGTTCAAACTATAAGATGTCCAATAAAAAATATTTAATAAAATATTTATATTAATTATTAATTATATTATTTCTAACGACCTACATAATTATTATAGAATTAGCGCTGTTTATAATAAATATACTATACCACTTTTTAATTATGACTATACAGTAGTATCTGGGTGATACATATTATGATAGTAAATATAATACCCCTATAGTTATATAAATATATGTCTTCAGTTAACTCATCCCTTACAAGTCTAAACCTAATCTTATTACGTATTATTTCCCAAAAAAATATCTTATTTCTCCTTC
Source organism: Siphlonurus alternatus (assembly GCA_949825025.1). NCBI lineage: Eukaryota > Metazoa > Arthropoda > Insecta > Ephemeroptera > Siphlonuridae > Siphlonurus > Siphlonurus alternatus. Next base: position 20,055,878 of record OX463783.1, on the reverse strand, counting down.
GCCCAACATGATGATAAAATGAAGACACTATATTTTTAATATTTCAACAATAAGAGGAAAGAATACGTAATCTCGTCTTTATCCCTATTTTTCTCTTGAAATTGGTGCAAAAATATAGAAAAAAGACGAGGAGAGAGACGGTAAAAGTTAAAAATTATTTCAACTAGGGAGAGCTTCATAAGATAAAAAAGGACACAGTAGTTCATTGAAAACACGGTATTTTGCATCCTCTAAACGAAATAAACTTCCTCTCACCACTGATAATCAATTCACCGGACCAACCTTCCTGTTGTTTCCATCATGTTTCTGTCAGTGTGAAACAAGATGTTGCGAGGAGGTGTGGCCTTCCTTCTTCTCTCTTTCACATTCTGTGTTGCCCAACAAGGTAAGAAAAATCCATCAGTCACCCCTAATTAAGGTAGAGATAATGTAGATCAGCTGTTTTTTTTAGCTCCAATTGATTAACATGTAAACCTTAGCAATTCACAAAAATTCTAAAATTTCTTTGAGAGGCACATATTATATATAATAGTGTCTAAAAGCCATAGAAAAAGTTTCAAAACAATTTAACGAGCCGATTATTTTTAATTAAATTTTTAGTTTGTCTCTCCATGGGAAAGCCCTATATGCTGAAAATTAGATAAATTTATTAATAAAAATCGACTCGTTAAATTGCTTTGAAATTTTTTATATGGCTTTTAGGCGTCTCAAAAAAAAAATCAGAATTTGTGTGAATTTGCTAAGGTTTACATGTTAATCAAATGGAGCTAAAAAAAAAAACAGTTGATCGACATTATCTCTACCTTAATGTAAGTATTACTTACAAACTTACATTTGAAACAATATGGGACAAATGTCAGGACAAATGTCATGAAAATTTTAGTGCATATTTTAGGACTTCGAATTATGTATTGTCAATATTTTTCAAAAAAAATTAACCCTCTAACACCCTTAAAATCGTGCTGTAAAACGCCGTGATGTCATATTCATGCAAATATTTTTTAACACACAAGCATAGGGAAACACGTTGCATGACTATGACGTCACAACGTCTTTCCCCTCGATTTGTAAAAATATGAAAAATATTGACAATACATAACTCGAGGTCCTCTATCCAAATATGCATTAAAAAGTTCATGAAGATTGCCCATTAGTATTTTATATTTGTTTGTTTTTTTAAACGGTAGGATCTCATCAAGATATTGTTATCGAAAAGTGTTAAAAGAGTATCATAAGTATAATGAAATAGAAAGACTATATATAGGCCTGGGTTGAAAAATACTGACTGCATGAGTTTGATTATTTCCAAATAAATTAAATAAAAATAAATTATGCTGTTTACTTTTAAAGTAAAACATTAAATAGATAAATAATTAAGAAACCCTTGCACGTCAACAAGTTTAGAAGTAAAATGTACCAGCTCTTTAGAAAAGAAGCAAATTAAAATAACGTATATTATATTTAATTTAGATTTCTTACATGTTCAAATTTATTTTGTATGGGTCAATATATTGCGAGTAATATTTTAATTGGAATGTTTTTATCATATAATTATGCTTTAATTTAATTTAAAAATAATGCATGAATTTATCATTAACTCTATATTATCAGTTAATACAATGGTATTGATCTTTTTCCTGATATTATTGAGTGATTTCATGATTTTAAATTATCTTTGATATAATAAAACTTTATTAACCGCCAGTATGGAGAAAAAAAAAACACGCTGCACAGAATACGTTATTAACTTTTAATATAAATTAGTTGAACATTTTAATATTTTAATCAGTGAACGACTCATGTAAGTCCCTCCCCCCCCCCTCTCAATTTTTTACGCATTCTAAAAAAATTTGAGCTAATTTGGTGCTAAGCAATACCAAAGAGCTTACAATTGTACTATAAAATCTCTGACAATGCTAAACAGATACTTCAGCACTGATTTAGCCCACAACATTTTTTAGAACCCAGATTAGCCCCTGGTTTAGCACCATGTTTAGTACTTGATTTAACCCAGGATAAAAATTGAGACTAAATTAGAGTTGTATAAAGTATTTTGTGTACGCTCCTCATAAAACTACTCGATTAAACGTAACATTTAATAACAATTTCTATATACCCTTTTAGACGAGAAGTTATACAGTCAGACGGCAGATGTCATTTACTGGGAAGCATGGCGACAAGAAAAAGGTAACATTTTGTTTTCTGCCAATTGTAATTATTATTGGGAAGAGTATAAGAAATTTATCTCTACTCATAATTTTAATGCTGTACTTAATTTAAATTACAGTACTATAAGACCTTCTACTATTATATTATGTAATTATCTAAAAAAATATTATCTAAAATTGAAAAAAATGTTCTATTTATTCTTGTTTTTAATTTTATAAGTTTTAATATTATTAGTCTTTTATTAAACACAGAAAGTGTACATATTAACAGCACTAGAAACATACATTATAGAAAAACATTACAATAGAACACATAAAACATATATATATATATATATATATATATATATATATATATATATATATATATATATATATATAAGCTGACTGAGTTCATAAAATTGCAATACAAAATTTCCCCAATTATGGTACACATTTCCACATTTTTTATAAATGAAACATTGCTAGAACCATCCTCAGAGAAGCCTACTAAAATCTAAATTGAACTTTAAGAGTGTAACATCTTTAATAGGATACTGATAAAAAAAAATCAAGATTTTGTCAACATTTCAAAAGGCACGAGAATTTCATGAAGAATAAGCCCTATTACAGTATTCTACAACAATTTCCTGATTTTATACGAATTTTTAAAAACTCTCAAAAATGACGTTACAACTTTGCGTCTTAAATGTGAAAATAGATCAGTTAACATTGCCAAATCCCATTCTTAATATTGAAATGTAACCAAAACTTCATTTACAAAGTTTTTAGGTGCTATATGCTATATAGGATCACGATAATGAAGATTTCAAATTCCTACCTCAATAACTTTTCATTTCAGCAATGTTAACTGATGCATTTCCCGGAATGCATTTTCCCATTTAAGAAGCAAAGTTGTGTCGTCATAAAAAAAGCTTTAAAAATTCATATAAAATCAGCAAATTGTCGTAGAATGCTCTAATAGGGCTCGTTCTTCATATAATTCACAGTACGTTTTACTAGTGCTGCTAACTCAAATACCGGTCAGTACCCCATTTTTGACAACTATTTTGTTTTCCAGGTAGAGACTACAAGAAATGCGCAAGACCCTCGAATATCCCTGGAACTCTCAATGAATGCTACACACAGTACGGTCGAACTCCAGCTTTTATAGGAGAGTGCATTTGTATCAAAACCTGGCCAACGCCACTGATCACACTGAAATGTAGTTCAGATGGGAAATGGTATGCAGAAGATTCAAGGATTGCTAGGTTGTGTCCGCCACCTTGTAAGTATTAATTATAAAATAAAATAACTATTATAATATATTTTGTAAATAAATTTACTAATTGTTATTCAAAGTTTAAAGAAATTATTATTTAATGCATGACGTCATGAGCGTTACTAAAAAGAGGTCCATTTTTATATAAAGAGTAACGTAAGAAAGTGTATTATACTTTGTGAATGCCCCTTTACAGTTTGAAAAATTATATTAGATCACAATTCAGAAAAAAATAGTCAACATCTAAAAAAAAGTCAACTTGTACATCATTGACACTCTCTCTCTCTCTCTCTCTCTCTCTCTCTCTCTCTCTCTCTCTCTCTCTCTCTCTCTCTTTCTCTCTATAACAATAATAATTTTTATTCGAACATGTAGGTCGTACAAGACAACATTGATCACGTCAGAAAACAGCATATATACACTAAAACATACAAAACAGCACATATATAATATTGATCGATAATTGTTAATGTTACAAAATCACAAGAGAAAAAAAAATCAAACGAGGTTATCTAAAATTGCAAACAATTTTCTAACAATTTATTTGCAAAAAACATCTTAATATAATTAAATTCCCTGTTAATTAATACTAATTTCAGTTTTGATTTAAATATCTAGAGTCACTCGTGATGCTTTTTATATTATACTCGAGGGAAGAAAACTGCACATCGATTGTTGTTTATCACATGAAGAAATTTTATAATTTATCCATGGTTTATAATATTTTAAATAAATATATTGAATTGAAAAATTAAGATATTTCAACTTTATATTTAATATAGAACATTATGTAATTTTGATATGAAAACTTCAAAATATTCTTCTAATATTTAAATATTTCTTCTTTTTATAGTAAAAACTTTACCAAGTAAAAAATATGAAGAACCAACAACAATGGAAGTAGAAAAATCTGAATTAATTACAGAAACAATTGAAACAAGTGATAAATATAAAAAATATGAAGCGGCAACCACAATGGAAAAACTTATAGGACAACCTAGCTTATATACAGAAACAATTGAATCAAGTGGCATATTTGAAAAATATGAAGAAACAACAATAATGACATCACAACATGATAATTATGATTATGATAATGTGATAGGAGATCTAATTATCGTAATAATTGTACTTGCGGTTCTTCTTTCATTCTGTATTGTTATAATTATTTTCTGTCTTATCAAATGGTGTAAAAGAAACAACAAATGTTGCTTTAATTTAGACATTGGTTACATTGATTCTACCGAGATACAATCATTACCAGGACCACCACCTAATATACCAAAATCTGGTCCAGTTTATCTAGAAACTTTATCTGTAAATAAATTTGATGAATCAAAACCGTATCAAATACCAAAACAAAGTTCAGCAGAATTTCATGAAGGAATAAATCCAGTCTATGATGAGATTAATTCACAAGAAGAACCAAAATATGAAGAAATTCAAAATATTCATAGTATTAGTGTACAAAATTTGTTATCGAAAACTTGAAAATGTACACTCGTCGCCTTGGAAAATTTCTCACTTTAAAGCCTTGTTAAATCAAAGCGTTTTATTCTTACTCATGGGCATGATGTAGGCACGGATCCAGAAAAAAAAATTCGGAAGGGGCTGTCTCCATAAGGCCAATGTTAAAAAAAATGGAGTGAGGGAAATGCTTATATTGCTCATGTTAAATCCAAAATTTCGGGTGGGGGGGGGGGGGCTGCAGCCTCCCAGCACCCCCCTGGATCCGCGCCTGCATGATGACTAACAAGGTCGCAAGGGAAATTTTTAGAGACGACGGCTGTTAATTAATTTAAAAAATAAAGGATTTACTAACAGAATTACAAGATATACATAACATTCATATTTATTAGTTTAATTGAAGCAAATTTTGCTTTCGTTCAAAATTTATTAACTATGCGATTCCCATAATTAAGAAATTATAATTTATGTCATTGTTCTATAGTTGAAATAAACCAAAGTTATCGTCAGTCTAACTTAACGACACTGTATGAGTCTGTATATTTGGTATGTATAATATATATAGTTAAAGAGAAATCTGAATATATTTTTAAATAAGTTATTTGTGAATTGCACCGTTTCAAAATTATGTTAAAAAATAAAAACTGTCATGATTTTGAGGCATTTTATCCTTAATTATCACATCTTCATTTGTTTAAATTTTAATTTTAAAACAAATTAATTCCGAATTGCAATTAATGTATTTAATATAAATATTTATATTTCAATGTAAGTAGTGAAATTTTTAGTCACATTTCTAATATTTTTTGTTACGAAGAAATAGATATATCATATATCATATAATAATCATAATAAAAAGCAAGTTTTCATACATTTTTGTTATTTTATTTTTTATATTAATTCAAGCTTGCTTGTTGTCTTTATTTTTCATATATCATATTGTATTATAATTTTATGTACTTCTATTTATTTTAAAATGAAAATAACTTTGTACAGTTTATACATAAATATGTATGTGTAACATGTGTAATAAAATGAAAATGAGTTCTATATCACGGGCAAGCTCAATAACATGTAATTTACTAGAAATGGATTATATGCTGTGAATTGGTAAACTGTCCCGGAATTTCTCTTGTATGGTGTGAACCACTACAAGCACAGCCTGGACTAGCCGGAGCAATGCATAGACCTGTCAATTTTAATAATTTTCTTACTAAATGAAACATTTTAACGATAAGCATGTACTGAGAGTTTACAGAGAGTTCAAGTGTTTTTTCATGTCATAAATTAATAAATTGTTAAATTGTAATGTTAATTATTTTTGCTATGTAATAAAAAAAATCAACTTTATTAATTAAACATTTATAAAAACTTTCATGTATTGTTGTTGCTAGTATTTTTAAAACCAAATAAAGAATCATATAATATAAACAAATTTGCAAACTATATAATTATATATTGAAAATGACCCAAAAAATTTTAAATGCCCATGAAGAGCTGAGAAGATAAATATAGTCTCTTCTTGTGCCAGTACATTACAATTTTGCAGGGTTTAGATGCTGATTTGACTATAATTCCCCGCAGTCTAAGATATAAATTTTTTAGTTGAAAAATATGCTGATTTGACTTGATTTTTTAATGCTCGTCAGATTTCCAATGATATATATTCTCACTTCCTGGTATATCGCATTCTTCCGTTTTACATGCCATATTATATTAAAAAAATATACATTGCCTCATATTTTTCATACATCCAATAATAATTTTAATATGTAAGGAGCGTTTGCTAAATTTTTCAGAGTGCATTCGCTATAATACAAATAGGGACATTAACTTTTAAATTCACTATAGTGAATTCACTATTGCGTATAGTGTCTATAGGGAGTATCCATATTTTTTTTATGTATATTTTATACATATACATATTATATATGCCAGCATTGAATATGGTTTGATATGTAGAACAATTTGTCCAACCTCACAACAAGATGCAGTGTCGACGTTTGGGGCTGAAAATTAACATTTTAACATTTTAGCTTTGAAATTTTTAGTATACTTGAATTAATGTAAAATTGCAGTATTAATTCCGGTACTAAATCTGGCTTTAATAATAATTTCTAGGGTAAAATCTATTCTCATTTTTTTTTTTTTTTTTTTCAGTACTAAATCTGGCTTTAATAATTTCTAGGGTAAAATCTATTCTCATTTTTATTTTCAGTACTAAAACTGGCTTTAAAAATTTCTAGGGTAAAATCTTTTTTCATTTTCTTGGTAAATATCTCCGAATATATTATTGTAGATAAATCAAAATTATATTTAATTAAGGATTATATAATATCACTAGTCTTCTTAGATGGTGTGAGAATCACTCTGAAAATTATAGTAAACCTTCTTTATATTATAAAATAACATAATTATTCAGCCAAAAAAATATATAGTCGGTCTATATTTTTTTAGATATACCAGGAAGTGAGAATATATATCATTGGAAATCTGACGAGCATTAAAAAATCAAGTCAAATCAGCATATTTTTCAACTAAAAAATTTATATCTTAAAAACTGGACCGAATAATTACTTTTTATAAAATTTTACATAAATTAAAGGAAAAAAAGAAACACGCTCAAGAGTCAGCCACATCCTCACTGATAAAACGAACAACTGAATCCTGTACGTGTTTTTTACTTTCATGTACAGGAAATATTATGACGAAATGAATTATTATTACTTATCACTCTCTACAAGTCAGTTCATTAGCATTAACGCCGTGATTTTCAAAGGGAATGCTCTGTCTTGTTTCTCTCTTCAACTTCTATCTGATCATTTTTCAATGGAGTTCTACACCGGTGTTAGCAGGTATGTTTTCATAATTAAGCAAAAAAATGTATAACGTACTTTAAGTGCAGTCTCCTTTGCAAAATGTCTTCTATTTTTTATATAAATGAAGTTTCATAAATGGTCATTAATTATGATAAATGCATTTTTATATAATAAAATATTCAACTAATATTTGGGGCAAAATCCATTTTTTTTTTATTCAAAATCAAATTAATAATATATATGCATATTAAAAATTAAAACTGAGATTCGATAAGCAATATATATTGGACGCGATTCACGAAAAGGAGTTATATCCAGCTAGCTTTTTCACTAGCCACGCTTACTTGTATAGGCTAGTACTAACCGCGGTTAGTGAAAAACCTGGATATCTTTCTTGGATAACTCTTTCGTGAATTGGCTCCAATTTTGTATTTAAATGTATTACATTATATACAATTTTTAGTGGGTTGCTATATTGGCAGCGTGATGTTTTAAACAAATTACAAATATATATGCATCTCTTTAATTATCTCTCTGAGCTGAAGTGCTGTAAATTTATGCAAGGTTTAAATTAGTGATATATCTTCTATAACATAATAGATATAGTTATTAAAAATATAAATTTCATGATCTCAGACAAAGAAGCAGAAGTGAGGTATTGGGAGGTGCAACCACCACCGACAATGAGAGAAGGTAAGTGACCTTCCGTGACCTCTATTAAGCCGGTATTACACGATACAATTTTTTTAAATCTTGCATACAATTTTTCCTTACGAAGAAAACTTGAACTCCATTTGTTTGTATATATGGAGATGAAATTTTCTTGCAAGGAAAAATTGTATGCAAAATTGTATGGTGTAATACAGGCTTTAAAAATATATCGGTATATAGTCTTCTGGCAAAATCAGACATCATCAGCTACATGGAGGACTTACCATCATCAGTAATGCGTATTTGTTGAAGTTATGAGGTAAATATTTTAGGTAAGCGATATACAAGCAGATTTCAATTATACTTCTCTTTTGATAGATCATGGTTTTAGCTATATAATATCAATAAACAATTTAGTTCTTAAATTCTCACTCTCTCTGCATTTCTGCAAACTATCGGAACCAAAAAGGTGTGCCCCTGGACAACACATAATTCCCATAAGGATAGGGGCACACCTTTTTTGGTTCCGATAGTACAGCTCTGGTAAAAAAACGCGGAAGTAACGACAGCTATAGAAAAAATAATAAAATGTAGTGAAAATAATTTTACAAATTCTGTTCACATTTTTGTTTACTACGTAAACTTCGTTTGCAGATATGGACTATGGTAGTCAAATATTCCTGAGGGTAGCCCTTAATTTCATAGTTATTTATTCTATAAATATATAAATATTTAATATCAGTCCCATATTACTTGATGATGCGAGGAATATGGAGACATTTTAGAAGAATAAAAATTTAAAGAGCAATTATCTTAAAATTAAAGTTGCACTACATTTTCTAAATAAAATTATTTTTAACCTAAATCTTACAATGTTATATTTTTTTAATCGAAATGTTTTTTTCTCTTTTAGGTAAAACTGAAGTATGTAAGAAACCATTAAGCATACCAGGACATACAACAAAATGCGATTCATACCCAGGTGATCATTTTGGAAACTGTTTCTGTATTGAGAATAACAAACTAATATCAATTATTTGTAATACCAATGATGGAAAATGGTATGCTGTAGATTTCAAGGAGTCCATTATTTGTCCAATACCATGTGAGTATAATAATATTGTATAGTACAGTAAAAAATGAAATAAAATTTATGTATGACATTCCCTTTAACAACGATCTATTGTACAGTCGTCGCCTCGTAAAATTTCTCCTTGCGGCCTTGTTAATCACCATATCCCGTAAGAATAACACAGGACATGGTGATGAACAATTAAGGCTGCACGTGGGAAATTTTACAAGGCGAAGACTGTACATAAATTTGGATTTCATATTTATTTACACAGTCAAAACACATCATACTCTCAGAGAGAGAGAGAGAGAGAGAGAGAGAGAGAGAGAGAGAGAGAGAGAGAGAGAGAGAGAGAGAGAGAGAGAGAGAGAGAAGGTTAATGTAATTTTATTCTTACAGGTTCTGAAAAGATTATAAGGCTAAAAAAAGACAACAAATTAACTGTAACTATTCTATCTTGCCTGTTTTGCATCACTGTTTTTGCACTTGCCATTTCCATCTACAAACATTTTACACACAAATGCTTACATCACTTCCACGACACTGCCTACATTGAGTCTCATGAACTTCAGAACATACCTCCACCTGAACAACCTGTCAATCAAAACCCTGCGTACCTGGAGACTCTACCTGACCATCAATATGAAGAAATTCCAAGTACCAGCAAGAACCAGGAGCCCAGGACGTTTCTAGCCTCCGAGTACGATGATGTCTTCAATAATTTGCCAGCCGTACCTCATGAGGGTATAGCATGTAACAGAAAGGTTCTGAGACTCTTGTAAGACCTGTCGTATATCGCATTACATGATTACATTTTGCATACAATTTCCAAATTAAGAAAATATTGGGGGGCATTCACAAAGCACTTTAACCCCAACTTTAGCCCCATGTTTTATCCCTGGTACTAAATTTGGGGTTAAAGTGCTTTGTGAATGCCCCTCATTATCTCCATAAAAACAAGTGGAGTTGATTTTTTCTTGTAAAGAAAAATTGTAAGCAACAATTAGAAAATTTGTATCAAATAATAACAGCTTAACTATGAATAATGGTTAAATTTTATGTAAATATGGCTGATTTTCTATATTGAATAAATTTTTTGAACCATAAATAATGTGTTATTCAATTTATTTGTGGTAATTTTTTTCTTCAATAGAAATAAATTATTTTAAATTCTCTTAATGTTAATATATCATTATGAGTGTGTTTTTTCCTCAGTAATTATTTTTACTGCACATCAAAATAATGTGTAATAATTTTGAGGATGTTAGAGGGTTCAGAAAAATCTAAAATAATAATAATTAAAAGATGTAACTCGAAATTTTCCATCCAAATATATGCAATAAAAAATTACACGTTGCTGTAATATGAAATTATTTTGTTATTTTATTTCAGTAACAGTATAATCATAGAGTGATATATTTGGATAGAGGTAGTGCGTCCACGTTAAATTTTCAGACAAAAATTTTTGTCCCCCTCTCGTCACTTTTTTTGCCTTTTTGACAAAATAAACTACCTGCTACAAAACTTGAGCGGCTCAGCGCGAGAGGGCTCTCATCCAGATTTTCTCAAACTCGCCCTCATCTCTTTTTGTTTTCTCTGTCTTCACTCGCGTCACGTGGTCTAGCCAGCCTGCTGCACATCCTCGGGGGAGAGAGGAGGGATGATGCGGCTGCCCTCAAAGAAACGTGCGAGATCGTTAGGTTACGAGAGTAAATAACAATAAAGAGGCAGGGCGGACAGAGCGTACTGCAATAATAGGAATATTTACATACAGTACATACTTACTCGCTTCTGACAATATTTTGAGTTTTTTTTTATATTTCGGTTGTCTTAGAGATATAGTAATATGAATTAACTGAAAGGAAAAATTAAGAATAAGAGTGATAAAAAAAATCTATTAGCTTTAAGAGCTAGTATGTATGCCATATTTTAAAAATATTATATGAAAAGAGAATAATTTAAAATAATTAGCAATATTAAGTGACAAATAGAAAAAAAATAATAATATATGAACTATATTTGGATATATTTGCTAACAACATTTGGTCAGTGTGCACATGTGGTTGCAGTTAGAGTGCAATGTTGCATTTTACGGTAACTTGCTGGTTCATTGACATTTTAGAAACAAATTTGGCTACAGAGTCACAAACAGTAAGAAAATTTGATGCCTGTATTTTAGTATATTATCAACATAGTTATTAAAACCCAGATTTAGAACACTTACAATTAGAGCTGCTATATTTATTTATTTTATTTTTTTTACAAGAATACACCCATAAAGGCATACAGGCCTCAAAATACAAATTAGACAGTCACCAAGTGGGTTTAGAGTATATAATCAACATTCGCATAATTTTTTTCCACGCGTGATGCATCCGTGCGAAGTCGCAGTTCAAAGTAAGAAATTTAGTCCTTGATGACGTCACGAAGTCCTTGATGACGTCACAACTCAATGCTAATCGGTGCTAGCTGTGAGTTGTGACGTCAGCAAGGACTTTCTTTACAGCGCGACTTCGCACAGACGATAAAAATAATACGAATGTTGATTATAAACTTGAGCTACACTTAATGTCTGTCTAATTTGTAATTTGAGGCCTGTATACCTTTAAGAGCTTACAGCCAGCCAGCCAGCTCGCAGCGGAGTAATGGGTAGGGATGTGGTAGGGAACGGATGGTGGCCACGACGGCCTGTTAGATACGCGTCCCAGCATTCACTGAAGTGAGACTGAGGGAACCGTGGAAAACCTCAGTTACAACGGACATCTCTACTTTTTATCAACGAACCAAAGCGATGTCCAAAGCCTGGGGAACCACACACAAGTGTATTACCGTAGAGAGTATATATATATATATATATATATATATATATATATATATATATATATATATATATATATATATATATATATATATATATATATATTTATACTCCATGGTATTACTGCACTGGTTGCATTGCAATGGAAAGCTAGATGAATTGACTCCAGGGAGGGATCTTCGTGATTTCTACTTGAAACGGTCACCCATCCAATTATTAACCACGCTCGACGTAGCCTCTGACTTCAGTGAATTAACGAAAACCGGTCAATATACTGCGCTACGCTCGCTTATCTCCACAAGTACTACATTTAACTTGTATAATTTTTGTACATTTTTTAAAAAAATAATCATCTTTCAGTGTCACTGCAAATTTCATTGTTTTTAAGATTTTTTATAATTATTGTTTATAGTAATGCTAATTACTTCAAATTATTCAGTTTCAATACAATAATATATTTTCAAATCCTTTTTTTTTTTATATATATATAAGCCGTAGACATTTAGTCAACATGTTATCTCAATGACGGAAAAAGCACATGGGAATTAACAATATTGTTTGATTTATTATTTCACTACGTACTGTACAACATTTTATTCCATATTAAGGTTAATTGAGCGATGAATAACACATAAAAATATGATTTTAATACATCACTGTTCATATCTTATATATAATATTTTATATCATTAATATATGATAATAGGAACGTTTAATTGGAAAATTCATTTTCATTTTTATAGTCATAGTGCAATAAAATTAAAAATACAAGTTTAATATAATAATATATAACAATAATTAAAGAAAGTATAAAAAATAAAGTGTAAAATCAGCAGCGTTGGAGTCAATATTCTCAGCCATGTATTGAGCTCGCTGCTGCATGCGAGTACAACCACGGCCGACCTGTGTAACACATGACATGCAGCAGATATCATGTTACGCTCTTTTGAGGGATACACCGAATCATCCCTCCTCAAAGACCTGCATGCTCTGCAGGGTGCAGCAGGCTGGCTAGACCACGTGACGCGAGTGAAGACAGAGAAAACAAAAAGAGATGAGGGCGAGTTTGAGAAAATCTGGATGAGAGACCTCTCGCGCTGAGCCGCTCAAGTTTTGCAGCAGGTAGTTTATTTTGTCAAAAAGGCAAAAAAGGTGACGAGAGGGGGACTAAAAATTTTGTCTGAAAATTTAACGTGGACGCACTACCTCTATCCAAATATATCACTCTATGGTATAATATAAACCACATAACCATAATAATAATATAAATAGAATAATATGAGTGAAAAAGTTGGTCGAGAAATTCCAAATTGCTAAAAGTTGAATTCAAACGCGTCATATAACAAGAAATAATTTTATATTTTTATTACGCATATAAAGTTTCCAAATCCTTAATTCCCTGGTTGTTGAATTCATGTTAAATATTAATATTCTTCTTGTTTTACATATTATTTAAAAATATATATTTTTTTAATATTTTACATAACCTTAAGTAGCATAATTATGTTAATATGAATATATGAAATTTATCTTAATAATTGTTTACATTAAATTAGATACCCTCTGAAAATGTAGAAAGCATTTCTTTTGTTAAAGAAATTCTGCAAAAAAATTAATTTGTATAACAATACAAACACAAACATATATAATAAGTATTGATTACAAAGTTAAGAATGAATTAATTTGTATAGAATGCTTTTTATATATTTTTTGTCATTTTTTTTATAATCAAACTCTTTTGGGTACTTCTATACTTACCAATTACATACTACTTTGAAACCCCGAGCCTTCAGAAATCCTAACTTGAGCGTTTAGCGGGCTCTTCCGAAATGGGGGCGGCCACGGCCTTGCAATCCATCCCGCATTTGCCTGCAACTGAGGGAAACGTGGAAACCTCAGTCAGGATGGACGCTACAGCTTTTGTCAATGAACTGGAAGTGCAATGGTTTAAAGCCAGGGGAACCATGGCACATAGTGGAAAGGCGCAACGTTTTACCCCTGGGTGGGAAACGTGGTTTTTGTTGAATATGGTCACCCATCCAACTTACTCACCACGCTCGGCATTGCTTGATTTATATTATTATATCTACAGTTCAACAATAAAAAAAAATCTAGATAATTTTTTCCTATGGTTCAAGTGGTTCAACACATCTAAGAATACCATCGGAATTAGCCGGAATTGAGATGTTTATGGAAATCTTACTTATATATATTTTGAATCTGAAACTTTACAGACAGATTTATTATGAATTACAACTTCTCTGCTAAGTCCCATAATCTTCAAGTTAACATGTCAGCTGAAATCCTCATATTTCCGGCTACTTCCAGTAGGCCATCATATATGTTGAACTGCGCACGTTGAAAAAAAAAAATAGCATAATTTATTTAATTATTCAAACTGTAATTATATTTATAATTAATTTGTCGGCCAGCTGACTTGATGACGTCATCGACGGGCATTGCACAACCGGAAATTTTATTAAATCAACCGCGGAAAATATCTCAAAGCTCAGTAATTCTATTTTTAAATTATTAGTTACATCTGAAACTCTTTCTGGAGATGATGAAGATGTGGATATGCCTTCTTTTGATCTTCGCATTGTGTGCGGGGAGTGACAATGGTAAAATTTCTTTTGATATTTTTAATATAATGGACATTAGTCTCAATAAATTTCATTGAAAAAATGAATAGAGAGTAGTAAAATTATGCTACTCTGAATTTTTTTCAGATTGTTCTGAGACCAGGAACTTTTTTTTTTAATAATTGAAAGTACCGGCCACGCCCCCTGGAGGCATCACTCCTTAAAGAAAAGGATACAGCCTAGACGCCTCCAGAGGGCGTGGCCTAAATTTCAATAATTATTATTTAAAAATAGTTCCCAGTCTGTAACAAATCTATAAAAAATCAGAGTAGCATAATTATGTACCCTGTATTCATTTTTATAATAAAAATTTTGAGGTTAAATTTCCATTTTATAAATTTATATATGATTATTGTAAATATAAATAAATTTTATACTTTAAAAAGCTGTATTTATATATTATTATGTCTTTATAAAAAGCAAAAATCTTTAAAAAAAAGTTAAAGATTCTTATAAATGCATAAGTATTACCGTATTATAGCAACAATTTCTAATTATAAATAGTGATCACTAAAGCTATAGAAAATATAATTTAAAAAAATGATTTCAGACCGAAAAGCAGAGGTAAGGTACTGGGAGGTATGGCAACCACCACCACCTAAACGTAAGTAATACACACCAAGGTGTATAGAGTTTTCTATACTTTCTACACACCTTGATACACACTCACTTCTATAACTCATGATAGGCTGACAAACATAAAAAAATTGTAATTAGATACAACAAAGCACAAAGTAGAATTTATACACTGAACATATTTTTTTAAAAAAAAATGTCTTTTCATTCATTTTAAACCAAAAAAAAGATAAAAAAAAATCAGAGTAAAAAAACTGTTTAACATATATAAGGACGTATGTACAGTACGTGTAAATTAATTAATTAATTTTATTAATTTAAAATAATTTTTAACCGAAGCAAATTTCGTATATATATCAAAAAATAAGAACATCTTCTTATCTTATCTTACGTTTTTTCTTAATCTTTTTTTTTTACGGGAAATTGGTTTTGAGTTAAAATATTTTGATTTTTTATTTAATTTTTTTTTTTAGATTCTCTTTTAACACTGCATGTGATGTCTTATTGACGTATTGCCTTCCTTGTAATATATGTTTGTGTGTTAAATATTTGTATCACAGTATTTTGACAATTTTAAGGGTCCACAACTCGAGATCTTTTATTCAAAACATGCAACACAAATTTTCATACAGGTTTTTCATTCACTGTTATTTTATTTCTCTGTTGATAGATGAAAATTTAGAAAGTTGCTCCGAACCATCAGCGGGTGATTCTGGAAAAATACATGGTTGCTGGTCTAGTGACTCCAGGAATGGATGGTGTTTCTGCTACACATCTCACAACGAAACAATATTCCTGAAATGTAGTGAATATGATGGGAAGTGGTACGCAGCGAACAGAAGACACTCTAAAATGTGTGCACTACCTCGTAAGTATAATATTGAACTTGCTTTCTATCAATGTGATAATGGAGTATTGTCCTCAATTTTTTTTATTGCAGAAATGGATAGAGGGTGCAAAGTTATGCTACCCTGATTTTTTTCAGATTTTTTTGAGACCTGGAACTATTTTTAAAAAATTATTGAAAGTCCTTTTTGTGACGTCACGCGGCGGCAAGTCCTATCTTTTACTTAAGGAGCGGCGTCTCGTGACGTCATGAAAAGGAATTTCAATAATTTTTTAAAAATAGTTCCCGGGCTCTAAAAAATCTGAAAAAAATCAGGATAGCATAACTTTGCACCCTCTATCCATTTCTGCAATAAAAAAAATTGAGGACAATACTCTATTATAATGGAGTATCGACCTCAAAAAAATTTATTGCAGAAATGGATATGGAAATGGAGGGTGCAAAGTTATGCTATTCTAATTTTTTATATTTTTTTTTAAGGAAGTATTGATAAAAAGTTTTGCCGAGGTCGGGTTTGAACCTACGCCCGACCCTTTTAGGTCCTACCAAGGCAGGCTCCTGCCCTGGTCCTATCCTTTTATTAAGAGAGGCGTCTAGAGACGTTGAATCACTTTCTCTGTATATCATTCAAAAATTGTTTTAAAAATAGTTCTCGTACATAACATAACATTAATTAATTTGTACCCTCTATTCATTTCTGCAATAAAATTTTTTGAGGTCGATACTCCATTTATTATATATTCATGAGAAAAAATATCCTTAGTACTTTATTTTACATAAAAAAAAATACGATACTCCGTTACGTGTAAAGTTAGAACGCGCTGATGACGTCTTACCCCTGTAAATAAACTGCGCTTTTAGTAATTACTAAATGTACAGACAAGCATACATTTTATGTTCATGCGATGCTGTACACTCTGTACAGTATTATAATATATATAATAATATAGCATATAACAACTTCATTTATTTCTCTGTACTTAACTATACAGTATAATATTCTCTGCGTCAAAATTTTGGGAAATTAAGGATTAGTATACGATAGATTTTATAGAAAAGATTCATATTACTAAGGAATAATAACTAAAACTCTAATTATTTTAAATTTTTACCATGTTTCGTATTCTTTCCTTACTTATATATCCCTTTAGATTTAAAGGGAAGGGAGCGTCATCTCTCTCCACATATATTTCTCTTAAACGTACATAGCAAACTGCCAGGAAAAAATGGCAAATTTAGAAAAACAATTATTCTATTTTCAAGTTTAACTAAATTAAATATATATACATATACATATAGAGTGAGTTTTAATATCTGTGATTATTTTTATATTATTCTATCATTAAAAAAATAGAACTATAATAACAACAGTATAAATGCTTATTGAGAAAATTAATTACATGATAATGGAGTATTGTCCTCAATTTTTTTTATTGCAGAAATGGATAGAGGGTGAAAAGTTATGCTACCCAGATTTTTTTCAGATTTTTTAGAGCCCGGGAAGTATTTTTAAAAAATTATTGAAAGTCCTATTTGTGACGTCACGCGGCGTCAAGTCCTATATTTTTCTTAAAGAGCGGCGTCTCGTGACGTCACAAAAAGAACTTTCAATAATTTTTTAAAAATAGTTCGCGGGCTCTAAAAAATCTGAAAAAAATCAGGGTAGCATAACTTAGCATAACACCCTCTATCCATTTCTGCAATAAAAAAAATTGAGGACAATACTCCATTTTAATAACAAAGATATAACTAAAAAAGGAATTTCATTCACAAAATGTTCGGTCACCCAAAAATATAGCAACAGAGATATAAATGTTTCCAAGACATAGAAAAATCTTAAAACTAAAGAATAATAAGAAATTTGTTTTATTAAGTAACTTTTACTCGTTGAATTTTATCATCAAAAATATTCTCAGAGAGAAAGAGAGAGAGAGAGTTTTGTGATTAATATTTAATTCTCTTTACAGCTGCTGAAGAGCTAAAAAATTTAAAAAATGAATTCAAATTAATTGTATCTCTTCTCTCATGTCTTCTCTTCATTACTATTGTTGCACTTGCAATATCCATCTACGAACGGTGCACACACAAATGTTCACTTTACTTTGAGAGCGGTGCCTACATTGAGTCTCACGAACTTCAGAACATACCTCCACCTGAACAACCTGTTAATCAAAACCCTGCGTACCTAGAGACTCTACCTGACCATCAATATGAAGAAATTCCAAGTACCAGCAAAACTGAAGAGCCCAGGATGTTTTTAGCCTCCGAGTACGATGATGTCTTCAATAATTTACCAGCCGTACCTCATGAAGGTATAGCGTGTAACAGAAAGGTTCTGAGACTCTTGTAACTGTTGTTAATCATGTTAAAACGAGGTTGATATTCTTTATTTGAAACATAAATTTGAATTTAAGGTAAAATCGTTCATATTTTGTCTTACATGTTAAAAATTATTTTAAAACATTTCAATAAAAGGGATGAAATATCTTAATTTACGCTTATCGTTTTTGTTCAGAGTATTGAAAGAAAATGTAGACCGGGCACTTGACGCAGTGGTATACGTCTCTGATTCGTAATCGGATGGTCGTGAGTTCGATCCCAGCCATGCACCGCCAAACTTTTCACAAGTGGCGGTTGCTAAAGAACACCCACTCGTGCATCCTGGAGGTGATTGATGGCATCCTCCATCAATTGCCGACCATCCTGACTGTCCATGGTTTCCTCAGTTACAACCAGGCGAATGCTGGGATGGATTGTTTAGGCCATGGCCGCTCCGGTTTGGAAGGGACCCACAAAAATAGGGTCTACGAAGAGCCGGGAGGTTAAATTCAGTCACTTAATTGTGGCCAGTCCCCTATACTAGGGTTCAGTTGAAAGTAAAAAAAAAAAAGGAAATGCAATTTAAACAATTGGAAATAAATATATTGTTATAAAAATAGCATAGATTATATTTTCAACTTCAGCTCACCCTTAGCAAGTCTAATCTTATTACGTCTTTTTACCTCAAAAACAATTCTTGTGTTTGTCGTTTTAAGTGAGAATGAAATGGAGACAATGTTTTGAACATTTCATTCTCCATGTAAAGAAAGAAAAGGAGTAATCTTGTCTTTTTCTATCGGAAATGACGCAAAATAAGAGGAAAAAAATTGCGGAAAGGGAGAGAGAGAGGAGTGAATAAAAGATTAAATTGGTTTCAACTCGAGTTAAGTACGTCATACTATAAATAAAGTACGTAAATTTGAAGTAAAAAAGCTCTAGCTAGTCAGCGAAATGTACTATACTTAATTTAATAGCAACCTAGCTGCTCTATTATTTTTGAAAGTTCTAAAATTTTAATTCATAATTTTAATGATCATAGAGATATTGTAACGTACTATTAACTTAATCACTAATATATATATATATATATATATATATATATATATATATATATATATATATATATATATATATATATATATATATATAAATATTTTTAAAACAGCGTAATGCAGAAAATGTTTAATTATTAATTTTAATACTCCATTAGTTTTAATTTCATATTATTTATATTTTAATTAATTATTTAGACTAAGTTTTGTTTGCATAAACTAACAATTTTTTAACATTTCGAAATGTTTGATTGTATATATATTTTGGTAAACCAATAATTTTCTCATTTATTATTTACTTAATTTTTATAAAATAAACATTTTGGAATAAAGAATAAATAAAAATATCTAAATTTTTTCATTGCATTAATCATCTCCTTGTATGATCGAATTATGGACATTAAACATTAAACAACAAGTAGGTTTGAACAAATATTATAAAAGACAGTGATTTTTTTTTCTTAAAACATTATACATGTAATGTTCATGAGCTGTACACGCTAATTAAAAAAAAAAAAGCTCGTCACCCAATTACAAAGATTGAAAGATCATCATTGAGTATCTTAATCTAAAACAGGTAGTGAAGCACCATGATGATGCAGAAGCTTATAAATTTATTTATTCTACTTTTTTTCGTTCTTTTCAGACTGTTCATTACCTGAAATAAAACAAAAGTAAGTTCTATTTTAAATTATTTTTGACATTCAATATTTTAAATAATTGGATATTTAATCAATTTTAAAATTGATAATCTAAAATATTTCCACAAAAAAATATTACAACACACATTTTACTCACACATGAGTCAGGAGAGCTCCTTACATTCATGTGGTGGACATGATTTGTGTTTGCTTTTGTTTCATGATGATTCTAATTTACAAATTTGCCCACTTTAATATATGTTATTAAAAATAACTATATATGCTCTACTTTAAATTATTAAGACAAAACAGAAAATAAATTATTTGCAGTTAAAAACTTTAATAAAAAAAATTAATTTTCTATTCAAATAATATTCATAACTTAACAAATAAGAAGCCCGAATTTTTGGAATAATTTTATTTACTTTAGGGTAGTGATCGAGATTATAAATAAATGACTCACACATTAGCCTTCAAAAAATGATAAAGTTCTATAAACGACATTTTGGAATTATTTATTTAAATAACATTAACGTCACGATGATAACAATTTCTTGGTCATCTGACGTGGTAGGAGCTACTTCCTTCAGATAAACCCAACCCGGACATTTGATGATTTGATCACTGCAAGAAAATCGTATTTGCTAGCAGAAATATTAAAGTGAAAGTGAGATAAGTTTGGGACACGTTCTGGTCAAGATGGTGCGAGGAAATTTGACTCTGGTGGCTTATTGTCTTTTGTGCTTCGTCGTGGTGGCGGAGAATCACATGCATGGAGGTAATTTTAAAGTTCTGTATTATCAGTGTAGGAAACATAAAAATAATGGTTTAAATATATATAATTAATTGTATAGGGTACGTGGTGTAATTGAGTATTAGTTTTTAAATTGAAATGTTCATTGCATGATTATTCATGCATTTAATAAAACAGTAAAAAAGAATAGTTTAAATATGTAAGTTTACATATATTAAAAAATAGCAACTTATGGTAATTTACAATGTCACTTCAATAAAGAATAAAAATTATAACTGCTTTATTAATGTTATAATCGAGATATTAAGATCTATCAAACGTAAGATCTATCTATGATATAAGATAAAAGATACAAGTTGGAACCATGCAGTTACTCTTGCCTGAGCCGTTTTGATCTCGTGAGAAAATTGCTTTAATTGCACAGGCGGCAATTTTAAATGTGTAAAATAATTAAAATTACATTCTGTTTTTAAATCCTAAAAAGAATTATATTACTTTTGTAAAATATTTTTCTCTTATTTTAAGAGGAACAATATAGGATTCGAACTTTTGATCATTTTTTTGCTAATTTTTGTACAGCTTTTTTTCAATGTTATATATAGATTTTTAAATGATTTCTATATGTGTAACTACACACTCTGAAAGTGTCAAGTGTGTTTTCAGAATATAGTTTTGGCCATCATCACAATAATCAACAAGACGTAGAGGTGAGGTACTGGGAGGTGTGGCAACCACCACCAGGTGGACGTGAGTAAATTTTAACTTTTTTAAAGTTCGTAAATAGAATATAAATAGATAACAGTTTTTGAATAGTAAAATATTTATACCTTACATATAATAAGAAGGGCAGATTCAGTGGAGGTTCTCTGAAAAGCTTTGATTGAGGGGAGATGTAAAGGATGAAGGAGCGTCTCTTTTTAAATTTTAAATGCATTTAACGTCTAGGTCTATATATTAACTATATTTTGCCTACTTAAAAATTTAGAAAATATTACATAATATATAAATACTACAATGTAATACAGTACTAGAGAAATTTTGGTTAATACAAAAGTTATGTGATATTAAAATTGAATAATTTTCATACATTTTTAAAACAGTTTTGATATTTTTTAAACATATATCGATATATTGCATTGCCAAACATTTCAGTTTTTTCGTCCTACACCATCAAAACAGAGAGGAAAGACGCTGTGACGTCATGGTCATGCAACGACTTTCTTACATATGCTTGTGTTTTAAATGTTTGCATATAATGACTATGATATCACAGCGTTTTGCAGTACAATTTTAATGGTGTTAAAGGGTTCAAAGAAATCAGGAAAAAATATTGAATACATAAATTGAGGCTCTCTATCCAAATATGCGTTAAAATTTTTCATGGGTTTTCATGAAAGTCCATTTCTTGCTGAGAATCGAAAGGTCAGGTTTACATTAAAAAAATTTATTTTCATCGTTGTCATCTCTAAATTTTTTCTAATTAAATGTTAAGCTAGATCTGTTCGTAAATGCACAACTGATTCATAATTCAAGAATTATGATGGACATCTGTATGGAACATATAAGGTTCATCTGATTCACATTTGATTGTGCATTTATATATGAACAGTCCTAATAGTATGGAGTATCGTCTTCAATTTTTTTTATTGCAGAAATAGATATAGGGTGCAAAGTTATGCTACCCTGATTTTTTTCAGATTTTTTGAGACCTGAAACAATTTTTAAAAAATTATTGAAAGTCCTTTTTGTGACGTCACGCGGCGGCAAGTCCTATCTTTTTCTTAACGTCACGAAAAGGACTTTCAATAGTTTTTTAAAAATAGTTCCCGGGTTGTAAAAAATCTGAAAAAAATCAGGGTAGCATAACTTTGCACCCTCTATCAGTTTGTTTCTGCAATAAAAAGAAAAATTGACGACGATACTCTATTCTAGGGACCATGAGATTATGTTATCAAAATTCACCATCCCTTTAACATAAATTCACAAGCACAGCATTTTTCTGTTTAGTTGAGTATTACCATGATAAATGCTCCAAACCAACAAATGTCTCTGGAGAAATACAAGGTTGCTGGTCTCATCATGACGGCAAGACTGGTGCATGCAACTGTGTCAACCCCCAACAACCAATATCACTGAAATGTAGTAGCTACGATGGGAAGTGGTACGCAGCGAACGAAGGAAACTCGACCATCTGTCCACGCCCCTGTGAGTAATTTTTTAATTTTTTTTTTATGTTTCATGAACTTTGAGATTGTGCATTGTTGACAAACAATATAAACACAGACTATCACCGTAATAATATTTAATTTATAACACACACACAACAAATTACAATGATATGAAACTAGATAACAAAGTAAACAAAATTCAGATAAAAAATATTTTCACAGAAATGTGGATCAGCAGATCCCCTTAAATTTATTGAGTATTTTTTTTTCACTAAAATCTGTTTTTAATATAAAAAAAAGCATGAATTTATTTTTTTGAGTATATTATTTCACGTGACATGACTTTCAGAAAAATTCAAATTCTTAAAATCTGAATTAGTTATCATTCCTATTCAGGTATCCATGCTCTGAAAAAAATTAATTTACTGAAAATTAATCGATCAAAAATCAACTGCGTTTTGATCCATCAAATTTAATTAATTAATTCAGCAATTTTTAACGCCTTAAATGTTTTTACCTGGGGAGTGTATTTTCTATTTCGAACAAAGTTATCAAAAAGTTACAATAGACAGTAATATACGCAATCCTGATGAATAATAAGAACAATATATTACCAATTACCAGAACAATAAACCTACATTTTTTAGCAGCTGAATTTTGATCGATTTCTAAATTAATTTTCAGTACATTAATTTTTTAGTGCAGATGAGATAGCCAAGATAACTTTTAATTCAAATGTTTGTTTGTTTGTTTTTACTGTTAATCAGTTGAAAAAATATATTTAATATCAATTTATTTTGTTATTTGTAATTTTTAGGTACAAAAGTTTAATATTAAAATATTTTTATGCATTTATATATAGATACTCATATTCATTTTTATTGCTTTTCAATTGTACATTACAATATAAACACGTCACAATCAATGTTATTACTTATTAGCAACCTCATATGATATTATTATGTCTGTCAACTATTTTTAACATAACAAGTAAAATAAAATAAAAATAGCAACAGCAATGCCTCTCACAAAATATTAATGCAGAACTGGCCAATGAACACAAGTAAATAAAGATGAATTTTAAAATGCGAAAAAATAATCAGCAATTAATATACTTATTAAGAAGCTTATATTGACTTGTTTCTTTTAGCTACTTCTCCTGTAATATCTCCTACTGCAACACCAGTGCCGTCTACAATACCGGTACCACATCACAGATCCATGAAATCTACACCAGCACCAAGTTCCTCTGCTATAACAACTACATTCCAAGCCTCATCAACTCCAATGGTTTCAGGCGGTCTACCGCCCTCTTCAAATACTACTCAAGCTGACACCATGGATAAGAATCAAAACCACACTAACTGGATACTTATTAGTATTGCTGTAGTTCTCTCTATTCTCATAATATCACTCTCTATCTTCATATGGCTAAGATTTTTCCGAAAGAAACAAGTTGAAATCAACGAGCCGTCAGTTGCATACAATGCTCAGGTTAACCCTGGATTCATGATGCAAGAACAGGGTGGATCACCTGAGGATTACATGCAGGGTAATGACCTTTACATGTCTGTCAACGTACTTTCTCAGTCGAGGAATCAGGTACCTCAAAATGATCAGGAGTACATGCGAGCTAATGATTTGTACCTACCCCTTGATGAGGTGTCAACTAGTGTAAAGAACATGAGCAAGTAGGATTGAAGTTTTTTTATATTATTGTATGTAAACTTTCAGTATACATATATACACCCTGCATCAAAATGTTAGTTTTTTACTACCCATGTATTGATGGTATAATAATATGTACTGTCAGAACCAAAATGGTGTGTCCGTGAATAGCATACACGTTCCATAAGGAGAGGGGCACACCTCTTTGGTTCCGATAATAGTCGTCTCTCCAATTATATTATTTAATGTGAAAAGTATAGGCATTCTTAACTAAAGATTGGGACAGTGGCACTCAAGGAGTTCTGAGGGGGGTGTTCAAATACCGCCAATTAAGAATTTGCGTGAAGTTACTCAAGACTTATGCATAGTAATTTGTGGTATTTGAACACCCCCAGCTGGTCTATTAAAGACATAATATTAGACAAGGCCAGCCCCCATATAGCTCTCCCTCCCCCCAAAAAATCTGACTTGCTACGCCACTGACTCGTGCATATAAAAGATTATTGTTCACAATTAATTTATTTTAAATTAATATAAATCAAATGTCTTGTTTAAAATTTCTTACAGGATGAGATAAATTTTTATTATATAAACAAGGAAAAATTTGTTAGTAAAATCGAATTGTATTAAAGTAAGTTTTAATTTAGATATATGCAATGTCTGCATCGTACGTATTAATTATTATTAGCATTTATTTTATCTTTACATTATTTCTTTTTCTTTAAGTATTTATATTATAATTATTAATTGCAAGACCTGTAAAACCTTGTAACCATAATGATAAATAATTATATGTTCCCTGTATAAGTTACTTATTATTTTATAATTACATATTATATTTTAAGCATGTGAACTTTGAATTTTTGTCAATATTTATATTATATATTATATCAGCTGAGGTGTTCAGTATGATACTGTTCGTAACGTTCGCGTACGCATTCAAAAATGAATTAATTAAATTTGTAGGTGTAAAAAAAAAAAAAAAAAAAAAAATGCAAGTCTTTTATTTTTAATGAATGATATAATTACTGGACGTTGATAAAAAAAAACTTCTTGAAAATGGAAAATTACATGAATTTAGTCTTTCAAGTGTACGATCATAATAATATTTGAAGTTTGTTGAGTTCACTGTATTATATTGATAACTTTGATGTATTTTTGTTGTATATATAGTTATATAGTAATTCATATCTACTTAATTGTTACTTAAATTAAATTTCATTGTTGCACCTTATTACATGTATATTTTTAAATTAGCAAATAATAAATATTTGTTCGCTTTTTTCATTTTATATTTTAGCAATATATATGACGTTATAACATATAAACTCATGTACGTATGGTCAAAAGAACTATAAATAAATCTATTAAATATTTATGTTGGCGTAGATTTCTTAACTTTAAAATTCATCTACCACTCAAAACGAAAGTCTTAAGTTCATTCAGTTGTCAATGAATACGACATTATTGTAAATAATAATAATTAATAACAAAAAATATTATAATTATAAAATTGTTAGTTTGTTTTTTAACCTAGCTGCTCTTTTCAAATTTCAGTAAGAAAAGTTGACTAGTATTTTAGAGAATACAGGTTTTGCGTAGCTATTCAACTTAAATATAGTTTGTAATTTTCTGTACTGAATCAATAGTAGCGCTCTAAAGAGAAAATATACCCAAACTATTAATGCAATGTTATATCTTGATTTATTAGTACACTTATTTAACAAATGCGGTTTTAAGTCAGCTGGTTTTTCGTTTTGTTTCCACCGTCTAATATAAACCTAATGTAAAAAAAAAAAAAAAAAACGTGAATTCGTTTTTTTACAAATAAGATTTTTTAGGCAAAATTCTTTTACAAAACATCGGTCCAAACCGAAAATACAGCTGATAATTAATTGAATAATTAGGTTTTTTACGTACGTCCTTTATAACCAAGAAAATTTAAAAAAATATTTTGCTTCATTTTCAAGTGGACCATATTATAGCGACACAAATTAACTTACTAACTTGAAGCCTCTTATTTATGAGATGAGAGGTTTATTTTATGAGCTCTTTACTTGTCAATGCTGGCTGCATACCTTTACGGCGGAACACAGCTGAAATTGGATATTTTTCCTCGGGATTAAAATTAATATTCACTTAATATATTTAAGTTTCTTAAATCTTATTTCTTCATTATGTCAAACATAGAAAGAGATTCTATTCCCAAAGGTTCATATCTACAATACTAATTTGATATATAATAGGAATAAAATTTTTAAATTTCTCAACAACAGTCTCTTCCTCGTCTACAATCACTGATAATATAAACAAAATGATTTTTTTTTCCAAACACGCGTCACTGTGGTTTGTAAACACTTCCTTGCAGAGCTTTGTCATTTCCCTCCTCTTTGCGGTGGTCCTCACAGTCTGGCGAATATGTCTGACATCGGAGCTTCAAGACTCGTAGCAGCTGTTTTCTTCATAGTTTGCTGCAGTGCATGTAAATATAAATTTATTTTTATTAGTTAGTTGTGACTGGTCAGGTGCATTTCAGAGCTGCACTAGTCAGAAAATTATAAAAATATCAACAAATGCTAATTTTTTTAGTAGAAAGAAGTTGCACAAATATTTTAAGTGTATTATAATTATATATAAATATTAGTGTGTGGGTGTTGTAGCTCTCAGCCATGCCTCACTAATAATAATTGCTAATTAAGTTAAAAATTACATAGTTTGGAGGGAAAAGCAATAATGATAAATAAGTTTACCAAAACCCAATTGGTGAATATAAGTGGCGGACGCTTATACTCAAAATGTGTGCATTTATTATATAGTCATCTTTGATTATAGTATGTACTTTTCAATATATTCTAGAGGCAGGGGGGATTCACGAAGGACTTTGCCTCTCTCCCTCTCTCTCTACTTTATTATATATTATGCATGAAGTACTATATAAACATAGCACTAAAAATGTAGACTAAATCTGTGCTACCGAATATTACAGTAGTAGTTAGTTCAGCATATATTTATATATATTATCATATAATACTATATTATATATTCAGTTGATATAATCCAAAGTAAAAATATAAGATAAAGTGGGACTTAAGTTATTTGTAAATACAACCTCTGATTTTTTTAAAAACAAATGACAATATGTAACCTGAGGTCCTCAATTTAAATATGAAAATATGAAATAAAAAAAAAGAAACATGAGAGATTAAGAGAAAAAATAAAACAAATAAAGAAAGAAAAAAATACCATTTTGGTTTAATTTCTCTAATACATAATGGAGTATTGACCTCAATTTTTTTCATTGCAGAAATGGATAGAGGGTGAAAAGTTATGCCACCATGATTTTTTTCAGAATTTTAGAGCCCGGGAAGTATTTTTAAAAAATTATTGAAAGTCCTTTTTGTGACGTCACGCGGCGGCAAGTCCTATCTTTTTCGTGACGTCACAAAAAGAACTTTAAAAAAAAATTTAAAAATAGTTCCCGGACTCTAAAAAATCTGAAAAAAATCAGGGTAGCATAACTTTGCACCCTTTATCCATCTCTGCAATAAAAAAAACTAGGTCGATACTCCATTCTTTCATGACAGGTTCTACAAAGTCCACGTCTCCGCCACCTGCCGAGTGCAACTCTGAGTCAATTACTGTAAAACATGCGGAAATATTTAAGTGCTATGACGACTCGGGGACTAAGAAGATGACGTTTTCTGTGGGACAGTCTATCACCTGTATGTGTCAGCACAGATGTTTGAACGTGACAGTGCATTGTAACAGTCCAGGACAGTGGAATACCAGCGCTTGTCAGGGTGAGTATAACTAACATTTATAACATCTAAATGGTATTAACAAATAACATTCAGACAAATTAGTATTCTCTCAGAAAGTTGCCGGAAGTATTTGAACTCTAAAACCTTGCAGAAAGCATTTTATATTTACATATTTTTCATTCATAATTCAGAAATTAATATGATTAGGAAAACTATAGACACTCTAAATTTCCGGCTGTTTTTTGAAAGGAATATCAAATTAATTTTACTGTAAAATACAAATTGATGGCTTATTGTTAAAAAAAAATATTTTATCGATATGACCAAAATTTAACAAAAATTAACTTTATATTTTTGTTTCAATTGATTTATAAATCATGTTTGAAATGTTATGAATTAGTTGGAGGTACTTTGTTAATTATAAATTTATTCTAAATATTTCACAGTTTATTTTCATCAATATATTGAAAAAAAGCCATTAGCAGATTATAAAAAAAAAAAAATCAATAATAATTACTTCCTATCTCTGTAGCAAACATTTTCAGTTTTACCCTGAACTGTTAGTACTTCATGGTTCTTTGGTTCCAGTTACGACAAGGTATTTCCCAGACAAGAACCTCAACATCACCATTACCGACTCCAAGCTGACCTACTTCTGCACTCCAGGGTTCATTCTGCAAGGGACCAGCTCTTTGGTCTGCTCCAACAACCAACTGAACGGCACAGAACCATCGTGCATAGCAAGTAAGAAAGTTCATTAATAATTTAAAAAATAAAAACAAAAACAAACATCAAGTATTCATCAAAGCAACAAAAGGTACATATTTTTTTTTATTATTTTAGCAATATATACATACCGGCCAAGGTTAAACAATTAACCCTGTCGGCCGCTACAGAGATTCATAAAAAATCTTCAAGATATTAGATCAGTATTAAAGAAAAATATTAATGCATTGAGAAATAAATGAATAAGAGAATAATTTTACACAAAATCATACAGAGATGAAATTATTTTTGACCCTAATGTTCTATATATATGTATAAAAAAATAAACTATATTACCTAATTACCATTTTATATACTTATTTAAAAAGGAATTTAATAGTTCTTTCATCATCTGGGTGCATAAAAAATAAATAGTAAAATGTTGAAATTTCGTCTATTCAAAAGATTTATTTTCTTTACTTGACCTTAATTAAATTTTACTTCTCCTTTTTCACTCTGAATTTCAATTAAATAATTTGAGCTCAAACTATGATAGGCAATTTGTATGTTTTTTGTTGTTAAATTTAATGTTGAAATTTAATTATTATATGATTGTACGTAGTAATTGTTTAAAACTATAACACTCTCAAAATATGAAAGACTCTGTTACTTCAGTCATACAACGTCTTTCCCTATTCTTGCGTGTTAAATATACATGACTATGACGTCACAGTATTTTGATCACTATTTTATCGATGTTACAGAGTTCAAAAAAAATTGGAGAAAATTAACTCAAGGAATTCTATAAAAAAAATAGTAAAAAAATCATTTAGTTTTCATGACAGGAAGTTTATCTCCAGAATATCTTAAGAGGAACTTTCCATAAAAGTCTGACATAATATATAGTGAAATTTACATGATATTCCTACCTGAAGTAGCCGGAAGTGAAAGATTTCTGATCTCCATATTCGTATTTCAGGGTTACAATTCACAAATAAGTCAATACTACTACTTCAAACCACTCTGTAAAGTTTCAAAAATGAAGAACAGCTGTAAAATTCACACTTCCGGCTACTTCCGGAAAAAAATACTAAATTCATTTGACACTATTTGTATTGTCTTTGACAAATTGTTCTCCACAGAGCCGGCCAAATACACTGGAGTGCTGATTGGTATCGGCAGCTCGTTTGCCTTGGTAGCCTTCATTCTGATGTTGTACTGCAGCTGCAGACATTGCAGAAACCAAGCCCAGATGTTCAGGGTGGACAACCTGAGTACCTCGAGCCAGAACCGAGTACACCAAGACCACATGACCATGAACGAACTTTACGTCTCTTTTAATTCAGAATTTAATAATGTGAGAAAACACCGTGTTGAATTTGATGACGAAGATATTGACGACGATAAAAAATAAATAGTATAATTTGAGTTTTACTGTAAGGAGAGTATGACAGGTTTTACTTAGGTACGTACACCCCATATTCAAATAAAAATGTCTGATTCGTTCATGTTAAAGTATAGCCGGATCGGACATTTTTATTCGAATGCGTACAAATTCTAAGTTTTTTTCAATAAATGTGAGGTACGACTTGTTTATCGTAGTATATGGTACATATTTCAGTTCTATTGCTATAGACTGGGGGTGATGGGGGAAGAGGGTCGACTTGGCCTCCAAAATGTTCCCCAAAAATCATATTATCACTTGTCACTTCTCCCCCCCCCCTAAATCTGATAAGTTAATTGGAATCCGCTCCTTGCTTAATGTATTGTAGATATGATCTTCTATATTAATTGTATTATATTATAGCATATTTATATAAGTATATTATTATAGTTATTACGTCAGTATTCATGCATGATAAAAATTTTCTAATTATATAACATATAAGGAAACTCCAAATCCATTTGTTTATATATGGAGATGACATTTTCATGAAATGAAAAATTGTATTCAAAATTGTATCGTGTAATACAGATTTTAATGTTATTATACTTTAAAATTTACAATTTTATTTTTAAAACGATTTTTTTTTATATTGTATAACTATAAGAAATTGTGATAACATAAAATGTTAAGTCCTATATAATTATAAAAAAACTGAGTAGTCAATTAATGTTTATTACATATTTTTTTATTATATACTATGGCTTTAACTGTATACTCTTTTAATATAGATTTTAGACTCCATATATTATTATGTACATTTTTTAAATATTTATACTGTATAGAAGAGTAAAAAGATTATAGTTAAGTAGATCCTATTTTGAAATGAATTATGTATTTATTTCAAAGTATGCAAAGTGTAGATAAATTTAATTATTAAATAAATCAATTGAAGAATAACTGTATTATTTATAATATGTAATATGGTGTACTATTTAGTATAGAAACTATACTATACACTTTAGTCACTTTACATTCGTTATAATGGAGTATTGTCCTCAATTTTTTTTATTGCAGAAATTGATAGAGGGTGAAAAGTTATGCTACCCTGATTTTTTTCAGATTTTTTAGAGCCCGGGAAGTATTTTTAAAAAATTATTGAAAGTCCTATTTGTGACGTCACGCGGCGGCAAGTCCTATCTTTTACTTAAGGAGCGGCGTCTCGTGACGTCACAAAAATAGCTTTCAATAATTTTTTAAAAATAGTTCCCTGGCTCTAAAAAATCTGAAAAAAATCAGGTTAGCATAACTTTGCACGCTCTATTCATTTCTGCAATAAAAAAAATTGAGGTCAATACTCCATTATAATATAATAAGTAATGTTATTAATTCATCACAATTAAGTTCAAATAATGATCCACTACAGGACATTTTGAGGAACATGATGTAAAAAATTTCTTAATCTGCCATAAATAATACACAGTAATTTAAATTAATAAGTCATTCAAATACATTAATGAATAAAACTATAAAATACAACCTTGGCTATAACAATTATAAAGCACAACAAACAACTTGAATGTTTTTTTTATATGCAGGATCTTGAATTATATGTATTTAATTTTTTTCAGTCCTCACAATTGAGGTGAAACACCCTCTGACGTCATATGTATTTTGCTCGCATATTATAAATGTTATAATATTATACCATCCCTCGTGCAGAATAATGAGCTATCTGCCTACCACGATCTTGTTGCAATAACAAGCTATCTGCTATTTCTAACGAGAGCAAAAATGAACTTAATGTTATACCCATTATATATATATATATATATATATATATATACACACAAAAATATATATTACAAAACATTACAAGACCTTTAAATCTATAAAAAGAAGAAATTTTGATATCGTTTTTCTCTATTATTTGAAAATTATCTTATTACTATAATGCATTACTTATTTTTAAGAAAATGAAAAAGCATGACTCAACTTATAGTTTAACTGAAATACCGCGTATGTAATATACTTAATTTACAATTATTTCTTCTTATATTTCATTACATTAACAATGTCTGTATAAGTTATAACCTTATAAATTGTATTAGATTTATTAGAAAAGTATTTCTTAAAATAGATGAAGGTTAGACGTAATATAATTTTTTACTACGAAATAATTAATTCCCTATACATGAGTTCGTGTATGCTACAAACTTTGAATGCTCTAAAATTGTTATTATATATGGTTTTTCTAATGCTATATATTAATGTTTATTTTATTTTTTTTTAAAGGTTGGACTTTTGAACGCGTGTTGCAAGCAGCACAATATATTTTTTTTTTATATAATTTTCCTTTGAATTTCTAGTTACATTTTAAAATTTATACAAAAATAATATATTTTTCAAATGTATTATTTTCTAAATTCTTTGAATACAAGGAAAAATAAAATTTTAAGCCCCTGTCTCCTATAATTAAGCATTACTTAAGTTCATGCAGTTACATTTTTATGGTTAAGAGAATTATTTATTTTAATTCTTTGAGTATAAAAACGTTAACAAAATTAATGCTCTGTTTTTATCAGTAACCTCCTAAAATTGATTGTAATAACATTTTTTTAATCAATACAGGTACGTACATATCTACGTACGTACAGTACACAGTATAGAAGTATTGTTAGTATATAAAATTATTTTACATAATTATATTTTATTTCAGTTTATTTTAAACATATTATTTTATTATAAATTTTCAATTGCTACAAATTTTAAAAATTAGAGCACACATGCAGTCATAAAAATATACAATACTTTCTATTATATTTTCATTGATATTTTAATTATTGGAATTTGTTTCATAATAAGTCTGTATTCACTATAACAAAAAACAGTATGTGTAAAATGCAGCTTTTTAATTATATTTGTCATAAAAGAAATGAAGTTTTATATTGCATGAGAGGGGGGGGGGGGGGATATATTAAATTATGATTGTTTGGATATAGACCATCGAGTATATTATCCCCTTCAGTTTACAAATTTATATTTATTTGTCCATTAATTAGAACTGCATGTCAGGAATATTGTAAAAAGCTGTCCACACAGAACAGATTTGATACAGATATCGTATATACCTGGCCTGTAAAGTAACAAAGATAAGAATATCATTAGTATAATTACCCCTTGAGGTTATAACTCTTATATAATATATTAAATATATTTTATTTATTTATTTATTTATTTATTTATTTATTTATTTATTTATTTATTTATTTATTTATTTATTTATTTATTTATTTATTTATTTATTTATTTATTTATTTATTTATTTATTTATTTATTTATTTATTTATTTATTTATTTATTTATTACAATATGAAACTCCGAACCATCATGAATTTTGTAGTTGTGAGTCTCTGAAATATTCATATTTAAGAAGTTGATTTGAGGGCTATTTTTTCAGATATTATGTTTATACTGTATAACAATGCAGTATATATAAACAGATAAACACAACAGTTTACTGTAATATCAGAAAAAAAAATACATTAAATCATCTTCTGTTATTTTATGATTTATTTCTAACCTATATATAATTATACTTATAAAAAAATAATATTAAACAATATAAAAAATAAAGCAATGTTAATGCTTTTATATAGATACAATAATAAATAAGTTCCAATAAACATTTATTTTGACGATTTGAAAGGATTGTTTATTTATTACTCATGGCGAACAGATTCGAGAGTATATAAGAAGGCTGAAAGTTGGTAATGTTTATCAGTAGCTTCTTGGCACCGAACTGTTGTTTTAAAATAACATTGTATTCAGATCTGAAAAAGTGTGTTAAACTAATTTTATACTTTTATTTTGATCAATAATTATTTTTAAACTATTATAATAATTTTTCTATAAATTTTTATTAATTAAATACACATTTGGAAAAAACGAAAATCAAAGTGCTGAAAGATTTATTTTAAATTTAAAAATTGCAACAGTAAAATGAATAAGCATTGTGTATGCTTTTAATTTTAATAAGCATATATATATAAACAATCATTTTATTATTATATTTTTATTTTATTGGACGCAATATTTGTCATGGAAAATTAATTGAGTATTAATCTTATACGAAGTCACAGGAATATATTTTGAGATGAGACTATATAATTAATTAAATTTTTTGTTAAAAATGGAGTATCGACCTCAAAAATTTTTATTGCAGAAATGGATAGAGCGTGCAAAGTTATGCTACCGTGATTTTTTTCAAAATTTTTTGAACCTGGGAACTATTTTTAAAAAATTATTGAATGTCCTTTTTGTGACGTCACGAGGCGGCCAGTCCTATCTTTTTCTTAAGGAGCGGCGTCTCGTGACGTCACAAAAAAAATTCAATAATTTTTTAAAAATAGTTCCCGGGCTCTAAAAAATCTGAAAAAATCAGGGTAGCATAACTTTGCACGCTCTATCCATTTCTGCAATAAAAAAAATTGAGGTTGATACTCCATTGTTTATACAATTTTTTTGTGGTTAATTTTAAGTATGTTTTTTTCTTTATAGAGTAATTGAAATTTTCTTTCTTCTGCATAATGACAACACTTCGCTACATATTTAAATACACAGAGTCAAGTCTCAAAATGTTGCAAGCAATTGGAATGTGGGCGTGGCCAGGTGGGAGTGGCTGGCGCCGGCGCTTATTCATTACTTATACTGCAATCATATACTTTTCTATTGCTTATATATTCTGTAATAACGTCGCATTTACTATGATCAAACTTACTGATTTAAATTTTCTAATAACTGAATCTTGGGGTCTATTTATATCTATTTCTGTCAATTTAAGAATGATAATTTTTTTAATGAGGAATGATGATTTAACTTATATTATAAATAAATTTCCAATTATTGATTTACCAAAAAATATTTTATGTTTAAATAAATACAAAGGAATTGCAAGTAATCATAGTATTATATCGGCTATAGTTTTAGTGATTTATCATGCATTATTCGCATTTATTTATCAAGCAATTTTTACTTCAAAAGAAATTAGTCATCTTAGTGAAGTTAGCTTAGTTCCTGAACTGGTACCATTTTTTATCACTAATGAATACATCAAGAGCATTGTTAAATTTTATCACGGTTCCACTATTGTTATGGTTTTGATATTCAGGGTTGCATTTTCCACGTTATTCATTCATTTGCTTTGCTACATCCAAGCATTACTCATTAATTTGATAGAATCAGTAAAACACGTCAAGATTCGAGATGTCAGAATGCCTCATCATGGGACATGGCCATCTACCGATGATCCGACAGTCATTGATATTAAATATTGTGTCGATCAACACCTGCTCATTATTAGGTAAGTATTACACATTTCAATGGAGTATCGACTTCAATTTTTTTTTTATTGCAGAAATGGATAGAGCGTGCAAAGTTATGCTACCCTGATTTTTTCAGATTTTTTAGAGCCCGGGAACTATCTTTAAAAAATTATTGAAACTCCTTCCCGGGCTCTAAAAAATCTGAAAAAAAAAATCAGGGTAGCATAACTTTGTACGCTCTATCCATTTCTGCAATAAAAAATTGAGGTTGATACTTCATTATTAATATTTCTATTATTAACATGATCATGATACATATGCTTAAGGGTAAGGTAACGCCACCAATGTTAAAAAAAATCCCTCTCACAAAAATTCTGAAAAAAATTTAAAATGTTCTCCTCTACACCCCCTATCAGTAGCTAAAATATCAGGTATACAAATACGATCTTGTTTTTGAGTTATGAATTTTTAAAGTTGACCAATTTAACATGGGAGTTTCATTTCTCCATGTTAAAGTAGTAAACTTTAAAAATTTATAACTCAAAAACTAGATCGTATTTGTATACCTGATATTTTAGGTACTGATAGGGGGTATAGAGGAGAACATTTTAATTTTTTTTTCAGAATTTTTGTGTGAGGGATTTTTTTTAACATTGGTGGCGTTACCTTACCCTTAAAGATTAATAATATACACCATTGGTAGCCATCGCTGATCAGTTTCCATTGTGATATAAACATATGTACATCAAAAGATAAAGGACAAATCGACTATTAACCTATAATAATTAAATCAAATAATTATAGGATCAAGTTTTTGTGTTATTAATTTTTTAGAGTACTTTTTAGATGTTGATTTGACTAAATTTTGATTACCGGACGTAGTGTCCTAATGATATTTTTCCAACTTAATATATCCTACGTATATATCTCAAATATTTAATCCTATAATTTGCTTATTTGCTCAATTTTTTATGAAGCTATACTGAAAAGATGGGAACGGTGTACCAGCTACTAATTAAGGGATGGTGCCATTAATCCTTAAATCGACCTTGTTTACAAAAAATTAAAGTTAATGTTATTATATATTCTTGAGAATACTGCACCGCAATACATGCCTGCTAAAAAAGTTGCCTAAATTGTGGGCGTTTTTTTTTTTTTTTTTTTATATATGCAATTAAAGATTCTTGTACTTTGTACTTAATCCCAAACTTGTATTGTAATATGTGTTTTCTGAATAAAAGCCTTTTTGAATTTGAAGCAATTTATTTGCAGCTTCATTAGCATGCAGTTTTAGCTAAAGTTATTAACCATAATTTAAATTTTATAGACTAGTACACAAGGTCAACTCGGTGTTCTCGCTGCAGATAATGCTCTTAGCCTTCTTCTCCATGTTGCAACTTTGCTTTTTTGCAGCTGCAGAATCAAGTTCAGAGGTGAGTGTTGTGTGTTTTACATTCTCTAAATATTTATTTATATGTATGTATATTTTTTTTCATAATTTCCAATATAGAATTTCTATTATTTTTTTCTCTGTAAAAATGCACAGAAGCCTCAATAAGCAAATGTTGCTTAATTAATTGGCATTATTTATTTTCTCACTATCTTAGTTTTACTATGACATAGTTGTATTTTAAGCCCAAGCAATAAATACATGCTGGTGTTATACTAATTAATTGATAAATTAAAAAGTATTATTTTAAGAACCCCACGCTTATTAATTGTACAGAATGGTACAAAATTTCAATTTCTTGTAACAAAATATAAATTGCAGTGATATGTTACATTTCTAGGTGGAGACATTGTCTATGACCCAATTCCTGTCTCGAGCTACCATGTTGACTGCCGTAATGTATGAACTTCTCATATTTTCCTGGTTTGCAGATGGAATCAAAGATACGGTAAATTTAAAGGGTTTCATTTATAACTTTAATAAAAAATACTATGATACCTCCAGTTTTGTAATATACATATAATTATATATATATATATATATATATATATATATATATATATATATATATATATATATATATACATATATATATATATATATATATATATATATATATATATATTGTATATATATATGTATATATAACCTTTTAATTTGCGATCCTCATTTTTATTTTCTTTAAATTATCTAAATAATAGTAAATAATAAACATATTCTGATCAAAAATTTACCTTTATTTATTCAATTTTATGCATATTAATATAAAAAGACAATATATTAATATATTGTAACATATAATAATGCTATGTATATTATTATATATTTATATAAATTATATATATTTATGATATTCCAGAGTTCAAAACTTCAAGAGACATGTCTGAGCATGCTCTGGAAGTCGGATGACGGTATTGTTGGTGACTGGAAGTCTCTGGAGGTGATGGCCGCAAGATGTGAGACCAAACTGGAGCTCAGGGCCGGACCTTTCTACTGCCTCTCCATCAAAACGCTTGCCAAGGTGGGTAGACTTAACATGACTTTTGCAGCCTTATGAATCTCCTAGAGTTAGCTTTGTTATTGACGGGAAATATTGATACAATATTTACTTATTTAGGATTGGTATATATTAGTTTAAATTCAAAATACGACAGTGTTGCCATAAATAATAAGTTAATTTGGCATATTTTATAAAATATATAGATTCAAAATTACTCTAGTATTTTTTTTTTTATTTTTATTTATAAGCAGACCTCGACCCCATGACATTTGCAGCATTATTTAGGACTCAAATTACTTTATACTCAAATATGGTAGAACAAAAACATTTAAAAAAGTGTAGAAATGTGAAAGGTACAATCATATATATGTTTCAAGCAATCAATTTAACGTGCTGCTTCAATTCCCTCATTAATAAAGTATAAGAAATTTTCTATACAGAAAATGAAATTTCATACACCTGAAACACACCATGTTAAAGTTAATATTTTGTTTGCAGCATGCAAAATGTATATATTAATATAATTATGATTTGCATGCTTTTCAAATTTATACATATGTCTCAACACAGGTAACTTAATATTTTTCTTTGTTCTAATTTTCAGATTGTCACTATGGCTTTTAGCTACTATGTTTTTCTAGTTCGCATAAAAATACATTAGTTTACTCATCATTTGTTAGTTTCAAATGGCACATTTAAAATAAGGGAATTACAAACAGCTTGTATAGAAAAGAGTAATTCAAATATATATGTAAGAATCAAAAAGTTATTTGTCACATATTACATTTGAAACAATGTGAATTGTTTTCTACCTTATTGTTATTAATATAATAATGATCTCTTAAAAAAATACTAAAAATATTATTATTTTTCTATTCTGTAAAGAAAAAAATATCGAGATTTGAAACTCTTCAAGCAGATATTTTTGGGTATTATTATATATTGTAGTTTTGAAAAGGAATAAATAGGATTGTCACCATATATGTTCAACATTTCATCGCTCATCAAAGCTATATCTGCCTACAACAACCTTTTTTGTGTGCGCAATAATAAGGTGTATATCTGATATTTCAGCTGAGTGCAACGAATGAGCTTTATATTATATTATTTAAATATTTGATACAGTTCAAGATTGCATTTTCCTGATATATAGCTTATAGAATATAGTCATTATTCTGGATGAGCAGGGACAGAGGGAACCGTGAAAAACAAGTTGGATTAAAGTGATGTACCGTCATATTAAGCTAGTAGGCACAGCACTGGAATTAGTAAATAATAATTGTATATTAAATATGTTAGCATTTTATTTTTGAAAATTCTATGGAAAATGGCAAAGATAGTTATATAACAGAGTATTACATGGGTGTAACTTATTTTAAGTTGTATTTTCATTAAATTCATTATACTTAAATATTAATTTAATGCACATGTTAATCATATTAAAAACTATTGTGTTTTTTTGTGTTAATTGTTGTAGTTTTAAATATTTAAGTGAGTTAATAATATTAT
This sequence comes from Siphlonurus alternatus, assembly GCA_949825025.1. Classification (NCBI taxonomy): domain Eukaryota; kingdom Metazoa; phylum Arthropoda; class Insecta; order Ephemeroptera; family Siphlonuridae; genus Siphlonurus; species Siphlonurus alternatus. Next base: position 20,015,822 of record OX463783.1, on the reverse strand, counting down.
ATGGAGACACAAAATAAATATGATGTTACAAAAATAAAGTACATACAGTACATAACTTACGTCTAATTGTATCTGTACTCAATTAGTGTTTAATAAAATAAAATATAAAAATAAAGTATATTACAGACTACAGTTATAATTTTCTCACATACTCCTTTTATGTATGCTTCACCATGTACATTAAGTGGAGAATATTTGCTTGTTTGAATGAATGAGAGATTTAAACCAGGTTATTAGGTCTGTTTGTAAAGACACAATCAGATGAAAATCAATAATCAGATTTTCCTTATGTTACACAGATGGTCCATATCTGATTATTGATTAACACATTGATTGAGGAGCATTTACAGTCAACCTAATACATACTTCTAAGTCATGAAGGATGTTTTTGTGTAAAACTTTCTTCATTAATCCATATAAGCAAACATATAAAAAACATACAAAACCAGCAAGTTCTTTCACATATCGTCCCCCTTCCGCAATAAATGAGCTATCTGCTTCCACGATCTCGTTGCAATAATGAGCTGTCTGCTCTTTCAGGTGAGCGCAATTATGAGCCGTATTTTATAACAATTTACAGCTCATAATTGCGTTCATCTGAAAAAGCAAACAGCTCATTATTGCAACGAGATCGTAGAAGCAGATAGCTCATTATTGCGGAAGAGGGACGATATATCAATAATGTGTTTCACACTAGTGTCAACAATGTTTAAGAACAGCTAGAGCAAATTTTTTTTGTACAATAACAATAAATAGTTAAAAGGTAAGGCCTCTTGCATGAGCGCTATTAATATTTCTCAACATTTTATCTCATTCCTTTAAATTAAAATTAATACAAAGTAACACATCCTGATGTAAATTTTATTCCCCCACTCTCACATCACACATACGGAGAAAGGCTTTGATTTGACGAGGCAGCGGAGGTAATTTTGGAAGGTTATGAAGGTACTCAGGCCCCATAGCTCTCATGATTGAGATCCTAGTAAGACTCTTCAAACTGAGAGGTTTGGACATTAGTTCTTTTAAATGATCTGAGACAATTTTGAATTTTTCAGGATCAATTTTCGTATCATATTCTTCTAAATCACATCTCAATGCACGTTCTTGTTCTCTAAGTACTGAATTCTCTCTAACTTGTAAGGGATTTAAACCATGTCTGTTTTTTTGCCACATGTTGGCTCCAAATTGATACAATATATTTAAAATAGCCTTTTCTTTATCAATTTGTATTCCATCAAGTACAACAGCAGCAGTTTGAATTAATGAAACCATATCAATCATTTCTGGACTTAAATTTTTATATTTTCTATGATCTACTGCAGCACCATTAAGTAAGAGAAGTTTTAAAATTGATGAACATAATAATAACATTGAATTTGTTGAAGGGCAATTTTCAGAATAAGTTTTTAAATCAATATTTCTAAAATCATCAACTTGAGCACCATATTCAATTAGTAATTTAATACACTTATAATTTTTTTTAGAATTATTAAAACATATAGTAGTTGCAACATTTACATAATAAGTTCTTCCTATTAATTTATTTTTACTACATTCATAATTTGGACTAAATCCATTTTCTAAAAGATATGACACTGTTTCTAAATCTCCTGATACAACTGCTTCAGTCATTAAATCATCATTATTGTACATAAGACTAGTATTTGCTCCTGAATTAATCAGAAATTCTACACAATTTTTATGGCCGTCACTTGCGGCACGAAATAGGGATGTGATTCCCTGTCCATACCATGTTCCATTTGTTCTCTCCAGGGCTTGTGGATCTGTGGCCAATATTTGCTGCATTCTAGCTATATCTTTAGGAGTGTTGTTACATTCTAAGCTATGTAGATACTGTGATGTATTGATGGACATGATGCCTTTTAAATTTTGTAAAAACTTTTTTTTCTTATTCAGTGATGAGCAAGAGGGGAGTCTTGGAAGCCTGTAAAACAAATGTGTTTAAATTAAGGGAAGAAAAAAAGTACAAATAAACTATCAGAAAAAAAAGTTATCACCATGAAAGCATGAGATTCATGAGGTTAAGACAATATGTTTTTATTTATATGATCTTGGTTCAAATTGTACTCTTTTTATTTATTTGTTATTATTGGGGGTGATTCACGAAGGAGTTATCCAGAAAGTTATCCAGCTTTCTCAGTAACCACAGTTAGCGCCAGTCTAATTTAATGACACTAAACGTGGTTATAATATTTAGTGAGATGAAACCTGGATAACTTCCTTCGTGAATCGCGCCCATTAACTCCCCTCTTCTATTCATAAAAAAATAACAAAATGATATCCTTGTTGACACATTACCTTGTAATGTAAAGGCATGACATGTATTAACAATAATTCTCAACAAAATAATAAATAAAAATAAAAAAATAAAAAAGTAAGATAACCTTTAAGTTTCTATGAAATAAGAATTCGGATAATATTTTTGGCCTTCAATTTTTAAATTTCAAAAACCCACACAACAAAAACACAACTGAATGTGATACAAATTTTTGTCACTTTGGATGATTTGTCTAACGAAATGCTTGAAAAAAAAAAAAAAAAAAAAAAAAAAAAGCTAGGTAGTAAAAAGAATAATAAATTATTGAACGATATAAATAAATCAGAATTTATTTCATAATTAAATGAACTAAATGAAGTATAAATATTTTACATTTCATAACTACATAAAGAAGCCCTAATTGTTTAAGTACTGCATACTATTTTTTAAATTGAAGAAAAATACATCTTAATATAGATAAAAAGACACAGAGAACACAAGAGACTTAATTTGAGAGTCACTTTCCATTTTCGATTGTTACTAAAATATTAAGTTCTAAAAATACAATCTAAGAAGTCCACAAAACTATCCACTTTAAATTTTATGGCATAAAAGGGGGAACTGTCTAACTTTTTTTTAGTCATATCTTAAGAATATAACTCAATATGTTAATGTAAGTGATATAAATGATAAAGGTGAACAAAAATCATTTAAATCAGAAAAATTGAACTGTAATTATGGAGTTCCTTAAGGTTCTGTACTTGGGCCCCTACTTTTTGTTCTTTTTATTAATGATTTGGAACATGCATTCAAATATATGTTTGCAAAATAATTTTGTACGCTGATGATATTGTTTTACTGATTATTGGTAAAATTTTTGATGAACTTATTAAGAATCGAGCTGTTGCTATGAAAATATTTCAAGAATATCTCAATACTAATCATCTGATAATGAATAATTTGAATACAAATTATATGTTTTTTAACAGATCTTCTCAAACAAAAAAACATTTAGAGTCATTAACTAACATCAAACTAGTATCAAGTTGTAAATATTTAGGCATTTTTATTGATGATAAATTGTCGTGGCAAGTGCATATAATTGAACTAAATATAGAAATTGGCAAAAATTAATTTTGCCATGATGCAACTTCGTAAAATTTGTAATTTAGAATTTTTAAAAATAGTGTATTATGGGTATGCATATTTTTTAATTACTTATGGCATATTTTTGTGGGGCTTATTCTACATATGCTGACCGTGTATTTGTAAGCCAAAAGAAAATAATTAGAAGCACGATTCAAGCCAAATCAGGTCAAAGTTGTAAAAAAAATATAGGAGAAAATTAAATATATTGAATTTCCCAAGTATTTCTATTTTTTTATGATCATGTATGTTAAAAGAAATTATTATTTATTTTAAAGCAACAAAGAGGTGACTGGACGTAATACTAGGCAGTCTAATCTATTGCATAAAAAGTTTGGAGGATATGAGCAAACTAAAAGAGACCATTGTTATCTGAGCTCAGTGTTGTACAATAAACTTCCAGACTGTCTAAAGAAAATTGAAAGTATATCTGTTTTTAAGAAACAATTGTTTGCCTATCTTATTAAAAAAAATTATTATTCTATTAAGCTTATGCAAAATGAAAATTGTCAATAATTGTTTGTATATATACCGTGCTGTAATTATTGAATATTGTTATTTTAATTACTGTTTAATTGTGTTATTTTGGATGTTTGTCTATGATTGTATTGCTATTTTTTTTACAGCTTTTTTTAATTTTGTTTAGTATGTAGTCATAATGTATCAACTGATATTTAATGTGAATAAAAAAATAAATAAAAAAATAAATCTATTAACTATTATTACATAATTGCTATCTACTGTAATGTTTTTCAGTTCAATTTTAACTAATTTTATCTTATGTATTTACACAATTTAATATTATAGTTTAGACATTTGTTAATAATAACACAAAACACATTTATATATTATTAGTACTGGATTATATTTACGGGTATTTTCAGTTTGGAGATATATATATTACAGTTGGCAATCTCCATATCATTACATCAACAGCAAGTCGCTGGTCAGACGGATATTATGGACGAGAAAATGAGAGAGACTCTGAGAGTGACTCTGAGATATTAAAATTATATCACACATACGGAGGAAGGCTTTAATTTGACGAGGCAGTTTTGGTAATTTTGGAAGGTTATGAAGATACTCAGGTCCCATAGTTCTCATGATTGAGATCCTAGCAAGACTTTGAAGACTTAGAGGGTGGGACATCAGTTCCTTCAAACGCTCCGAGACTAATTTATATTTTTCTTCATTGATTTCTCCTTCAAAACCGGCAAGTATTTTACGTTCCACTATAATAGCCACAATTCTCTATTTTCTCTGATTTGCAAAGTATTTAAACCATGCTTGCTGTGTCTCTGCCACATATTAGCTCCAAATTGGTACAAAATATTTAGGACAGGGATTGCATCATCAATCTGAGAACCATCAAATGAAATTGAAGCACAGTGAAGAAGTGAAAGACAGTCAATCATTTCTGGATTTACGTCCATATTTTTAAATTTTGTATGGTCTATCGCAGCACCATGAAGCAAGAGAAGTTTCAAAGCTGATGGATTTTTCATTACAATAGAATGAATGGGTGGACAATTTGAAAAATAATCGTCTACATCTATGTCTCTAAGATCATCAACTTGTGCTCCATATTCAATAAGTAACTTAATACAGTCATGTGCTCTTCTCCTTGACGAAATTGCACAAGACATAGCAAGATTTTCCTAATAGTTCAAACATGCCAACCTCATAATTTGGACTAAATCCATGTTCTAGAAGATATGACACTATTTCTGACTTTCCTGAAGAAATGGCCTCTGTCATTAGATCATCATATTCGTCATTAATAAGAAGACTTGTATCTGCTCCGGAATCAATAAGGAATTTTAAACAATTTAAGTGACCCTTACATGCTGCATGAAATAGAGATGTTAATTCACTAATTTGCACTGTGTCATCTGTTCTTTCTAATGCCCCAGGGTCTGTGGTCAACATTCTCTGCATTCTAGCAATATATCTTCAGGAGAATTACTACATCCTGAGCTATGCAGAAAACTAACATTTGTTACATCCCATATTAAGTTAGGCATTACTTTAAAATTGTGAGTCATCTTCTAACCTTCTTTTCTCCCTGCACAGATGAGGTGGGTGAAGTCAAGAGAAGGTCTGAATTGTCTGAAAAACAAAAGTCAAGTTAGTTAAAATGAAAGTATTACATATTATATTATTATCATTATTTCATTATTTTTCCTATTCTATTTAATCTGATGGTGCCGGAGAGATTCTGTTTAAAGCATTTACCACAAACGCTCAAACCAACTGACAGCTAGCAAGTGACACGAAGCTACTGAACTGTCTAAACGGCTTTCAATATACAATAGCCAGTCAATTTGACAGCTTCAACATTTGCCATTAGTAGAGAGCGGAAAAAAGTCACATTTTTTTTTTTTTTTTTTCAAAAATAGGCGCCTAAAAAGTCAACTTTTTTTGGAAAATAGTCTTTAAAAAAGTCACCTCTTTTTGGAATAGTCTACAAAAAGTTACTTTTTTTTTAGAAAAGACAGCAAATAGGCATTTTAAAAGTATTATCGATAAAAAAATATTTTTATTAGTTTTAAAAGATGTTCATCCATAGATGGCATGCATTGTCAAAAAAATTTTGTTATGTGTTTGTGAGTTTTATTTTTTACTATATTTTTCTAGTTTCTATTGAAGATTTGAAGAAAATAGATGAAATGCACTAAGAAGTGTCAAAAAGTCACAAAAAAGTCACATTTTGTCAAAATAGTCGCAAAAACAAAAAATAGTCTAAATAGTCATTTTTTTTATAGGCTTATCTTAATCCACTTCCGGAGATCGGTGGACATCCTAAATGACAACAAAATAGTCCTCATATGCACAAAAAGTCGAAATGACTTTTTTCCGCTCTCTAGCCATTAGTTATTTTTACCATTCCCAGTAAATACTAATCGTCAGATTTGTATGCCGTGGCACTATCAATTTATAAAATATCGATCAGAGTAAAACTTTCAAAAACTTGTAGTCACAGATTCACATTTACTAATTTTCAAGTGATCCCAAGATTTTTTCCAGCTGTGACATATTAATCTGTAAGGCCTTGCTGATTCTTAAGAATTCCTATCCTTTTTTAAAAAAAAATATATATTATACGAGTCAAGTTTTAAATTTGGATAAAATATTTTTGGTCATAAGTCTTAACATTTTGAAACGATAAAATGCTGATTGATTGGTTTGTATTTTTGGGCAAATGACATATTTTGATCGTGTAGGCCCCCTGATAAAATGCAGTTAACAACTGAAAGTGTTACAGATTTTATCACTTAATTAACCTGAGAAATTTTGAAGAAAAAAGTCGTAAAGAGAGATGTTCTTCAAATTAATTTGGTAGACTAACAACAATCGTCCAATCAGCCCTGTTTTTTTTTTTTTTTTCAGAATTTTTTAACCGTTGGTTTAAATATAATTAATTTATTCAAGTTAAATTTTGTATCCTTCCAATGTTAAATTTGTTAATTAGCATTGCAAAAAAACTGGCGCACAGATTTTTTTTTTTTTTTTTTTACTAAAACCTAATTTTTTAGGCTATTTTTCTGAATTGTTTTCATATTTTTCGAATCATGGTGTAGATCGTTAAAAATAAGTGATAAAAAATGTGTCAACGCTCTCAGGGACTGAAGTTACCACCCACTCCTCCCAGTTTCGCATTGCTAGTGCAACAGTGTTGCCTCTTCTTTTTTTATTGTGTGACCTTGACAGACAAATTCTTAGGTTATCCCTTAATTGGAGACATTTTTTAGTCGGTTTGATCTCGTGTGAAACGTGCAGAGGAAAAATTGAATATATGAGATGATGACAAGGTACTGCAAAATAAACGAGCAATGCATTAATTTATTTTTTCTTTTTTGTCACTAAATGGAATCCCCTCAGTCTCACCAGTAGGATCAACTAAAACAGCACCTTCATTTTTTCTCAGCCGACTGTGAGGAATTTTACTCTTATGCTTGACCCTGAACAAAATTGAGTTGCTTGAAATTACGGGTAAGATAACACGAAACATTGATTGTTGTAGTCCCATTTGATTAACATGTAAACCTTAGCAACCTCATAATAATAATTCTTTTTTTTTTTTTTTTTTTTTTGAGAAACATTTCTTAGCACCAAAAAAAAATGAAAAAAATGTGGAAAAAAATTCAAAACAAACGGACGATCCAATTTTTTTAAATTAATTTTTTAAATTTTCAGTATAGGGCTTTTTCATGAAGACCTAAACTAAGAAATTAACTTAAAAAAATTGGATCGTCCGATTGTTTTGAAATTTTTTCTACAATTTTTTTGGTGCTAAGAACTGTCTCTAAAAAAAAATCAGAATTATTATGAGGTTGCTAAGGTTTACATGTTAATCAAATGGGACTACAACAATTGATGTTTCGAGTTAATTAGGTAAGTAGTTAAAAGAATATTAAATTATTGAATGAATACAAATATTTATTAATTTATTTCAAAATATTTTAAGTATAAAGATTTTACATTTTATCATTAAATAAAGTAGCCTTAATAATTACTCTAATTACCCTAATAATTACCATAACAAAATATTAATAATTGCATATTATGTTCATTTTTATTTTATATTATTTTTATTACTATTGTATTTTATGTATGCATAAATGGGTGAAATAAATGAATAAAGAATATTTCAATTTATTAATTTTTAAATTGAGGGAAAATACAGCATATCTTAATTTACTATTGCAGGCTATTACTGTACATAAAAAGGCAAAAAGTACACATTTTGGTAGTCACTTTCCACTTTCAAATATTACTACAATGTTACGGATTATTAAAACACAATCTAACAAGTCAACAAAACTGTATACTTAAAATAATAATATATTAACTATTATTAATTACTATCTACTTCCAGAGTAAGTTAATAAGATTAATACAATATTAAAAATATTTCCACACATGAAAATTATTGCATATTAAAATGTTCTCATCTACGTCAGTAGTTAAAATATCAAGTAAATACAAATTCAATTTAGTTTTCGAGTTATGAATTTTTAAAGCTGATTATTTTAAATTAGTCAACTAGTAACTCAAACATGAAGATGAACTTAAAAACTAGATTGAATTTCTATACAGAGTACATGATATTTTAGCTACTTATAGGGGATATAGAGGAGAACATTTTAAGATAATTAAGTTTCACTACATAATTTTCATGTATTCTTGTTTTGTTTGTTTCTTTTTTTGTTTTTTGTTTTTTTCTTTTAGCTCTCAATTATAAAACTACAAAACTTAATATCAGTTATAAAGCAAGTTCTTAATAATAACATCAAAGACATTTATAATTTATAATTAACGGACCATACATTATATTCAGGAATGTTTTTATTTTTAGTTTGGAAATTATATTTTGATAATTAAGATTGCAAAAATTTTGAGAAAGGGGATTTCATCAGATTCACTGTAATATAATTTTTACATGTATCAAGTATTCATTGCAAAATACTAAAAAACCTCTCAAGAAAACCAGATCTAAATTTTTTTCTTCAATAAATCCAACTTTAACTGTTGGCAATCTCCATATCAAATCAACAATAATTATGTTGATCATATTATGTCATTATTATGTTGATGGAGTGTTTCTGAGATATTAAAATTATGATTTAGACATCACACATACGGAGGAAGGCTTTAATTTGACGAGGCAGTTTTGGTAATTTTGGAAGGTTATGAAGATACTCAGGTCCCATAGCTCTCATGATTGAGATCCTAGCAAGACTTTGAAGACTTAGAGGGTGGGACATCAGTTCCTTCAAACGCTCCGAGACTAATTTGAATTTTTCTTCATTGATTTCTCCTTCAAAACCGGCAAGTATTCTACGTTCCTCTAGCCACAATTCTCTATTTTCTCTGATTTGCAAAGTATTTAAACCATGCTTGCTGTGTTTCTGCCACATATTAGCTCCAAATTGGTACAAAATATTTAGGACGGGGATTGCAACATCAATCTGAGAACCATCAAATGAAATTGAAGCACAGTGAAGAAGTGAAAGACAGTCAATCATTTCTGGATTTACGTCCATATTTTTAAATTTTGTATGGTCTATCGCAGCACCATGAAGCAAGAGAAGTTTCAAAGCTGATGGATTTTTCATTACAATAGAATGAATGGATGGACAATTTGAAAAATAAGCTTCTACATTTATGTCTCTAAGATCATTAACTTGAGCTCCATATTCAATAAGTAACTTAATGCAGTCATGTGCTATTTTTTGTGACGAAATTGCACAATATAAGTAGTAATTTTTTCCTAATAGTTCAAACATGCCAACCTCATAATTTGGACTAAATCCATGTTCTAGAAGATATGACACTATTTCTAACTTTCCTGAAGAAATGGCCCGTGTCATTAGATCATATTCACCATAAATAAGAAGACTTGTATCTGCTCCGGAATTAATAAGGAATTTTAAACAATTTAAGTGACCCTTACATGCTGCGTGAAAGAGAGGTGTTGATTCACTAATGTACAACACATCACGTTTTCTTTCTAATGCCCCAGGGTCTAAGGCCAACATTCTCTGCATTCTAGAAATATCTTCAGGAGAATTACTACATTCTGAGCTATGCAGAAAACTAACATTTGTTACATCCGACATAATGTGATGAAGTATTTTTTTTAAATTGTGAGTCTTCTAACCTTATTTTCTTTTTTTCTCCCTGCTTACGTTAGATGAGGTGGGTGAAGTCAAGAGTAGGTCTGTAAAACAAAAATCAAGTTAGTTAAAATGAAAAAAATCACGTATTATTCTTTGTTTCTTTTTCCTATTCTATCTTGGTTCAGTGTAATAAATTAAAACTTAATACTAATAAAACTAATATAATAAATTTTCAATTAAATAATTTTCAAAATGTTGATTTAGTAAACAAGTAAAATGTGATGATGAATTTCTCAAATTTTCTGATAATACAAAACTATTGGGTATTATAATTGATAAAAATCTAAAATGGGATCTACATATTGATAACGGCAATTGTCCATTGAGCTATTTCGTCGCCTCAGAATATAAATGCCATATATAAACCACGAAGTTATGTTGCAATTATAGACCTTATGTTACAAGTATATAAGGTCTATGATCGCTTCAAAACCTCGTGGTTTATACAGCATTTATAATCTGAGGCGGTGATTTTTATAAAAGCAAAAATAATATTGTCTTTTATTTGTTATAATGTGAGCAACCATAAAATATACTATTGATTCACTAACCTTCGAGAGAATATGATCTTGTAAACGTAGATAGCAAGCGGACAGTCAAAATCTGCTGAGCTTCACCAGAGAGCAGCTAATGGACGTCACAGCAAACCTGCTGAAGTAAAAAAAGTTTTACGTTCTGTGTTCTAAGTGGCTAGTTTCTGGGTTTTATCCATGCAAAAAATTATTAGGTACATCAAATTTATTTTAAATAACCCAGTCTAAGTGACTATTAAAACAAAATTAATCAAAATAATTTAATACTGTAACTGACATTATATTCAATAAAAAGGTATATATTATTTTGTTTCCCAATTTAAATTGTATTTTTATTTTTTAATTACAGTACAGTACATTATAATTCTATATGGGAAAATAAAACTGTCCAGTTTCAAACTTTTGTCACTTTTTTTTTTTTTTTTTCAATTGTACACACTAAAAGTATCAGTCACCAAGTTTATGTGAAGAGAGTCACTGGCCAGGTAATACTAAAATAATGTTAAAATAAAAGTGTAGAGAGGGATTCATAGTCCTTGTAGTATCTATAAATGAACAAGATATCTGAGAGCTTCTCTCCCACCAGTAATATGTGGTGAAGCAAGCAACTTCAGTGCAGAGGCGTAGACAGAGGTGGGGGGTATCCCCCCCCCCCTCCCTTGAGGACTAACTGGGACTAACTGTGGGAGGATAAAGGGAGATGGAAGGCAGTTATGTAAATTGCAATATATCGTTCCTCGTCCGCAATAATGAGCTATCTGCTTCCACGATTTCGTTGCAAGAATGAGCTGTCTGCTATTTCAGGTGAACGCAATTATGAGCTGTAAATCGATATAAAATAAGGCTCATAATTGCGCTCACCTGAAAGAGCAGACAGCTCATTCTTGCAACGAAATCGTGGAAGCAGATAGCTCATTATTACGGATGAGGGACAATATTTTACTTGAATATTTAGCATGAAGTTACCCATATTAATAATGATATTAGTAATACAGTAATATAATTAATTAAAAATTGATTAACAGTAAACTTTAAAATTAATTTTGGACAAGAAGAACTAGAGCAACAGAACTGATAATTTTAAAGGCCTTCTGAACCTTTTCACAGTATTAAGTGCACGGTTAGCTTTGCTTCAGTGTGATTCGGCTGCATAATTTTTTTGGTTTCAGTAGCACAAATATCAGAGATAATAGCCGATGAAAAAGCACCTGTGACGTCACTCACGCTCATTCAGCGGCGACAATATAGGGAAATCCCTGCAAAAGATAGGTTCACTCCCGCTGCAACCACGGCCACAATTTTACTTCTGGAATTTTGAAACTTTACCAGGGCAGTCTTGATAGTATTTGTCAAATAGCCTGAAAGATTTTTTTTGATGACATTCATACAAACCGAGTTATTGCGGTAGAAAGAGGAGCAAAAATGTTGTACGGGAAAACAATGTTAAATTTTTAGCTTATCTTGCAACCGCAATAACTCAATCTGTACACACGCCACCAAAAAAATTTTTTCAGTCTATTTGACAAATACTATCAAGACTGCCCTGATAAAGTTTCAAAATTCCAGAAGTAAAATTGTGGCCATGGTTGCGGCGGGAGTGAACCTATCTTTTGGAGGGATTTCCCTATATTGTCGCCGCTGAATGAGCGTGAGTGACGTCACAGGTGCTTCTTCATTGGCTATTATCTCTGATATTTGTGCTACTGAAACCAAAAAAATTATGCAGCCGAATCACACTGAAGCAAAGCTAACCGTGCACTTAATACTGTGAAAAGGTTCAGAAGGCCTTTAAAGCATGATTGATTGGTTGGTATTTTGGGGCAATTGACACATTTTAAAGCAGTTCTTAAATACAATAAACTGATAAATTTTAAACTGTGAATGACCTTTAAGGGTAAGGTAACGCCACCAATGTTAAAAAAAATCCATCACACAAAAATTCTGAAAAAAATTTAAAATGTTCTCCTCTACACCCCCTATCAGTAGCTAAAATATCAGGTATACAAATACGAGCTAGTTTTTGAGTTATGAATTTTTAAAGTTGACTAATTTAACATGGAAGTTTCATTTCTCCATGTTAAAGTAGTCAACTTTAAAAATTTATAACTAAAAAACTAGATCGTATTTGTATACCTGATATTTTAGCTACTGATAGGGGGTGTAGAGGAGAACCCCAACTTAAAAATTTATAACTAAAAAACTAGATCGTATTTGTATACCTGATATTTTAGCTACTGATAGGGGGTGTAGAGGAGAACATTTTAAATTTTTTTCATAATTTTTGTGTGAGGGATTTTTTTTAACATTGGTGGCGTTACCTTACTCTTAAATAAATTAAAAATAACAAGATAATTACAACACTAATACATATAGGAAAATGTAATCATACATATACATACCAGCATCACAGTGTTGCAGTCGTCTTTTGCACACTGAAGTGTATAGTTGAGAGAACACCTTATCAATCGTCAGTACCTGCAACATGGTATAAATTATAGAACTTTACTGTACATTGTTTATGCATATATATAGTAATAGTAATATGTAAATTATTTACTGAAGTAAAGGAGATTGCGGCCCCGTCAAAAAGTAGCATCGCTACAGGTATGCATACAGTTAAGACGAATCGCATTTCCTAGTTTGATCTGAGTGCTTCTATTATCTAGGCCCCTATGCCCAGAGGTATATGCATACAATACATAAACTTAGGCTTGAAAGAATGTATGCATACAGAAGTAATTACTGTATGATGTTAATGATGCGTAGCAACATTTTTTATATGCATACAGTACAGTAACAGTAATTACTATATTACGTACTTGATATGTATGATATTTAAAATATTAACAACTTGATGCTGCTGTAAAGAAGCACAAGATTAAATTATATATGATAGCTAACTTCACACACACATTCATCCTGCAGCTGAGAAGGAGGGAAGGACTGCTGTGTGCCCGCAGTGCAAGGATCAAGGATGCTCAATCATAATAAATAAATCATAATAAATACTTAATAATAGAAAAATCATGCTGAATAAATTATTTAGTTAATATCATATATGAAGTAGAAAGCAAACTCGAGCCATCCAGGAGTCACCACAGACAAAGTGGCGGCCTCCACAGGAAAAATTGTCATAGAGCACGCGAGGTGACGCAAAAATATCAAATTATTTTGACTTTCTGCTCACTTGCTTTGTTTTGTTTGTGCACGGGCCTTAAAGGTTGCCAAAACAATATACTTACACAAAAATATGTTACTTCTGTAACCAAAAAGCCACGAAATGAAACGAAAAATGAGACCAACACAGGAACATAAACAACAACAGCTGATATTTCGCGCCAATCCGCCAATCAGTGTTGCCAACCCGATGAGATGAAAAATCCCCATCAAACCCAATCTGGAGCTCAAAAATACCCGTTTCAGAGTAAAAATGCCCGTCACCGTATATGCTCTTTTGGAAATGCAAAATTACCAAAAAATCACGTTTTCGAGTCGTTGAGCGGGGGGGGGGGGGGGGGGGACATTTTTTTTTATGTATAATGTATTGTATATTTTTCCATTTTATCACGTACTTCTCATGCATGCAATGATGCATATCCATTTTTTTTTTTGCATATATATGATACACCTCGATCGTAGATCGTAGCCCTGTTTCGGTGTTTCGGACCCCAAGAATTCAAAAAAATTATAAACACGTTTAGTGGAATGTATAGCAGTTAATTAAGTTCATCATAAATTTATCAGAGAGCATCTCTTAATAAAAAAAAAAAATTATGCGGATCCGGGGCAATAATGATTTTTGAAAAAGTGCCGGTTTTGGATTTGACATATGTTATTTAAACGTTCTGTGACGTTTTTATAACAAATAAACAATTTTTTTTTGAAAAAACATTGTTTTTATTCGTTTTTTATTATTATATTTTTTTTAATTATTTATTTTGTTTTATTTATTATTATTATTATTTTTTTTGAGCCATGCAGTAAAAAAATATTATCAATTAATGGAGGGTTTGCATGGTTAATCAGATCAGTTACAATTTTCTTTATTTACTTTTTTTGCTTAATATATTTAAAGGATCGATCGAGCTTTAATTAAGGCTGCAGGTCGGAACCAAATAAACAGCTATAGGGCTATAAATCCAAAACTGGGTCCGGGCAGCAAATTCATGGTGTTCATTTTATAACGCATTATAAAGTTTTTTCTTGATTGCTGGAAAACGGAAAAAAAAAAAAAAAACATTTGAAATTTGAAGTTCGTTTAATTCAATTTTTTTTTCTGGCATTTTTTTTTTTTTTTTTTTATTGGAAAAATATTTTATGTGCCACTCATTTTTGATCCCATAATTATACGTATATTATATTATACTTCATCGATTTCTTAATATTTTTCTATTAATTAACTTTTTGGATACGACAATTTTACGACATCGATCAATGCATGCATGCAGACGCAGCCACCAATTTGAATAAGTAATTTTTAAGTGATATAAATATTTCGCGCTTTTTTATTACTAGCGTCAATAGGTCAATAGCCAATCAAATTTTTAAAAAATAAAATTCTTGAATGTGATTGGTTAAGAGACTCCAATCCTCCTCGAATCCTCCTATTGATAATATTTTTTTTAAAAAATGTTTTGTTTTTGGTACAAAAATATGTTGAAAGCACACAATTTTGCATTAAAACACCCATTTGAGTAAAAATACCCGTTTTTTCCCATTGATCGACAAAAATACCCTTTTTCCCGTTTCTGCAAATTTTTAGTAAAAACGCCCGTCGCCGCGGGTAATACCCGCACGGTTGGCAACACTGCCGCCAATGGCGCCAATGCCACTACCTAGAAGATCTTCGGATTTGTTCGTTATAATTCGTGTGCGATCGGAAATAAACCACAGAAATAGCGCGAATTGCAAGTTTTCAGCTGTTTGATTTTGTATGGAAATAATGGAATATGAGTTTTGCAGTTGTGATACTCGTGATTACGTTATAATTGCAGTAAAATTTTATAGTAAGTGTTGTTGAGACCTATACTTAATAATGTGATATAGAACTGTGGTAAAATTTGTTGGAAAAAGTTGTACGTATATCAGAACTAGAATTGAATCAATTAATTTAATGTGATTCCCTAGCCTCCTTCGATCGCCCACACGATCCTCGATCGGATCGCCACGCTTGCTATATACATATGTATCATCAGGGCCTCAATCCCTGTGCATCGTCATGTCAATCCATATTGCATGATGCCTTAAATTTTCCTGCTTTATACAGTATAATATATTCTATGAATATATTATAGTCAACTCGATCGCTCGACGCATGCAATTCGTCCCTAAATTAATTAAATTATAATATAGCATCGCGATAAATTAAATAACTGTTATAGGCAATCACAGCGCAATTTTTAACAAGATTGACGAACTTGGTTAAGTCCGTAAAACAAAAGTATCATACATATATCGCTCTGATCGCTCGCTTAACATAGAGTTAAACCAGTTACCAGTTAACATATGTTAATATGGAATATGTTCCAACTAAATTACAGCTTTTGATAGATTAATTTTCATTAACTCATGCAAGAGCTATAATAAATAATGCTTAATATTATATTTACTGTATTATTTGTTCTTATTAATAATAATCCACAGAATTATATATTAGATTAATATTATTATACATGTCATAATATATTATGACAAATATAATTCTAAAATTCTTGCATGCTGCACAGCACCTTTGTGCCTGATCCTCGACTTTATCGAGGTTTTATTTAGACTTTAAAAATGAACCAAAACTGAGCATTATCAAGACTTATTTTCATAGAATTAGCTAAACCCTCAGCTGCTGCATAATATGCAACCTGCTCTATTTTGATGCTAGACAAGTTGCCTAACTCCAAGGCAAAACGTTTTATCCTATTTGCCAGAGGCTAGGGCTAGACCATAATTTCTGCCTATTAACTGTATTTGTTCGTAAATACAAAATGATTAAATAATCAATTATTATATAAACCTTATGTTCCTCATTTAATTTTTTATCATTTAATCATTGTGTATTCACGAACAGACCTAAAATAATTAATGTTATTTGTTATCCGTATAATTTTACATTATAACAGATGCGGTGTAAAGAATAAACCGGACTACGAAACCCAGCTTTATTAGTGCATTAATTAATAATTATAGGCATTTTTTTAATGCTCAAAATTTAGCTATAAGAAAAATATTTGTTCAGTGGTTCACTTTAATTCAGACCAGAACTTTTTTCTCAGTTCAGATGGCTGTAAATTGTACAAATGTAAAATACATTACAATAATTATTATCTACACATAATACATTTTATTGTACAGTATTTTTTAATTTAAGTGTTAATTAAGTGTTAGATAATTTTGTTACATGCAGCATAAAATTTAGATTGTGAAATTAAGTGAATTGATATAATAATATGAGTGATAAGTGATAAACCGTAATAAGTTTTTGTGAACAACAACATACAATAATAATTATACAGTACCATTAAAATAAGACTTAATAATTAATATATTGAATATATATATTATTCTAAAAATACAAAAGTTTTGTTTTAAGATGACAACATTCTTCATTTATTTGGTGAGTACTCTATTTTTTTTTTTTTAATATATACCTATTATAATGAATACCGGTATGTCTTTTTGTTCTATTGTACAAAAAGTATTGTACTTGTACTTTGTGCTACAGTTAATTTTTTAATTAAAGTTTTTATTGAACACTCTTACAGTGTACATATTTTATATTATACATAAACATAAAAATCTTAAATTATACACACAGTACAAAATTAATAATAATAATAATATTAATAAAATTAATAAATAATAACATACACATATAAATAATAGAACATTAAAAAATTATTGAGGAACATAGAAAATATTAAGGAACACAATTATAATTATCAGGCGCGGACCCAGAAAAAAAATTCGGGAGGGGCTGCCTCCATAAGGCTAATGTTAAAAAAAAAAAATTGGAGTGGGGAAAATGCCTATATTGCCCATGTTAAATCCAAAATTTCGGGGGGGGGGCTGCAGCCCCCCCCCCCCAGCCCACCCCCTGGATCCGCGCCTGATAATTATTACTTGGAAATAATAATAATAAATTAACCCGTATAAATCATACATTATTAGCTAAATATGCTAAAGAATAATTTCGTTTTGGACACGCTACAGTTAATACATAGTATATACTTATGGGGGCATACATGACCAAAATGTGTCAATTGCCCCAAAATACCAATCAATCAATCAATCAATCAACATATAGTACTTATAATATTTTTCGTTGTATTCTTGACTAAATAAAGGACATTACAGCACAATGTTCATTTTAGCTTAATATTTGTTAATATTCAGTTTTATATATATAGTAATAAATTGATAATGCAATATTAGAGCGCTGCCAATTTCAAAAAAAAATATTTCCCAATAGATCTGTGTGTATGGAAATTTACTAGATTCTTATCGATACTTTTTTTTTTTAATTTTCTTGTTCCGTGTATACCGTATATAAAATCCATTGATTGCAAAACGCGTGGAAATTAACTAACATACTTTAATTATTTTTTGTCAGCGAGTATGAAAATTTCGTAAATTTTACAAGATATATATATTAATATTACATATATATATATATATATATATATATATATGACATTAAAAAAAAATAATAAATATTGTAAGTAGTCTTTATTGCATTCAGCATGAAAAATCAACGAAAGAAATTTATAGTGCAAAACGATAACTTCCATGCATAAATACATATAAATTACAAATTGTAATATTTTTAATCAGCAGAATAAAATCTCAAATTGCATCACTATAAAACTTATTAATTTTATAATATACTGTACACATGAAGTGTGTGTACAATGTAATTACTATTATGCAGTGATATCTATTATATACATTAAGCTACATTAATTTACATAATTGAATACATTGCTGTTTTAAATTCCTTGTCAGGATCTTAGTTTAGTTTTTTCAGTAATATAAGATGCCTGTTAACAATATATAAAAAATTATATCACCTTTTTTATGATTTAAAGAGTCTGCATAGTAAAATAATGGCTTGGAGAGATCTTTTAAATCAAAATAATTTTCTATAATTTGTTTAATTTCAATGGAAAAAAATGGAAAATTATTACAATACGTTTATACTTTAATTCTAAACAATTATAAAATATGTATATAAGATTAGTATACAATACCGTATAAGGTATATAATAAATGTTCGTAAATGCAAAATCGATTCATTAATCAATAACCAGATGAACTATATCTGTAGAGGTAAAATTTATAAGAGATATAAAATAATTATCATCTGGTTGTGCGTTCTTAAAAATAAAAATTGGACATCATAGGTAAAAGATTCTAATGCATGTATTCGGTATTCCAATTGTTAACTTTAAGAACTGTACGTATATACCGTACTTATAATATAGCAATGACAAGAACAGTGAGTTTTTTGTTTTTCTTTTTTTAGTACTCCCTAAGTTGATGTTACATTACCTCCTGATAAACTTTTGTAAAAATACATTTATAAAGTTAATTGCTATGGTTTATGGGCTATAGATTAGAATCCCCCCCCCCTCACCTGCATGCAGCTCCAAGAGATAAAGATTACAAATTTGAAAATTTGGAAAAGTATGTTGAGCACCTAGTCTAGCTTCGTAGCTTGTAGACCTCCGCCCCCCCCCCCAACCCGCCCAATAAATAAAAGGTCTCTACGCCTCCATAGACTGCGTGACAACGCCAACGAGCATGCAGTCATAAAAGTGACTTAATTTAATTATGAAGTATTTATGTCTCTATAAAAAATAATAATTTATTAAACAATTCTATTTTTATTCTGACTATAGCAAAAAGTTTTTCAAAAAGAAAATTAAATTGTGTTTTCACAAGAAAGACAACTTTTTCTTCTTCTTATTCTTTTTAAGGTGTCTTATTTTGTTATATACAAAGGAAATAAGAAGAATCAAATCACAAATCTTCATCCGCTTAGACCACAAATTTTCCAACCTCTTATAAAAAAAAAAAAAAAGTATTCTTGCTGAATTCTGTGTCATAGTGGGTTGTATGTTATTTAATTTGGATTACACGTGTCAAAGATTTTCATATAAACCTATAGACAACAAATCCTCTTACAACCTACGCGCGAATACATCTTTTTAATATTAAATACATAGTTTCCTTTTCCTTCTTAAGTTGCTAACAAATAAGATTGTTTTTCAATAAGAAGAGAAAAATTCTTTTACGTTTTATGATTATAATTTACCTAAAGAAACTTGACGAGTGGTTTGTACATATCTGATTTATAAATGAAAAGTCGTGGGTTCGATCCCAGACCCCGCCCGATATTCTTATATAAAGCTATAGCAGGATAACAGACACTCTTGCATCTGGGAGGTGATTGATAGCAGCCCATTAATTCCCGACTATCCTGACTGAGGTTTCCAGGGTTATCCCACTCACACAACTATAGGCAAATGCTGGGATGGATTGTTGGGACATGGCAGCCTCGGTTTGGAAGGAATCCGTGAAATCCTATGCAACGCTATTATACTTCGGGTCCGTTAAGGGCAGTGGGTGTAGCACCGGTAGTTGGCAACACTGACGTATCTTCACCATGTTAATTTTTGATCATTGCTCCTCGGAGTAATTTTTATGCTAGAGCTAAGCTGATTGCTGTAGTATCAAGATAATTAGTAGCCCAAGTGCAAAATTTGGCTAAATAAAGCTTGATTTATAGAAAAGTATTTTTTAGTAATTTTTTAAATTTACATGCATTTTTCTAAAATATAAAAAAAAATACTTTTCTTTAAATCAGACTTTATTTAGCCAAATTGTGCACTTGGGCTACTAATTATCTTGATACTACAGCAATCAGCTTAGCTCTAGCATAAAAATTACTCCGAGGAGCAATGATCAAAAATTAACATGGTGAAGATACGTCAGTGTTGCCACCTACCGGTGCTACACCCAATGCCCTTAAGTTAACATCTAAAGCCGGTAGTATTACATTATAAATTTGTTCTATTTATTGCATACAATTTTTTTATTACAAAAAAAAATTACCTCCATGCAAACAAGTAGAGATGAAGTTTCTTTGTAAGGAAAAATCGTATGCAATTTTTAAGTAGAAAATTTGTATCGTATTATAATGGCCTTTTGAGCAGTTATAACTGGCATGGATTTACTTAAAAATATAGTTATGTGTTTGTCAAAATTGTTATTTACCTGACGTCCGACTTTATATAAACATATTAAAGTGATTATTTTCGAAAAAATGTAATTTAATTTTAACGAAAATTAGAGAGATGCATGAATTTTAATATGAGCAGAGGCTCTTGAAAATTTAACAATGTTAAAACTATTAGTTAAAAATATTGATTATATATAAACTGAAATTTTAGAATTTTTTATATACGCGTATTTAAAGAAATTGCTCCCCGGAATTGAATCTAAATGGAAATGAATCTAACGCGGAATAATTAGAAAGAAAGTATTGCGATGCAGAAATTTTTTCTATATCATCAAACTAGACAATATAATTACTCTATACGTTATTGTATAAACTTCATCTGATAATATTTATTTTTTATTCCAGTATTTTTTATTCCAAAAAAGCATCTGTAGTATTTATAGTAAGCAAACTCTTTGCTAATATAAATATGCGCTTCATAGAAGATCTCGTCCTAAATGGTGTATGTTAAATTAGGAACAAAAACTCAGAATATTCCCTCTCTAAAGTCTATATTTGAAAAGCTGCAGTTCAGTACAAAACGTGCATTTCTTAAAAAAAAAAAAAAAACGTACAAGATGCATGCATACATCGTATATAGTATAATATATATAACGGGCTATTTTTTTTTTTTTTTTCAATGCAACCTCAATTGAAAAATCCTTTTGAGTTGCATTTAGATTATAAACGGACGAGAAAATTCTATATATTATAAATATATATATAGTAACTGACATCTGTCTGTTAACTTTCATTTAATTTTGTCATTTAAAAGCAAAGTAAATAAAAAAATATATATCTTAAAAGTAAACCTATTTTGTTTATAACTAATATTCATTTGAATTTTTCCTAACGTCAGTTAAAAAATTTACATTTTGTTATTTTTTTTTATAAAAAAATTAATACACCTAAATACACCGCAATACTTTTTTTTTTAATTTTTAACCACATTAAATATATAAAAAAAAATGTGTAAATTCTTTACCACAAAAGAGTGAAATGCAACCGTGGCTATTAATGTGACATGTTTAAACCATGTCATTTTTAACATTACTAACAAGAGCAACTTTTTTTTTTTTACTTATATAATAGCAAATGTTTGTTTAAAGTAGGGTTCCTTGAATTGTACACAGTAGGCATACAAAATACAGCTGCATTGAGAAAAATGTCACCCTATTTTATTTTTTTATGTTTAAACGACATTTTTTTTTCTTTTAACTATATTGTAATTGGTCTTCTTGTTGTCATTATTTTTTTTATATATATAACCTTTTTATTATTACCATAGGCCTATTTACTTTAAAAAAAAAATGAAAATATTTTTCAATGGTATAAAAATCAAAATGTTGTTTATTTAACAACCGCATGTTAATATGCGTGCTTCATTTGTTTGACAACTTTTTTTTTATATTTGAAATGTCTTTGAGATTTTTGTTTATTTTAAAATACAAATAATACACGAGAGTTTTATCATGAAACACTTTCATTGATAGAAAGAGTAGAATTAAACTTTGACCTTAGCTTATATTTAAACTTGATGCTTTCTACTTTGCAATGTCGTACCTATCGGCTCAAGAACAAATTCTGAAGAATTTTTTTTCCCGGAAAGAGGAAGGGGGGGGGGTGAAAGATGCTTAGAAGATAGTGCACAACATGCACACACACCTTCACTGCTCAAGTGCAGGTTATAGCTCTAAACTCTGAGCAAAATTCGTTGGTTGGAAGGTCTAAACACTTTAATTAAAATCCCACCTGCCTATGTTGATTTGAATAATTTAATGGAGTATTATTGAAACTTAATTTTTTCATCAATTTTACCCTAAAAATGTTCATAGTAATAAATTCATCAATTAATGCACACACTAATTATATTTTAAATATTAAATTTTAATTTTTATTTGTAAACTGCATGAAAATTAAAACGTTTAATATGAAAATGAAAATATTCTTTCTTTAATTTAATTTAAAATAAAGCTTTAAGGATTACTGTCACCACGGCGGCCATTGCTTAATATTTTTCCGATGATAAACTGAAAACATTTTTAGTCCATAAAATAAAGGACAAAATAAAATAACTGTTAGTTTGCTGATGGTAGGTTGCTGATGTGAATTGAAAATTAACAAATTCGGTGTTGTCACATCAGTTTCCATTTATCGAAATTTTCACCAAATTTGTTCTTTTTTTTTTTTTTTTTCATGGAAAATTATTTCATATTGTCAGGAAGGTTTGATGAAATTTTCAGAATTGTTCACCATCTACTAAGCCTATTTTTCATACCTCTGACATTAATCCTTAATTAATTTAGTTGCAGTAACAACACCAAAAAAACAGTACGCAGAGTAATTAAAGGTTAATTTAATATTTTTTTTTACTATATTATAAAGTTTTTTTAGTAAATATTATAATATGCATGCTCGTTAATTATAATTACTTCTCCTCTGTTGCTATAATTCAGGTAGTATAATAATGTGTATTGTTGTCATAGCTACAAGTTGTTAGAGGTGGTGACATTTGTACCCTCCTCCCTTTAGTTGCATTTACACACGTGCTACAAACGTTGCTGCATGCAACTCGTTATCATGGTCAATAAAATGCAGGCACGTCAAAATGCAGTTTTTCATATGTATTTTTATAATGTGCTGGTATTATAGCATCGTGGAAAATACTTTTTTAAAGTGATAACATAGCACAATTTCTTAATACGGTATGGATATAATATATTTAGCTCTAAATAAATAAAGTAAAAAAAAATATATTGTTATTGGTGTGAAACATAAACGTTTCTAGGTAATTAAAAAAAATACACATAATTTTCTTGTAGTCTGCATATTTTATTGAAGTACTATATATATATATATATATAATATATATATTAATATAATTATGCGATTGTGTGAAATTTGTGCTAAATTGAATTAAATTTGCGGTAATTCAATATACATGAAGGTATAATAATGTAAAAAAGGACAAAATTTATATATTATTTTTAAATCTAGATTGTTGCCAGAAACATGCAATTATTTACACACTGTAAATGCAGAGGGCATATTAAATCTGCCCAATATATATTATGTCTTTATACTCTTTAAAAACATCAAAATATTTTCAAAGTGTTTTTAAAGCAGTTCTTTAATTTCAACTTAATTAACACTATATGAAAAATTTTCAGATATTACATTTTTTAGGTTTACATATTATATGTAACACGTAAAATTTATTTCCAGAACCTCTGATAGAATTTCTTTATCATCCAGTTTGACTCGTTTTTCATTATTATATCATGCATGCAGACACCGTGATAATATGATTGAATTCTGTAAAAGATTCTGCTGGGACTGTATAGCAAGTATATAGCTAAACGTGATTGTAGCACCAGAAATAAATATTCCCAGGTCTCAATAATATCGAAAAAATTCCCTCAACCCGATATTATTCAGCTACACGTGTTTGTTAAACTCAATCCTCTTATACTGTACCCTTAACAAACACTTGAGATATATTCTATATACAAGTTTCCTTCTAAGAAATCTTATATTATACACACAACAAGGAAAATCTTATTTAATTATAATATGTATTATAAAATATGTTTTTCATATCTTAAGTTACTGAAATGAAATTAATATTGTTATATGATGGAATTCAAATAATATTGTTTGAAAGCTTCATCTGCTTCTTATTGGTTATTATGGCTGTGGGAGTATTCTACAAATATTATATAAAGGGAAATGTTATTATTATTATTATTATTATTTTTTTTGTTCAGTGACAATATTTCTTACTTTTAACGTGTATGTCTTTGATCAGTCGTACAGACAATACATTAATTAAAGCGATATATTCAATTTCGATTTAACTAAAAGTGTAGAGACTAAAAGAGCCAATTACGTTGTTCTGTCATGCAAGTGTTCATCAAATAATTAAAATTTTGAAGTTACTAATGTTAACCTCATTAAAAATCTTCATATCCAATATTACTATACGTACAATGTAGATTACAAATATATAATAAGGGGCTGTATTCCAATTTCCATGTCGATTAGGTTATATATATTTATATTATAACAAATTTCCACTGTATTTAAAACTTATAATACCTCAGTATGCAGATTTTAAAAAAGACGTAAAAGTATTATTGTTAAAGAACTGTTTTTATAATGTATCTAGCTACGTTACATTTAATTTGTAAGTATATGTATGTTTAGACGTGTCTTATCATTTCATGCAGAGTGCCTTCATCATGATTGTGTCTTTGTGTTTTGAAAATTACCATTATAGAATTTCATTGAATTATTTATAAACAGAGGAATGCGAAAAAAATGTACTTTTTATTATTTTTCATACTTATGCATGACGCAATTTATAAATTACATCTGCAGGTATATAGTATGTTTAGGTCCTCTATATAGTCCATATATATTTATATAATTATATATTAGCATTGAACTCCAGCTGAGGAAAAATAAGATATTATGTAATATTTTTTTGTAGCAAAAATGTCGGAACAAACAATTCTAGAAGACGGGTGTTAATATTCTTAATATTCAGCATATCCACAATTACATTTAAAAAAGTTACCTTTACAAATTAACCTTAATCTTTAGCAATTGAAGTCAAAACTTCATTATTTTAATTCAAAACGTACGTTGTTAATAATTAATTCATGATTCCGAAAGAACAACAAACAAAAATTTTCAGCATCGTTTCACCATATAATAAGTTTGGTTTCACCATGCAACAGCTTAGATTCATATATTAATAAATTACTTTTTGTATTTTAATTTAATATCATTTGTATAAATCGTCTATTGTTCAGAATAATGAGCTATCTGCTTACCACAATCTCATTGCAATACTGAGCTATATATCAGCTATTTCAGGATAGCTTTAATATTTTATACCGATTTAATGATTACGCTCACTTGAAATAGCATATTTATTTATTATATTTCCCGATTGTTACATAAAATAACAGTTGGCCGGTGATACTAAAACAGTCCTATGTACAGAACAAAACGCAACGGATGAGTCACGCATAACAATTAACAATTATTAATTGATTATTAATTAATTGAAATTGTTAACAACTATTAATAAAAAATAAAGGAAAACATAACAAAATTACTTGTAACAAGACTATAAATAATTTATAACGTGTATAACACAGTTCAGTCAAATAAATTTGTACATTATTTACAGTTGATGACTTAGCAAATAAACTTTTAATCTTGAATAAAACAAGGAACCATTCAAAGATCTCATATTTAGAGGCAGTTTGTTATATAGCTCAGTATTGTAACGAAATAGTAATTAGCAGATAGCTTATTATTCCGGACGCGGAACGAATTATCTTACATAAAAACTGTCTTTCCAATTTGGCTTCAAACAAATAAAAATCCAGATTTTTTAAAATTTGACTTGATAACTACATTATATATGTACATTTTGTCTATGAATGAAAGATTTTTTGAACTATAATTTTAAATTCTCATATTCACTCTCTATATATAATATTAAAATCTCACGTAAAACAATAAACTAAAAATTATTCTCACGATAAAATATTAAAAATTATTGTCTGACATGTATTACCTATGACACCATGGAACTATTATATTAAACATCAACCCTCTTACACAACTGGATATACCTGGTAGTATGGTGGTGATGTCTTGGCGCGCTTTCTTTATATTATTATTTTTTTTCACCCCTAATATTTTTCAACCCTTACTCTCACGCGTGTGTTTCTCCCCTATTTTTCTTACTCTTGAGCCGCGAACATACAAACAAAAAAATTACTGAACAATGACACAACAATTATATTTAAAAATGTGCATATATATATAATATATATAACCTTGTTATGTCTTTTTATATCGAATCCATGCCTTTATTATTATATTATAATGTATTTTATAAGATCATATAGGTATATATATATATATATATATATATATATATATATATATATATATATATATATATATATATATATATATATATATTATATAATAGTTTAGTCATTTTTATTATTATAACGTAAATTGACGTTTTAAATGATTGCTATATAAAACAGAAATCTCTAGATTAAATTTTATAAACAATAAATTATTATTTTGTAGCAAAATATGTCGAAGACAAAATATGGGCATGCATTTGTTATAGGCTATAAGAAAAAATTTAAAAACTAATACGGCCAATAGGAATTCAAATCATTAAAAGACATTTTGTTTTTCATACATTATATAGAAAAAAAAAATTAATAATAACATATGTCATGTTTTTTTATTGTTTATTATATAAAATGATTAAAAACAAAATTTTGAGTCTTTTTGTCGCCTCAAAGTGCATTTTAATTATTATAACTAATAGAGAGAGAGAGGAGAGAGAGAGAGAGAGAGAGAGAGAGAGAGAGAGAGAGAGAGAGAGAGAGAGAGAGAGAGAGAGAGAGAGAGAGAGAGAGAGAGAGAGAGAGAGAGAGAGAAAGGCAAAGTCTCTAAAAAAAAATCTCGTAGTTATGAAATGCATTATAAGTTGTTGTTTTTGTTTTTTTTTTTCCTCGACTGAACCCTGTTGTAAGACACTGCTAACAAGTGACTTTTATACTGTGACTTCTTCCCGGATTTTGTGAGTCCTTTCCAAATTGTAGTGGCCATGGCCTAATAGCAATAATAGCAATTCATCCCAAAATTCAATTGATTGTGACTGAGAAAACTCTGGAAACCTCAGTAAAGATGGTCGACAGTTGATGAAGGATGTCATCAACACCTCCCGCGGGATTCACGAGTGGGCGTTCTTTAGCAACCGCCGTATATATGGAAAAGTTTGGCGGTGCCTGTTATCGAACTCACTGTGAAAACGATTTTTGAATGAAGCAAAAATTTAATCTTGTCACAAGACATTAAAAAAAAAGGACTTATATTGATGTGATGATTAATGATAAACAGGATAACTTCATAAAACCTGTCCTCTTGATTGATTATCAAAAGTCATGGATAATGAAATTTATATTCAAAACGTAATACATACAATGAGGCTAGTTTTTTTTTATCAACAAAAATCATTTCAAATTTCACATCTTTATTTATACAACAGAACTGGAAAATTAATATTCAATTTATCATATAAAGTTATATAATAATTCAAAGCTAACATCGTATAATATAAGCTCTTGAAGTTGTTTTTTTGGTTATATACTTATCACCATGACTACAGTAGCTTATGGAAATAATTTGCCATAAAATATTATACATGAAGAGGTTTATCTTTGTTTGTTTTTTTACGTATACAGTTCAAATTATGTGAAAATGGATTTTTAGACAATTACGAATTTTTATTTGTCATTTTTTTTTTTTTTTTTTCTCATTCCAGCTAGTTAGTTTAAGTTTTTAGTAAAAATATAATGTGTTGCAGGAAAATAATATATTAAATGTCAAAATGAAGCTTACATTTTGTAAACAGTTCAGGTAAAATTACTGAACAGCAGAAATATAAAAAAAAAAAATATTATTTATGAAAATTATTAGTATTTAAAAAAATTATAACTATAAACTAGCTATAACACAACTATTTATATTTTTTTAAAATAAGAAATTGAATAAAATTATTAATAACTAATAACTTTATTTCATGTAAATAATTATTACAAAAACATTATATTTTTGCATTATCATGCAATTTTGAATTTTAAATCCTTTCATCTGGAGATATTCTTTTTTAATTTTTACAATTTATTTAACATTTTCGGTATTTAAATTCCTTCCGCAACATATTGAACGTTAAAAATATTTTCTAACGACTTTTAAAATAGTCTAGACTTTTTTTTTATATAAATATTCTTTTATAGATTATATATAAATTCTATTATATGAATAAAAGAACAAGTATTTATTATTTTAGATATATAATTGGATTATTTATATATATATAAAATATAAAACTTGTATATATATACATGCGCATATATAAACTTGAAAACTTAAAAAATATATATTTTTTAAAACTAGTTTCTTTTTCTACTTTTATTCAAAATAATAAAAAAATACTGTTACGATCACAAATAAAAAGGGGTGAGTAAATAAAAAAAGGGGGAGGGGGAGAGAGATCAGACAGGATGCAGGTTTTTCAAGAGAAGATGCAATGGACCACTTATAACAGATTACTGATGGATACTAGACTTGATACTTTATATATAAAGATGCATACATTTTATACTATAGGGTGCATTTTATATATATATATATATATATATATTTAAACTATTCAACTTTTAATCCTTTCTAACCAGAATTGTCAATTAAGAAAATAAAAGAATATAGAAACTACCTAACGTTTGATTATATATTTTAAACGTTTGGCTGCGTATATACTTCTACATTATATTATATACATATATAACTTGTTTATATTGAAAAGTATCTTTTCTGTAACAACTTTTTTTTTATATATAAGTGCGTTAAGAGTGTGAGAAATGCATTGGATTATAAAATATATGTCTGCATAATATAAAAGAATAATAAGAAATAAAAATAAAGTTGAAAAGTATTATATGCAATTGAATGTAATGTTGATCGTCTGTAAGAAAATATATAAAAAAAAAGAGAAGATTTTTATATTAAAAGCATAAAAGAATAATAATAATAAAAAAATACTAAAAAAATATATGCATTTTGTATTAAATACTTCTACTGCATCTTTTTTAACAAAAGCATAATATAATAATAAAAAAAAGAAGAGAGAATCTTTGAAATGTATGAGAAAAATATGAAATCTGATATGAGAATTTCAAGTATTTAAATTATATAATTCTTTATATATATAAGATGAAAATTACGTGTAAATATATTCTTTTAAAATGAAATATATATATTAATATATAGAGAGAATTATTAAATATTTCTTACATATAACATAATATTAAAAAGGCTTTTATATTTTAAATTATACGTCATAAGATATCTCAACAAAAAAAGAAGAAAATTTATTATACTTATTTACAATATTGAGCTTAACTTTGAATTTAAAGTATAAATATTTTATATTATGTAGTTTATAGTTACATTTTATTTAACTAACTGTAAGATTTTCATATAGCTTCTTCAATATAATTATATACATTTTTTTTTATTATTACAGTCTCATTTATTTTTTCTGATAAAAATATTTTAAATAATTTTAAATTAGTAAGTATGTTGTCAAGAATTATAGTTCTTATGGTATATTCGTGATATTATTGGGCGCGATTCACGAAGGAAGTTATCCAGGTTTCATCTCACTAACCACGTTTAGTGTCATTAAATTAGACTGGCGCTAACTGTGGTTAGTGAGAAAGCTGGATAACTTTCTGGATAACTCCTTCGTGAATCGCCCCCATTATGAATATAGTGCTCAAGGAAATCGGGGAAAATGTAGTAATACATTGTTTAGAAATTCATTATATGAGACTAATTTGTATGCCATGATCTAGCGTATTAAATAACATGTCAGGGAAAACTGTGATTATTGTGCTTTGACAATTTATTGTTTGTTTGTTTTTTGTTTTGTTTTTTTAAAGTATTATAGGTGATGGTAAAATCAACAATTTTATTCCTGATTTTACTAACTGTAATATTCTAAAATGTATATATTTGCTAATATATTATTTTGTCTGATTTAATTAATGTTTTCAATTATTTATGGTCACTAATATAGCTGTCACTGACCTAAAATATTCAAGTACCTACCTGTATTATGGAATATGATTACTGCTATACTCTTCAAAAAGGTTAAAAAAAATGCTGAAGCACATGTGTTCCTCTTTTCGAAATTATAATGCTATATATTATTTCAAAAACTACTTAATCCGAAATGTTATTAATTTTTCTTTTTCGAAATTAAATAAATAAAGAAATAAAATTTGCTGTAAGGATTTACCATGCATCAATGTAGAGTCAATTTGTTACCACTGCTAATGCTTAATATTATATAATACAATATTAATTTATAATTGCTATGTAATTAAATTTTTTTAATCACAAAACGTTTATAAAAAAGGCAGATAAATTACTAATTAGCTGGTATATTGTTAGTTAAGAAGTATCATATTGTATACAGTGTTTCATAAAATATTAAATTGAAAATGATCCGTATTAAATTGTTGTCCTCGTATTTCAAATTCCATACTCTATGAATTATTTGAGTGTGATAGCCTAATTAGAGTAATTAGAGAGAGAGAGAGAGAGAGAGAGAGAGAGAGAGAGAGAGAGAGAGAGAGAGAGAGAGAGAGACAGAGAGACAGAGAGAGACAGAGAGAGAGATCATGACCACTGAGCGGTTGCTAGGGACTCGTGGAGTTGTCAAGGAATAAACAGAACATTAAAAAAAAAAGCCTTCGCACAGATTACATAAATGTAAGAATTTAGATGCAGTATTTTACATACATCATATTTTATTATACATACACTTCTTTATTAAATTGAAATAATTTCTACTCTTTAAAATTAAACACTCTAAAATATGCATTTTGTTTCTAAAATATTAAATAATAATATTCGCGTAAATAGTAAATTACTACTATATCATCTATATGGGAGTTTCTCAATAATCTTTTCATTATAAAAATAAATTTTATAATTGCAAATGTGTTTGTTTTTAAAAAATAATAATATTATTAATTGATACTAAACATTCATGACAGTGTAGTAAAACGACACAACATTTACATTAATTGTAATTCACAAAAAAAAAATATATAGATGAACAATTAACCGCTTAAGGGTAAGGTAACGCCACCAATGTTAAAAAAAATCCCTCTCACAAAAATTCTGAAAAAATTTAAAATGTTCTCCTCTATACCCCCTATCAGTACCTAAAATATCAGGTATACAAATACGATCTAGTTTTTGAGTTATAAATTTTTAAAGTTGACTACTTTAACATGGAGAAATGAAACTCCCATGTTAAATTGGTCAACTTTAAAAATTCATAACTCAAAAACTAGATCGTATTTGTATACCTGATATTTTAGCTACTGATAGGGGGTGTAGATACATTTTAAATTTTTTTCAGAATTTTTGTGAGAGGGATTTTTTTTAACATTGGTGGCGTTACCTTACCCTTAACATTTTTTTTTATTGCGAATTTGAATAGAGGACCTATTCTCGACCTCTGGTTATATATTTGACATTTTTTCCCCCAGATCATTTTGAACCTACTCAAAATTAATTAAGGGAAAAGACGCAATCATGCATGCAAGTATAGAGAAAGATGTTGCATGGCCATGATGTAATCAATGTACGTGTTTCCTTTAAATTTTAAAAGTGCTGGAGAGTTAAAAAAAAAAAAAAACTGGAAAAAAAATCCGATAATACATAACTCGACCTCTTCTATTTAAATAATATTTTATGCAGTTAAAAAAAATGCATGCAGGTTGTATATTTATATAAATTTAATTAAAACAGTGAATCCTCATTTTTTATAATTACGACTGTCT
Source organism: Siphlonurus alternatus (assembly GCA_949825025.1). Lineage (NCBI taxonomy): Eukaryota > Metazoa > Arthropoda > Insecta > Ephemeroptera > Siphlonuridae > Siphlonurus > Siphlonurus alternatus. The sequence continues at coordinate 19,983,438 of OX463783.1, read as the reverse complement.
TTTTTATTTATTATATTTCCCTCATGAATATACATAAACAATAAGTCAAAGGCAGGAGACACCAAACAGTCCATGAAGAACCTAACACGTTAAGTGCATAGGTTTAACATTGCAGTAAAATAAAAAATTACGTATGCTGGCACCCAAAGCCGAATTCAGTCCAAGGTCGAAAAAAATGCGCAGAACTAGATTGGAGCATCGTGGATTGCTTCAAACCCAAAATGAATTCAAATATCGGCTTTGGGTCAAACCACGATGCTCCAAACTAGTTCTGGCTAAATAAAAATGCTCCAAAGCTGAAATATTTCGGCCTTGGGCTGAATTCGGCTTTGGTTACGTTAAAATATTGAGTAAAAAAAAAATCAATACTGTATGTCTTATTGTAAATATAAAATTCAATTTTTTATGCAGTTGAACGTACAAGCGTTTAAATATCATTTGATAGATTGAAATTTAATACGCACGTAAGCAGCATTTTGCACATGACGTATTGTATAGTACATAGTAATCCAACACTAAACTTCATACATATATTTTTATAATCTATTACTTTTTATCTTTATTGTTTCTATTATTTATATAAAAAAAATATCGTTGACAATTTTTTTTTTAACATGTGGAATTGTGGTTAACCGTGTATACATTTTATTATTATATCAAAAGTAGAACATTGTATGATACATACAATGTATAACTGCATAATATCAAATTACCTAGTTGGTATATGATAATGTACTTATCTCTTTTCCATCTTTATGTCATCATATATAAAAAGTGACCACAAAATGCTATGCAAATGTCACTTATCTGCATGTCATACTAAAAAAATTTTAAGTATAAAATTCGTTATCTTTCACTGAGAAAAAAAAAGTAGTTGACATTTTTTTTTGTCATCTCTTTATTTCTAACGACGTATTCAAGATTACATATAAGCTAGGTTTGTTAATATTGTAATAAATGTGTAAATTTAATTAATAATATGGAATCTTTAATTAATATTATTATGAGAGCATTTAAATAAATAAGAACGACATAATACTATCAGCATTGAACTGACAATTACAAAAACAGGAGTAATTATATTTCTATTAGCGTTAAAATCACCCGTTTTCGTTATATTAGAAAAACGATCAAGCAACGCCAAGCGTGGCTAATAGTTGGATTGGCGACCATTTTCGACGTTTCCATGAATCCCTCAGTCATATAAGTGCATCTCGGGGTGGATTTTCTATCATGGCTATCCCGTACCGGATTACAGCAAAAAGCATGACAAATTATATGTCTCAGAGTTTTGGAAGGTTACGTTAGTAACATATATTTAACAATTTTGTAGTTAGTAGTAAAATGTAATTTGATAAAAATGGTAAACTAAATAAATAATTGAGACTAATTCTTCTAAAATAATTTGTGTTTTAATAATTATTATAAGAAATTATATTTAATATTATCAAATGCTTTTCTAATTTCTTTAACGATTAACCTCAGTTACATCGGATTCATAGAATACTGTATTTCTATAAGAAGATAGAAAGAATTGCATGAAATAAATTTTAAAATATTGAGAATATTTTTAAACTTAATCGCTTATGGTTTGAGCAAATTCAACGGGTCTTTTTTTCACAACACTTTTCCATTTTCAGTTTTCGTCGATCCAATGTTAAATTTCTACCTCAAATTTTTCAAAACTAATAAGACGAATTAATTTCAAAATTTGTATGCCACCTATTGACGACAATTTTAAAATCCCCTGCAAGTCTTGTTGCATTTAAGAGACGGGGTGATTCCGAGATCTCAATCAACTGAGATTCATCCTTAAACACTTTAAAATAAAACAATATGTACTTAATATACTGTATGATGTAAGTTTTTTTTATATATATCTTGCAAAATTTAAAAAATTTTACTCAATCCATTTCTCCTACAATCAATGTATCAAAAATAGATATCTGCATGTTGAGTATTGAGGTTAATGGGACAGGTCATGTAGATATGCCGAAGCGGAGTGGTTAATAATTACATTAATAATAATAATACAGAATATTTTATGTGTTAAAATTGTAGTCCATGTAGCTCTTGACTCTATATATAAAAACATTTTTCCAGTAACATATTTTTTTTAACACTTGAGTGAAAAAATTTAATACTGTCGATGCACTTTATATCACTTAGGAGCTTATTATAGAACTGTAGAAAACTCATATAAAGGGACCATATTTATACATATCAAGTCTGCACCAATAGTATACACGCAATCATACATGATGGTTTCAGTCAAGTGACTAAATCAATGATTAATTTGTCATGACCTGGATACAATATAATATTGTTGTAACAAAACCGTCAGCCATCTTAACTCTAAACCTAACGTCACATATATACAAAAAGTCTATTCAAAGCTATGAAAAAAAAATTATACTGGAATCCAGTTTTAATTTACATGTTGTATCACCTTCCACAACTGGAGTGAAGATTCACCAAAAATATTTCAAGTTTTAAAACATTAAATTTATGATAATACCTTCTCCTTCGCCTTACTAGAAAAGAAAAAAAATCTTCAAGTGTCACATTAAAAAAACCAGCTCAACACTATCAATAAACTTGGTTAGTAATACTTACAGCATCTCATTTGTATTATAAAAAGTCAACCAAGCATAAACCAAAGATGTTGCATCAATGCTTATTATAATAGTGGTTAAACAAGAGCTGGAGGTAACTATTAATAAGGCAAAACCACCCCCTGCTGTGTAATAGAACTTACCCCTAAAAAAATCAACCCTTTATTATATATATATACTTTTTTACTTCTAGACCTCATAAAAATATTTCGTTAAAAATAATTAACATAAATTTACATCCAATTATTTTATGATGCTTCTTAGCACTTTTAAATATTAAAAAAAAAAGTAAAACGTTAAAAGCTTGTAACTTATAAAACATATATAGAATATATGTACTATATAATTATTGCATTTTTTTAAAGAATAATAAAGAAATATTATTATACTCTTAAAATGTTTTAGTATTTTTATAAAACATTTATATTTTATGAAAAGATTAGTAAATACATATTTTAATTTTGTTATATTTAACGGTCATATTTTAGATAATTAAATAATAGAAGTAATTACATTTCCTTAAATACATTATAGCATTCACAAATGTATAACAGTAATATTGAATATTTTATGAAGTAAGAAGAATCGTATATAATTATTTCAATTTACTGATGAAAGGTTTTTAAAATAATTACATGCATCAACAATTTGTATTTATAAGGGGCGTGTTTCTTCTGTTAAAATTTAAAGTTTAATCCATTAAATAATAATTTATGCACTTACAAAAAAAACTCTTAATAATATACAATCTGAATTATCGCATGAGAATATAATAATTATATTTTTTGCAGTAGCAACAATAATTGATTAAAGGAAATATAGTGGAAATGCATATTCGACTTTTGTTTTTATTCGTTTTAAATGTTTACGATTTTAACATGCAACAATTAATTTGCAGTCCGTTTTTCCAATAATCGTCCAAATGGAACATTGTTTTGATTTATCAATGGATATTAAATAATTAGCTTTTGTCAGATAATTTACATTTTTTTAAGTAAAAGTTTAAACAATTTATATGAAAACAATATTATTATTAATAAATAAAGGAGTATCAGAATTAATTGTTTATACATTATCATATTTAATAACACATCACAGACACTTCTGTGAGTTCATGTTTTAATGTTGTAAATGATTCTATAAGATACTTTTACATCCTCAACTTTACACTTTATTGTAATTCGAAATCTCGAACATATAATTAATGAAAAGCTGTGCGTAACATATATAACAATTTTCATATAATTTTATCATGCCTTTTAAAATTTCAAAGAAAAAGTTTTAACTTTTTTTTTCCAAGTATAATTATTATACTGTATGAAAGCTTAAGATCTTATAAGATTCCAAATCATCTAAATTTTACTGTAATATATTTATGAATGTGAGCAGTGAAGCGTTTTATAAAAAATGATCACTAATTGGCGTGAGAAGTGTGAGAAAGAGATTTCAAGTGCAACGTTCTCATATACTCGTACCTCTGTACGTATCGGCAGGGGTGATTATTATAAAGATATGCAAAAGATTAATTATTTTTAATTATCATTTATTGATGGTGGATAACCTGCATGAATTTTTTATTACACCCTAGTTGAAAAATTACGTCGTCTTCAACTCATCCTTTACACGTCTAAACCTAATATTTTTACCTCAAAAACTCATCTTATTTTCTCCTTGCTCAAAGTGAGGATGAAATGGAGACAATATTTTTAACATTTTATGCTCAATAAGAGAAAAGAAAATGTCATCTTTATGCCTTTTTTTCCACATCTAAAATAATTAAAAATAAGATATATAGTTTAAATAGAGGTAACATCCTAAATTACGTATTGGACTATACATTTTATATATTTTTTGAAACTGGTCTGTTGGCTTGGCTGGTCAAAGGTATGATTGTGATGTAGTTCACAACCCTCAAGAGTAGCTTGCATTGAGACCTGCAGAGATACATATAAGACATTATTTGCATTCAATATACCATATTACATATTATGTTTTTTGTTTTTTTTTAATATGAAAAACATTCAGATTTATTGCTTATAATTATTTATGGCAACAAAATAAAAGTGCTTTCTTCGCAAACAGTTGCCACTAGGATAAAATTCTATAATTTAAATATTAAAATTAATTGATATTTTTGTATTTTGCTACGAATCCAGATCAACGTAATTGCATGAATTCGTATATATATACACGACAGTATACGAATATTAACCTTTTAATTTGCATGATTTGTAGCTAAGAAAAGAGGATTATTTGCTATTTTGAAGGACGCTAGTCTAGCAATCTATCCCTTAAAAACATATACGTGTTATTATGGACATCATATACATCATTCATAATATCAGAGTAAGTGTAGAACGTTCGCCATATCTCAAGATGTACCTTAATTATGTCGGTACCATTTTATCAATCATTTATTACTGATGAATTTTAGCTATCATAATAAAATATAGTAAATATTATATGTTATTTAATTTTATAACGTGTTTTAATATATAAAAATTAATTGTAGTAATTATTTCTTCAATAATAATCTTTTTAAAAAACATGACATTGGAATTTAAATTAATTAATAGAAATATTTTATCTAAACAATTTATAAATTATATAAGAAAACAATAGAAATTACCCGCATACATATATATATATATATAAAAAAAAACAATCACACATTTTATTATTGTAGACATGGTGCGAGAAGGCAATAACCTGAAAGCGTGGGAGGCGGGCATCGTCCTTTATATACTCTATCCCACTTGTTTATGTCTCTGTATTGTAAGTCTATATGTACATTTTGAGGGGGTAACAGAGTCATATGAACTGACTATATGATTGCTTGATCACGGCGTAGCGCGTGGCACTCGCAATCATGGCAATACAATGGACATTCTTTAGCCTCATAAGTCACACCTTGATATAGTACAGGTGTTATATAGTACCGTATGACGTCATATTTAAAATATTATGGATTGCTTTGTTTGTCACAGAATATATGGAGGTTTGTTGAACTTAAAATTTTTGGAGGTGGCTAGATCAGATGCTCTTACGTCTCCAAACATCATGCATATACCCCCTTTTATCGAATTGCATGGATTGATTGATGCAAATTTTAATTGGCGTTAGGACAAGATGTTTTATGCAGTCATTTACATATGTAATAATTAATCTAATTATTGAATTAAAAAAATCAAAATATTTAAAACTTCAAGTGTTATATGTATATTTATATTATTTCAAATTTTACTGTTTTTACTGAAATGCATGGATGAAATTTAACTTTATTTTTATTGTTGCAATAGTAAAAATAAACAAACTAAAACCTTACATAGTTTAAAGTTAAAAACTTCATTTGATTGAATGTTAGTCTCTTTGCATGAGCAGTAGCCAAAGCAAATTAGGCAATTGAGAGTAACATTTGCGATGTCCTAAAGTGTATATACAATTAACACACACAGCTTTTCAAGCGAGCGTTAAAGTGTGAAATTTTCCAGAAATAGCGTACGTAAATTACGTGGTTCCACTTTCCTTTAGTCCTCAATCGGAAATGGAAACGAGTAGAAACTGCGTCATTTCCGAAAAATTTTAAAAGTAAACTCTCGCTTGAAAGACTCCATAAATATAATGTTCAGTTCAAGACAACGGAGTTTTTTAATAAAAAATAGCAGACACGTTTTTTTTTTTTTTTTAATTTTATTGAAAATTATGATCGTCATAGGAAATATTGGGCGCGATTCACGAAGCAGTTATCCAGGTTTCTAACCGCGTTTAACTAATAGGCGGTTTTTAACACGTAACATAGGTATAGTTAAACGTGGTTAGAAACCTGGCTACCTGCTTCGTGAATCGCACCCATTATAAATTACGCTTAAAATTACTTCAAAAATAAATTTGAAATATAATATTTTGTAGGAAACGGTATAATCTAAAGAACTCTAGAATGTTAAGTTTTTGTTTTAAAACGATTAAAAATAAAATTAAAAAAATATTTTTAAACTTTTGTTAAGTTGAATTTTAAATTATGTAATAAATAATCATTGTCATGAAATAGTTTTTATTATAATTATGCAAAAGTGAGGAACTTTGAGGAAATTTAATTTAGTTAATTTTGTAGTTTTTTAAACCACACCCTATTTACTCTGTATAACACCAAAGAAAATAAATTTATTTGATAACACTCTCAAAATCGAGGTGAAAGACTCTGCTATACCAGGGTGTACAGTGACATAATAATACCCTGCTGCTATATGTACGTGTGTGCTATATGTGCTATGTGTATTCATATTTTTCTATAATGTGTATTCATATTTTTCTATAATAATATGGTGGTGGCTATAATATGTTAACATAACTTGAGAGAATATTGCAGCACAATTCTAAGAGCCATATTAACAAAAATCTAATTAAAATCGACAAATCCTCTATCGTCTACTGATATTTGTTATCAATAAAATTCATGCCAGTAAATTTGCTCATTATATAATTAATTTTTTCTCATAAATACAATTATGATGAATTGTATATTTAAATTAAATATTAATTTCTTTTATCTATATACTTTACCATTGTAAACATATAATTAACCTCTGTATATTCTTAAGTATCCATTGTTTGTACTAAATGACATTATATTTCTTTACACCAGGAAGTACAATAGAATTAATTTAATACTCTCCAACTGGAATTAATTTAAAATATGCATTTCGATTTTAATTTTAACATAGAAAATTTACAGAATCTTGATGCTCTAAAATTTTTTAAATGTAAATTACAAAGAGGAGGTTGGAGACAGAGAATTATAGCTACTTCCGGAGTGAATGTAAAATTAATAAAACTATATGCAAGTAAGCGCACCTGATATCCAACACGTACGCTAAAATAGCTAGACCGCATGTCGTCTCTCAAGGTGACGTAAGTATGACTGTTGGAGGATCACCTTGATGCACTTAAGCTTTGCTTGTACTGACATTGTGATAAAAAAAAAAAGAAAAAAAAAACAGTGAGAAAGAATGCTAGGAGAACCACATGTATAGTTAGAAGGAATAATAGACTATCAGATACCTCCATAAAGTTTCCATTATGACGAATTGTACGTAAAGCTAGATTAACTATAAACGAGATACTATCATGGTGTAATGATAATAGACTCATCCTTAACATATCTAAGACGGAGTTTTATACAGTTTCACTCATCTCGTCAAATTCCAAGTCATAGTTACTTATTGCAAATTTGTAATGAAACCATTAAGAGAGCTGAGTCTGTTAAATTTCTTGGTCTGCATGTTAACGAGTGTTTAGATTGGAGTGTGCACGTAAACTCAGTATGCAAAAAGATCAATTCAGCAAATTTTATGTTATATACTATCAGAAACCATGTTTCAGTGGAAACTCTTTTAACTATTTATTATGCATATATTTACTCCCATTTGGCTTATGGTATTATTCACTGGGGAAGTAAGGCAGCCCTACTAAATAGATGCTTTGTTTTGCAGAAACGAGCTCTCCGTACTATATTAAAGCTGCCTAAGGGACAGTCCTGTGTATCTCATTTTAGAAATCTAAATATGCTCACTGTTCCGTCTATTTACATCTTAAACTGTGCTTCATTTAAAAAATCCCACCCTAACCTTTATTTGCAGAATGATAATGTTCATAATTACAATACCAGGAATAAATCCAATGTTGTTACAGACAAATTGAACTCTAATTTATACAAATCTTGTGCAATGTATCAAACGGCCAAAATATATGAATTTCTGCCAAAATGCCTAAAAGATATAAATGATTGTAAATTGTTCCGAAAGAAGCTAAAAAATGTCCTTATAAGTAAAGAGTTCTATTCAGTTAAAGCTTTTGAGAGCAATAAATTGCCTGAGAGTATTGTATCCTTATGATTTAAAACCTGGTTCATATTTTTTGTTAATATTGTGGTTCATTTTTTTATACTTATTTTTTTCCTTTGTTATATTTATAAAGTGTTGCGTTTTGATGTTATGTATGTTTGTTAATATTAAGTTTTTTTGACATGAACATATGTTGTCTTGTACAATCGAAAAAGTTCGAATAAAGAAAATAAAATAAAAATAAAAAATTCAGATGGCGACAAAGGCGATGCGACGTGATTTTGACGTAAAAGCTGTGCATGAAATCCTATACGGCGGCGAATTCACTGGGAATCGCGTTAATTACGATCTTTTTCTTTTAATAGCCAAATATGGCCGCCAATGGATGTTATAGCAAGTTCGCATTATTCGCGTCACATGATAAAATTCGCCATGTGAATCTGCCTTTTAAGCCTGCTCAGAGTACTTTTAACAGGGTCTTCTTGGGTTTATTATAATAAAATATTATGTGTATGACGTCATTTGCACTGCACTCCTTACCCCACCCTATGAGCTGGTGTAAATAAGGTGTACTCAGAGCAGGGTTTATGAATAGACTTATTGGCAAGCACTTCTCATTCAAAGTGCTTGCATTTTTTATAATGTTTGTATTTGTATGTGTGGAAATTGACGAATAAAAAATTTTGAAATTTGAATTTGAAAAACTCGTATATTATTTAATTAGTATCAACTATAATATGCAGATTCAGAAAGGCTGTTGAAAAAAAATAGGCTTTTAAGTTACTTAGGTATATATAATTTTATAGCCAAAACAGACTATTTTCCGCACCATGTGACAAAGTGGAACTACCGTCCTGTGAAACTGTCATCCCTTTAAACTTTTAGACCAACTTTCTGGACGTAAGAAGTCTGTGCATGATAGTTTGTGAAGTTTACACAATAATTATGTTTATTCTCATGAAGCAATTGTAGTAATTTTGTTTATAATAAATAGAATGTGTTTAAAATTTAAACATTATAACATTTATAACTAGAAATATATATACTCGAGGGGCATTTAACTTGCATGTATGATGGATTTATATCAAGTGTTCAAAGAGCGTACTTTTATTACTGGATATCGTCCCTCGTCCGGAAAAAATGAGCTATCTGCCTACCACGATTTCATAGCAATAATGAGCTATCTGCTTATATTTCAGGTAAACGCAATTATGAGTTGTAAATAGGTATAACATAAAGTTCATTATTGCGGTCATCTGAAATACCAGATAGCTCTCATTATTGCGGACGAGCGATATACCAATGTTCAGGCGCGGATCTGGGGGGGAGGGGGGGATGCAGCCCCCCTCCCCGAAATTTTGGATTTTACATGGGCAATATAGGCATTTCCCCTACTCAATTTTTTTTTTTAACATTGGCCTTATGGAGGCAGCCCCCCCCCCCCCCCCCCCCCCCGAATTTTTTTCTGGATCCGCGCCTGCCAAATGTTTTCTGTATGACATGAAAGATAAATAACGATGAGTAAGCAATGGAGTGTATATGTTTGTAGTTAGGTTATAATATGAGAATAGGCCTCGCTTCACAACCTGCAATGCATATATGAATTTACATAGAAGGTGCGATTGAAATTGATTTCATAAATTAATAATGATAATAAAAATTATTTATTTATAATACACAAACATGAAAGTAAAATATTGAATATTGGATGTATGTAGAAATTGGCTGCATACTCGCACCCCGTTGATACGAGCTATATCGAAAACCGAGCACATTAAATTAAATATAAATTTGAGTATATATATTTTTTTTTAAAGATGTTGTGATTTTTTTATACGAGAACCATCTTCATAAGGGAAAATTGAACTTTTTTTTTTAAATGAAATCGTATGTAATGCCGCTTATATATATACGACGAAACTAGAAACTCATTTAAAAAAATCTCAGCATGCAAGATAATATACAGGCACTCTGAGCACATATTGCACGCTATACAGATTTTTTTTTTCTTGTCTATAGCAGGTAACTTATATTCAAGAAACTACATGCAATTTTTAACATGCAAGAGTACTACCAGTCTAAAAAAAAAAAAAAAAAGTAGCAAATTTTGTGCACCACTCTTGTAATAAGGACTATACTAGAGTTCAACAAATTTAAAATTTCTACCGGAAGTAAACGGAAGTGCGAGTTTTTTGGACTTTCTAGCTAAATTTTGAACTTGAAACGTTGTATAGAGATTTGTTTTATGAATTTCAACCTCTCTGCAAGATTATCATTTTTATAGTTAAGTCAGAATCCTTTTCTTCCGGCAGTTATCTTATATATTAAATTTATTAAACTGTATTTGGTCTGAGAACCACGTGATTTTTTATGAGTATTATAACCGCCGGTATGAAGAAGATGATGTCATATTCTTACTGCTCGCGTGCTTAAAGTCATGCATACTTTTTTACCTGATAGCTCCAGCTGAGAGTAAAGTGCGGGTTGTAACATATATGACCGCTACGATCACCTTGCATATACTCTATACAGTTAAATTAATATAATACTATATCCGGAAATAGCTGGAAATGTTGAAATTTCTAGAATTCAAATATTTTTTTTTTTATTTATCAATCCTAATACAAATCATTCTGTAAAAGTTTCGAAACTATAATATGAACTTTAAAACTTGAAAATTCTCACTTCCGGCTACTTTCAGCGGGAATTTTAAATTAATTCGACTATATGTCACATGTACGGCTAGACAGTCGCAACGTGAAGTCCTGTTGTTGTTGTTGTCTTATCACAGGGTGAGTTAATGCTTGTGAGCGAAAAGGTAAACAAATCTATTATATCAAATTATTATTTTCGATAGTTTTAGCATAAAAGATTGCAGAAAAAGAGACAGTGCAAATTTGAACAGTGATATTTTACATTAACATATTTAATCATTTGCGTTTTTAATTTGAAATTATGAATTTCAATATTACTTTTTAAATTTTAAACTTATTTTAATTAGTTATATATTATTTATATTGACGTGGTCTATTGATGTAAATATATCGTAAAGCTTTATAAAGCGCGCCTATTATTTATGATCGAAAAATGTTTTAAATTTTGAATAACTTGATTTTCATATAATTTTTTAGGCTAAATTCTACGCTATAGGATACCTATGTAACTTTTCATTTACAACTGCACTTAATTTGAAAGTGTACTAATTATTTAAAGTTATTAATTGATTGATTAAACTCAATTAAACTCATTACACTGGAAAACTGATCAAAACGTCATTTATTTTAAGTTTGTATACAATGGTTTAAGGTAATTAAGGTAATTAAAAAAATAAAACTATTTCACAAAAATATTATTATAAATAAATATATAAACTGAATTCATTGCATAAACTGTGCAGTACTGCAGTTCTACTTCTAAAAATTATAAAAACACAAAAATCTTATGTATTTTATTGCAATTTTTTTGTTAATTCTACAGTAATTTGCAAAGAGTCAATGACATTTAATAATATGACGTCACTAATAAAGCCATGAATCATAGTGTAAGTTCAGCGACACGTGTTTGTCTGACACAATAAGGTGTCATATGTGTGACGTCACCGCCAGACACGAGAGTGTGCATATCTATTTAGTCATGCCACCCATCACCTCAACATTACACGCTTTTATGAGCACTTATATACATTTTTTTATGACTCATAAAGCCGACACAGACGACAAAAAAATAATAATAATCATACCTTTGTTAAAATTACAATGTGAAATAATATTTTAGAAACAGATAAAATAAATATACATAAGAAATTCGAGGAATTTTTGTCTATTTTTTTTTTTTTTTTTTAAGAAAGATATTAAGCAAATAATATTGTTGTCATCAAAGTTTAAAGTGAATTTATAATTAATTTATTAAATAAGAAAGTATTAAAATATTTTTAAGTTCATAAAATACGATTCTCAATATTCTCATATTCTATTTATATTAGTGGAATATGTAATTTAGTATAAATGTTATGATTCGTAAAATTAACGTTACGTCAACGTTAACGTAACGTCACATATACTGTACAGAAATTTATAGAAAAAAAAATATTAATTTTGATTTGGAAAGTCAATCATTAATCAAATTAAATCAATATAATATGTACTTCACACAAACTTAACTCTTGCCTCACTTGCTAGAGCTGCAACTCCAATAGATAGAGATATGCAGATTTGTGATTTTGGGAGATGTAAGAAGAGTAGAATAGCACCCAATTTACCCTTATCAAAAGAGTTTTGGTTCACCACAACTCCATAGACTGCGTGGTAACGCCCTACAAACAAAGCAAGAGTAAAGTTCGTGGTGTCTAGAGATGTATAGTACGAGATTAAAATATATTGGTTAATTAAAAAATAAAAAATTATACCAAACAATTACAAATGGTAGAAACAGACGATAACTATAAACGGTGATTGTAAAATTAGCATTAAAACTTCTCTATGTATGGTTTAATTAATCATATAGTGCATCAACATCATGCCATGGTTATATTATAAATTACAAACAAAATTATCAATAACTTGAAATATACAACATATTATATTTTTCATAAACATTTTTAAAATAGCTAACTAACTTTGTAGCATGCAGACAATGAAATTGATTTTCTTGTCTGACAGGAAGGAAAGAGAAAACATCGCCACGTGTTTCTCAATAGCAGGGTTCACCTGTCTTATACGGCGCAAAGCTCAAATATCGCCGTCTGGCTCGGTACGCATTATTTGGCGACTCCTGCGTGGGTAGTAGCCGTGCGTGCGCCCACATACTTTTCTTGATCTTTTACAAAGTTCCGACAATTCTTATTTCACAGGGTCGAACTGGGCTCAAAAGGCCTACTGAGCAAACAGGAGTACGGGTCTATATCAAGGGTCTACTTGACCCTGTAGGGCCTACTTCTAACGTTTTAGGGGTGTTCCAGCCAAGGGGGTCTACTGAGCGATAGCTCACCAACTCTTAATGGCCAGTCCGAGTCTGCTTATGTCCCTTTTATAAGATCGTTCATATAAGTATTATTTGTTAATTATGAAGTTTTTCTAACCAAAATAATTGTTTTCGATAGTATTAATATGGAAACAATAAAAATCTAAAACAGGAAGAAGGGACCAAGTTACATTGTTTTTATTAATTCGCTTATATTACAATTTTAGAACTACTGCGTTATATTCTGACCTAAAATCATCCCTTGTAACACTGCATGATCAAGGCTTGCGCACTATAATATTGATCTTGATTGTTTTTTGAAATAGTAGTCCTAGATTTTCAATTTCCCATTGAGTTATATGCAACTTTGACCCCGAAATTTTCCTGGAAGGAGTGATTCTAAAATTTTGAAACTTTACACACGGCAAGATATGGGGTATTATGCCTGGGGTGTGAAAATATCAAGAAAAATTTATTTCTATTGGATTTAATTTGAATTTTGCAATGCTATAGCAAATGGGGTGGACTACTATTTTTTTTTTTCGCACGCTTCGCAGTGCGCAGGCCTGGTGGAGTGGGCAGTGCTTGTAAGATTAAGCTTTGCGGTCAACGATCATTTTCTATATATAAACGTTATACCAAAGTGAAAGTAACCTTACGCATGTTCTTTAAATTTTGTCCCCTCATCATCGTGTTTCATTTTGGTGATGCTTCTGTCTCTAATAAAGACAATTTATCTATGCAATATTCAATGTTAACCAAAATTTCCACAAATCACTCAGTCATGTTACAAATATTTAGTATTTTTCAAGGCCCCATCTTTAATAATTGTTGAGGAGTGAGTGCTGCATTGCTTCTAAAAGCAGTTCAATAATATTTTTATAAAAAAGTTTACCAAATTAAAAATAATATTAAAAATGAACATTTTCTATGCAACATGCATTTATTTTATATCACTGATGCATTTTTAATAGGAGAAGAAATAGCAATTTTTGTTACTGTCAGCTATAATAATTATATAATATTTGTTTTATATTGAGTAGAAATAGACAAGATACAAATATTGCCATGGTGAATTAAGAAAAAACTACTCAAGGTATATTGAAAAAAATTATTTTAATCACTCAGCAAACTTTTTGCATGATATAAAAAGGTGGAAATTTTACGTACATATACAAATAATAATATTTTGTCAACAACAAAAACACATTTCTCTCTAAATATTTTTCTTCTTATGAATCAGAAACAGGAAAAAGCATATAATTTTTTATGTATAATATTTTTTTTTCTTTTAAAAAGAAAATAAAAAAATAGTTATATCTACAATATAGAGAGTTGATATTTTCATATTTTTGTTATGTTATATGAATGTATACGTATATCTTTTGCAAAAGAAAAGAATGAAGAATACAGTAAAAAAAGAGAAAAAGTAAAAAAAAAAAAAAAAGGTTTTTTGCGTTTCACGAAGAGTTCAGATCAAAAGACTATGTGAAGAGAGAGAGAGAGAGAGAGAGAGAGAGATTTACAAGCAGAAGGACTTTTTTCTTACGTCCGGATAAAAAAAAAATATATGCAAGGATCTTGTATTTACATGTACAACAATTTACATAAACCTTCATAGTATAATATATTAAAAAAATGTATAAAAAGAAAAAAACATACAAATTGTTTGATAATATTTGAAATATATTTTAATGTTTATATTTATGATTGAATTATATGAATATTTACAATATAAGTTTTTGTTGTACCTGTATATAAAAAAAAATTGTTTGTAAGGGTGACAAAGAAAGGGCAAGAGAAGACAGAGAGAGAAGACGGGTGGTGGTGGTGGTGGTGGTGGGCAATTTTTAGCCAGCCTCAAGAGTGCTGTGCCTCACGATGAAAAGGGTTGAACAGCAACAAAGCAAGTGGCTGGAGCCTCACGGACGGTGAAGGCAGTCACCAGGAAAGGTTTGATATCACCAGCATGCCCATACACGTTCTACAATTTTCCTCACACTATTATTATATATTGAAATATGAAAGTAGGAAAAAAATGTGACAATTTTCATATAAAATTCAAATGTAATTAAAAATTTATTAAGCTTTAAAAAATAATTAAGTATAGGTAATTTTTGAAAATGTTTTCTTGATTTTTGAGGTATATTATTAATTAAGTACGTACTATTTAATAAAAATTAAGATTATTTTGATTGAGAATAAAATGCTTTGAATTTTCAAATTGAAGTATTTTGATTAATAAGAGCCAAATTCTAGTAATAATTCAATTTTTTTTATATCTGTTATATAAATAATATAATTAAATAATTTTCCACAATCAAAATCACTCAAATATTCTTCAGCATAATTATATTACATGCATGTGTAAAAGCAAGAATTAATTTATTTTAGTAAAAAGTTGAAGGCGAAAAGGAAAGTAAAAGGTTTAGCCCGGCTGCTGAATTTGTACTGTACATGTTTAAAATTTCATTAGTTTTGGCAAACTTAATATTTAACAAAGAAACTGTTTAATGCGTGATGCATATAAGCATAAAATAAACATAGTATTATATAGAATTTTGTTTAAAAATAAATTTAGGACATAACATTAAAAAGCTTACATGTTTTATGAAAAGCAAAATTCCATACAATATTATATAATTAATAGCATGTAATTTTATGTAAAGTATCATGTTATATATTTTCCATGTATTTAAATACTGTATTATTATCCAAATTATAATATACATTTTCAATATATACAAATATTAGCATGAAGGTTATTATAAAAGACTACCAATGTTCATCTGCACGTAGACATCTGAGAAATTGTGGTCCAATTAAAACGAGATTATTACAGTCTGGTCGAGAGAGAGACCAAATTACCTCATGCTGTGATTGCTCGTCAGCAGGCACTCATGTGAGAGATGTTTTAATGTTACCCTCATAATCATGTAATAAGCTCCTATCATATGTCTAGCTGTCATACATGTATATATAGAATGTTATATATGATTTAACTTATATCTATACAATTTATATATTTAGTTGGGATTTTCTTTGATTTTCCTAATATAAAGCTACAACTTTATATTATAATGGGGGACATTCACAAAGCAAAATAATAATAATAAAAAAAAATGAACGTAAGGAAATGGAGACAGTTAGTATATGATAAGTAATATCAAGGTACTACTTATCTATTATTACAGATCTTCAACTTCTTCTTGATCCG
This sequence comes from Siphlonurus alternatus, assembly GCA_949825025.1. NCBI lineage: Eukaryota > Metazoa > Arthropoda > Insecta > Ephemeroptera > Siphlonuridae > Siphlonurus > Siphlonurus alternatus. Next base: position 19,966,807 of record OX463783.1, on the reverse strand, counting down.
TTTTTGAGAATAGGCCAATAACAGCCATGCACCCAATTCTATATTGTATTGTTCTTGTAATTAACTAATTAAAGTTAGAAGGGGCTTCTAAAGGATTATGGATGAACAATGTGGGGTAGGTTTTGATTATGGGATGAGGCATGCAAGATGGAAAGGTGATGATGGGAATGCCAATATGCAAAAGGTATGTGGTGGTGATTTATTAAGCCTAAGATATTTTACTTGTAGACTCTATGGCGCCTAGTTTCGAGACGTGTCTAGCCGTATGTCTGGATGAGATAAAGCAAAAGACGATCGCCGCGCGCAGTCGAATTTACACATAAACTAACAATAAGATCTGTATTACATGATATTATTTAATAAAATAAAAATTAAATAACATGGCAAGTAAAAAAAAATAAATAAATAAAAAAAATGTTGACATCAATAAATATGCACGAATCACTATTTGCTACCATCGTTTGTATGTGCCATGAGAGAGAGAGAGAGAGAGAGAGAGAGAGAGAGAGAGAGAGAGAGAGAGAGAGAGAGAGAGAGAGAGAGAGAGAGAGAGAGAGAGAGAGAGAGAGAGAGAGAGAGAGAGAGAGAGAGAGAAACTCATCTACATAAATAGACTCATCTATTGAATTATGACTGCACAATAACCGGAAAAAAATATTATACACAGAAACAAATTGTTAACAACCTATATAATATATACTAAAAAAAAAAATCTATAATATGATACAATTAATAGAACGTATATAACTTTATTTATTCTATAATACATAATGTGTGATAATCTCATACTTTACATATCGAAAATTTTGTTATACATTATATTCTATTCAATATATATACATGTGACAGTAGATGCAAATTTTAATATGTTATATAATTGATTGTATCTGCTGTATTAACTACGCTGCTCTTACTTGTCAAGAAGTACTTCTCGATTGACACGCGCCACAGCTGGGATCGTGACAGTTAGGGGGGAGGGGGAGATTCGCAAACACTAGGATGTGATCTAGTTGTATTACAAGCAACTTTTTTTATTCTTGTTATCTATGGCGGCTTTAATATTTAAACAGATTGGTTACATCCTTCTAAAAAAATGTTTTATGTGTTTTTAATTATTTGTAAATACATCGTCCCTCGTCCGGAATAATGAGCTATCTGCTATTTTAGGTGAGAGCAATTATGAGCTGTAAATCAGTATAAAAATAAAGCTTATTTTTGCGCTCACCTGATATACAGCAGATAGCTCATTATTGCAACGAGATCGTGATAGGCAGCTAACTCATTATTCCAGACGAGGGACACTATATTTTTAATAAGATATCATTACCTAATATTAATAAGCATCACAACATGGTTTTGTTGCAATTGAATTATAGACATTATAATAATAAGGGTAAATAAAGCTTATTTTTGCGTGAGTATTCAATAGGAAGCACTTACATTATTGATAAAAAAAAATTAAATTTTCAATATTGGATCCAATAAATAAATAAATATATTAAGGAGATAAAACATATAAAATGAGATATTTTAGATCTAAAATTTAAATATATTTATAAATTTTGTCCTTATCGATTGTTTTAATAATTTTAAAAGTAATTTAATTAATTTCAGTATTGATCAGGTGTTATAATATATGATCATCTCTGTATTTTTGTAGACTGAAGTTGTGGAAAGACAAAATTGTTACTCCCCCTCTTTCTGGAAGTATAGCTTCGAAGTCTATGAATGCGAGTATGGTTAGTGTGGATGCTTTTCATATCTTCATCTTTGTCTCGAGTCACAGTAAATTGTGCACGGGTGAAGTTCCGGCTGTACCGATGACATGCTTTTGATATATGTACACTTTGAGACTTACTGAACGTTATATTTGCATGTTAATTTGCTAACAATTCAGTTCTATTTATAAAAAAAAAAGCTGAATTAAGTCTAAATGGTAGCGAGGTCCACTTTTACTCCAAACCACTGGAGAGAGCTGCAACGTTCAAATTATCCCTCCCTGTATTTACATAAGTTAACAAAGGAAACGTGGAAACCACAGACACGATGACAATAATGACAGCAATTCCAGCATCAGTTACCTTCCGAATAATGTTATTTCATAGACGATGATAACTTACAAAAACGTAACGTTCAGGATATCATGAAGTGTATTTTTTGTTATTTTGTGACGTCACTTACAATTATGACTTCTATTTTTTTTCACGGTGTTACCGTCTTGTTTAAACTACCAGAGCGACGATTACTGAGAAGCATTGTATACGTAATAGCTCACCAACACATAGAATCCATCCCTCTCTACGCTTTTCTCCCTGCGTACTTCTTTTTTTTGTATGGAAGAAGACGACGATGAAATTTTACTCTAAAAGCTTCACTCCATTTTTTCTCTCTTCTTTTTTTTTCTGAATAGATGCTGAAGTATATGGTTGGGTTGTAAAAAAAAAAAAAAAAAAAAAAATGTTTAAAAATTCATAACATTTAAAAATTATTAATATTTTTTAAAAGTTTCCTCTAACTTTTTTTTTTATTATTTAAAAATTACTTATATTATAATATTAAAAATATTGTGGCAATGTTTTAAAATTTTAAATTAATTTATTTAAGTATATTCTTTGTATTTAATAGAATAAAAATATAATATTACATGTTGAATCATGTTTCAAATAGAATAAAAACAACATTAAAAAAGTAGTTACAACTTTATTTAATTAAAAATACACGGGGAAATAAATATTGAATAACAGAAATTGAGACTGAATGGACAAAAATTTATCAGTTTTATTAAAAAATATATCTATTTTCAGTTGCTCTTGAATTAGTTGTTGATAGCAAAACCAATACACAAAATACTGTAGATAAAATCCTAACTGAAATCTTCATTTTATGGTAGCAAAATTTAGTCCTAGAAAGTCTATTCTTCCATTGCACCAAAACATGTACTAATGGGCAACATACATGAAAAAATTTTATTGCAGAAATGAATAGAGGGTATCAAATTATGCTATTCTGAATTTTTTCAGATTTTTTTTAGACCCAGAACTATTTTTAAATAATTATTGAAAGTGCGGCCACGCCCCCTAGAGGCGTCAATAGGCGTCCAGTCTCTATCCTTTTTATTAAGAATTCACGGGTGCCAACTGAAATCACAGGACTTTCAATAATTATTTAAAAATAGTTCTGGGTCTCAAAAAAATCTGAAAAAATTCAGAGTAGCATAATTTGGTACCCTCTATTCATTTCTGCAATAAAATTTTTTCATGTATGTTGTCCATTGTGAAGAAAGTTTTGAGTATAGGAAAGATTAAGGACAGCCACAGTCATGGTATAGCTCCCAGTATTAAATTTGTCTAATTTAATTGAAGAAACGTGGAAATCTCACTTAAGAAGGTTGGTTATAATATAACAGAAATTTCATCAATCACCACCTGTACTTCACCATGAGTGAACAAAAATTCAAATCAATTTATTCGTTCAAATTCATGAAATCATATTTACTATAACTTAGCTTATTGGCTAATACTGAATGAACAAAACTCCAGCTGCATGCGCGGGAATATTGTAAGGTGTATATATAGTAGCACTTCTTTAATAACAAAGGTAATATGATGGGAAAATAATTCAATAATTTTGTTAATGCAATAGAAAATAAAAATTATATTTTTTTTTCAATAAATTAATTATAATTGCTATTAACGGAAACTCGATATATTTTAAATATGTGTACACCTCAGGACAGAACGAACTCTACTCCTGCCTCACTTGCTAGAGCTGTAAAATTCAATAAAGAGATGCAGATTTTCAGGGGGAAGTAAGAGGAGTACTCACAGCTGTCAATATCAAAATTTTTGGTTCACCACGCCTCCATATGGAGGCGTGGTGAACAATTTTTAGATGCTGAATTGGTTTCAGTACTTTATGTCAGTACAAAATTGCTCCAGTTTCGTCTTACATCCAGCACTTTTGACCTATAAAACACTTAATCCAAGTACAAATTTGGTACTGAAAAAATAGTCAATTTTTTGTACTTTTTTTGACTCTCTTTTTTCAGTACCAAATTTGTACTTGGAATAAGTGTTTTATAGGTCAAAAGTGCTGGATGTAAGACGAAACTGGAGAAATTTTGTACTGACTGGAGCAATTTTGTACTGACATAAAGTACTGAAAACCAATTCAGCATCTAAAAATTAAGTGTGTATAGACTGCGTGATATTGCCTGCAAACAAAGCAAGATGGTCGTCATGATGTTCCTTAGTATCGGTTTTGATTTTTTTTTTTTTTAGACAGATTTTAGTACCTAAAAGGCGCAGAAAAAATGTATAACAATTAAATTATTCGATACGATTTTTTTTTAATTCAGTTTTTAGTTAAGCTCTTCATGGGAAAGCCCTATATGCTGAAAATGAAAATAAATAATTAAAAAAAAATCGTCTCGAATAAATTGTTTTTGAAATTTTATCTCTGGCTTTTAGGTACTAAAATCTATCTCTAAAAAAATGTCAGATTTTTTGTGTGTCTAGTAAGGTTTACATGTTAATCAAATGGAACTAAAAAAAAAAAAAGCTGATCGGTGTTCTCTTTCCATTAAGCACCATAATTAAAATATATTATTAATACAAATCATCATGATATTTTGATTTCATGATAAATAATTTAATTTCTATGAAATTAAAAAATAAAATTGTGTTTTAAAATATTCTTTACTTTTAAGTATCAACAAAACATCCTTATCATAAAATGCTTGACATGAAGTGCCATGAAATTACACATTAACAATTCTTTTAAACTTCAAAATGTGCTAAAATAATGGTAAAAATAAACTAACTTAACATTATACCTAAATCTAGAATGTTATGCATCGCAAAATAATAAAATTATAATATACATAATACTGTCATATCATATTAAATGTATTTACATTTTCTTTTATAAAAAAATATCCTATCTCAATCTATTGAAACTTACATCATTAAATTTAATTATACAGTATAATGCAATATCGTAAAAATCTTTATTCAATATATTATATAAAGAATATAATATATTGTATATAATGGACGGTTAGTTATAACAACTTGTAACAACTCATGTATTCGATATTATAATTATAAATATATTTTTTTTTACTATGCATGACACGTCTACTTTTGAAAACCTTTAGATGGTTGTCATTTTTTTTTCTTCTGATTATTTAGTCATGTCGCATGCATCAAGAGATGCAACAAGAGTTTAAATTATCTAATATACAATACTATAATATAAGTAGGCATGCATAACCATAATGCAAGATACCATGATAATAAGTCAAATACAGGTTAGACAAGGTAAAAAAAAATAATAATTTTAAGGGTTGTCAATTTTAATGATTTGTTAAAGTAGTGAATTTCCCTTGTGACAAATTAAAAAATTATAAATTCTTGATATGAGGGAATTAATTGATAGCGAATATATATTTTTTAACCCAAACTTTCCAAATAACTACAGCGAATCATATAAGCTTATTAAGAATGGGATGATTGTGGGCTTTGCAATTCATATTTGAATATACCCGTGAATATAACCATCAGTCAGAATGGACAACCTACATGAAATTTTTTTTATTGCAGAAATGAATAGTCACCAAATTATGCTACTCTGAATTTTTTCAGATTTTTTTTAAGACCTGGAACTATTTTTTAAATAATTTTGAAAGTTCTGTAAGTTAAGTTGGCACCCCTGAATCCTTAATAAAAAGGATAGGACCGAGACGCCTATTGACGCCTCCAGGGGGCGTGGCCGTACTTTCATTAATTATTTAAAAATAGTTCTAGGTTTCAAAGAAATCTGAAAAAAATCACATAATTTGGTACCCTCTATTCATTTCTGCAATACAAAATTTTCATGTAGGTTGTCCATTGCGCTTTTTCTACTTTCAACTTTCTTTTGGTTTTGATTTTCTACTCGCTTGGTTTGTTTGTCCATGGGATTAAAAGGTTGTCAAAACAATATAATATACATAAGGTTCTTCTGATTTTGGACCATTGTACTTCCTCAAAACAGGAGGAAAGTGATTTTTGTTGAACATTGTCACCCATATTCCACTACTAACCACGCTCGGCGTTGCTTGACTTCAATGGCAAACTAAAACCGGTCAACTTATATATAACTGCGTCTCACTCTTACGTTATTTTTATAAAACTTTATATATATACAGAGATATATTGAATTTAATATATAGTTTTAAATCAACACCTAAGAATTATATTTTTCAACTATTTAGCAATTAAAAATGTGATGTTACGAGGAACATGAAACAATCCAAAACGAGAAATAAGTTTAAAATAATAATTAAAAATTAATTCTATCCAGATAAATTATTTTTCTAATATAAATAAAATTTATGGAAAATCTGCATTTTATTGTTTCTTTTAATAAACATGAAATTTAATTGCATATATACGCATTTTCCTTAATATAATAGAAGAAAACTTCAAACTTACGTTAGTTGTCACATTTTTCATTAATATGCCCAGTTGAGAAGCTTTAACATTGACGACACAATTTTCTCAGCCAATGAAAATCTAGCGCGCGAACTGCGCGCGACGACATGTTCTATCAAGCTTCCTATCCTTTAACCCCAGTGGTACCGGGTTTTCAAATTTTTCCGACGGTTCTCATGAAGGGCAAGATTAATAATTCATATGAGCCACGGGAAAGATCACTTTACAAGACATAAAAAATATTCAAGATTTTGTGCAAGATAGAATTTGAATGAAAAAATAAATAAGATTTTTCTCATAACAAACCTTACGGAGCGATGTCAGAATGCGGCGCTGCGGCTTTTTTAAGTTGAAGCTTGTCGATGTCATCAGGTCTTGTCCAGGTATATTATTTCATTACTAGAGATCGATGCACTTATCACACCACGGTCAATCACTTATAGTATTAACCGTGGTTAGTGATAAACATTGATTATATAATATTTCAAGTAATAAGTTTAACAGACATTAATACCATCAAGCAACCCTTCATATTTTTAACTCCCTTGCACCAAACAACTTTACTTCTCTCTCTCTCTCTCTCTCTCTCTCTCTCTCTCTCTCTCTCTCTCTCTCTCTCTCTCTCTCTCTCTCTCTCTCTCTCTCTCTCTCTCTCTCTCTCTCTTTTCTCTCTATGTATGTATACTTATGAATAAAACTTGGTCAATACAACAAACATGATCTAATTGAGATCTTTATCTCAAAAAAACTTCAGTCAAATAATAACGGATGCTGCATGCTATGTGATTCTCAAAGATCATGGACCATTCAAAAGAAGTAGTTTCTCACGCTGATCCCACTATTTTTCTTTTCATTAAAAATAATTCACGCTAAAAAATTAAATAAAAAAGAAAATTATAATCTTGATATTTTTTTATATATATAGGCTTAAAAAAACTTGATTTTTTTTTTATCTATTCAAATGTACTATATCATCATCATAAAAATACTGGTTGTGATATATAGTAACGACGTTTTATTAAAATATGAATAAATAATAAATCATAATTAAGTCAAGAATTTTACACAGTTTATAAGTAAGATTTATTATATTAAAATTTTTATAATCATTTATAGATATATATCATTACATTTAGACTTCTAATATAATGTTATTATATAATTAATTTTTGGCGTACTTTTTTTTTTATCATATTTCAATGCTATACTATATACATACATTGATATTTTATAAGCGTTGCACGCCTTTTTTTTCAGCATGGACACATATGCTTATATTATATTGCATTAGAAATAGGACGTGAAAATTTATGATAAAGTTATTTTTCCAGGTTTTGTTGGCTATATTTTTTTTTTAATTATTATTGAAATTATTATATGAACAAAATTTATTATTCCCCAAATAAAGTATTAGAGTTTTGATGCCTGAAAGCGGTGTTGTCGTAATTTAATTAAATTACAGAAATCAAAATAAGTAAGTCATTATAGCAGTCATTAAATACATATGGTATACATGCGTGCATCCCTTATATCAAGTTATATCTTATATTTTTTTATTAGTTTTTTAATTGAAAGGGATTAAAATTTTCAAAAACATCAATTAAATGAAAGGAAAAATATTAGAGGCAATCAATGACTCGTATATTAGCAAAATATGAACGTTTCTTGAAAAAGTAAAAACTATATTGTTTCAGTAAGCTAACTTTTTCTCAATCTATTTAATATTAAGTATATTAAATATAATTCTAAGTGATAATATAACATACATAAATACATTAATACATTAATTAATATAATATATAGTATTTTATATTTCACTTTATCATGAAACACACAATTTTTTTCATTTTTATCATTATTTCTAAACAAACATAAACATTTTTATTATATTCATAGTAAAAAATATATAAATAATCTCTACATTTATTTTACAAATAAAATTTTGTATTTGATGATGTTATAAAAAAAATATTACATAATCTCACGAGTATGTTTTGTATTGAAAAGAGATTCAACGATATTGGATTTAGCTTGGTCTGTACCATCCATAGAGGTATAATAAGTAGAGACGCAATCGTCCACCTATACAGTATTTTAGACAGAGCGTCATTTTTGTATAAATCTATTGGTTATTGTATTTAAAATTACCATGACGTCAGAGCTATTTAAATTGAAAGATCAGTCATGACGTCATAGGGCTCTCTCACACAGAATCGCATGATTTTGCAGCTTATAATTAAAGAAAAATAAGAACCTATGCGATCAGGTATACGCGCGCACACAGCTTCGTATCGCATCCGGTCGTATACGTTTCTAATTTAGAACCGTTTCTAAATTTTTATCATAAAAATTCATACGATGCGATACGAAAACAATGTGCGACCCTCCTTAATGTAACTTTGCGTTAAATTTTCAATTTATCAAAGATAGATCGAACAAATATTATTGAAAAAAACGGGCTGATACGACAAATTGCCAAGTGAATTTCCATGTTGTAGGGGTATGATTCTTATATACTTCTTGACAGCCACAATTAAGCATGAACCCCGACAAAATAAATAAATAGAAGGACTCGGACAAATTTAAATGAGTGTAGGATATATGGCACTTTATACTGAAGATGCAAATCCAAAATTTTGACGCAGGGGTCTATTATCTATAAATTGACAACCTTTATGATTTTTTTTCATATTTAAATAGAGTTATTATTATTGACGTCATAGTTATGAAAATATTTACATATGAAAAATATATTACTTCACAGCATCCTTCCCCCCAATAATGTTGAGAGTATCAGAGGGTTTAAATGGCTAAATAAAAAAAAAAAAAAAAATGAAAAAAATAACAATACATAATAACTTAATTGAATGTATTATTTATTTCACTTTTCGCTTTTCCGACTTTTACCTTTGCCGGTGTTCGGATCACCTGAGGAAGAGAGCGGTTGACTCTCGAAACGTAGTGATATGTGTAGTACATGCAAGTGTTAGTGACGTGCACGAACACTAAGTGACCATCGCAACATACTACATACAGAAGGATTACATCGATCACCGACAAAGGTAAAAGTCCGAAAGTGAAATAAATAATACATTATTCAATATGAATACCCTTTGCACGAAAAAGTTATTTACTAATAATAAATTAATGTCCTCAGTCTTAATATACAGTAAAATTTAATGCAGGTTCCATCATATTCACACCTGGATACAAAATTACATATAAACAAGATGGCTGCCACATGAAAATTTCAATTTTTCATGCCTTATATATCGTATTATATCATGAGAATTCCAATAAGAATATAATTTATTGTATGTACTTGTATTATAAATTATTGTTAATAATAAACCACAGAATATTGGTTGATATTAAACTGTCTAGTTTATATTACATCCATGGTACCAACTCCATCTCCCACGTGCGGACTTTCTCTCTCTCTCTCTCTCTCTCTCTCTCTCTCTCTCTCTCTCTCTCTCTCTCTCTCTCTCTCTCTCTCTCTCTCTCTCTCTCTCTCTCTCTCTCTCTCTCTCACAGCATCCTTCCTGCTACTCCTGTCGTCACCTTGACAACCATCATCTCCTGTTCCATCCCCATGGAAACCTTTTACTGGTAGGTACTTGCTGCAGCATTCTTTAGTAATGAAATCAAAGTCTATATTTAAAAAAAAAAAAATCGTTCACGTGTTCACTGTTAATATAGAAAGCCACAGCAGAGCTTAATTTAATTATGGTATACGAAAAAGGTGAAAAAATATAATTTATACACGTGTTTTTATTTTAGAGTGGAATATAACAGATATTGGATACGATATATACAGAAAATGTCAGAGAATATAATATATACATTATGCTTGTTTTTTTTACTCAATTATAATTTTTAGCTGCATTCTTTACAGAAGACTGGAGTGACTTTTTCATTAATACGATTCCGAATACTCTGTAAAATGAGAAAACGAAGAAAATTTTGATTATATTTCTCGAAAACGGGGAACGTTATATATTGTCGGATTCAAAAGTCTGTACACCTGCATGAGCTTTACTGTGCTTATATTTTGCACAAGAAAGAAAAAATACCACATTAAACCGCATCCTCAATAAATGACAAAATATAATACGCCGATTGATTGCAAAGGTAGATAAATTTATGACAAAATGGCATACTTTTATTTTTTCTAACAATATGTCTTATATTACTTTTCGAGGCTTCTGCGGCAAAATGCTCACTTTGCAAATCAAGAACGTTTATTATTTATGTTCCAGGTAGATATTTTACAATCTTAAAATGCAAAGTGTGCATTTTGCCGCGGGAGTCTCGTTTTACTATTTTCATTTGGATAGTAGGTTAATCCCATTAGGCGCTTCGGGAGGGGCTGCCTCCATAAGGCCAATGTTGAAATTAAAATTAAGAGTGGGGGCCTATATTGCCCATTTAAAATTCAAAATTTCGGAAAGGGCTGCAGCACGCCCCCCCCCCCCCAGCCACCCCCTGGATCCGCGCCTGAATAGAGGCTTCAAGTCAGCTGATTTTTCGGTGATCCCACCCGCTATACCAAACCTATATGTAAAAAAAACGTGAATTCATTTTTTCACCAAGATTAAGATTTTTCAGGGATAATTCCTTTACGGAACTTTGGTCCAAACTGAAAAATAAAGTAGATAATTCAAGATTTAGATTTTTTACTTGATTTATAACCGAGAAAAGTTAAAAAAACACTTTGCTTCATTTTCAAGTGCAAGATGGACCTTAGCGACAAACAGTTGCGCAGCGAAAGCGCATCACTTGAAGCCTCCATTCCACGAGACATCACTGCAACGCATATTGCATACTTTACAGGAACCTGCAGCTCCATATTGTTGTGTTGCATCAGCAGAAAGGCAGAAAATGTTAAAAAAAAAAACAATTATATACGACAATTATTACATTTATATCGTTTCCATATCATCTGCTAGTTTATATAAAAAAAAAAAAAAATTGTGTCCCTTTAATTTGACAAGAGGAGGGGAAGGCATCCTGTAAGCAGGCAACCCAACAATCTCGTGGCGCTGCCCTATTAAACACTTGAAAAGAACGCTAAATATTTCTGCCTTGTTTTTGGACATTGTTATGCAAAAATGTTGGGAACTGAAGAATCTGTGTAGGATGGTTATAGACAGTATATTGTTCTTACCTAATATTGAAAAGGAGAGTAAATTCATTTCTTAGTAAGGCAGAAAATCAGTCAGGGGTAGAACGAACGTTCCCTTTTCATGACTCTTTGATGATAATTTTGATTAATTGTTCATTTGTTAAGCCTATTATAATTATAATTCAGTATAATTAATTGTAATCTCATAGTTAAAGGTATATATAAAAGACTTTATTCTCTATATTAATTCAATGTAATTTCAAAGACTATTATATATATATTGTATATTAATATTCCAGGAATTTTTATTCATAGTGTTAAAATTTTTAAGTGGTATTACCTAATTAATTAGTGTAATAAAGTTTATATAAATTATTTTAAAATGCTTGCTTATTAATTTTAATAAAATAAGCTTTAATATTATTCAGTGAAATTGAGATAATTAGTTTTAATCACTAAAATTATTCCTAATTAAGTAATTTAGTAAATTATTTTTAAAACTTATAATTATGAAGTAAAACCTATATATATAATTAATATTTTCCCTTCCTTTTTCCTGTTCGTTTTCTGAGTAAACCAAAGCTCTTCAAATAGAGCTTCGTTTTACCCCAATCAGGCTCTCCCAAAACACACACGTAAGCTTACCCCTACCGGTAAGAACACTAAGAGATTATCAGTTAATTTCCACAAGGGTAGCTCACCCTTGTAGACTGATATCCAGAGAGATAGCTTGACCAGAAGGTTTGACCATCACAGCCTGGGGCCGGACACTTGAGCGAGCAATGTCGCGTACCTACTATCATAATGACCTTTTTCCCTTGCTATTATGCAACAAAGTGATTATTTTGAGCATATAAATTGTTTGTTTTAAGGGTAAATATTATAAAATAAATATGTGGAAATATCTCCATGAAGTTTCTTTTTGTTGTATAATTAGACCAATAAAAAAAGATCGTAAATATGTTAAAATTTGTCTAAATCAAGTGACTCTTTCTCTCAATCTTCAATTCACAATACTTTTATTTCCCTAATTTATATTTATAATTCTTAATTAAGAGACTATAAATTTTTAAAGTGATTTTTTCTGTTGATTTAAAAAAAAAATATTTAGTTTAAGATTACAGTCAGTATTGTCCTTTCATGATTAATATAGTATATAATATTTAATAGAATTTTGAGGCTTTGTTTAGAAATAGTTTTAAATGACGTGAGGCGCCACTTTCATTGGTAGTTCACAGTATCTTCAACAGATGGTACTATAATCGTAAATGAAATTATAGCTTTTGTGGGGTGCTAAATCAAAATTTTAAAATAAATAATTTATAATAATTCTGGAATTCAGTGAGTAAAATATTTAGGATTCGTATTTTAAAAAAATTCAACCACATGATATTGATTTCTGATTTAAAATTAGTAAAAATGGTTTATAGAGCAAAATAAAGTTGGGATGATATACTTTTTGCTTTCAGAATATTATCTAATTCACATGGGAAAAATATATCATTATGTCGATTATGGACTAGCTGGCAGTAGGTTGCAACCATTTATACCGGAATAATCCAAGAATTATGAATACTTATATCTTAATATTTATCATTAAATTCTGAAATTTAGTGATTGCAACGTAATGCTGTTTATAATTATATTATTTAAATATTTATTATAAGTTTTAGTTATAATTTAATTATGCTAATAATGCGTCATCTGTTAGTGTATATAATATATAGGGTTAATTTCAGTAACTTCAAATATATTAATTGTTTTTTTATTGATATGTTTATTAAACTATAGTATACTAATTGTAGCACTTACCCATATTATTATTCAGTGTAATCTCGAAACATTCGGAACATTACTAAAATGTAATGATATAATTACCTCAATATGCATTTGGGAGAGGCAGATAATTAAAAAAACATCCTGAGGACCGTAGCTATAAATTTTAAATACCAAGAATAGAAAATTTCACCACTTCTCTGAAATCTATTTTTAGCTTAATGAATTATGTAATATTAATTAAATTATTACATTAATTAAGTACTTATCACTCTATAAATTACCCCTTTATATAATTATTAAGTAAATATATAATTTATAATCCATTTTTTTAAATACTGAAAATGTATTTTAATGATTTTTTTTATACTACCCCCTTATTTTTTAACTGTAAAGTGTACAAAAAAGTGGGGTGGGTGTTAAGGTGAAAGTGTTTTGTCTGGTGGGGGATGAGGAAGAGGAGTTTTTGGTGGGGGCGTCGTCTGTAGAGGAAGGGGGTGAGTGGGTAGACGGAGAGAGAGAGAGAGAGAGAGAGAGAGAGAGAGAGAGAGAGAGAGAGAGAGAGAGATGGGTGGTTGTGCGGAGACGATCGAAACAGGCAGACATCGACAGACGGACGAAGCATGAGGAGGGCACTTGGTCTCTCTCTCTCTCCCTTCTCTCGGTGCTCAGTCAGTACCCAGCCAACCACTATATGTACCACGGTATGGTAAATTAAAGAGGTAAAACATTTTGCATAATTACTCAAAAATCCTTTAGCTTTATAACATAAGCATTACAATAAGCCTACTTTAAAAAAAATGTATGAGTAATTATGAGGAGAATGCTGCAAAATATGATTTAAAAGAAAAGTCTTATTATGTTACTGTCTCTTTAAAAAGAGAATATTATGTTCATAGTCATATCCCGAAATTTCAAATTAATTATATGTATTTTTTAATATATTTTATCAAAAATGTAATAATAATTTAGATTAAATATTTTTAATTATTATTTATTGCAAAATAAATTTAACGTTTCTTTTAACATGTTATATAAAACAATAGTATAACAATAATGACATCATTACAATTACATATGACTGTTTCTATATGTAAATACAGTAGTACAAGTATAGGGGTCGGAGGGGTGGTGTCCAGACAGACACCCCCACCCCTATTCCCACCCGCTGTGATTACTCGAGCTCACACCTCACTCCCCCCTCTTCTCTCCCTCTTTAACATGCATGTGCTGCTGCCGCCAATCTACTGATATACATTGAACTCTCTCTCTCTCTCATATTAATGAGAATTTTGCAATAGGTCAACTGGAGGTCACCAATGATATTTAATTAGAAAATGTCATCAGAAATAAAAACGTAAAAAAAAATAATCACAAATTTAAATTAATAATATGATATATAAATATTTGAACAAAAAATTAATTAATTTTCTAAAATTTTATAGTTTGCATTTCTAAATAAAAGTGATCAATATAAAAAAAAATATATAATTCAATACAAATATAGTATTAATTGAAATAAGTTTGTATTACCCATTATATAAACAAATATCATTATAATTAAATTCTTGTTTGCTGATTAAATTTAATTGTTTAATTAATTTTTGTTGCTAGATCAGTTGAAGTAGTTGCTTATTAAATTGAAGAGCATTGTATATATATATATGCATATATTATATAATTTATATATTATACTGTATATAATATCTATAATATGAATGTATTATTATTATTATTATTATTATTATTATTATTGAGGGGGCCAAAATGTGTCAATTGCCCCAAAATATCAACCAATCAATCAATCGTATTATTATTGAAATGAGTTTATTCATTTTTTTTTTTTAATCACTGTTTTTAAATATTTTTTATTACATTTTTTTTACGAACACGTGTACACGTAATTATAAAATTAATTATTATATCATACACCCAGTTATCCTCATTTAGTATATTTATACTCACAACAATGTATTCAAGTTTATTTCAATAACTACTGAAGAATGACGTATGCTCTTAATTAAGCGATATTAACTATACATAAAAAAATAATAACTGACAATGATATATTTTTTAATAGAGTGTGACTTTTCTTTGTGGTTGAAATATTGAATTTAAATTATTAAATTCAATCAAATAATGAAAAAAGTTCACTTGACTTTGTAGAAAAGTGAGAGTTCCTTGAAAGAAGTTGGTTATAACAATTGTTATTTTGTAATAAAAGGTCGACTTCTACAACAAAAATAGTTCTTAATTGAAATTTTCTCATATCTGTTGAAATTCTTATGAACACAATCAATCTTTTATGTATTTTAATAACTTCACCAAATTTAATGAAACTGTTTTCGTGGAATGGTGTAATACACTGCGCTTCATATTTAATTAGATTTTTGTCATGTTTATAACGTCTTCAGTTATTGGTAGACAGTTTGTAACGAAAAACCTCATTGGCCGAGCCGAAGTGCACCCGAGTACCTCCGAAGAAAATTAAAATTAATATGACGCCCAGTGTATCTACAAAGAAATATGATTTGAGAGATAATTGCAATTTCTATATAATAAAAGCCTCATTCATCGCTTCTGATTATCAATTTTAATTATATTATTATTATATTTATATAAATAATTAATATCACTTATAAATATATGAATAGTTGTCGCTTTTGAAAAAATTATATACCTTTGCAGTTTTGATATAATCACCTGTGATATCACAATGGTGATTTAACAAGGTTGCAAAAGGGAATTTTTCAGAGACGAGGAGTGCGTACATAAATGTAATTTATTTTTATTATTGCAAATACTGATGTCAAAGTTCTTGCTTACTAATGTTCCATCCTCGGAATCCCCTAACCCTTACTGACAACTGCAGCTTTCATCCTAAGGGTTGTCATTCTCCGTTCTTGTTTGTATGTTAATTAAGATAACTGAAAAAATAATATACTGTTTATCTAGAAACCAGACAATTGCACTTTCTATTAAAAGTTAAAATTTTCTTGTGCTTTTACAATTTTTAAACTTCAATCAATTAAAAAAAATGCATAACTTTTAATTACCTAGCCCAAAATATTTTGCTTTTATTTACCTCCCCTCCCCCAAGAACTTTTTACCAATGTACACAGTCGTTGCCCCCCCCCCCCTTTCCTTCACGCAATCTTTTACAAACAAACAAAACAAACCTCTGTCTCCACTAAAAAAAAAGAGTAATAACATTATTATTAAACTACTTTATTTTAGTCAATATATTATTTTTGTAAGTACAATGTGGTGAGAGCAAGAGAACGATAAAAATATTGATTACATCTCTCCTCTCGCCTGCTGTCTGTCTGAACGTGTTATATAGAAAGATGGTCCTACTGGTGGTAGTGGTGGTGCTTCGTCCGGGCTCAAACCCGGGCCGTCTGGCTGTGCTACTGCTTGTAGTCAGTAGAAGCGGCGGTGTGTGGTAGTGGCGGCGGCGGCAAGCAAGCAAGAGAACGTATCGATTGGAACGACGGGTTGCAGTGGAAGCCAGGCGGCAAGCTTAGTCTAGCCCGGGCCATGCTGCTACTACTGCCTCGCTACCCCGCGCCCTGACACCAACAGTATAGAGTCTAGCCCCTTCCCTTTCTCCTGTGCACTCTCACTAACTCTCTCTCTCTCTCACTTTTTGGTTACTCTCTTTTCATTCTATAGTCTGTGTATATATATTTTTTATTATACTTACGTTTTTTTTTGGTATATATGATCACATCAGTCTCTGATCTCTTTTTCATATTTTTACCTATGTCTATATATCTTAATAATTCATTCTACTGCTGTAAAAGTATATAATATAACCAAACTTATGCTACCTGTATGTAGAATATGGTATTTTAATTAAATGAGTACTAAAATTCAAATTTAATATGTTTTTCTTTAAGTATATGCATATAATAAATTTAACACATATTCACATATTTCAATAATGAAACTTTTCATAAGTGGCGGTTGCTAAAGAACACCCACTCGTGCATCCAGGAGGTGATTGATGGCATCCTCCATCAATTGCCGACCATCCTGACTGAAGTTTCCGTGGTTTCCTCAGTTACAACCAGGCGAATGCTGGGATGGATTACTTAGGGCATGGCCGCCCCGGTTTGGAAAGGACCCACAAAAGTAGGGTCTAAGAAGAGCCGGGAGGTTAAATTCAGTCACTTAATTGTGGCCAGTACCCTATACTAGGGTTAAGGTGAGAAACTAAAAAAAAAAATAATAATAATAAAAAATAATAACAACTTCAAGTTTAATGTAATTATTTAATTTTAAATAATAACAACTCCAATCACCACGAATTTAAAAATATATAGTATGAACAGGTCCTGGAACTTCTCACCTTGTGATTAGGCAAATTGTTTAGCATGAAATTTAACCTCTCACCAATACACTCGTCGCCTTAGAAAATTTCCCATTTGCCTGCAACCTTGTTAATCACCATGCATGCCTTGTGTTATACTCTTACGTGGAACAGTGAAGAGAAATTTTCCGAGACGATGACTATATACCATGAATTTTCAAGAGTCCATTTGCTTTTATCCACTGTTGCTATTTTTTTACTATAGGAGTCCTTTTAATTAATTAACTATATATTTTAAAAATAATGAATCAACGCCATTATTAGTATTTAATATATATTTATAGTTAATTGGTATTAAAAAAAGTGCAAATAGCCCAAAACCTTATAATAATTTTCAATCTCTTCCCCATAATTCTTTGTAAAACTTACTACTTTTTTATTTATTTTGTACCAATTTTTTTTTATTATTATACTCATTTTTAAGAATATAAGGGTATAGAGGATAAATAAATATTATAAAAAAATACAATAAAAATGTCAGCTTTATTAAAAATAGTGTAATTTATAAAATTTATTTAATAAATTTTATTTCAAAATGTAGACTTTTTTCTTTTTCAAAAAAAAGTCTTTTCATCATGCTTAGTTTTTAGGGTCTAACTTCTCTTATATGTAACGGAATATATATCTTGTAGCTAGGCCGAGTTCTAAATCACTATCATAAGTCTAAATGGTCACATTGGTCTTTAGTATCTAGTCTTAGATATATAGAATGAAGTATACAACACTATATATACGTACTGTATTTTCATTCGTTTTTCCAGTAAAATCCTTTTATATGAGATATTGAAATAAATGATATAATGTTGATGATCTGTGAAGATCTTTAAAAAAAGAAATGTTATACTATAATCTATATACTGTACACTGTCTTTGTGCTCAATAAATAATTAATTTGTATAAAAAAGAAATATAAAGATATACACTTTTCGAACCATAAAGTTCACATAACGAAGTATAGTGCAGATCAGTTGACAATACATCATAATAATATTGGATCCGTATTATCTGATGGGAAAATATAGTGTACACTCGTTGCTTTGGAAAATTTCCCACTTACAGCCTTGTTAATCACCATGAACTGTGCTATTCTTACGGGGAAAGGTGATTGAGTAACAAGGCCGTTAAGTGAAATTTTCCGAGGCGACAACTGGACATAACAAAACAAAATATAAAAAATATTTTTATTATTAAACTAATGTATTTGAAGAATAGATAAATTAGCATACTGTACACTGAAGAAACAACTAACATTGCTAACAATAAAGATATGTACGTCAGTCAATTACTTGTATATTTTCATATTTGACTAAGAATACTTTATATAATATAGGAAAGATTTATCCTTAGTTCAATTCCTCTATATATATTAGTTTTTTAATTCTCACTGTATTATATAACAAGCGCACGCTCTCTAATTTGGAAATTTGGAATTTGCTATTTTATGCTATATACATCAGACATCATGCAGTATTTTTAAAATATATTAAATTTACAGATTATATATTTATTTTTTACTTTTTTTTTATGAAAAAAAATGGTTTAATAAATTATTAAAAATAAATGGATGATCTGTAAATATATTTTAAAAATTGAAATTAATTTTTTAACGTGTTAAAAAATACTGTATAGCATAAAATGGAAATTCTTAATCATTGCATGATGATACATTATTTTCATTAAAATATATTATTATAATATTATATTTACAATCATGGTTGTTTCAATATTGTTTATAAAACAATTACAAACAAATATTATAATATATTGTCTTGAAAACTAAAAATAGCTCATTTTCATGAAAAATCTTAATAAATAATAATGTTTTCATATATATCTGAATGGCATCGCATGATATAAATTCTGTATTATAGAAAAGTTAGAATTTGTTCCTTTTGTGTGTTTTTATATTTTTTATTCAACTTCTTTTTAATTGAAATGTAAAGACAAGAAAGAATATGATATGCCAATCATGTTGTTTGCTCATTTTTTTTTTAAAAAAGTGCATAAATCTATAAAAAAAATGTTTAGAAAGAAGCTGATTTAAAACCAACTCAGAGAGAGAGAGAGAGAGAGAGAGAAGAGAGAGATGTAGCATACCAATAAAATAATATTATATAGTATGATTGAAATAGTTTCCTAACTATTTCTGTATAACCAATTATATGAATTGTAATGAAAAGCTTTGAATCATATTGAACTGCATTATTAAAATATAATCTTTTTTCAAAATAGTCTTTACTATCCGAATCTGTGATCCTAATAAACTAGTCCCAAATCGCACAACGTCTGAATTAAAACTGAATTTGTGAGACAGCATGCAAGAGTGTGGTGACCTAGCTGTTCAGGCTCGGACTGGCCATAAGGCTGGGTCAGGGATCCCTGACTGGACCCTTAGATTTTTAACATAGGAGCATAGGAAAAGTGACCTCAGACCCCCTGAAAAGTGGCCCCTACTGCCTGTAATGCCTATATGGCCCTGACTGGCCCCTAGCTTCCCAGTCCGAGCCTGGGTGACCAGTTCTCATTAGATCACTGAAGTCCAGCATATTTTTTATGATCATAATGATCAAAACTAGTGACCGCTTTAGCAATGGACATGTGTCCTTTTCATTTTTGGATATCCTAATAGACATGCGACATTTTTCGTATTACCTTAATGAGCTAATTTATTTGATAAAAATGTAATAAAATTTGATTATAATTATTTTAGTCATATTATCTTATAGTAAAGATTTCTTTGCACAAAAACACCAATTATTTTATAATTGGAGTTTATGTGTCAAACTATGATAAAATTATGATTTAGTACCTTAAAAAACAAATTACAAGTTATAAATTATCGATTAATTTTATTTTCCTTTTTAAGTTTTATAATCTTTATACAACTTTTTACATGTTTTTAATTTGTGTCCAATCATAAATAAAATATCATGTTAGTAATAATATTTTAAAACTTTTTATAAAATATACAAAAGATAATATTATATAATATATTACATTATATTTTCATTAATAAATAATAATATATTATATAATACTTTTTTACTTTAGCAATAAATAAAGAAATAATAATAATATTTTTTTTTTTTTTTTTGCCAAAGATTTATCACGCATATATATGAGGGTTGGATTTATTTTGTTAAAATAGAATTATTTAAAAAACAGGTAACCTTACCTTAAGAATTATAATAACTAAAATTAAAAAAATACTTTTCTACATTCATAATTAGATTACAATAATTAAAAATTTAAAATTCTGACATAAAATTCTAAATTTTACCACTAGATGTTGTTGTATTGTACTACCTTTTATTTATATTACTCTGAGGGGTAGCGTGCGTTCGCCAGACGGCTGGAAGAGGGGAGGATAAATGGGGAAAGGGGTTGGAGGAGAAGGGGTTAGAACTGTAGGTCAGGTCAAGGTTATTCATAGTTAGTTCAACGAGACGCCACATAAGGCGCCACTTTCACTCTCTCATGATGCACTCTTACTTTTTTTTTTTTTTTTTATTCTAACCCTTATTCTCTTAGACTTACTATCAGTAAAAATCTTTATTATATCTCATGTCTAGAATGTTAAATGGAATTAAATTTATTATATGAGTACAATATAGTTTTATTTTTAATAATATGATTAATTCTATCATGTCAAAAAAGATATAAAAAAAAAGTTTGTTACATTAAAATAATTTTTTTAATTAATCATATTTAATTCCTTTTTTTCATCTTCCATATTATATTATTTAATACTTTATGCTATAGGTCTTCTTCAAAAATTAGGTAGGTAATGAAAATTTTAATACATTTAATATTTATAAACTTCTTTTTTACCTTCTTTACTTCTTTTTTTCTTCTTCTTTATATATCATACTTCTTTACTTATAATTCTATAATTTCATTGATTAATTAGAGGCGTGTATCAAAATATGGTTATATATAAATTGAAACTAACAATTCTCGAAAGTTAACATCTGTATTATAATTATGCTTCAACTCTATAAGAGACAAAGATATTATATAAATATCTAGATTTGCGGATTTGCCCTTTTTGGAAGCTCGAAGAATATCTAAACTTTAAAATATTGATCATCCAAAAAAAGTTTAATTTCGTCAAAATTTTCAACAATGCAAGGCCAGAGACAGTGGGATAATCCATTCGTAATACAAATAAATTTATTTTTTAACACATATTATTATAAATAATAGCTACTTTGGCATGGTATATAAATTTTTATATAAAAAATGTAATATTTTTTGAAAAGTATAATATTATGTACTCTATACCACCATGACTCTAATTTAATTATGCAAACATGTACTGCAAAAAAAAAAAGTAAAGCCTAATTATTTACCTCGATCATATCAAAATAAAAGAGATTATTATACACCGGAAATAATTTTGGTGGTATATTTTTGTCTCGGTTCGTATCATGAGTTAAATATCTTATACTGTTTGTTCTTTTAACAAATAAATTCTTAGAATTATATTTTTTGCCAAGCAAATAATCTACAAGTGAAACAATCAAATATATTTTTTAGCATGAATCTTGTACTTTAATTGTATATTGTGTATTTTCAAGGTAATTTTACTATTATAATATCTTCTTTTTTTTTACAAATTTATTTCAATTATATGCATATGAATTATATGGAATTTATTAAAGTTCATGTAAAGTCAATTACACCTTAATTTAAGAATAATTTATGAATTTATGAATGCAAAATTATTATTTAAAGTTTTTTTTTTCAATTACTTAAAAAATTAATGTAATTTTGTTATTGGAGAAACTTTCTATAGCTACTAAATTTAATTATAGACACAATATATATATATAAATTAACATCAATTAAAAAAAAAAGTCTGAGCATTTAAAAATACAGTTGAACGATTTTAATATAATTAAAAGGTAGTTTATGTCAATTTAATTTTCATTTACTAAATTAATGACTAAATTATAAAAAATTCTAGCCTATATAATTATTTATCCATGCAAAGAAACATTCAAGGTAATCTAATTTTACACAATTATAATATATTTAATTTTTGTTAAATATTGATATTATACACTTGTATTGTAATCACATTCAATTTTTTTTTAGATGTTTTATTTATTTATTTTTTTTTAATTTGTTAGTTTTTATGTATGCGTAATTAACTTCATAGAAGCACAAATTCAAATATATATACGCTATATGCCCTGAATTTAAAAGTTTACATATTTAAATTACCTTGTGCCATTTTTTTAAGTATAATTTATTTCTAGTTTTAAAATCAATATCTCAAGTCTATATTTTATGTTCATTATTTTTTTTTTAATAAAATTGAATTGACATAAATTTTCTTACTCTTAGAGTGTGTGTGCTAAAATTAAGCATTTTAAATGACGTCATTTTCTTATGGTTTCCATTTCATTGATTTTTACCCTCTAAAAGGATGAAAATAATTCTATGACGTCACAATGTGCACTAGTGTTTCGTGACGTCATAGCACGTGGAAGAGTGGGAAGGAAGAAGAGAGAGAGAGAGAGACTTGAATGAACAAAGACAATAATACGTGTTCAGTTTAAACAGTTCCCTTTGTTTTATAAGAAAAATAATTAAACCATTGTCGTCGTTCTTATAATCTCAATAATTTGTCACAGTTTTATTTTGTCACATGATAATATGTACACCAATTGGCAAAAATATGATGAAAAAATTTGTCATATTAAATTTAAAGATATTAATTTTGAGTTTGAGCGTGGCGCAGTGCATTGACCGGTTCTCGTTAGCGAAGTCAAGCTACGTCGAGCATAGCTTTTTTCATCCAGTGCAGTGATTCATTTGTGTTTGGCTCCCCAGGATTTGAAAATCACTTTAGTACATTGATAAACAGTAGAGGTGTCCGTCCTGACTGAGGTTTTCCAAGGTTCCCTCAGTCTCACCTCAGCGAATGCTGGAACGCGTAATAGACCGTGACCACCATCTTTTCTCTACCCATTATACCGTCGCGAGCTGTAAGCTCTTCGGGGTGTATCTCTAAAAAAAATTGACAATAAGTGCTTAGTTATAGATACACGATACATGCAGCATGAACTTTACCCCTGCTTTATTTGCTTTCATTGTAGCTCCAAATAAGATGAGACAAAGAGATGAAGATTTTTTAATTTGAGAGGAGGTAAGAAGAGCGCCTAATTTCAATTTCACCCGGCTACATGGGCTGCGTGACAACGCCCCCAAATAAAGATACATTTCGTTCTGTCGCAAGGTGTACACCACGAACAGCCTCACTTACTGTAATTAAAGGTCCTCCAAGAGGCAAGGAGATGCAAATTTGTAATTTTGAAGAAGGTGAGAAGAGCACCAAAAAAAAAAATCACCATGCATGCAAAGTGACATCGCCCCCAATGGAGTATCGACTTCAATTTTTTTTATTGCAGAAATGGATAGAGGGTGCAAAGCTATGCTACCCTGATTTTTTCAGAGTTTTAGAGGCCGGGAACTATTTTTAAAAAATTATTGAAATTTCTTTTTGTGACGTCACGAGATGCCGCTCCTGAAGAAAAAGATAGGACTTGCCGCCACGTGACGTCACGAAAAGGACTTTCAATAATTTTTTAAAAATACCCCTCGGTCTCAAAAAAATCTGAAAAAAATCAGGGTAGCATAACTTTGCACCCTCTATCCATTTCTGCAATAAAAAATTTTGAAGTTGGTACTCCATTAGAGCAGAGTTAACGTCAGAGGCGAAAAGGAGGGGGGGATCGCCTTTCCTTTAACCCAAAACATGGTCCCGATATACCTGGAAGGTACATGTTACCACCCGCTGCCTGCCCTTTAAGTGGCCTGTTTACTCGTGACCCTGTAAAGTAGACAACACTCTTCACACCCATACAAAGACATCCCTAATTAAATTGCAGCGGTGCTATTGCAACTACAGTTTTGAAACTTTTTGTAATAGTGTAGTATAAATAAAAAATAAAATAACATTGCGGGATAGAGCAACCCCCCCCCACACACATACAAAAAAAAAAAAAAAAAGAAAACAACGAAAGCTGGATAACGTTCTTATTATCCCGAGCTGTACTATATATAAAAAATATAATATAGACCTTTTATTTTGTAAGCTTAGATGTGAACCAATCATACTGATACGTGTTACGAATTTTTACTAACAACTTTCCTCATGAGATAGAAATTGATCAACTTGACTGAAACGTATAAATAAACCCCTTTTTTTAAAAAAAAAAAATAAAGATTTATAAAAATGCTGAAGCACATTTTTTTTCCCCTCTATATAACTAAACCTTTTGAGATAGCACTTGCTCTTTGACTTTTCAATCTGAGCTTGGGATTACGGGTATACCATTTCAATGTCGTATTATATAGTGTATATGCATGAGTATGTAACTTTTTTTTTTTTTATAAGAGAGGTCCTAGCTTAGCAATTTATCAACCTTGCTAACTTATCACTAACTAAGAGTGCTACGAGGAAACCTCAGTCAGGATGATCAGCAATATAATTATATATTTCAGAACAGTATTTGAGCCAAGAAAATTGATTAATTTTGGTAATTAATGCCTGGGATTTAAATCAAGATCCATCAATGAAAACAATGAGTCTAATCTTATCAGCGCTTTTTTGGTTCTGGTAATTTTTAACGTCTTTAATTATACATATAATGATAGGATATCACTGGACATCACTATATAATACAATGGTTCTTAAATTATTTTTCTAATGAAAATTCTGCGCAAGAATTAGACCAATGTAATACATTATAGGCCAGGCCCACGTGATGTCACTACAACGCATATTGCATACTTTACAGGAGCCTGTCGCGCCATAGTGTTGTGTTGCATCAGCAGCGTGTAAGGGGAGAAAATGTAGAAAAAAATTAATTATAAATTACATACGGCAATTATTACATTTATATTGTTTCCATATCATCTGCTATATAGTTTATTAAAGAATACACAAACCACATTTTCGTGTCCATAAATAATTATATACCTGGCAACAAAGTCAATTTTTCTAACTTTTTTATTTATTATTTTTTTTTTTCAATGGTTTTAAGCGTACGGTATGACAACAGTAGGGGAAGGGAGGGGAGGTAAACAGAAAAACAGCTTAGCGTTATCCTGTAAATAGGCAACCCAACAATCTCGTGGCGCTGCCCTTATAAAATCCCTACCCATTATACCCCGTCTCAAGCTCCCAGTTCATAGCAAAAAAAAAAATATATTATATATATATACCCCTAAAAATACATCGCTAAACCGTGGTTAGTGATATATGATTATCCCCTTCATAAATTGCTCCCAGCAGTGCTTTCGAACGAAAAAATGGGGGAAGAAGATGTTAATATTATAATGATTTCTTTTAATGTTAAAACGTATACAAAATCCATTCAGTTTACGAAAAGGTATTTGAAACTTGAATTTGTTTTGATAAGTTCAAGTCTTATATTTGTTAACATCTTGTTAAATTCTATGAAAGAAGTGAATAAGAAAGTTATATAACTTATATTTAAAAAAAGTGGAAAAGAGTAAAAACATTGAATAATTTTTTTAATTAAACATTAAATGAATGATATCATTATTACAAAACTTGTTAATAAATTATTTTACCACCGTTAATCAGGAAAACATTAAAAAGCAATGAGCTTTTATAGATTATTTATAAGTAATATAGCCATAGGGGCCAGTTATTATAATAAAAATACTGCGTGTGATAAACCAATAATTAAAATGTCAGATATTGGAATTACAATTGGAAAATAATTAAACTGCATGAGATTAACCCCTATGGCAAAAATAACATTATTAAACTTTGGTAAAGTAGATTATTTGAAATAATTTCTAATCAAGTTTTTTTTTTTTTTTTAAGTTGGTGTGTGGGTGTCTTTTTTACTCACGTGTCTACCGGTATGACGAAAAAAAAATAAAGGGTGAGAGTGGATTGAAGGGGGGTGGTTTGTGTGGGGTAGTAGGGGGAGGGTTGAAAAGGAGAGTGTAGCAAGGGGTGGGGGGCAATGAGTGAGAGTTTATGACCCGATGCGACCCGACCGCCGCCACCGAGCTGCTACAGTCAAATTAAATTAAAATACCTTCCGGAAGGAGCCGGAAATGAGAGGTTTTTGGTCTTCCTATTCAAATTTGAATTTTGAAATTTTGACTATAGGTTCGTAAATTGCAAATTTGCAAATATTTAATACTCAGACATGAACAACACGACCAGAAACTACTCACTTCCGGGTACTTCCAACGGGAATATTAAATTAATTTGACTTTACTGCTAGCGCTTGGTTGAACCAAAAGGGAGAGAGAGATCGATGATTTCGTCTGGACTTTGCTGTGAGCCACACCGCGCATTGCAGCCAGCCATCATCCAACAAGCAGCACGGCTATGTTCACCATATAGCCAGCCACACACATACACGCTACGTTGGGTCAAGTGCAGACATACTAAAAGTTAATCAGACAAGATTTTAACAGGATTCAGACACTACTGACATTTTTGTAGATAAAAAATTTAATGTTTTTTTTTTTTTTTAATTGCATTCAAAATGTCTTCTTCTTTTTTGTTTAATTGTAAACTCATGTAGAAATCGTATTGTGGTGTTTGGATAAGGTTATTACAATTGAACTATTTATACTAATTTAATGTTTCATAACTATAATAAAAGTGAATAGAGATATGCAACAAATTAATTAAAATCAAATAATTTTCATACACTGACTCCAGTTTCATAAAAAAATTAAAATTTAAAAATGTTTCCTTCGATATTATTTACAAAAAATGGGGGGGTAGTTAATTAGAATTAAGGAGTATAATATATTACTCATTATTTATTGATCTATAACTATTATTGTAATTAATTAACGCATGATTATAATTATTTTATAAAATTTTAAATTTAGAGATAATTTTTAAAATATTATTTGATATGGAAAACACCATTTTTCAAATTATAATTGACCCCTAAATTACGTTTATTATAAACCCTCTTTAATTTTTCATATATTTATAATACACGCAGCATAATAATAAAGTTATATTGCAATTAAATAATGACATGAAAATTCTTTAACAAGTAATGTAAAAAACTTCAGATTGACTAGGGGGGTGTAATAATATACACATTGAAACATGCAAAGAGACAAAATTGTGCAATCATTTACCGACAAAAACACGCACATACATGTCTGTCTCGTCATGAAACGGTATATTACTTTCATTAATAATTTAATACAACTCTTTATAACCTTTCATATAAATATATATAAATCAACTTGCACGAACAGGTAATCTTTTCTTCTTAAAAATTTAATGTTAAAATTGTATAGAAACCCATTTCGTGTTCTAATTGAACTAAAATTTTATAAAATAATTGCTAGAAAATTGCTACGTAATTAGATTTATATAATAACATGTGAATTATTTTCAGGTCTAGTTTTATCATTGCAAAATATAACATCATGCATAAATTATTATTATATAGCAGGTCAATTTTCAGTTCTTCATTTTTTTTTTCAAACGATAGTTACTTTTAATTAGACCTCTCATAATTATATTTTTAAGGTTCTAAATTATACAAACAAGGCTAAACAAGCTATTTATATGTTGTAATTATGTTGAATATAATATCAGATGCTTTCAGATTATTATGAATGTTAATTAAATAGAAATTAGTTTGTTCACAATGTTTAATTTTTAAGAAGTACATATATTAATTTCTTAATTGAATGTTTAATTAATTATAATTTGTGTCCATACACTCCAATATATTACAACATGAACTCTTTAAAAAATATATCTGCTGTTCTTTTAAAGATTATCTCACACCATTATTTAACATATGGCCAGAATTTTGGCCATTTTTGTTTAAAAACAAAATGTGTATTTTTTTAAGTGACATTTGGGTGACTACCACCCAGGGAAACAATGAATATTTTGACATTTTGTTGAATTTTCTGGACACAAAGTTGGTATTGCACGATATACTTTCTCTAATTATTGCATATATATAATTTTTCCTTAATACAAGGAAAATCAAACACCATTTCTTTGAATAAAGGTGAAATTTTCTTGCAAGAAAAATTTGTATATGCAAAATTTTAACGTGTAATACAGAACACAGAGGTATCTGAAAATTTATAGTTCACCATTATTTGTTTTAAATTAACAAATTAGAAAATGAATTGAAATTTCCGCATTAAACTCGTCTTTATTTATAAATTTTATATAATATTTAGGTAAAAAGCTGGATGCTGAAATTTCATGTTATTAGTATAGAGTAGACAACATCCTTGTTATATAACTTTGTTGTATAATTTGGCGTTTTTGTGAAGGCAGACCTTTTATATGTACAAAAGCTTTTCATTAAAATTGCAGTACCACAAACGATGTTCTTACATTATCATAAAATTTAAATTGTATTCTTTTACACAAAAGAGTTTTATTTTAAAAATGTCTTATTTTGCTTCTTATATCTACACCTTTGGACAGTGCGAACTTTACTCCTGCCTCACTTGCTAAAGCTGCAGCTCCAATAAACAGACAGATGCAAATCTGCAATTTTGGGAGATGTAAAAAAAACTTACACCCATGCAGTCTATTAATATCAAACGAGTTTTAGTTCACCATGTCTCCATAGATTGCGTGGTAAAGCCTAACAAACAGCGGGAGTTAATTTCGTGGTTTCCAGAGGTGATGTACACCAAGGGGAAAGCATGAACGTAATCCATGCTGTTTGTGGGCAATGGTGGCTTCAAGTGTTCCCAGGCGGTAATCTTGCCTCTATAAGCCACCATGTTAGAAAATATGACTTTTTTTTCTGTTATTTAAAACCATATCTTTTACCCCCCTCCCCATTTAGGAGTATTCTGATAATGAATAAAGATCTTATTTTTCTCTAGAAAATTTATTAAGTAACAAAAAAGCAGTTTCGAGATTTTTTTTTAAGGTGACACTGCAAAATCAATCTATGGAGGACTTAAAAAATATTTTTAATGGTTGCTATAAATATCCGTTCAAAAATTAAAATTTTGCTTCTTTTATTTAAAAATTTTCTAATGCTATTAGAAAAAAGAAACTTCTACTGCAGCTTTAACAAATTTGGTACATATGAGTAAAGTTCATGCTGTCTCAAAACGTGCATGTAATGCATATATTTTATCAACATTAAATAACAAAAGAATTTTATAAATATAGACATGTTTTTCTATAAATCAAATTATATTGTACATTAATTTAAATAAATTCTTAAGATTTCACAGTCCACTGAATAATAATTAGTTGATGACAGTTGACATTTCTTGATAAATCCTAATAAAAATTATTCTAAATTTGACTTCTGACATTTTGATTTGGTACTTTATTCTTCTTGTTAAAAACAATATATTATATGTCATGTAATGTACAACATCATAAATATGATATTGTGTTTGACATAAGAATTACATCAGTAGAAGATACAACTTTATATAATAATGTAATATGAGAAAAGAAGAGAGAGAGAGAGAGAGAGAGAGAGAGAGAGAGAGAGAGAGAGAGAGAGAGAGAGAGAGAGAGAGAGATAAGGAAAGGGAGAGTTATCCTCCACCACTATACAATGCCTGAGGGTTGAAAGTAGTGACAAAACCACCCCATTTCTCCATCTACTATATCACCCCCTCCCTTCCTATAAAACTCTCTCCCTTTTTTTTATACTCTCACCAAAAAGTTATCTTTATGATTCCAAAAAAAATAAATCTAAAATTTCCCATAAACCAAAAATTCTATTCCCACATCAATTCAAATTAGTTCGTATATGAGAGGTCATCATACATAGAGACCGGGTAGAGAGAGGTAATGAGGTCACCTGTGGGTTGTCTAGTGACCTGGGGTAGATCGATGATTCTGGCTGGAGGCTAGATGGACGAGGTTTGTGTGTTGGTGCAAGAGAAAACTTCAGCCAGTAGTCTACATCGATCCCCTCTTCTTGGTTGGTGCCTCCGTCGACGATCACCCAGCAAAAATGTACTTGATACTAGAAAGATAGATTTATAAGATAACATAAATTAATTTTTTAAGTTTATCTATCTATTCTTCGAAATAATAATAATAATAATAGGCAAATCTAATCGAAGTCACACATAGTCAAGTAGTTCATGGCTTTCACCATTTAATTTTTAAATCTCCAAATTTCATAGCCAGCTAACTTGAATTTGTAAACTATGTAAATAAATTTGCAGTCAATATCATTTGATTTTTTTTTGTTGCTAGAACCAAATATATCAATGACTACGCCAAGGGTCATGTTGTCTAACTCCTAAGATCTAATATTATAATTATATGTATTTTTAATTAATTATATTTAACAAGCATTGAATTATGTTCTAAAAGCTGTTTAAATGTTTTTTGTATTTTCTTTTTTATGTTTGTGTTATCTATGACTGGGTGAAAAGTGAGACGAATTTACCCCAGGGAGGGAGCAACCTAATTTTTACTTGAAACGGTCACCCATCCAAGTACTAACCACACTCGACGTAGCTTGACTTCGGTGATCTAACGAAAACCGGTCAATGCACTGCGCCACGCTCAACCTCTTTGTTTTGTCCATACTTCCATGTAAAAGTATTTACCATAAACTTAAGTTTATGGTATTTACAAGCGATTCCCTTTGTTTTAGTTTAGAAAATTAGTCTGATTTATGTTCAATACCATAATATAATAATTTATAATTTTAGCCTGATACTTAAATATTTAAAATTATTCTATAAAAAAACATTAAGATATACTTTTATTTCATAATTTAACCACAGAATCTATGTAAATTTTCATCAAAATAGTAGCAGTACCTCATTAGTAAACGTTAATTTGAAATTCATTTCTGTGATTTGAAATCAATGATTTGAAATAAGGAAATTAACATTGGTGGTAACGAGTAAATAGTTTCTAAATCAAATTGTCAATTAATGTTTACTAAATGATAATACATTTAGAGCACTCAATCGAAATGTAATTATCTAGTTTCTAATTAGTATTATGCTATATGGTTAGAACACAGGCAATATTTAACAAAAGGATTATATATTTCTTAATAATCGAATAACTGACTATGACATTAAAATATAAAATAAATATTAGTGGCTGTTCACAAAGAGCGTAGATTTTAACCTAGAAATTTTTAGTACTAAATCTTTTGGTACTAAATATTTCGATGTTAAAATCTAAGTTAATTCATCTGTAAATGAATGTATCCCCCTGTTATGTAATATAGTGTTTAAAGGAGGGGAATTGAAGCTTTTTGAATATTAACTGCTTGAACTCGAAGCGAAGTGTGACTGTTTTTTTGTTTTTTTTTGCACCAATAAGTTCGACATTATTTATAAAACAATAAAAATTTGAAGTTTGAAGCCATTCCCCTCCTTTAAAAGAAAAACACTTATGTCCATGCATGAGTAAATCACACAACGCTCTATATCTACTGATGGATAACAAAAAATTACAATATGTACTATATTAGTTTTTTAACTATACATGTATAATCATTAATTCTATTACTACAAAAGATAATTTAGTTTTTTTTAATAGCACAAAACATTTTTTTTTAATATATTTATAAAATTTTAAATTCAAATTTTATACAAAAAGGTTATATAAAAAAAAGTAATCCTTTTTACAAAGCTTTTTAAAAGGTACACAATAAATCGCTGACAGAGCATGAAGCGTTGTCAGGTACAAGAAGGGGGAGGAGGTATAATCAAAGCTGACATGGAGCACACGCCATCGGCACAAGTAAAGAAGAAGAAGGGCTTTGTACTCTTTGGCAGTGACGCATCAAGTGTTTACCGTCTGGTCTCGAACCAAAAGCCCAGCAGCTTTGCTTCGAGCTATTGGAGAGTAGAGGAGAAAAAGAGAGACTCAATAAAGAAGTAGCATCCGAAAATAATTCAGGGGTTATTTTTATATAATATATTTAAAATATACAGTGACAAAAATATAAAATGAATTAAATGCCGGGATGGATTAATACAAGGCCATTTTCGCCCCGTTCCGGATGAGCCCGCGAAACGCTCACGTTAGGGTTTCAGAATGTTCGGGGTTTTAAATTAGTATGTAATTAGTAGGTAGAAGTATCCAATAGGGTTTGATTAAAATATACAGTATTTGCAATAAAAAAATCATGTAGATTGTCCATTAAATTTATCTAACTGTGGATACAGTTGGAAAAATTAGGCTTTTATCAGCATTATCAGAGCTCACTTCATATTTTTAAAGTTTCTGAGAAGTGATATCTCATTTTTAAACATTAGGTTAACTTTCATTTCTCTAAATAAAAAATATTGAATTTTAATGAATAATTATAACAAAATATTTACCAAAAATTTTAAAACAGCAAAAGCTGTTTAATCTATTTAATTGTGTGAAAAAAAAATAATAATAATAAGATTCTTGTCGTGTGACCAGGGAACTGTTAAAAATTTTGTATCTCTTATATAATTACTTAGCTTGTTAAGGGTAAGGTAACGGGAATCAGCTGATTTTTTGGTCCCATTTGATTAACATGTAAACTTTAGAAAATTCACAAAAATTCTGAAAAAAATTGAGAGACAGATTTTAGTACTTTAAATTCATAGAAAAAAGTTCAAGACAAATATTCGAGCAGATTTTTTTTAAATAATTTTTTTAATTTTTAGCATAGGGCTTTCCCATGGAGAGACAAAAACTATAAAAATTTAATTTAAAAAAATCGGCTTGAAATTTTTTTCTTTTGCTTCTATTTTATGGGTACTAAAATCTGTCTCTCAATTTTTTTCAGAATTTTTGTGAATTTGCTAAGGTTTACATGTTCATCAAATGGGACTAAAAATCAGCTGATTGGCGTTAAATTACTCTTAATTGCATGTGTTATTGTTGCAAGAGCAATTTCAATGTCGCTCAAAAGCATTTCAAGGAGCAGTGCCTGGAGTGTTTTAATTTGATAATTTTATTATATTATAATACATTCTGTAATCAAACATTACGTATATTTAGCTTTAACAAGCCCATTTTAAAAAAAATAACACTGATAATAAAGATAACAAAGTAAATAATAAATATACAGGGAACAAAATGTTGAATTAATCCACTTATAATATAAAATACAGTAAACAGTCTAGACTAGTTCGTAAAATAACTGTGTTTTTATTCTGTCTAGCTTTTATTAATAATAATTAGTACTACAATATTCACGGAATTAACTGTAAAAAATCAAAGTTAATCATTTTATAAAATAATTATATTAAATTACAAATGTATTCAAACTAAATTTATACTCAAATACAGACTTTTATTAAACATGTGCATGCATGTAAGTTTGTTTTTTTATACTTGTGGTCAAAACAGAATCATCAGTCGTCGAGTCCTTGGTAATACCAGAGGCGTGCAGACATGGAGGAGGAGGAGGGGGGGGAGAGAAGTCATTTTGTTATGTCTGTGAGTGACGTCAAGTGTTGACTGTCTGGTCTCGAACCGAGCCCCGCAGCCAACAGTGCAAGGCATACAGGTCTCAAGTACACGGAGAAAAATTTATACTGAAGGACGTACAGGTTAAACAAGAATACTTTATTTTAGATACACGGAGAAAAATTTATACTGAAGGACGTACAAGTTAAACAAGAATACTTTATTTTAGATACACGGAGAAAAATTTATACTGAAGGACGTACAGGTTAAACAAGAATACTTTATTTTAAATACTCTATTGTTATGAGTGTGAAATAATATAGACATTTTTTTTATCCATTTTAAGCCAACATGTTAAAAAATTTGATATTTTTTCCCAGTAAAGCTGTAAATATTTCCTACCTCCCCATTTAGGGATCTTCTGATTTTGAATCTAAAACTTATTTTTTTCTGACAAGTTGCTTTCAATGCCAAAACATTAATTTCGAGAGGAGTTTTTTTACATATAGGTTTAGATAGGACGGTGAGAACACCGCAAAATAAGCTGACTTTCTTGGTAATGAGAACGGAAGAGGGTGCATGTTTCAAGGATGTCTTAGAACAGCAAATTGAAGTTCTGTCTTTGACTATTTTCGATATCCTTCGGGACAGTTCCCCAATTAAGTCAAAACTAGCCTATAGAGTTCTGTTGATTGCGCTGACATCATGCTTCTGTAAGTTAGGCTGCCCTATGGAGGACCAGAATGCACAGGCAGATTAGTTCATAAACAAATTATATAATATCTATTGATTTTTTTCACTTTTTTAAACAAAGTAAATCAGGTTTAAAAAATTGTAAAAATACATCAATAAACGATAGATAGCATAAAAAATCGCATCATTAAAGAACATTTTTTTTTTTTTTTTTTCATTTCTCCTATCTAATGCCATAGTAGTTGGACCTCCACTTTCTCTTTTCTACCCCCAACTAAGGTATAGCTTGTCAATAGAATATGCTCCTAAATATGATGCAATGACGTCACTTGGAAACAAAATGGCGGCTGATTTCAAGGTAAATTATATTATGCATGCGCATGTCCATTGATAAATAATATAATTATATATTAGTGGAATAGAACTTGAATAATATTAAAAACATGAAATCATGGTCAGTATTATGTTCTGTTACCGGCTGGCATGTACCTTTTTATGACTTTTTAACCAAATAGATAAAAATAAATAAATTTTTTGTCCATCGATTTCAACCTACCATGTTGAAAACAGAGAAAATTAAAGTGCAGCTAGTGAATGACTGTAGAGTGTTACGCTAATGAAAAGTAAAATAGTGCAGGAAAATATTACACGAAGAAAAATTAATGGAATGCACATACAGCTAGGCTACATGAAAAAAAAAATATTGTTTCCAGTGTACACTAAATTCTATCATGTTATTGCTAGTTTTCTTAATTTAATCTATTTTATATGACATAACTTCTTCAGATAATGTCACATAATAAGCCCTTTTAACACAAAATTAAAAAATTATTGTACCTGAAGTTTCGTAAAAAAAAAAAAAAAAAAAAAAATCTATGGTTTGAAAATGAATAAATACGAGTATGATAAAGACAAGGATTTTGTATGTATGGATAGGTGATGGTACTGCCATCGGTGAGGCACAGCCGTGAGGAGGAAGTGGGTGGCGGTTACAACAGTAACCAATGGGATGTCCGCCATCTTACGTTGGGGAACTTCCATATATATAGTTTACAATGCAGATGGTTGCGCTCGGTCGCCATCTTACATTGGAGATTTGCCTCAGTAGCTCTAATACTATTGGTATAGAGATACCCTATCCATACATGCAAAATCCTTGGATAAAGATTGTTGATATTTTATATTTTTTACTTCTAGTGAAATCACATTTTTTATATAACATTTATTACAAGTTTGTTTTCTCAGTGTAATATTCTGAACACTTCTCTTGTTGTTAGCTATACTGCAATTATATTTTGCCGATGGCGCACGTTATATATATATATATATGTAGTACGTACGTCGTCTCTCCTTTATGTTTGTTCCTCTCTCGTCCAGATATTGAAGTGCGGGATTAAAGTTTGAGCTTAACAAAGGAACCATTAGCACTAATTATCATCCGCCGCAGCAATAAAACATAGCAAATATAGTAACTACGTAGTCCAATTGAAGCCACTTAAAGCGTATTACTATTTTATAATAGCTGACTATATTTAGTATTAGTTGTCGGATTTTTATGGAATTTATTTAATGAAAAAATATGTTACATGGAAATTTCATTATTATTTTTTTTTAATTATAGAATATATATTATACAGTATATAAATATTATTATAAGTTATTGCGTCACATTTAAAGGTTAATTGATCTTAATTTGTAAGTAGAATATTAATTTTTATAGCCAAAGTTAGAAAAAAAAAACATTAAAATATATTATGGTTAAGAAATAGATATGACATCAAAATTGAATTTCAAATTAATGTAGAAATATTTTTCTAAACCATGTATATTACATGCATGTCGTCAAATTGATAATCATAAATTAATCAGGGATCTATCTAAAGAGAGGTGATTAGAAGCATCACCCCATAAAAAAAAGTCAGAAATAAAGCATGATAACTAGAATGATACCTTCTCCTTCTGAATGAGCCCTTACCATTAATTATTACTTAAGCTACTACTGAAGATAAAGAAAAGGGTGTACAGTTCTTATTTCAAAGTAGCTCTACATGTTACAGTCAGGACCTTCTTTATTAATGCACCGCCGTATATAACATAGAAGGTCCTGCTACTAGGCCACTAAACTTTCCGAATTCGATGATTTAAACAATTAAATTATTTTTTTATAATTATGATTCTTTCCAAAACATATTAAAACATGGCACTTGGCGCATTCGGCAACATAGAAGCTTCAAGTGTTCCCCGGCGGGAAAATTTTCTCCATAAGCCTCCATGTTACAAAATTTGAATATTTTCTCAGTAACTATTAAAGCTATTAATTTGAAAACATCTCCTACCTCCCCCGCGCCCCCCCCCATTTAAGGGTCTTTTGAAAATGAATCAAGAGTCCATTTTCCTCTAAAAAAATTTTTAATACCAAAAAAGCAATTTTGAGGGTTTGTTTTGTTTTTTACATAGGTTCGGATATATAGGACTGTGGGAACACAGCAAAATCAGCTGACTTCAAGACGAAATTCACGAAGATAGTTATCCAGGTTTTTCACTAACCATGTTTAGTGTCATTGAACTAGGCTGGCGCTAACCGCGGTTAACTTTCTGGATATAACTCTTTCGTGAATACCCCCAGTAATATGTCTAACTGTATAATCTATCAGTAAGACCTAATAATAACTATTATAATTTCAGATAAATAAAAAAATAACACCATTTTCTAGAAAACAAAGAAAAGTATATTTAAAAATACACGGATTCGCATACACACAAGTTGCTATTTGACCTATATTTAAATTTACAGATAAGTTTATTAATTATAAAATTATCTCACATTTTGTAACATGTGACTTATCTCAGTCATAAAACAAAGAACACGCTATTAGTCGCTTAATCAACAGTTGAGAATGCTGCTGCGTGCATGTTATAGCTAAGCTCATGATTGATCATATTGTATGTTAGTTAGTAGGTAGAGCACCTTTCATGCAAAAATAGATCCTATCAAATGTTGTATAATAAATTTATTAACATTTAATAATTATTGTTCAACTATACAAATCATAAGATTAATTTCATTTTTATAGCATTTTTTTTTTTATTACAAATCAGAATAATAATAAAATTATTTCTTATTGCATTAAACTTGCATTTCCACCTATTAGCTATAAAAAATGAATAAAATTATTAATAAAATTTTATGTATTTTATTAGATTTATTGAAGTTTGTGCTTCATATAATTTATTTACCACAAAATATTACAAAATTCTCCGAACACTTTAAACCAAAGATTTACTCCCGATTTGTGCTCGTGAGTAATATTTTACTTATCTCAAAAGAGTGTTTTCATAAATCGGTTTCAAACTTTGCAAGCACGCTACTGATGAATTGATTAACCTCTCTTGCAATTTTCTTTGGCAGTTGAGATTTTTTGGAGGTGATATTTTGTAAATAAGAGAATCAAGTTAAATACGGTATATATTATGATCTAGTGTAGATGGTGAAATAAATTTAAAGCAGTAATAACCTTATTTTATATTTATTAGAAACCAAAGTAAATGAAAATGGTGCAAATAAATTATTTTAAGTCTTAAACAGTTTCTTACGTTAATAATGGCATTTATTATTATTTCGTATATTATAAAAATATATTACATTACATGATCCGCGTGGACTATCGTAAATTTTTTAGATATAAATTATATCTTTGCTGTGTCTCAATTAAAACTTATAAAAAAGATGAATTATTATAACTACGTCAGATTTATGTTCAGAAATGGGAATTCAATAGTTCAACAAATGCAAAATTATCCCCGGAAGTAGCTGGAAGTGGAAAATTTATAACTGAACTATGAACATAAAAAATCTAAAACGTTGCAGATAATTTAAAATCACAAATATAAATCTGCTTGTAAAATTTCATGTTCAAAACTGAACCTGTAAGACCAGAAACCTTTCATTTCCGGCTACTTCCGGTGGTAATCTTAAATTTGATGAAATATATGGTAAGTTTGACATCACACTTCATTTTAATTATCAAATATGTTTTTGGCATATTAAAACTACAAAATGATTGACCATAAATTGAGGATTAACTTTATTCTATTTGCATTGAAAAAAAAAATTGAATGCAAATGAACTGAATCCTGAGTAAATTGACTAAGCTCTAGCAGACTAGTTTAAGAAATAAAAAGAAAGAAAACAGCTAGACCATTATAAATAAGCAAAGTATAATGTACAATTTCTTGGCCTAATCTAACAGTTCGCATCATTCTCCGTCAACAATATGATTTTTTTTTTTTTTTTTTTTTTTCAATTTAACAAAATATACAAGTGAAGTTCTGTATAAAATTTCCAATTCTTATCATATTCCTGATTGGCTCAACAGGCTTTGAAAATAAGGTATAAGGATATTATATTGCGTTCACCCTTTTCTATCATCGCCTTGAGGTAAAACCTGCCACTTGGAGATTTTCTGCATGGACGAATTTTCTATATTTTTCTGCACGAATTTTCTGCGCAGTGCAATATTTTAACATATCGGGACAACATGAGCGGTGATTTGAGTGTGAGCATCGTCATATAGAGTCGATATTATTATAGATAGACCAACATGGATACTCTTTTTAGATACCTCTCCCAAAATTTAAAATCTGTATCCCTTTATTTTTTATTTTTTTTTATCAAACCCTAATTGGGTACTTCTACTTACTAATTACTCATTAAGTTTGAGACCTCTAACCTTCCGAAACCCTAACTTACGTGTTTCACGGGCTTTTCCGGAACGGGGGGGGCCACGGCCTTTGCAATCCATCCCGACATAAGGGAAACGTGGAAACCTCAGCCAGGATGGACGTCACAGCTTTTGTCAATGAACCGGAAGTGTAATGAGCCAAGGCCCGGGAAACCACATAAGTGGAAAAGCGATTTACTATACCTCTAGGTGGGAAACGTGATTTGTGTTGAAAATGGTCACCTATCCAAATTACTAACCACGCTTGGTGTTGCTTGACTTCGTTGATCTGACGAGACCCGATCAAACGCACTGCACCACACCTCCCACTATAGAGGGCTGTAAAAAAAAAAAATCAATTATTTAATAGGGGTAACATTCTTCCTCTCCTTATGTGTACATATTGACGTAAGCAGAATATCATCAGATGAGATGTTTTGTGTTTAGGTCACGAGTGAGGTCAGAGCCATCTGGTGTGATGTTACGCAACTAGGGCAGCAGCAGCAAACATGCATCAGTGTCAGACATGCATGTCGATGTTATGTCTACAACCAAGTGTTTACTGTCTGGTCTCGAACCTAACCCCCGCAGCTATATCAACTCTAAAAGACGGGATGGAAATACTTATTATAGAGAGTACACTCAGACTACTTGAAATTGTCACAATCTGAAGAGCTACAGCAATTACTTTAAAAGAGAATTACATGACTGTGTGTTAACTGTTAATCGTTTTAGTATAATTAAACTTTGAAGTTATATATAGTTTCAATTTGTAAATTATTGATTAATATAATTTTAATCAAAGAACTAGTTCTCCTATGTTAGATAGTTTTTAACCTAGATATCTGCAAGGAAATTGAGGATAACATCTCAATTTCCTTGATATCTGTCTTAAAAAATAATCTTTTCTCTTTTTCTTCAATTTAGAACTAAAAAATAATAAAAAAAATATCGCAGAAATAATGGATGGTGCAAAGTTATGCCACTCTGATTTTCTTTAGATTTTTTAAAGGCCATGCATTACTAAAACGTTATTCAAAGTTCAGGTTTGAACCCACGACCCTTTTAGTCTTATTTTTTTTTATTAAGTAGTGACACCTCTTGACACCTCTCTCTATAATTTAAATTTTTTTTAACTACTTCCCGAGATCTAAAAAAATCTGAAATTTATAATTTTGCACCCTCCATCCATTTCTGCAATTTGAGGTACATTTGTACCGAAAGCATTATTATTTTTTCAATTTACTTTTCAATTAATTTTATATCTTGCTTTAAAAAAATAGTTTTTTAATGTTTACAAATAAAAAATAGATTATATTAAACTGCCTACACACAAGATATAAAATTCTTGTTACTAAAAATTTACATTAAAAAAAAACTTATTTTTTTAAAATGATTTTTTATTTTAAAATATTGTACAATCCGTTCTACATAAAAAAAGTAAATATATATTTTTTTATATATTATTATTTTTTGTTGTATTTCATCATTAACTCAAGTGCATATAACTGAAAATTAACGAACATATATAATCATTGTATAGAAAAATATATAATAAATAAAAATGCTTCTTTTTTTTTGTGGATCATGAATATATAAAACTGGTAAGGGCTGT
The DNA here is from genome assembly GCA_949825025.1 of Siphlonurus alternatus. Taxonomy (NCBI): domain Eukaryota; kingdom Metazoa; phylum Arthropoda; class Insecta; order Ephemeroptera; family Siphlonuridae; genus Siphlonurus; species Siphlonurus alternatus. The sequence goes on along the minus strand of OX463783.1, from coordinate 19,925,609 downwards.
CATTTACATGTCATTATGTTTGGGCGTTGTGTTCCATTATATATGCAAACCAACCCCATAAAAGCATATAGCATCAGTAATATCAAGCCTTTTAACTTGTAAGTTCACATCATTACGCTTATGATCCAGCTCTCGCTATTTGAGGTCTATAATCGTTTCAGTACAAAAAAAAAAAAAATCTTACGCATAAAAAAAATATTGTAATATGACTTTCCATTTTTTTTTTAATAATTTTCGTTATGAATATATTTTTGTATGAATATTATTATAATATATTTTTTACACATGTTATTACTTTTTTTTAAAGCTGTATTATGATTTTTCTAGTGTATTATATAGACTAAGGTTTTATATGAAATAATATTTATTAAAAATTTAACGGTTTGAAATACAATATTTTATATACTATTTGTTAATTATGAAACACAAATCAACTTTGCACCTTCATTACACTTGGCTAATTAAATTATTATTTGAATCTCTGATTTGTAATAAGTTACCTAACATTTATATAGTATTCAATTTTAGAAGAATTGTTTTGGTAGTAAATTATAAATACTAGTTGTAATTTTAAACAAAATGGACGTCTTTATAATAGTGAAATGAAAAAATGAACACAACGATATGTTATTTAAAAATTATCATCAATAATTGATATAATACAATAGGTCGCTATTCGTAAATGCAGAGATTTACACTATTTGCACTCTATTTTCTTACCTCTAAAGCCGGTATTACACGATACAATTTTGTATACAATTTTTCCTTTCAAGAAAACATTAAGCCCATTTGTTTGTATTGAGATGACATTTTCTTGTAAGGAAAAATTGTATGCAAAATTGTATTGTTTAATAAAGGCTTAAATGCAAAAGGAATCGAGTGCAGAAAACGTTACATGATTATATTATTATATTACACAGAGCAGGTTTTACGAACATTGATAAATAGAAAATCATAATTATTAAATTTATATTGTTTATGTTTAAATTGTATGTGTTTAACACAAAACTCAGCTCAAAAGAGCTTGTTCTCACAGTATAATACTATAATAATAGACAATAATGGTTGCATTTTTTTATTTCATAATTAGAAAATATACATAAAATTATGATTTTCTGATCTTTTTTCAGATTTTTTGGAGTGCGGGAACTAATTTTTTAAAAATATTTAAAATATCTGAATTAGGGTGGTACATCTGATGGAACAACCGTGACGTCATCAACAGCCAATCACAGCAACCGTGATGTCATCAATAGCCAATCACAGCACGATAAATGACTTCACGGTTGTCCCATCAGGTGTACCACCCTAATTCAGAGATTTTAAATATTTTTTTAAAATTAGTTCCCGCACTCCAAAAAATCTAAAAAAATTCAGAAAATCATAATTTTAGGCATATTTTCTAATTATGAAATAAAAAAATGCAACCATTATTGTCTATTCAATATAATTTGTAGGCAAGCAACGATGGCTTAATGTCACTGAAATAATTATCATATTTTGCCATGTAATTCATGTACCTCTATGCAATAATTTTCAACATAAAAATATTAAAAATCTTGGTGACTTGCATCACAAATGAAAATTGTAGTATATAATTATAATAATAATGGTTTATTGGGTTAAAAGTACATGATAGTTTGGAGGGAAAAATAATAATAAATATAAATAAATAACTATAACCAAAACCCAATTGATGAATGTAAAAAACGAAAGTCCATACACAAAATGCGTATATTCACCCAATATCGTATATATCGTCCCTCGTCTGAAATAATGAGCTATCTGCTTACTACAATCGTGTACAATAATGAACTATCTGCTATATTAGGTGAATGCAATTATGAGCTTCTGCTTCACTGACTTACGGCTCATAATTGCACTCACCTGATATAACATTCAGTTCATTGTTGCACACGATAGTATATAGGCCAGATGGCTCATTATTCTGAACAAGGGATTATATACAGGTAAATTATTTTTATAATATAGTCTTTTTTATATAAGAGTAAACTTATTTCCCGTGTTATAAATAAAGATTGTGCATTGAAAAGATTGAATCGCTAAAGGGTGTATAAAGTTTTTGACCACAAAACATGAGATTTTACTTTTGCCTGAGGATATATATATATTTTTTTTTATTAGAAACTTTTGTACTAGGGAGTATAAAGTGCAACAGTGAGTGAATCAGGTTAGTAGGACGAGAGTGCATACTGCATGCAGCTCTGGCTAACCACACGATGCACTCTCCGACTGCAAACTGCATGCAAGCAAGCGTAAATTTGCACTAGCAAGAACGACATCTATACGGTAAATTTTAGAACTATCGTGATTGAAATTTAACGATAAAATTAAATAGAATTTATATATTGCATGTTATTCAACTTTTAATTGAAATATATTTTAATATATAACTAAGGTTTTAATTAACTTATAAACTTAAACTGACATGTAAATGGTTATATATTAGAGTAGGAAATTGATTTAAAAAAAATGGTACTGCAGAGTTATAGAAAAATTCCTACAAAGAATTCAATTACAAAAGTGGATTTATTTATTGACAAAAAAATTATAAAAGTAATATACACTAATATATGTTTTAAAATCAGTCTTAATTAAATTACGGCACTTTTCAATATTCAGCTTGAATGGAAATTGATTAACATTAAAAAAATAAATACATGCATGTGTAATAAATAATAACATAAATTCAATTAATTAAAAAGGTATTGTACTAAAACTAAAAGTATGTAATAATTTTTTAATATTTAAATATTCCTAATATATTCATGATCTATTTTAATTATTTGCATTGTTATACATTCTACACTGGTATTGTGATATTAAAAATCATCTTTCAAAATTTCAAAACTTTATTCTTCAATTATATCACATTATCAGAAATATAAAAAAAAAAAAAAAAAAAAAAAAAAAAAAACATTGACAATATAACTCGATGTCCTCTATCCAAATATACAATAGAAAAATTCCAGGTTGTCCATTGATAAAAAAAAAAAAATGAAATAAATAGAGGCTTCAAGTCAGCTGATTTTTCGGTGTTCCCACCCGCTATACCAAACCTATGTAAAAAAAAAAAAAAACGTGAATTTGTTTTTTCACTAAGAATAAGATTAAAGATTTTTTAGGGAAAATTCCTTTACGGAACTTTGGTCCAAACTAAAAAATAAAGTAGATAATTCAAGATTTAGATTTTTTACTTGATTTATAACTGTGAAAAGTTAAAAAGACACTTTGCTTCATTTTCAAGTGCAAGATGGACCTTAGCAACAAACAGTTGCGCAGCGAGAGCGCATCACTTGCAGCCTCTATTGAATTAAATTTTCTACAAATGCTCTTCACTATGATGCTAACCTGCTTGATTTTTTTAATTAAATATTTAGATGACGTCATATTAAGTATTGCCAATTTTTTTTTCGTATTTTCCAATCCTCTCAACATCCTCAACTCAAGAGAATTGGAGACGTTGTTACGTCATAATCATGCAACGTCTTTGCCTATGATTGCGCATTAAATATTTACATGACTATGACGTCACAGTGTTTTGGAACACGATTTTAAGGATGCAGGAGGCTAAAAGAAAATGTTGAAAAAAACATTGAAAATATATAACTCTAGGTCCTCTATCCAAATATAGTATAAAATAAAAAATTACATCAGGTTGTCCATTGATCAAAAAAATTAAATAAATAATTTGAACTACCTTATTTTTCTACAATACTCTTCACTTTTCTATGCGTAATAAAAGAAACGTCCTTGTTGGTGCATTTAATATGCAGTTTTGCCTTGACATCATAAACCTTACGTACCAGCTGGCCTGCACTTGCATATATATATATATAACATGTACTGTAATATATTATATGCAACGTGCACATGCATGTGGCGCATTACTCTGTACACGCTCGTATAAATATTTAACTGTCTTAGATATACGACACTACATCAATCATTTGTCAATATAAAATAAATAAATAAAAAAGAACAGGAGGAGAAAGTATACACAATAGATTTATTACTTGTATGTTCACGCAAAGTAAAATAAAGTATTATTTTATATATATTATTAAATTGTTTATGTTTTCTTTGCTTATATATAAGACTTGTGAAAAATTAAATATTCTTTATACATTGTACAAAATGAAGGATAATTTATTTTCATTAATAAATTTCATGCTGAGTTATTTTTTATTATTAAATTTGTATTATAATAATGATTGACGTAATAATAAGTGTTTTTGTTAAATATACAGTATCATTTTTAACTTCTAATTTATTGTAATATAATTAATTCAAAATTAGTGGCTCAAAAAAGTCTTAGTTATCCTGAAATACCAATAACGAATCATTCACATTATGAATATTTATTCTGAAACTGTGGAAAATAATATTTTGTTACAATGTAAAGTTACCACTAAGGCGGTTGCATGAGCAACGCAATCAGTCTACTTTACAGGGGCTGAGTGAAAACATGCGCGCGCATTCTGCCATGCCGGTGGAGTGGTAGAGAACTGCATGCAGGCAAAAGATTAAAAAAATACATTATAAATTATTTAAAATGAAAATAAAAAATGTGAGGTGAACAAAATGTTTCAAATAAAATTTTCAAACTTTTGCTCACCTCAGAATTCAGAATCTTTTCATTATATATTTTTAAATATTTTTTTTAATATTTTCTCCTATATGCTTATACATTGCGGAGTTCCACCAGGCCACCATTGACGACTGGCGGACGACTGTTGAAACTCCCGATCCAAGGTCACACTAACGTCACACGCAAGCGCTTAATACTCAGGCGCGGATCCAGGGGGAGGGACTCAGGGGGGGGCGCCCCCCCCCTCCCGGAAATTTCAGATTTAACATAAGCAATATAGGCATTTTCCCCACTCCATTTTTTTTTAATATTAGCCTTATGAAAGAGGACCCCTCGCCCCTCGATTTTTTTTTTTTTTTTTTCTGAATCCGCGCCTGCCAATCCTTGAGATAAAACTAAAATATTATCAATGGGTTGGACCAAATGTTTTGTTATTTCTAAACTTCAATTCATAGAATTAAATCAGGTACTGTCAAATCTGTTTCAAAAAGTTCTCGACTCAAGTTGATCAATGAAAATCAATGATCCTAACATCCCATTCACACAAAACTTTTAGTACAGATCTCTTTTAGACCATTAAACTATTTAAATTTTATTTTTTTATTCATTTGAGTGTTCATGAATGTATTGTATAAAATAAAAGGTGTTTCTAACTTTTATCATACAAATAAAATAAAAACTATTAACAAGTGTTATCAATTTCTCAAAATTCTAACTATCCATATAATTAAATTTAATTTGGTTAGGATACATTTAAGCCAGTATGTATTGTAATATTTCTAATTGAGAACTTATCTCAAAATTTTTTATTACAGAAATGGATAGAGGTTGCAAAAATATGCTACTCTGAATTTTTTCACATTTTTCTGAGTCCGGGAAGTATAATTAAAAATTATTGAAAGTCCATTTTGATGACGTCACGAGGCGCCTCTCCTTAAGAAAAGGATAGGACATTAACGCCCGTGACGTCATAAAACGGACCTTCAATAATTTTTTTAAAAATACTTCCCGGTCTCAGAAAAATCTGAAAAAATTCAGAGTAGCATATTTTTGCAACCTCTATCCATTTCTGTAATAAAAAATTTTGAGATAAGTTCTCCATCATTGCTTACAATTTTTCCTTGTAAGAAAACTTCAGCTGCTTTTGCATATATGGAGAGAATTTTTTTTTGTAAAAAAAAATTGTACGCAAAATTGAATCGTGTAATACAGGCTTTACATGATATACAGTATTTCTTATATACAATTTTTCCTTTAAGAAAAGTTCAAATCCACTTGGTTGCGTGAATTTGATATTTATCGTATGCAATAGATAGAAAATGTGTATCGTGTAAACTCGGTATTGCATGTTACAATTTTGCATACAATTTTTACTTACTAAAACATTAAATTTCTTCCCCATAAAAACATATTATGGATTTGAATTATTCTTGCAAGGAGAAATTATATGCAATAATTAGAAAAATTGTATCGTGTAATATCTGCGTAATACCCAATTAATTTAAAAAGCAAAATATTGCAATACTATATATTTATTTTCCTCGACACCTTATACTACATTTCAGGAATTACAAAAAATCATAACATAATTACTCTTTTGTCCATAGTATTTAATTAAGGATTTATGTAATATATTCCCATAAAAAATTTGTGCAATGTAGTTATCTTAAAAATATATTTAGGTGATGAAATTTATAAATATTCACATACAAATAATTCAATACTTTCAATAGCATTTTACTGTCAAAATAGAATATTTAATTTTAATTTCATATTCAAGTAGAATGCTGCAATGTTGTTATTTATAATAATAACTTATTTACTGACAGCATTACAAAAATTTGACATATTGATACTGTTATGTATAAAAAGATTCGTTAAAATATTCATAAAATACATATATAACATTGAAAAATTGCATTACACAATTACAAAAGAATCAAGTTATAATATAATATTAAAAAAAAGATGACCAAAAGCAATTTAACTTTGAAATATATATTATTATATATATTTTTTTTTTTGTTCATAATATAAAGTATGTCTAATGCAATTACTGTGCAACTGCAAGGATCATTTCTTAAATTTTTTGACATTGAGTGATATGTTGACAAGAAAGAAAAGGGAAATATAAAAAATTATATTTTAGCTTGAAGCTATAATATATGAAGAATTCCCATAGTCATGAATGTCATAATAAATTGCATATCATATTTATATTTTTTTATGCTTTTGTTTTTTATCATTTTCTATGCAATATATATTGTAATACATATTTCCAGGTGCATAGTAGTATTATAGTTGCATATAAGTAAGTGAATGGATATAAATGGTTTAACATTATGCATAGAGAGCTACTGCAAGTATAGTAGTATATAGTATATATTATAAGCTAATGCATAATACAAAAAGGGTTAAGGTCATTTTTATATATTATGATTATAGAGCATTATATATAGCAAGCCTATTTATTGACATGACGTTGCTATACCATGGACATTTATTCCAAGGTAAGATGTGAAAAATTATAACAGGTTATATCATATAGTATGGTCAATCTTGATTCTAGAATATCTGGTCATATATTAGGGTCCTATTTTTTAAAGTGAATTTATCAGTGTCTTAGAAAATGTCCTTTATGTAACAATTTTTTTTTTGTTTTGTTTTTTAAGTCCGTTTTAAAATTTGTCATTTTTATTAAATTCAAATTGGGGGGCATTCACAAAGCACTTTAACCCCAACTTTAGCCCCAAGTTTTATCCCTGATACTAAACATGGTGCTAAACCAGGGGCTAACCATGTCTAGCTCCTAGTTTAGCACCATGTTTAGTACCAGGGATAAAACCTGGGGCTAAAGTTGGGGTTAAAGGGCTTTGTGAATGTCCCCCATTATATACTATTATATAAAGATTTTATAAAACATTAATTTAAATTCAATTAATCCTTGTATGTTTATTTATTAATTAAAATATAAATATAGACTATAGTCTTGAATAAATTTCCATGCCTTAATATTAATTGAATATTTTATTTTTTACGATTAATAATTGTTTTAATTCCATAATAATTTTCATTGTTATAATAAACCTCCACAATTTTCTCATTGCTTTTTCAGAATTCTATTAAAAAATAATTTTAACCAACCTTTATTTTCTATTTACTTTTCACTACATCAATTTTTTTTTCTCCAACCCCCTTTCTAAGAAGAGTAGAGTTCTCATCTTTTTTTTATATATATTATATTCATACTCTGCAGAAGGGATTAAAGACGCAGCAGCACGGGGGGTTGCTTTACATTAGCAAGAGTGATGGACACAAGTCTTGCATGTACACGCAAGGGCAAACGTATCTTGACCAGAGGGTTATTTTATGCATGTAATGGAAAAACTTCAATCATTTTTTATTGCATATATGGAGGACCTATGAAAAATCGTAAAATTCATGCTGCAAAACGCTATGATGTCATTAGCATATCGTCCCTCGTCCGGAATAATGAGCTATCTTCTTACCACGATTTCGTTGCAATAATGAGCTATCTGCTATTCCAGGTAAGCGCAATTATGAGCTTTAAATCGGTATAAAATAAAGCTCATTGTCGCGCTCACCTGAAATAGCAGATAGCTCATCGTTGCAACGAGACCATATGGTAAGCAGATAGCTCATCATTCCCAACGAGGGATGATATGTATTTATATATAACACGCAAGCATAGAAAAGGTGATACATTATGACGTCAGAGTATCGTGCAGTATGATTTCAATGGTGTTAAAGGGTAACAGAAAGACTGACAAAAATTAACAATATAATAATATATATATACATAACTAGAGGTCATCTAACCAAATAATGCATTAAAAAATTTCGTGTTGATTGTCCATTAATCGAGATATACTATATTAGGTGATTTTCATCTAAATCATTCACTATTTAATTTAAATTAAGTTTTGTCCCTTTATAAACAGAAAAAAATGGAACTTAAAATTGTTACAAGATTTCCTATGTTGGTAAAATTTGAACCCAAATTGATTTTCTTACATTCTTTAATGCGCATAATTAGTTCTCTTAAGCCATTATCATCAAACTCTTTACACCGATTAAAAATTGAAATAACATTAAAAATGTCAGAACCATTACACTACCGACTGTGTCTTATATTAAGATTCAAAATATGTCACTAATCATTCATATAAATTTAATTACTTTTGCCAAAGATTGTACGTAAGGGTTAACAGCATTGCTTGAATCATTAGAGCAGCGTTCTTCCATAAAAAAAAATCTTACATAAAGTGGACTTAAAAGTGACTCATACAAAAGAATCTTTACTTCCTGAGTCATTGCGTTTAAACTGTTTTGTTATACGGGTATATAGTAATGAGGATAAAGAAGGGGGTTACATCATATTTGAAAATGCATTTTATTATATTCAATTGTTATAAAAATATTCAAATATAAATGCATTTAACTTTTTACTTTTGTGAATCAAATTTTTTTCTCTTACGTTTCTTTATATTTTTTTTTTTTTTATGTTGACAGTTAAAAGTAATAAAAATAAAATACCTAAGGGCAGGTCAAGAGTTCACTTTGTTTCTTTTAATATTTCTAGCTATTTCATTGTTGTATCAGAAACACAAGGGGAGAAAATCAGTTGTCAACGAATCTATATCAAAAAATTGTTCACATAAATTTAGTTTAGTTTTAATTTATTTATTACAGTTAATATCCCAAAGGTTTATTCTCATTTCTTTGTTTTTTTATCCATCAAGAAAATATATAAATTTATTTTAATAAAAATATTAAATTAGTGTTTGTTTTTTAAATGTATCAAACAAGATGTATTTTTTTAATTACATAATGTGCTATTTTTATCAAATATTACACATTATTAACGTACAACAATTTTGAAATCCTCTATTTTTAAAACATTACATAAATATAAATTTTAATTATATAAACATTAAAAAAAAGTCAAAACAGAGAATAATACATTTCTTACTTGTTAGTTAAGCAGCTACATATAAATTATTTCTTAAATTAAAACAAAATTCTATTATATATTATTTAACTTCAAAACAAACACAATATTTTTTAAAAAAAAAATTAATATTCTTTAACTTATATTATGAATACTTAACGTATTAAAAAATTCAGATTACTATATACAAAGTAAAATATAAGATGAAGTACCTTTGGGAGTCCCTAACACATTAGGTCATAGAATAACAAAAATGAAGTGACATTTAGAAAGATACATTGTATTGTAGCGTCCATACATCTTTGTGGTTAATATAGTTGAATTCATGTAAATTTAAAACAACATAAATGAAAAATTACCGTATATTTGACTTCAAAGAAAATCTTAAACTTCTAAAATTATATTTAAATTGATTATTTATGAAAAATATAAATAATTTAGTTAATTAAAATTAATTTATATAATTAAAATTTTCTTTTTTAAAATAAACTTATATGAATTTCAGTATATCTGAGTAGTTTTTGGTACTTTTTTAAGAGCATTAAATCTATTTCTTTACATATTATATACTAGGCAATATATACGAGGTATGTAGGGCCATTAAGTGAATATATTATCACCCCTTACTGTATAGTTCTTAGCTATAGGCGTATACAAGAGACAGAACTAAGATTTACGTTACTCATGGGGCATATGTGCTTTAAGTAAAAATAACGTTTAACGTATTTCTGTTGTTTTTTTAAATTAAAAAATAAGAAAAAGTTGTATATTAAAGTCTTAAATGATCATCTTCTTAGATTTTTTTTTTAATTTATTTTTGTTCTGTTAAAAATATTTAAAAGTCATTGCTTTTATTGTCAAAATACTTAAAAATAAATAGAAAAACATTGACTGAAGTTCACAAATAATAATTTATATTATAATTAGACTGCGAGATACAACACAAGACAATGGACAACATACATTGTATGAAAAAAATTTATTGCAGAAATGAATGAAATTACCATTTCCAAATTATGCTACTCTGAATATTTCAGATTTTTTTTAGTCCCGGAACTATTTTTAAATAATTATTAAAAGTTCTGTGATTTCAGTTGGCACTTCTGAATCCTTAACAAAAAGGATGGAGACTGGACGCCTATTGACGCCTCCAGGGGGCGTGGCCGCACTTTCAATAATTATTTAAAAATAGTTCTGGGTCTCAAAAAAAATCTGAAAAAATTCAGAGTAACATAATTTGGTACCCTCTATTCATTTCTGCAATAAAATTTTTTCATGCATGTTGTCCATTGTGATAATGGTCATTTTCAATGTTTAGAGATTTGGAAATTAGCAATTAGCCCTTATCAGCGAGTATATTGTTTTGTTTTGCATCTGCATGGTGGTGATCTCATATATAACTTGTTCTTAACTTCTTACTTATATATCCGATGTTTCAATAACTGCAAGCTTTTTCTTTCTTTCTTTTCTGTCTTTCTTTTTTTAAGATATACAAAAACCAAAAAAAAAAAGAAAAAAAATCAGATTTTTCTAATTTAAATTATATTCCTTACAAAAAAAAGGATGGAAAATTATTTGGAATATTTGAAAAAGTATAAAATAAAATCATTTTGCATGAAAAAAAAGCGTAGTATAGAAAAAATCGATCTAACGTAAATCAAAACTTAACGTCTTATATTACTTACAGATAGTGTTTTCGTGGAATCACAGGACGTCTGGTTCAAAGATTAAAGTCAACTTTTAATTAATTTATAACAAGATATCATATTATTAAGTCATGCATGTATGTTATTTTTTGTCTTCTTTTTTAGACTTTGGGGTGGTCTAATTTTTTTTTTCCATTTATTTTTTATATTAAAAAAGATCAAATATATCATTGACTTATAAAATTATTAAAAGTCCACTTCAGAATAGAGTGCATGATGTGTGCAGCAAATCTGTATAAATTCTGTATCTTAACTTTAAAAAAATAGAAATTCAATGTCGATAACTTGCTAAATTAAGAAAATATTGCACATGTCATATGAATAGAGGATCTCAAATTGTTATTATTTAAAATTTTAACACTAACCTTACAATCGTGTTGCAAAACGCTGTGACATATAATGTAAAACATTTTACATTGCTTTGCAGCGTAATTTTAATAAAAGGTGTCAAAAGTTTTAAATATAAATCTGAATAAAATGAACATGAATGAAAAATAGGTCCTGTATCTATTAAGTAAGAAATTTTCATGCAGTTTATCCAATAATAAATGTAAGATTAAAAAAATATTTTGAGTAAGTTGAGTATAGCATGGAGTAAATATAAGATGTTACAACCATCCTGGTTAGATACTATAATATCAGTATTATTCAAAATATATAGAAAATATACCAGATAGTTGAACACAAAGAACAAAGGGAAAAAGAGATTCAAGGGAGGAGGGGGAAAAAAAAGTAAATTCTGATATAGAATCAGAAAGAGTGAAAACAGAGGAAAATATTGGAGAGAAAAGATAAAAGGGAAAAATGAGACAAATTTGGGGTAAAAAGAGAGAAAACAGAAAGAGACATGAGTATGAAAATAGAGAGAAAAGGAGGAGAGTATTCAGAGAGAGACGTATATATATATACAGAAAAGAAGGGTAGGAAGTGAGGTAGCCAAGTGGAAACATATCGGACGGCAAGGCGGCGACAAGGACAGTAAAAAAGTTGCTTGCTGCTTTCTATGTCTCGTGCTCCTCTCTTATATATGTAGCAAAGTTGTCTCGCCATGCAAGCAACCCCAAGCAGTCACACACATGGGTCATAATGTTGATCTGCTGACGTTTATGATTCCTCCCCTTTCCATACTTACATAACCTACCAACTACAGTAAAATTAATTTAATTTTATCATAGGAAATTTAATATTATTTTACTCCATTATTCAAATAACTATCATAAAATGGTTCTAATGTAATTATAAATCTAATACTAAATTTTCATTACTCAATATATAAAGGAATGTTAAAAAGATTGCATTTCCGGTAAAATTGATATAATTATTAAACTGTAACTTCCATACACGTAGCAACAGCCTCTTCTTCGATTCTTGTCTATATGCTTTTCAATTGACATTCAGAAAAAAAATATACTTATATGACGTCATAAAAATACATTAATCTTTATACTTTTGTATGTATATTATGTATGTATGTGATAGTCAATGAATCAAGGTCTCAAATATTTAAATTTATTCCATAATTTATCTATATTTGATTCAATTTAGTTTTACAATATATTATTTACTTATAGTTGAAACTATATATAATATAATAATATTGTGACTTTGTAAATAGTAAAATACCATGATATAAATTGATTTATGCATGTAATTTTAATTCAATATAATATTAAATTGATGTTTAGTATTAATATATTTTTAATATAATATAAAAAACTAGCAATTTGATATTGTATGTATTTTGATATCATTATAATATGAAACGTAATTCGTAACTTAATACGGAGCAAAAAAAAAAAAAAAAAAAAAGAAAAAAAAAGCATTTTCCTGTATTGCAAAGTGGGTAATTTTCTTTTATGTACGTATGTACTGTAAGAGCATTTGTATTATTAATTGGTTATAATTAATCATGCTCATTTACGACATTATTTATTTAAATTCATTGAAAACGAAAAAAAAATCTATATTCATTGAGAATAAGCTATTCCTGTTGCTCTATAAAAAATTATTAATTACATACAATTAAAGGTAACATTTATTAATATTTAGCTAAAAATTTAAGATATAGACTAAAGATATCATAAACTTGTAGAGATTTGTATATATACTAACTCACTTAAATCCTGATTTAATTCAGAATTTTAATCAAATATGTTATATCATGTTAACATTCATAAATTATATAATATTATTCAAATAGCCATTGCATATTCATAAAAAAAAAGCATGTAATTGATTATGATCAATTAATGCAATTGCCCGTACTTATGTAAAATTATCCACTTGGTAATGTAGTAACATAAAAAGTAGCTTTATGTTTTTGCTGCATATAAAATTACGAGTTATGTTTCAAATTTAATGATGTCATAATTACATATATCAAATTTCTTCCTCGTGTCTAGCCAATCTCCCTCCCTCTCTCTCTCTCTCTCTCTCTCTCTCTCTCTCTCTCTCTCTCTCTCTCTCTCTCTCTCTCTCTCTCTCTCTCTCTCTCTCTCTCTTTCTCTCTACATCATCAGATCAAGATGTTTTTTTATTTTCATGTCCAACTTCTCAATGACAGATTTTTAAAAAAAAAAAAGTATAAGTGTGTATTGTATTTTTACTTTCAAGTAAAAATATAATCTTATGCCAAAAGTAAAATTAAAAATAGTTAAAAATTTATTTTTTATACAAAACAATTTTGAATACACGTGCGTAGATGTAATAATATATTTTAGAAAAATATAATAGAAAGTGATAAATAAAGTTTAGAACAAATTAACAAAATTGAGCAAGACTCAAGTTAGCAAAAATGTTAGTGAATATTTTTGTTATTTTTCTATTGATGATTTGAGTAATTTAATCAATTGTTTGATCTGGGCATTTGTGTCAGTTGATTGAGCATTCGTTTTGTAATCGGATGGCATTATGAGTTTGATCGCAAGAACCTTAAAATTTTTTGAACAACCATTCGAACATCTGGAAATTGATTAAGGGCAATTGCTGACAATGGAGTATCGACCACATTTTTTTTTTATTGCAGAAATGGATAGAGGGTGCAAAGTTATGCTACCCTGATTTTTTTCAGATTTTTTGCAATTCGGGAACTATTTTTAAAAAATTATTGAAAATCCTTTATGTGACGTCACGAAGCGGTAAATCCTATCCTTTTCTTAAGGAGTGGCGCCCCGTGACGTCACGAAACAACACTTTTGATAAAATTTTAAAAAGATTTTCCGGGCTGTAAAACATCTGAAAAAAAATAGGTTATAGTATAACTTTGCACCTTCTATCCATTTCTGCAATAAAAAAATTTGAGGTCCATTGTCCGACTGAGGTTCCCATGTTCCCTCAACAATTACTAGGAAAATGTTAGAACAGAGATTTGTGATGTCAATGCCGCTCCGAAAAGACCCACAAACAATGATAGAATTTTGGTACATATAAAGAACACAGAATTTGAAGTCACAATGATCTGGTTCTACAAACTGTCAGGGTTCAATTAAAAAAAAAATGAATTGTAATGAGAGTCTTTATTTTGTCATAATATTTTAATTAATTAGAAAGTAAGGTGTTTTTAGTTGGAAATTTTCTCATTTACTTCAAACATTATATAAATCAATTATAGTGTAATATGATATTAAAATTCATAGCTTTGCTATATATTTGAAAATAGTATATTATTCTATTTATTTTAGATGTATGTAAAGTAGTTAACTTGAAGGAAAGAAATGTACTTTTAATGCATTGTTCACTGCATAAAATATCACAAAAATAGATTCAATGCCTTAGCTTTTTTCTTTCTTTTATATTTTTATGAACATTTGAAACATAAGAAGCAGAAAAAAATAGCTTAAGAGCATTTTTTATATCTTTCTATTTTTAAACTTATGTATTCAAGTTATCAGTTTTTCATTAACTTTTCTTTTGAATAGTTTATCTGATAAATTGAATTGTAATAAGCTGTTTTTATTTAATAGATACATTAATCTAATTATTGCTGCACTATAGCTGTTGCATTCAGGTAGAAAATCATGACTATTTTATTAATTTAATGGCTTTTACTGAAAATGATGTAATGTAATTTATTAATTAAAATTGTTGTTTGATGTAATATAAAATGATTAAATTTGTATCAATTATTATACAACTGCGGAAGCTTAATCTAATTAAAGTTGGATTGAGTGGTGATTTGCTTCAATTAATATAATTTTACTTATAAATATTTTGATAAATTGCATTATGAAAGATTAATACTTGTTCTATGGTTTTCAATTTTCTAAAATATTTTAGTCTTGAAAGTAAAGAACAAATGGAGTACCGACCTCAATTTTTTTTATTGCAGAAATGGATAGAGGGTGCAAAGTTATGCTACTCTGATTTTTTTCAGATTTTTTAGATTCCGGCAACTATTTTTTAAAAATTATTGAAAGTGCAGAAAAAGTGGCTCCTCTCTTAATAAAAGATAGGACCCAAAAGGGACGTGGATTCGAACCCGACCTCGCCAAAACTTTTTAGCAATACTTTCCGGTCCCTAAAAAATCTGAAAAAAATCAGAGTAACATAACTTTTTATCCTCTATCCATTTCTGCTATAAAAAATTTTGAGGTCGATACTCCATTGTGACTACTAAGCTTCAAAAATAAATATTATACAGTAAAAATAAAATTTTGCAGTCAAATCAGTATTCAAATTACTGATTTTTTTTTTTTTTTTTTTTTTTTTTTTTTGTAAAAAATATGCTGCTACCACAATTCTTATGGATTTGATGCGATTCTTTCGTTATATAACTAGACTTAATAATCTGAGTATGGTTTTATTTTTAGTCTATATAATATCGTCCCTCGTCCGCAAAATAATGAGCTATCTGCCTACCAAGATTTCGTTGCAATAATGAGCTATCTGCTTTTTTTGGTGAGCGCAATTATGAGCTGTAAACCGGTATAAAATCATAATTGCGCTCACCTGAAAAAGCTGATAGCTCATTCATTCTTGCGGACGATATTAACAAAATATTTAAGGTAAGAAAGGTTTGCTTAAATTTTTAGAGTGTTGCATATCTAAAATACATAATATCTATAAATATAAATTTTTCCTCGTATTTGAACAACATCTAATATAGAGGATGGATGATATTCTGAGAAACCACTAGAGCATAATTTGAGTGACATGTGTTGTGTTTATTTTGAATAGAGCTAAATTCATTGTTATATGAAGAGACTTTATCAAAACAGATATTAGATCCACACTGTAAGAAATTTTGTATCAACATTCAGATAAATATAAAATATGTCATATATTAAATGTTTTATATAAAAATGCATTTAAGGTAGAGATAATACGGATCAGCTGGCCCAATGCTAAAAAAATCCCATTCATAAAAATTATGAAAAAAAATTAAAATGTTCTCCTCTACATCCCCTATCAGTAGGTAAAATATCAGGTATACAAAAACGAGCTCGTTTTCGAGTTATTAATTTTCAAAGTTGACTAATTTAACATGGAGAAAAGGAACTTCCATGTTAAATTGGTCAACTTTAAAAATTAATAACTCGAAAACTAGCTCGTTTTTGTATACCTGATATTTTACCTACTGATAGGGGATATAGAGGAGAACACTTTAAATTTTTTTCATAATTTTTATGAATGGGATTTTTTTAGCATTGGGCCAGCTGATCTGTATTATCTCTACCTTAAAAACTAAGTATAGTTACATATTGTATTATTATTCGGATACAAAAATAATAAGCATAGATTTTAGCTATGAAAAATTTACTAAAATTTGATACCAAATTACATTAAGAAAGAGAAGTGTTTAAATATCGCCATTTGAGAATATTCTTATCTTACGCCAAATTTACGCAAAAAGGGAATTAATTGCGTAACTCGTGTGCAATTTTGAAAGCAAATTCTCACGATATTTGAACTCCCCCCAGCTGGTGTTTAAAATTTCTATTAATTTTTTTGTTAATCATCCCTATCCAGTTTGATAATATAATAATAGAGATTGAGCGTGGCGCAGTGCATTGACCGATTCTCGTTACATCACCGAAGTTAAGCTACATTGAAAGTGCTTAATACTTGAATGGGTGACCGTTTCAAGTTAAAAATTGTTGTTCTCTCCTTGAGGAAAATTCATATCGCTTTCCACCCAGTGCAGTGATGCACTTGTGTGTGGTTCCCCAGGCTTTGGACATTTTTTGATCCATTGATAAAAAGTAGAGGTTTCCGTCGTGAGTTAGGTTTTCCACAGTTCCCTCAGTCTTACCTCAGCGAATGCTTGGACATGTAACAGGCCATGGCCACACCATCTTATCCCTATAAGCCGCGAGCTGATAAGCTCTTAGGGATGTATCCTTGTAAAAAAAATAATAATAATAATGCTGAGTATTACAAACAATTTTTTACTGTGTACGTCCACATTTGTGACGTAATATTAATTCTGATTGTATGACGTGGATATGTTATCACTGTCGAGTTATCCCTGGAAGTGAGAGGGGGAGGGGGGGGGGACTGAGTGACTGCAGCATCAAGAAATACTTCCCCCTTTTGCAGACGTTCGCACATTTTTCTATAATCTCAATCTCTGCATTTCATTCCAAATGCTTCCTCCTTGCCTCTATATATAATATATCTCCCTTTATTTTCTTTCTATCTTATCATCTCTCTGCATGTCTTTTCTCATCTTCAACCTTTATTTTTTTCTGAAATGCATTTGAATAAAAGTTTTTTGCGTGCCAATACATTAAACACATGAATGGTTTTTGCATTATAAAGTTTTAAGAGAGAGAGAGAAAAAATGTTTAAAAACTTCGTTCAAAAATTTTTCTTTATAGAATGTCGAATTGATTTTTTCATTATACAAAAGATACTTTTTTATTTATATAATAATAATTAAATTAACAGTTTTTGAAAACTTTGAAAGTTAATGTTTAAAAAAATGTATTTTGAACTAATTATAATTTCCATTAACTCTGATTAAATGAAATAATATAGATGAGAAGAATGATGAAAAGGAAGAAAAAGGTGCTTATAGTCTGATATGTCTCTTAAATATTTCCATTATTTTAATATCTTTGTGTATTTAAATTTCTAATAAATTCGTTCTTTGATATTTTATAAATTAATTAAATTGAATATATTTTATGAAATACTCACATTATCAATGTTCATTCATGTGGCATATTCTTGCCAACAATTAAAGAGACAGTAACACATCATATCTGTGTATGGACATTTTTTCATTGCAAAAGAAACGAAATAGACATTCCAGAAAATTTAATTTTTTTATCCGACGATATGTATGCATGGCAATTAAATGAAAGAAAGTTAATGAAAACGGCCTAAATGTATTGAGATAACTTCGAGTAAATTATGTCGATATATTGTCTGGAAAAATTTCACAGTTTAAATTGAACGTTATTCCAGTTCAAAATCCTTGATTATATTAACTTCGTGATGCGAAGATTTACCGGTATCCATTTTAATTTAGAGGCAAGGCTGGTATTACAAGATATGATTTTTCCTTACAAGAAAATTTCATCTCCAATAATTAAATGGTGTTGAATTTTTTTAAAGAAAATTCAGATGCAATATAATAAAGACAAAATTTATTGTGAAATACAAGCTTAAAAATATAATACAAACAAACTAAAAGTATGATAACGCCTTGCATAAACATTGTATTGTACATTATTTTTACATGTGTTCATACTAATTGACTAATTAAATTACACTGACATCTGATAACTCATTATTTAAACAAGGGACACTAGATTTAAATAACAAAATTTAAATTCAAACTTTATACAAAAAAAATGGTCGTTAAAATTTAATTGTAAATAACATGTATAACAAGACAAGTAATAATATATTTTAACATAAGACTTAGTAATATAGGCTGTCACCATGTAACATTAAAAATATAAAAGAAGTATTGCAAAAGGTATGGAAAAAAATAGTTATTATAATATTGTGTATACCTAGATAATATAATAATATATGTGACGGTTATACTAACTTTTTCTTTGCACATTTTTACGATCACCATTTATTTTAACGACATACTATTAATCAGAAGGTATAATACTACATACTGGTCACCTATATAGTACATCATTACCATGTTGAATTATTCTTCTCCCTCTATTATATTTATACCATAACCTTAGATTGTAATAACTACAAAAGCTTATTATCTATTACTTTATTAGTATAATAAAAATTAGTTTTATGAGTTATCAAATAGTTAAGATACAATATAGTTTAAAAAATATAGTATGTCACTCTATTTTTAAAGAATGTCCAGTTTATGTAGAAGTTTAATTAAAAAAGGTAACCTAGTAAATGTCAATTATTATAATAAAATATATAATTTTATAGAATTTAACACTCAAAAGTTGTCAGAAATTTAATTTTTATGTAATAATGAAAAAATGTCAAATTTTTAATATAAATTACGGAGAAATTCATAAAAATGATGTTACATTTTATTTTATTAAATTTTGGAAACATATCACTCATAATTACAATAAAAAAATATAATAGAACTTAGAAATTTTTATATATAAAAATTTTGAAGGTAATAAAATTTCTACGCATTAAAAGTTATTGTTATTAATGTAATTTTTTTTTTCAAATAAATCATGTTTTTCTTTATACCTAAGTGCATCTGCGTTAAGGACATCTGCACATTTTTAATGTCTAATTATTTTATGACTGAATATTTTTATGACCTTTTTTTTATTATTATTATTTGGATCACTTTTTTTCCCTGCATGTGTGTTAAACATTATATTTTTTTAGTACACCTGAAGATATATTATATATTTTGATTTTATTACTGTAGCTATAAATTTTATTTATGTATTATTTAAATACTTTACGGAAATTAAGTGGTAAAATTGAATGCGAAAACAAAATTTTTACGGCTGTAAAATTATTATTCTTTTCAATTTTTTTATTTTCAGTGCTTTTACAATGTTAAAATTAGATATGATACATTGCTCTACCTCTTCAAATTTAGAATATTAAAATTAATTTATTCTGGTATAAAATTTATTTGTAATAACAAATTATAAAACTATGTTTTTATGGTCATAGTCATAAGTTATAAATTTTGCAAGAAAATATTTACATAAAAAATGTTAAGCTCTTTGCCCAATGTTCCATTGGACGAAGTGATCTCAACGGTTCTGTATAGTATACTGACCCAGAGTATAAAATTCTTGAACACGTCTGACTCCTACTAGTAATCAGATGGTCATGAATGGAATATCAAAACCTCAAAAATTTTATTGCAGAAATGGATTGAGGGTGCAAAGTTATGCTACAGTACTCAATTTTTTTCTCAGATTTTTTTTTAGTCTGGAAACTATTTTTTAAACAATTGACAACATACAATTGACAACATGTGAAATTTTTTTATTGCAGAAATGAATAGAAGGCACCAAATTATGCTACTCTGAATTTTTTTCAGATTTCTTTGAGACCCGGAACTATTTTTAAATAAGTATTGAAAGTTCTGTAAGTTAAGTTGGCACCCCTGAATCCTTAATAAAAAGGATAGGACCGAGACGCCTATTGACGCCTCCAAGGGGCGTGGCCGCACTTTCAATAATCAATTAAAATTAGTTCTTTCTGGTTTTCAAAAAAATCTGAAAAAATTCAGAGTAGCATAATTTGGTAACCTCTATTTATTTCTGAAATAAAAAAAAAATAATGTAGGTTTTCCATTATTGAAAGTACAGAGAATGGGACGCATTCTGGGACACCTCTCTTAATAAAAGGATAGGACCTAAAAGGGGCGTGGTTTCAAACCTGACTTCAGCAAAACTTTTTAGCCATACTTACCAGGCTCTAAAAAATCTCAAATAATTCAATGTGGCATAACATTTGCATCCTCTTTCCTTTTTCACAATTACAAATTTTGAGGTCGACGTCGATCCCTTGCAGATACTGTCAGATTTTTTCCACCCACCTGAACCACTAGTGTATCAAGAAGTTGATTGAAATCACATGCCTTAATAAAATTCTTAACATCCAACAAAAATATTAAATTATTAGCATGTTTTACATTACTAAAACTATGATCTTCTTCCCAAAGTGAAGATCGAACTGGCTGAAGAGTTATTGGATACACTCCTGTTTCCATTATTATACTATAAAGTATCATTTCAATCCAATACCTAAACACAACAAAATTCACACAAAAATCAAAATAAACTATTTTATTTTGCGGGCAATGACTGCATGCTGGATCCACAGACCCGAAGTCAATACATCAATAAATTCAATTCAGGAAGTTTATTGTTGACATCCTAATTTAGGTCAATTCTGAGTCATAATAAGGGGCATTCACAAAGCCTTAAGGCCACAATTAAGGCTCAATAATTTAAGACCAGAAATTTTGGGTCTAAAAAACACGTCTAAAATCAAGCCTTAAATTATCGAGCCTTAAATGTGGCCTTAAGACTTTGTGAATGCCCCTAAATATATGTAAAGCCACTTATATAATGCCCTGCCTGAAAAAAAATAATAACCTCACTTAAAATATGATAATAATTTCAGTATGTCCTGGCTGGACGCTACTGTTATAGAAATAAAATAAAAAGAAAAAAAAAATACTATCAAACTATGTTCTATCGGGTCAGTATAATAATTAATCATATTAAGCATTTAGTCTATATTACACGATACAATTTTAGATGCAATTTTTCCTAGCAAGAAAATTTCCTCTCCATACATCAAACAAATAGAGATTAAGTTTTCTTGCAAGGAAAAATTGTATACAATTATTATAAAAATTGTATCACGTAAGACCGGCTTTAATAATTATTGAATTATACTATGTCTATATTGCTGTTATTTAGTTATTTATGTGTGCATGTCTTTTTTATTTCAGTATATATCACAAATGTAAAATTTCTAACGCTAATTTTTATTTTGTTTTCTCAACAATTTTGTCAAATTAGATTATTTTTCTCTCTGCTTGAGCTTCAGCTCATATATATATATATATATATATATATATATATATATATATTTTAAATTCTGTATAATTCAATAAATGTAACACGTTAAATTTAATGAATGAAAAACATCAACCATCCTGACTGAGGTTTCCATGGTTTCTTCAGTCGTATAGAAATGATGGGGACGATTTCTAAAAACCATGGTCATCCAAGTAACAGCAAAAAATCGCAGAGCTTAATACTGGGAAAATAAAACACATGATCAAAAAACAAATGAGCATCAAGCGGAAACTAAAATTTATTAGACTGTAAATAATTTGGATAAAAAAATCGTCTCAGACTGTACTTAGAAAATTCGAGAGCAGTTTGACCAGCCAACTCTTATTGCAAAGTTTTTACGACCCTTACTATTTTTTCCTATGCAGTTATTCAAAACATCAGTTATGATTCTTAGACGATATTTTACATTGGTATTATTGCATAATATTATAAATAATATGAAACTATAAATTTAGTTTTTAATAACTTTTGTTTGCAACGTATGTACAATCATCGCCTCGGAAAATTTCCATTTGCAGCCTTGTTAATCACCATGCCCCGTAAGAATAACACAGGGCATAGTAATTAACAAGGCTGCAACAGCTCTAAGAGAAATGTAGATTTTCAATTTTAGGAAACGTATTAAGAAGTGTATACAGCAATAAAAAAACATTATAATTTCATCACACCTCCATATATACAGTATAGATTGCTTAATAATTGATAATGCCATGCCAACAAACAGCGGAGCTGGTTATTTCGTGCTGTCTCCAGCTGTACACTCCATTCAAATAAAATTGTCAGATCTTGCTATGCATTAACATGGTTGAATCAAACATTTTTAGTTCAATGTTTGTCTTTAAGCGTCATTAAAACAAAAGCTTCTTTATAGATTGATTACTGATTACGCGTGCCTTTTTTTTTTAAAAAAAAATCAGTTTTATTTATTTATTTATTTATTTATTTATTTATTTATTTATTTATTTATTTAATTTAGTTTTTCAACTATAATATACATCTAGGGGAAAAAATGTTTCATTTTTAAAAAGTTTCTTCTCAGAAATGTTTTTAAAGTTGGAAATACATCATCATTATTTATATAAAAAAAGAGTAAAGCTCCATTTCATGTGCACGTCAAAATGTCTCATATGTTTTAAAAACAAAATACGTTTTTAAACCTTGATTTGACAGGGAATGTGTCTTAATTCTCAAATTTTGTTTTTTTGAAAAGTTGTTATTTATTATAGATGAATATTTTTCATGAAATATTAACATAAACTTACTATAGGCACAATATTCGCGTGATTCGTACGACTTCAGTCTGTTCGTAAACATTTGAATATTTTAACAATCGATCCAAGTCAAAGTACATTTCGGAACAACACGAACGCTACCCCTGCAACATTTTCTGGAATTGTTGGATTACGATACATATATGCAGATTTTTAATTTTTGTAGTGATAAGAAAAGACTCCAGTCACAATCAAGGTTGGCTTTATAAAGCCAACTTTGGTCACAGTGACTCCCAGAAACTTCATAACAACAAGCTTGGGGTAAAATTCGTGATATCACCTCTGGACAGCATGACCTTTACTCCTGTCTCACTTGCTAGAGCTGCAGCTCCAATAGACAGAGAGATGCAGATTTGTGATTTCGGGAGATAAAAGAAGGGCATCCAGTTTATCCATATCAAAAGTGTTTTGGTTCACCATGCTTCCATATAGACTGCATTTTGCCTATAACAAACAAATATATATTGTATCTTCCGTAATTGGGCTATCATAACATCTTAACAATAGTCTGTCCTGGATATATATATACATTAAAAAAAAAAAAAAAAAAATATATGGTAAAGTTCTTGCAGTCCAGAAGTGTACAAAAAAAAATCAGGTGCAAAAAATAAACTTTTAATCTCAATTATCTTTGTTTAAAAATATTCCCTTCCAAAAGTTTTAATTTCTAACCCCCAACGGTTTTCGTCAGCATTGTCAAGTATCGTGTATCAGGGCAATTAATTTAAATGATTTCAATATACTGTACATGCTGGTCAAAATTTTAAAGCTGGATCATGTCTTTAAATTATATCAATAGGAAGTTTAAATTAAATAGGAGAGGTTAAAATTTTACAACACGGAGTGTACACTTTGTGGCGACCGGAACGTTACATCTACGTTCATGAATTGTGAATTGCCACTAAAACTCCATTTTATATTAAAAAATCTTTGAAAAAATCTAAATACAAGAAGATCTAAAATTTTAATAATAATTATTATTATTATTACATTCTTTTAAGCCGCAAGAAGAGCAAAGATTAAATTGCCCATATATTTACACCTCGGGACTTCAAAAACGTTACTCCTGCTCTATTTTTATATAGGCGTTGTCATACAGCCTATGGAGGTGTGATGAACTAGAACGATTTTGAGATGGCTAGACAACATAGTTCAGTGGGCTAGACTAGGTGCTCTTTACGTTCTCCCAAACTGCAAATCTATACGTCTTTTTAAACTGCAACTTCAGCAAATCATGCAGGGTTAAGGCGAATTCACATGGCGGTTTTTATCATGCGACGCGACGCGAATAATGCGCACTTGCTGTAACATCCATTGGTGGCCATATTTGGCGATTAAAAAAAAGAGCATCGCAATTAACGCAATTTCGCTGCCGCAACCTGGCGAATTCGCTCGCCGCATATTAAGATTTTACAAAATCGCGTCGCATCGCCGTTGTCGCCATCTGAATACGCCTTTACTGTCAATTTTTATTTTAATAAATAATTATTTTCTTCACAAAAATATGAAAGTATAATGACGTCACTCGTTCTTGATATAAACTCCATTATAAGCAGACGTCCTTGCACTGGCAAGCAAGGTGCTAACATTACTTTAACCGAGCCAGACAGACATACAGACGACTAGACGGTAGACCAGACCAGACACCCGGGGATCTCTTCTCAATACAAAATATAATACCGGTAATACAAAAATCAATAATATTTATTAATAATTAATATTAAATAATATAAAATATTATTTAATTGAATTTTACTAACTTTTAATGTACTTTTATATGAAGTATTTTCTTATCATAACTATTATAATTATTATTTTGTATTACCTCATTAAGAATTATCTTGTATTTTAGTGTCAGTTGCTCGCGCCGTCTACCGACTGTCTAGTCTTCCCCTCCTTTCCCCTCTTGATGTCTGGTTACGTCACACAGGGAAAATCACATTCCTTGAGACGACGTCTGAAATGCACCAGCTTTCTTAGTATTTTTATTCTTCTTTTTTTTTTTAAGATGTGACTTCAGTTTAATGACAGAGTAAAGAGACTTTCTGGACAATACTCAAAAACTAGAATTATTACATTTTAAAAAACAATCTTTCTTTTATATAATAAATATATCATAAAATTGTTTGTGATATATATATAATATTATTACAGACATAATTTTTATATTTGTTTTAATGTTTTATGTAATAAAATTCATTTGTCTAGACGTATTTAATATGAATTACTTACTGGAATGCGTATATGTATGTATACACCTCTGTACACCACGAACGTTATCCTTGCCTTACGAACAAGAGTTGAAGCTTCAAGATAAATAAATATAGATTTTATATTTTGGAAGAGGAATAAAGGCGGATTCAGATGGCGACAACGGCGATGCGACGCGATTTTGTCACATAAGCTGTGAAATCTATGCGGCGAGCGAATTCCCCAGGTTGCGGCAGCAAAATCGCGTTAATTGCGATCCTCTTTTACTTTTAATCGCCAAATATGGCTGCCAATGGATGTCACAGCAAGTGCGCATTATTCGTGTCGCGTCGCATGATAAAAATCGCCATGTGAATCCACCTTAAGAAGAGCACCCAGTAAAGCCATCCCCCCTCAAAAAAAATCTATTTCCTTCATAGACTACGTGAAAACGTTAATAA
This sequence comes from Siphlonurus alternatus, assembly GCA_949825025.1. Classification (NCBI taxonomy): domain Eukaryota; kingdom Metazoa; phylum Arthropoda; class Insecta; order Ephemeroptera; family Siphlonuridae; genus Siphlonurus; species Siphlonurus alternatus. The sequence continues at coordinate 19,899,382 of OX463783.1, read as the reverse complement.
ACAGAGCACAGGCGCAGATCCAGGGAGGGAAGGGGCTAAGGGGGCTACAATCCCCCCCCCACGAAATTTTGGATTTAACATGGGCAATATAGGCACTTCCCCCACTCCAATTTTTTTTTTTAACATTGGCCTTATGGAGGCAGCCTCCTTCGAATTTTTTTCCTGGATCCACGCCTGACAGAGCAGGGGTAAAATTCGTAGTGTCCAGAGGTGTACATATACTTTTTATAAATGAAAAGTAGAATTTTTAAAGGTTAAATTTTACTTTTTTTATGTTTTGCGATTTATAAAAATTTAAAGTTTTATCGTGGAATTAAAAAAGTACAGGGTTGTTATTTTTTATGTTCTTGTAATACAAGAAATATAAAGTTTTTTTTTTTAATGTTCAATTTAAGAAAGTTTATGTTTGTAATATTTTTTTTAATGATGTAATAATTTGAATTTATTGTTTAATTTAATTTGGAATTCACTCCAATTATTATAGTTTACTATTAGAGTATATCAAGAATTTTTTTTGTTATAGTGATATTTCACTCAAAGTTTTTGTTGATATTATATAAAAAAATAAATAAAATAAATAAAAACACTAGTTTACAATTTTTAACTGAAAACACTAAAATCTTAACCATAATACATAAAACTTCTGCATACATGCAGTGGTAGTAGCAAAAATGTGCGTTGCCAAATTAAATTAAAAAGGGAACCTGTTTCATGTTTAATATAGCTTATAAAGGTTATAATATATATGAAGGTTCTTTAAAGTTAAAATTAGTTTTTATAGTATATTACTGCTTTTTAAAAATATTAAATTTAAATATATTATAAAATGCAGTTTCCTTACAGTATGTTTAAGTGCAGCATTTTTAATTTAACAGAATGGCGTCATAAAGTTAGTGCGAACCTAGTGGTAACTGTTGGAACAACGTGCGTTGGCAAGGATTGCTGTATATGATTAACATTGTAAAATCATGTAAATGCTCTGTCAGCAGCCACAGCATAATTTTACAGAAATGACAACACCATAATTAGTTGTCAAATACTTTCGGACAAATATAAAAAAATATTTCAACTTCGTAAGTGATTTCTTTCCTAAAAATTTGATAATTTTTGTGATTCTCCCCATGCTATAGAGGTATTGCCGTATCCTCGATGCAAAGAGCAAAATTTTCAGACGTCAGCGCCATCTCTTGGTCCTTTATGTCCTCTATACCAGTTAAATTTAATATGTCTTATTTTATTATTATTATTTCTGTAATATGATTGGTAGCCACTTTCTATCGAAGGACCGAACATGAGCCGAAGTACTTCCGAACATTCACGATGAAAATTCTGTTAAATTTTTCGGTCCGTATAAATTATAGCTCTTCTACACACGTTGCCCCTTACTATTATTAATTTATTTACTGAATAAATTAATTTAATGATCATTTAAAGGCACTTTTTGGGAAAACTGAGAATAGTAACATGCATGATGGTAGTTTGCTCTATATAAGCTGCAGCTCCTAAAAAATATATATTATATAATATATATATTTGCAATTTTGGAGAAGGTAAAAATACTAAAAATAGTACCCCGTTTGCGTCTCCCCGCCCACATTTTTTTTTTTTTTTTTAATTGGCTACGTGAATTTAATAAAAGAGAAAATTTATATGTCTCGAGTTGTATATAAATTAAATGCAAATTTTATGTTGACTAAAAAAATATTTTAATTTATAGTATTCTTTCACCTAATGAAATAAATTGACTATAAAAACATTAGTTTCCACATTTCTACAGTAAATTTATTATAATGTTATTACAACATCATTATAATCATTAGTGATACCCCATTTAATTTTTACCCTTCCTTATACAAGAAGTTTACGTTTTTAAGATTTTTTTTTATAGAACACTATTCTTTTCAGAAATACTAAAATAGAACTTTACTTCATTCATTTATTTTGCTTCCTTATTAATTAGTTACAAGTAATTTACCTGCTGCTGTGGTCTTTTTTTTTATTAATTAGTTAAGGAAATGCTTTAGATGAATACATTACATTTAATTTCCTTGTCATTACTTTGTAGTCAAAGAACATCTACAAAAAAATACATAAGTGATGAACAATTCCAAGGAATATAAAAATAAAATTAGATTCTAGTCTTTAAAGTATAAAAATTGGCACAAATATTGGTTTTTTCAACACCTTGGATAACAAAAAGTAGTTAAATATCAAGAAATTCTGTGAAAAATAGTTATATTCAAAGGTATGGTGACGAATACTAAAAAGCAGTTTATGTGATCAAACGTAATATATTTTTTTCTTTGAATGAATAAGGAATGAAAAAAATTCTTTTAAAATGCAAAAAAAAAATCATTACATTTTTTTATGCTTATATAAAATTAAACATTTTGAAAAATATAACATTTTGGTAGCGGATAGCCTTATGGCGGTTGCATGCCATGGTAAACTTCTTAAAGTCTTATGCATGTCACTACTTGTTTACGCTCTCCTACAAAGCCAAATTATAAGTACTGTACATTGAACTATAAACATAATTTAATTTCTTTCTCCTAATTAAGCCTGTATGAAATGTCACCAATTATATTAAATAAAATGCTTTATAATTTTCAAGTTTTTAGGAAGCATATTAAGACTTTGACGAATTAAAGTTAGGCTTTGAACATATTTAGGCATACAACTTGACATTTAAGGCTTTTGAAATTTCAATTTATCACGTGCATAAGGCTTTAGTCATATTACCAATTTAATAAGACATAATAATTGTGACATAATAATACTTAAAAGGCTATCAATTAACATTTTAAGACTTTGATCCCTTATAAAAATTATATAATATTATCACAGAATAAAATATATCACCCTATTAAAGTAATTACAAAAAAAAAAAAAAGACTGCATACAATTTTCTTATATAATCTTTAATCTATAACATCAAAGGATAAAAAAATACATACCTCTAATTATAAAAAGTACATAATAAAGAATTATAAAAGTTCCCTTTAATCTTTTCATTTTGTTATTAAATAAAGTCATATACTATTGTGAAAAAATCTTATAAGAAAACAAACAAAGATTTTTTTATATACTTTAGTAAAGAAAGATGAAACGCGTTTAGAAACAAAAAAAGAAGAAAATATTTTCAAAGAATAATTTTTTTTTCTTCTCTCTTCCTACTTCTAATAATCTCGGTAGTAATCTATCTTATGAAGAAGGTAGTTTATTAGTCTTTCTGTCAGTGTATAAATCTTGGTACTGAATATGACGTAATGATCGATTGAAGTGTGTACATGAAGTAAATTCAATACAAAAAAATAAATTTTTTGATTGGTCATGATAGCGAGAAAATTACAACAATTCAATTAATTTAATAATAAGAGTTAATTCACTTGAAAGAGTTTAAAAAAAAAATACTTTATAAAATTAGAAGTCTTCACTTTCTTGAAAATACAGCACAGTTTTAAATTAAAATTATATCTTTACAATTAAAAGTGAAGGTAGTTTTTGCTATTTTTCAACATGTAATTAAAATCGTAAAATATAAAATAAAATGCATTCTAAAAGCTACTGTATGAAGCTATAATAATAATAAAATAAAAAATACATCATGGCAACGAATGAAGTTGTTTATATATATATAAGGCAACTTCTTTGTCCAAAGCCTTAAAAGATCTGTCCAGAATTTTTCGAAAAAGGAAAAGCTATCAACCAATCAAAAAATTCGAAATCTTTGATTCACTTGGCTGAGTCAAGTCGCAGCTACTTTTTATTTTTTGAGCTTTCCCGATTCGAAATAGTTCTGGACAGCACTTTAATTAATAATGTTGTATCGGAGCTGGTTAGATTATACCATTTGACATTTGAATTAAATGTATCACTTGACATTATTAAGGAAGGCTTTGTTGCCGCCAATTACTTAACATTTTGAACAGTTTCTTTGGAAATTATAACCCTCTCAGATTTTCGTTACATGTATTGCTGTATTTTTTTCATATTGTATAAAAGTCTCATTAAAATGTTGCATTCGTTTTCAATTAAAAAAATGATACAATGAAATTCAAAACAGGATAATTGTACTTTCTTATATATAACGATTATATTAAATGGTATTTTTATGATAACAAATTATGATATGTACTGCAGCATTGTATTAAAATATTTTTTTATTTTCTGTATTTTGATGCAATGAACAAATCAATATATTTTATTATTTTTTAATTTATGTTCAAAATAATATTAGTATTTTTGTTTTTATTCTAGTGGTTTAAAATGTATCAATTAAAACAAAAGTATTTTACGTTTTCAAAATTCATATTAAAAGTTACAGTTTTTTATGTCATAAAACTTAATCTGATATGAAGTGTAACTGAAAAGAAGAAAAAAAATATATATAATAATATATTCTCTATATTTGAGAGAGACGAACGAAAAGCATCACAAACAAGAAGCTTTGTATTATTTCTCCTCAAAGCGTGCAACCAAGAGGGAAAATGTTCGTGTGTTTGTTTTTTTGTAATATTTTTCTACGTCATGTAGACTAATTAACGGTAAAAATTTTATTTTTCACAAACCCTTTTATAAGAATTTTCTCTCTATGTTTTTTTATATCATTGAAATGTCACTAAGTACACCCATAGTAATAAGTTTCTATAACACATTCTCTTTTGTTTAGAAAAAAAAATAATAATAATTTGAAATTTTGTGATTAACGAGAAAACAAGTGAATATTTAATGGAAATAAAACTAAACTAATTATAAAGAAGGTGTCAAAATACTTTGGTACAGAAAAAATATAGTAACTTTTGGACCTGGATGTACAGTATGTTGACGTATGCAGAAAGAAAGGATTTCATTTTTTTTTATATACCTTAGTTGATATGCATAATATTCAAAGTAGTATTGTAATATTTTCATTATAAAATGTCGCTCAGTGAGAAAAATGTTGCATAAAAATTAATGTGCACTTTTTAAAAAAAGAGAAAAAAGTGACATTGCAGTTGAGATGAATTACATTGTCACATATATTTACATATATATTTTATATTATTTAATATTATGCATTCCTACTATACATGCTACAGTCAAATTAATTTAAAATAACCGCCGGAAGTAGCCGGAAGTGAAATGTTTCTGTCCTTCCTATTCGCATTTAAAGTTTGAAATTTTGGCGACAGGTTTGTAAAAAGAGTACTAATATGCTTGCAAATTTTCAAGACTCAAACATGAACAAGATGATCAGAACTCTCTCACTTCCGGCTATTTCCGGTGGGATTGTTACATAAATTTGACTGTATGTGATGTATATCGAGTAAAAAATCAATTTAATTAACTACATTATATTGTGAATATATCTGCAATAATTTTTTTAAATTTCTAGTACTAATTATATTTAATTACATTAATTACAAAAGTTAACCATATATATAATACAAAATTTATATTATAATTATATAAAAATGGGATGAACCATCAGTACAGGGAACATAAAGATAAATTTTCTCTCGATTCTTATTTTATCATTATTATACTACGTATATTTACGAACATATATTTTTTTTTCTACTAAACAAATTTGAATTTGATTTTTTTTTTTTACACGTATATATTTATTTTTAGTTTATACCTTTACAAAACTTGACTTAAAATGCTAAAATGTTAACTTGATGACATTGTTTTTATGTATTTTTTTTTTTATAACTTTTAGTTCATCTTTATAAAATCTGTAAATGACAAAATATGTTTTGAACTCTTTTCAACATATAATAAAAAATATAATTAAGTAGTTAATTAGATTTTTACTTACATACTTGTATAAGTTACCACATGAGTTGTTGTAACTAACAAAAAAATCTTTATAGTGTATGAAAATTTTCTAAGTACTCTATGTTTTCCTAGTTGCATAGTAAGTCAAATTAATGAGCAAATAATAAAAAAAAAATCTGCACTTCATTTTAAAAGAAAACTTTTGAAAGTGCTGAAACCATGCAAAACCATCTTTTCATGTCACTGGTAGAGCGAGGGAAAAAAAAAAGTCAGTACAGTAATTAAAACTTTATGCACACTAATTTCATGAAACTTGTAGTTTATGTTTTTTTTTATGAAAATTTTACACTGAAAGTAAGCATGAATGCTTTCATATAGATTAATATGTTTTTTTTTTTTTTTTTTTTTCCTATGTATAATATACTTCTTTTGTAAAAATTGTAGAAAAATGTTGAATATTTTAGGTTTTTATTTTTAGAAAAATAAAATTATACAAATATATAGGGTAAAAAATAGTTAAAGGCAGTAATTATGTTTTTTATGTATGCTACTGTACGTTTAAGTGTATTTTAAAAAGAAAAACGTTAACATAAATTTTGACTGAAGATAAACAAATTTTGTATTGCTTGTAAAGTTTAAGTATAATTATAACAAAAACAGTTTCCAATTATTAGAATAGTCTAATGTCGTCCATTTTTTCAAGGTTAAGCAATGCAAAATGCAAGCACGTGTATCATCATTGTTTTGTTACTTTGTTTATAAGAAAAATATGACAAATTTTACATTAAACCTCCAAGAGTTTGGAAAACTTATAGATGGGTAACATCAGTTTTACATAGGTCACTTCCATTTGAACCAGCAGACACCATTATGCTCGTAGCCCCTGAATATTAGGCCAACCGTTCTACTTCATTTGCTCGAGGCATTGAGGTGGCGAGTACAGACAATGAATGCACAGCGATTAGCCTACATTTTTATCTGCAGGAGCAATGGAGGTCGATTTAAATGAAATCGAAGAACTTTTATTTCTATAAAGGAAGATGTATACAATTAATAGTATACAGTACACTTTTTTTCTCACCTCTGAAGTCTGATTAATTGCAGAGAAAGAAAGTTTTGCTTTGGTTTATAAAAAATATATAATATAGAACCATAAAAATATGTACCTAAAATTGTAAAGCAGAAGAAATTTACAAAAGTACTTATATTATATATACAGAAGAAGAATATAATATAGATGTTGTTCCTAAATCGTCATTTCAGAATAAAAGGACCCTATGCATATAAACCACGAAGTTTTGATGCGAATATAGACTTTATATATTGTACTTGTAGTGTAATTGTTTCTAATCAAGGTGGGTAAAGTTACCTCTACCTTTACCCACCTTGTTTCTAATAAAATTTTAAGACGCATATTTGTAACGTTTCCGTAGCAATAAAAATAACTTTGCATATTTTTAAAAAGGATGTGCGATTTTCATTTCAATAATTGTTTACTTGTATACGCTCGTTGTCATCTTTTGAGATCTACGGACGTTGCAACGAAATTCATCCATTTTTTATAATATCGCTACTTTGCTTGCAATATGATGCATAATTAATATAATTATAACTGCAATAGAATGATGGATAACCTGCATTTTTTTATTGTATACTTAGATAGAGGGATTAAATTTATTTAAGATTTTTTTGAACCCTCTAACACCTTTAAAAAAAAACGTGCTGCAAATAACTGTAACGCAACTAATTTAATAATGCGTACGTTTTAGAGGGTTTAAAAAAGAGTTTAGATGTGTTAGAGGATTTCAAAAAATCTTAAAAAAAAATATATACATACCTAATATAACTCGACGTCTTCTATCTTCTATTCAGATATGCATAATAAGAATTTGTTGTATAAATACTCATCATATGATAACTGATAGAGTATCTGTACAAAGAGCATAATATCAAAACAAGGAAAAACAAGGATTCATGATGAAATCAGGTTGCCACGTGTGTCTCTGACACGTGCAGTTCGCTCGGCTAAGGTCTCTCGTTTCCATGACTAAAGAATTGAACACGTTCTCGTGTTATCGCCTCCAGACGGGAGTCGAGTGACCGCAAAACGTGGTGGCTGCTGATTTATCCTGATGTTATTATGTTACTGAACGGCGAACCAATCAGTACTTTTGCCTCTAGTATGTCTGAACTTCACCATTAATTTGAAACACTGCATGCACTTTTTAATAAAAACTATTTTCTTTTGAAAATTGATCATTGCAAATGTTGTTCCTCGTCCGAGCTATCTGCTATCACGATCTCGTGTGCAATACAATGCAATATGCTGTACAGCAAAACAGACCAGCTAAATAATAATAATAATAATAATAACCTATCTGCTATATCAGGTGAGCGCAATTAATTAAGATCTGTATAGGTGTAAAATAAAGTTCATTCTTGCGTTTACCTGATTAAGCAGATAACTCATTATTGCAAACGGGAGAGCATAGTAGCAGAAAGCTCATAATTGCAGACGAAGGGCGATGTCTTGTTTTGCTTCTATTTGACCCTCTCATTATATAATTACTGATTGTAAGTTATACGGCTCTCAGAGCTTTAAGATGCAGTTTTCCCTTTGCAGTTTTGGCATGTATACTCATTTAATATAGAATTTTAACGGAAACCAAAGCAGATATATGTTATAGATAAGACTTGGTCATCGTTTTATTTATTTTTTAGGCGGTGTTATTTAATTTGAAGTATAGATAAAAACAAGAGTTATCCAGATAGGCTTATTCATATACAGGTTTCTTTTTAACCATTAATTTAGGCTGACATGTGATTAGAGAGAAACTGAATCTTCCTTCGAGAATCAACCCTTTTAATAATGTCTTATGGAATTCGTCACCTTTTCGTTAAAAAGTTCTTTATTTGAAATAATTAAAGTTAACTGTTTTTACGTCAGACTTCTAATATATTGAAACAAATAGAGCGTTCAACTTATATTATTACCACAAGCCTACTCAACGCAAAGAACAAGGGGTGTAACTTGTATAATTATATTTTTATGCATTTTAACAAAAAAACTTCCCTTAAGGCGGATTCAGATGGCGACAACGGCGACGCGACGCGATTTTGTCACACATGCTGTGAAATCCTATGCGGCGAGCGAATTCGCCAGGTTGCGGCAGCGAAATCGCGTTAATTGCGATGCTCTTTTTTTAATCGTCAAATATGGCCGCCAGTAGATATCACAGCAAGTGCGCATTAATTCGCATCGCGTCGCAGGCTGGTAATCGCCATGTGAATCCGCCTTTACATTTTAATGATCTTCAAATGATTTATTTGATGATAAAAATTATATTTATTTTTTTTATTTTACTACTAATAAAAGTAACACTTATTATTATTTTTTTCTAATTAAATGAGTGTAATACACGAGTGATGTATTTTTTTTTATATCACGTTTCATCGCTCACATCATAGAACGTGGTCACGCACGGTGAAAGTGCAGTATTGCGTGCCAAGAAGTGCATGATGCAGCTGGTGCAACTAAGAGACATCGCCCTCTGCATTCCCTCATGCATTTTATAGCTTAGAAAAAAAAAGATAACCATCATCACATGGTTAGATCTTAACTCTTTTTATATATGTATATAGATAATTACTAATTTTATATAAAGTTATAATTACAATTATATTGTTTTATATGTAAATGACATCATGTTGTGTTGGTCATTATCATTGTTATATCAAAATTAGAAGATCTTAGTAATTTGTCAAAAAGATACTAATTAGAGAAAAACAAATAATTCCATAAAAAGTATAAGTTTTTCTTCAATAAAAAATGAAATTTATCTGTCAAGAGCTTATGTTATGCAAATGTTGTTCTTTCTAATTTTATATTAGTTGCAGTTATTATGTGTATAAAATATAATATATAATAAATTTAATTATGTTAGAAATTCTCATATATTAATAAAATTATTCAGATTATGATACTAATGAGGGTATTTTTTTTTTTTTCTAAAATTAAAAATTCAACATTTTTAGATAACATAAAGAACTATGCAAATATTTCTAATTTTTATTATAATTTTATAATTTCAAACATGAAATAGCCAATTACCTATTATTATGATGGATTAGTTAATTAAACTATCTTTAAAAAAAATAATTATTTTTAATTATATATTGAACTATTTTTTTCCCATTACTTTTCAGTTTATTTTCTAATATTTACAGTGAGTTTAAATAAATAAACTCTCTGATAGTTATCTTTAAATTATATATTTAACCATAAAATATATATATGCAAATAAATTAAAATTGATGAAAACTTCAACAGATGGTACTTATTTATACATTAGATTTTCATCTCTCTTTACATACCTACAGTAAAATGTAACGTGCAAGCATGCAAATGCATGTCTACTAGTTGTGGTAGTGCAAGTTGCATGTAGGTCATTTCAAGTGAGCAAATGTGTTCACCAACATAATGACCTCTGAATGACCTTTCTCATGGTGCAACAATTCTAATCTAATCTTCTTACAACTTTTACTGCACTTTGTGATATAACAGGAAAAATATATATAACAATATAATAAAAAGAAACTAGAGTATTGTTAATAAATAAAAAGACTTCAACATAAAATAGTTTATATACAAGTCATATAAGATAAAAAATGTATATATAAGAATGTAATTTCCACGTGCAGGTGTTGGCCTAATTATATGATGGTAAAATTGATGTTTTTTTATCATTAATTTTTTCATTTTATGTTTTACAAATTAAAAATGTTGAAATACAAATAATCAAACTACATTACATCAAGGTTTTAGTATACAAATTTCAAATATTTTATATATTTTCTTTTGCTGGTATAGATATTTATAAATATACACCTATATTAAATAAATTTTGTGTGCAAAGGGTATTCATATTAAATATTAAATTTTTAGTTCACTTTTTTTACTTTTACCTTTGCCGGTGTTCAATGTAGTTCTTCCGTAATCGCAGAATATTACATACAAAAAGGATTGCATCAAACACCGGCACAGGTAAAAGTCCGAAAAATGAATTAAAAATATTTAATACCTATACCTATATTAAATGTTGCTATAAAAATAATATTTTAATTTGTAAATATTAAAGCTGGTTAAAACAAATCAATTACAATTTCATAATAATTTCATATATTAAATATTAGAAAATTTGTATATTTTTTATCGAGACTTGAAGTAAAAAATAATTACAATTGCATACAAAAGTTATTGCGCATTGCTTGTTTCTTCTTCTGTATTTTCCTCACATTATTACTATGCTAAATGTATTATGTTGTCTATAGACGTGTTAATATAACATATAAATTATTAATTGAGAACAGCGCATTGCAGTGACGATGCACTCAACACAGAAATAAGAAGTAAAAAATATCTTCGTTCTGTAAAGCTAAATCTTTAATACATTGTACTATATACACAATATATTGCAGTTTAGAGCATCAAACATTAATAATTTATTTATTTTTACTTCAAACAATTTTAAAAACTGTTTCGATCAGACCACAATTTTCTGTAAATAAAAAAAAATCCGTTCGTAAAATTTTAATATAGTTTAGTTTTTCTGCATTCGATTTCTTAATGTACTCGGGCATCTCGATACAGTGCATTAAATGTCCCTTGGGAATGGAGCTGAATTTGCGGTGTTCCCCGCACCGTCCTATCCAAACCTAAAATAGAAAAAAAAAAAAAAAAAAAAAAATCGATTTTTTTTTTTTTTTTTTTTTTTCAGTAAAGACATTTTTTTAAAAAAAATAAGCTCTTAATTCATCATCAAAATATCCCTAAATGTGGGGGATTAGGAGATGATTTAAAATTATTAGCTTTTATAGTTACGGAGAAAAAATTCAAATTTTCTAATACGACGGTGGCTTATGGAGAAAATTTTCATGCCGGGAAACACTTGAAGCCTCTATTGAGAACAGACTAAGTAGACTATAGTGCTAAACTACAAACTAATTACCTAATAAATTATAGAATAAACAATTGTAATCAGAATTATTTCATTAAATCTTTAAAAAATGTAACTCGATTCTATTTTATAGTAAGACAGATTTTGAGTCATTTTCTATATTAATTATCTTTTCAGGTATATTTTATAAATAAATAATTGCTAATATGTAATAATACAAAATTTTATATATCTAAAGAAATTTCTATACAAGCACTATAGACAGAAATATTATATTTATATACATGTTGGCACAATACTCAATGCAATTACGCATATCAATGGCAAGGGCATACACTCACTTAGGGCACTGACACTTCATAGTGTCAAGTTGAACGTACTACTATATATTTTATAATTAAATACATTTTAAATAACATGTAAATATAACATAAAGTAAGGTTATTTAATTTTGAAATTGATATTAAGTTGACACTTGTACTTCGTGGTGTCAAATTGAATGTTCTACTATATATTTCATAATTATATAACTACTATATTATATAAATATCATAAAAGAGAATGGAGCATTTAATTTTGAAATTGATATTAAGTGTACCCACGCGCTGGCTTTGAGCCACAACTTATATAGCTAACAACAATGCATGCTTAATTTTCATAAGCATAACAATTAACACTACAAGGTAGGATAACAATATACAATGACAATTAATTTATGACAATTTTAATGTGATACATTTAAATTATACATCATGGCTATAGAAGTTATTAATTGTATGCTGAACGTAAGGAAATGTTTCTACATTATGCTTTTTAGCAATACATAATAATATGATTCTCATATCTTTCTCTCTCCTACCTGATTCTAATACCCTATTAAAATTGTGTTAGATAGCCATTATTCCCATAATATCAATAAAAATAAAGAAAAATACCTTAAGTAACTATAAAATATCAATTTTGTTTGAACCCAGGACTCTATTTTTACGCTTAATAATCATACAAAATATATAAATTAAATTTTCTGAGTGATTTTTTTTTTAGAAATCCAAGATATAAATTTCAAAGTTTTTCTTTTTAAAAAATCTAACAAAAGACTAATATTTCTATGACAACAATATAACTTCAACATAAAAGTTACAGTTGTATGAATGTCACCATCTTGTTATGAAAGTTTTATTTGCATTCAAATATATATTGTTACCAGAAAGAATTATAAAAATACAAGATGTGTCATTATTTTTATTTTTGTATACGTTTATTACAGATTTACAGATCATTAAAAACTCCAGTTTACAAGCCATTCCTCAAGAAATTTCATCAATTGTTATATATATTGTTAGGTATTAATACTTTCAATTTTTATACTACATGTTTTCATTCCCAATAAATAATGGGGAATTCTCTTACAACTCAAATTTTAATTTAACTACTATATTATGATAGGGTACATATTAAAAATAAGTTTGACATAAGTTTCAACTTTTTAAACTCAAATTTGGGGACTCTGAAGGGATTATTAGAATAGGGGCAAAGTATGCAACCCGCGCGCAAACCTGAAAATTGTGACGTAGAAACTCCCTAGTTAACACACAACAACTGCCTGATATCATAATTTGAGCGTCAAGGAGTGATTGGCTATAAATTTTAGTAACACGATCGAAATCAGCGGGTTTTTCTACCCTAGTATCAATAGTTTTGTCTTCAATACCAGTTTATTTTAAGAGTGATAATCGAAAATATAAATTTATTGCAGGAAAATTTCGCCTGCTAGGCAGTTTCTACGTCACGTTTTGGCGCTAAAAGAAGGAAGATTTTTAAAAAATTCCCATGTCTCCAATTTTGAAGATTGAAACTTTTTTGTTTTGGGACATTTAATTTCAAGGCATAGAGCATCTGAAAAAAAATTAAAATAAATGTAGGAGAATTCCCCATTGTTAAAATTTATTATAAATTTGTATTTTAAACAATGTAACTTTTATACTGGCTCAATAACTCAATAGATGTATTTCTTTACTCCGTTTTTTGTATGCTTTTTTTTGGCATTTTAAACATCATTTACGCAGGAAATTCATTTTTTTTTTTTTTTTTTTTTTTTTTACTTTCAAGTTATACAAGACACACATATAGGTGGTCGTCTTGTAATCATGTTATAACAAATAACGCAGTAAGGGCCAAACATTACATTCACATCATGAAAGAACAATATATATAGTAAAATAATCATCTTTGAATCCCTTACATCCTTAAGAAGCTTTTTTTTTGTCATGTTTATGTTTTTATTTGTTTATAATATAATAAGTCAATTATTTTTAAACATGAAAATTGCATCGATTTGATAAAATATATTTGAAGTTACATCAAATAAAAATTGAATAATTCTATACAATTGGCGGTAATATAATTATTTATTATTATTATTTATTTTGTGTGTAAAGTCCACATGGCCATATATCGAGATCATATTGCTTACATTTAATTAAAATGTTTAATTTATTAAAATTTTAACTAAAATTTTACTCAAATTATCATTAAAATTATGAGTTTTTATATTCAAAATTGCATTAATTAATTATGCAATATGGTATAATGTAAAAAAAAAATCAAAATTTGCAATGCATAAATTGAAGTCGAAAACTTCTACTACTAAAAAACACTCCAGGCTATTTATTTTAATCCAACTGACATGTCTATGCGGAAAGAACCCACAATATTTTCACTGCGTAGGTTGACATTTGTACCGCAGGCACACGTGTCCTTTATATAATCTGTTTACCATATATCTCTTCTTTTGTAGGGTTAAAAAACAGTCTAAATAAATTCGGATGAATGATTTTTGTTAAAAATTTCTCTCTAAAAGATAACTCAACAAGAAAAAAAAAATATTCGTATCAAAAAAGAAAATTTCTACAAAATTAACTCAATCATTGTAATTCTTATTATCTAACTTTTTTTTTATTAAAATAAATTTATTTTATTATATTATTTATTAAAATCTATCTTATAAATTCCACAAATACCTTAGAGAGCATAAATTTTTAATCTAGAAATTTTTGGTTCCAAAATTTGGATCACAAAATTAAATAATATATAAAATACTTCAGATTTTTAGAATCAAATCAGAGCAAAATCTTTTGTGAATGTCTTTTTGCAAGTCTTTCGGATGACTTGTATGAAAATTCATTAAATGCAGTTAACAACATAACATTTTTTTATTATAAATTAAAAAAAAAAACTGACTTATTTTTTTTTCAGGTTTTTTCGTTGCAACAACCGACAATGGAGTTAGCTTCTGCAATGTATGATTATTCATAATCAAGGTAAGTCGCATAAAATTACATGCATGAGAATATCGATGTTTTGTTATACAACATACGTTTAATACTTTAGGACAACGAATCAGAGAGCTTTACTATCCTTTACAGAACCATTTACAAGCAGTCTAAATTTTATATATAAAGGTGAATTCACATGGCGATTTTTATCATGCGACGCGAATAATGCGCACTTGCTGTAACATCCATTGGTGGCCATATTTGGCGATTTAAAGAAAAAGAGCATCGTAATTAACGCGATTCCGGGCGAATTCGCCGCCGCATAGGATTTCACAACTTTTACGTCAAAATCGCGTCGCATCGCCGTTGTCGCCATCTGAATCCGCCTTTAGCTCACAATTTTTTCATTTGAAATGCTTTGTAGATGCTCAGTACTTGGATGCATGACTAATTATGACTTATTTTCAAAAATGGAACATGAAGTAAATGCTCTCTTGTATGAACTAGCTAATTAGTATCATGCAAATCCAATTTTTCTAAATCACCTTCTCTTTGAGCTAAAAACCAGCAGTTGTGAAAAATTTCTTTACACAGAAAACTACATTTTTTTAAAAAATTTGTCAAGCTGCATCCTAAAAATAATGAGTGGTATGCACAGTTCACTTAACATGCAAGTTGAAACACAAACGTTGTACAAGAAGACTACACATACAAAGCCCTTCTGTATAGAAAAATAAACAGCGGGCACACCTGCGGTAACTGCGTGAGGTCTAGACTTCGCACTCCATTTACCTTTTCAACAAAAGCACTTTGTTGTGTACCAAATACAAACAATATCATTAAAAATGTCGTACATCATTTACATTGTTATAGTCTAGCCGATAAATTTGTAAACTTTTTACGTATATAATAAATTTCAATTGTAGTTAAATTTATAAAAATATTATATGAAAGTTACAAAAAATAATATTGTGAAAAACATTTTTTTTAAATTTATTTTAACAACAACAGAATGGCTTATTTAAAAATATGATGTCGAGATCAAGATGGGAGTATTATACGTTTCTATTTGCATATTTATTAATCGATTAAAGTATATAAGTGATTGTTGATTTGGTAATAAGTAATAAACTCATGGGCATCCGTTCCACAAGTATACCTTTTTTTTTTTTTTTTTTTTTTTTTTTTTAGAGTTGACTTCTGTGAAGAAAGGAACGTGGAAACTTCATTCAAGATCGATTCAAGATCGACAACATTGCCTCCCGAATGTATACTGTATACATAATAATATTAATAATATATTGTCTCTCGTCCAGAATAATGAGCCTACTAGTAGCTACTGCTGTGTTTAATAATGATCTGCTCAGCTGAGTGCAATTATGAACTTACAGGCAAAGTAGATAGCTTGATCGTAGTAGGCAGATAGCTCATTATTTTGGACGAGGAACAATTTACATATATTATATATAGAGTATGTCAATGTATACAAATTATAAATGTTACAACTGTTACCAAGCAAGAAACAAAGTTCAGGGTAATATTATTTTTGGGACATTGTTTTTAATTACAAACGAATTTAGTGTCAAGGTCTTTGCAATTTTACCTAATATCAACTTTACTTTATTTAATAAGTAACTTGTAATTAAATCAAAGTTTTAATATTTTAATAAGCTAAAATTTGAATTTAAGTTATGAAGAAAATCAATTATGAATATTAACATTTATCGCATCAAGCAAGCAATTTAGTAAATGCATTCTCTGGCATAAACTTACATGGTGGTGCCAAGGTATTGCGACACTACAGACAGACAAGGTGGAGCTCATTCAGATTTAGAGTGCTGGCTATTTATGTGACTAAAGGTAGTAATTTATTAATCTGCACTTTCAAGTCCTATTTGTTTTACATTTTTTTTTTTTTAATTTTATTCGATTAATTTTGTTTGAAAATTGAAAGTATATATATATTATGTTAAACGATCGTCGATCAACATTTTTTTGTCTTTAATTAGTTAAACAAAAATTACTCGAGGTTTTGTGAATCCGAATCGTTATCAAATGGTCCTAGGTTCGATCCCAGGTACCCCCAGACTGTATACATAGCTGGTAGATATAGAGCATCACTCGTGCCAACTTTACCAAGAGTGCTTAGGTGCCTAGATAATTTAATTAATTACGACCTATTTTCAAAAACGGCACCATGCATATATACAAGAGGTTATTGATGAAAAAGTATCCTACATCGACCATCCTGAACGAAGTTTCCATGGTTCCCTTAATCGCACCAAGACAAATACTGGGACTGGGACAGATTACTATGATCACCCTGGTTCAGAAGGGGCTTAAAAAATCTAAAGCAATGTCAAGTCGGGTCCATGAAGAGTCGGGATGTTAAAGCATAATGTTATTTAATACCAGTTAGAATCTCTTTGAATTCAGATAACAAAAATATCAATTAGTGAAGCGTTGAAACATATTTTAAGTCATGAATTACCAAGCTATCTTTTCAGATATGAATTAATTCACAATAATTTATTGTGTTTTTCTTATGACCATAATACAGAAAATATTTCAAATGAATTAAAATTCATAATAATATACTAATATAGAATTACGTCATTTTTCAATTATCAAAATTATACATCATTAGCTTAACGTATGTGATAAATAAGCTATATTAAACATTAAAGGTTAGTTTTGAACAGTAATGTATGCTCTTTTGAGCTTTATCGTAATGTATTCCGTTAGTAAAAAAAAATCGCAGTACCATCTTTTATATCTACTGAGATTTATTTTTACGACGGTGTTGAAATTTGTCGCGTTGAAGATCACATGATGTAAGCGGCTGTCATCTCACCTTTTACAAATGGACGTGTCAGTGAAAAAGTGTCACCTCACGTGCGAATTTCAACTTTACGTACTGATGACATAAAGGTCTATTTTGAGAATTTAGAGACATACGATCTTACATTATGATTAATGTCACATTTTAGTTTTTTTATAGGGAAATTAACGATGTAATTTATCTTTTTTATTTACAACAAAAATGTATATTTTTTTTTATTTAAAATGAATTTTTAAATTTAATATATCATGTAACAAACAAATTATTATAATTTCTGCATAAAATATAAAAAATATTATCGTATTATTTGTAATTCGATGTAAAAATATTAAAAACAAAATTTACATTTTCTCAAAATTCTACATTAAATATAGATATCTCAATTAAATTTTTTTTTTTTTACTTTAAAATGTCACAACTATTTTGAAAGAACTTTTTTAAAGACCTCTAACTGTTTGTAATTTGTTAGAGACTCAACAAAAAATATTTCAAAGTACTTAAAATATTGGTACACAACATTTTGCAACTTTCCTAATAAACAAAAAACTACCGTCCATGCGTAAGTAATGTCTCATTTACCCCCCGACACACACGGGGGCCAGACTGAGCGTGTCATAAGGTGACGCACAAAGTAACATGCCGCGGTTAGCAGTGCTTTAATGAAACACTTTGAATCCATCACCACGACTAGGTACTTGATTTACTAAGGTATAAAGGTGGATTTTCATGGGCGGCAACGACGACGTGATGCAATTTGACGTCGTAAAAGCTAGGAAATCGTATGCGGCGGCGAATTCACCAGTAATCGCGTTAATTACGATGCTCTTTTTTATTTTAATCGCCAAATATGGCCGCCAATGGATGTTACAGCAAGTGCGCTTTATTCACGTCGCGTCGCAGGCTGGAAATCACTCATGAAAATCCACCTTTTGAGTCACTCGTGATGTCGTACATACGATTATGTACATGTTACTATTAATTTATTGATAGTAAATATAATTTGAGTCGCCGCGGATCAAAAGGGGTTATACATAAAAGCTCATCTGGGATTGAATTATTTGAGCCTTGGTTACATGAAAAATAATTTTTTCTGGTCACTTTTGAACCTGGATTTGGAAAGATAGGCACTTTGTCTTTCCAAATTCAGGTTCAAAAGTGATCAGAAAAAAAATATATTATTGATACAGCTGAGCCAGAGGGCTATGATATTTCTTATATTTTATGCAGAAATGATAGTTAATTTGTTTGTTATGTGATTTCACCAGAGGGCTATGAGCTAAAGTTTAAAAATTCAATCCCAGTTGGCTTGGATATAACCCCCTTTTGATCCACGGAGCATTGGTAATATTTTTACTGCGAATAAATTAATATTTAACTATCGTATTTATTTTCACATTAATTATGAATAATGATGAGCTGTTTAGAATAATTTGCAACACAAATGATATTTCAAACGATGTTCTTGACATGTGTAATTATTGTACTAAATGTCATGCAGTGTTATTACACAGTATAACATTGAATATTATTAATAAACATAAATTTTGAGGCTAAATTTGGTGCTCTTCCCAGTACCTTTAACTATATACCAAATTTATAAATCTGCTGCATCTATTTGTATTGTAGAGCTGTTATGTTGGTCAACATGGCAAATCAGGTAGGAATATATAGGGCGCAATCCAAGAAGAGAGTTATCCAGGTTTTAAACTAACCACATTTAGTGTCATTTAATTATGCTGGTGCTAACTGCGGTTAGTGAGAAAGCTGGATAACTTTCTGGATAACTCTTACAATCCCCCCAATCAATATTTTGATTGTCTCGATCAGTTAAAATAGTAAATAAAATATTTATTCGTTCTAAGACGTAAAACGTATTATATTCTTAATATAATTTTGATATAGTTATAAATGCAATAATAATATTTGCCATATAATAATAATAATAATATACAGTTAAAAAATGCAAGATTTTATTACTCTCTATATATAGGATGCAATGTTCCTTTCAGAATAAATACGATCTTCGTAAATATATTTTTATTTTCATAAATATAGCTAAATACTTTAAAAATATTGTATCTATATGCACATTTAAAACATCCATTAACTATTGCAATGATAACACACAAAAGTTTATTTTTATTTTGGAAAATATTACATCGTTACATGTAATGGTAGAAATATGAACCCAAGTTTAAATGACTTTAGTACCAAAATTCATCTGGATAAATAAATAGGAATAAAAAATATACCATATTTATATATAAAAAGGGACGCTTAAGAATAATTATAGTAATTAAAATCTCACAAAACATTATTACAATCTGTTACTTTAAAATCACGATACGACCTTAAATATTTTACGTACCAAGTTTAAGTATGACTGTTGCAACAACGCTTGTGATACACGCGTCTCTATGTAGTTACATTCTATCTCCCGCCTGCTTACTTGTCTCTCGTGCTAATTTAAATATAGACCGCCATGCTGCTCCCGATGTGTCATCAACGTGACGTCATCGCTGCATCCTGCACCTGTCTTATTTGTACCTTACCACGTTATATATACAAACATGCTGCAAGTTAGAATTTGTGTGGAACTGATTTCGCAATTTTTATTTAACATACAATTTTTAGTTTCATTTTAGTATATATATAGAGATGGAATTACTTAAACAAATATCGTTTTTTTTTTTGTTTTTTTTTAGGGGAAAATGCATGCAGTTTAATTGTCCATCTTCCGGAATAATGAGCTATCTGTCTACCATGATCTCGTTGCAATAATGAGCTATTTGCTATTTTAGGTGAGCGCAAAAATGAGCTTTATTTTATACCGATTTACAGCTCATAATTATTGCGCTCACCTGAAATAACAGATAGCTCATTATTCCAGACGAGTGGCAAAATATCTTAACTGCACATACAACTAACTTACTTCAGTAAAATCTTTTTTATTTTTTTCTGTGTATATAAAAAAATATTCAAAACAGGAGTATTAGAAATAATTAGCAATAAACGTGATTTTCAATATTCAGGTATAGTTACTATAAATTATGACATGTACAAATATCACCTTCAAAATTAACGTTAGTCAATCTCAAATACAATACTATATAATTGTCGACCAACCTTAGACAGGTTTTCATGGTTCTCTCAGTTACAAATAGTCAAATTTAATACTGGGATGAACTGCTATAGGCAATAGCTAGTCTTGTTCAGAACGGACCTACAAAATCTTAAGCAATGTCTCGTGCACGAAACACTGTGAAATTAAAAAGTATAAAATAATTATAATGTTCAATGACCAACAAAGCTCCATGAAGAAAAAGAAGTATGTAATATAGTACTTTTTATTTTTACATTTATTTCCGATTGAAATTTAAAATTATTAAGGGGCATTCACAAAGTCTTAAGGCCACATTTAAGGCTCGAAAATTTAAGACCAGAAATTTTGGGTCTAAAAAACAGGTCTAAAATCAAGCTTTAATTATCGAGCCTTAAATGTGGCCTTAAGGCTTTGTGAATGCCCCTAATTAGTAAAGCTTACTAACAAAATTTCAATTTATATAAAAAAAAATAAAAAATAAAAATGTATGCAAAATTTAGAATTATTAATCGCACTTGCAAAGCTATATAAAAAAAATCGTTGCACTTGCTAAAAAGGAGGGAATAGAAAGAAGCTACAAAGAAATTAATTTCATGTTTAGTTTAAAGAATTATTCATATTTTAATAATTTATAGTGTTTACAGAATGTATAAGTACAAGAAAATATTATTTATTTATACAAAAAACACGTACAAGATGAGTCTTGTAAATCGTTCTTTCTCTACCTAATTAAAATATAAAATATTCTACTTGTTTTTATTAAAATTACCTGCTCTAATAACTTCACATTTTTTTTTGTAAAATGTTAAATATTTGTAATATTATACTTTATAGAAATATACTTCAATATTTAATGTTTTTCATACAATATGCAGTGAACTCATTTGTTTTTTTAATGTGTACTTAATAAAGTATTGCATACATTGTATATAGAAAATTAATATTATAATATGCTATATTTTCTTAGTAACAAAAAAATGTTAAAAAAAACATTAATTTTTAATATACTTTAATGAATTGCCATCAGCAAAATTAAATTCTCGAGTGCATTAAATAAGTATGTATTAAAAAAACTGTTTTCTTATGGAAGAAAATGCAATTTATGTAATACACAGTTAAATCTCTTAACTGCATGTGTAAATAACTCACTTCATTAGTACTGTACTGTATTTACTTGCATTATATGTAGAGTATTTATAAGAGAGAGAAAGAGAATGTCTAGAAACTTTTAGCAGAGGGTATACAGTTTGCTTATTTTGAAAATTTTACATCATTGGATATATTTTAGAAATTTTTGGATATATTTTGTAATAATTCTTTCTTTTCGTCGTACCTTGATTGCATTTAACACTTTCTTGACTTGCTCACTCTATGACCCTTCTGCTAGGAATTTTTTAACTGTGATCACCATAATTCATTGATTTAAAATTTTCAAAATCATTAAAATGAATGTTCCTTCGTACAAGTTAAGGGGAAGGTAACATGTAATTTCAGCAATTTTGTGTGTCTGCTAAGGTTTACATGTTAATCAAATTAGACTACGTCAATCAGCTGATATACTTGTTATACGATTGATTGGTTGGTATTTTGGGGCAATTGACCAACCAATCAATTATATAACATGTATATCAGCTGATTGACGTAGTCTAATTTGATTAATATGTAAACCTTAGCAGACACACAAAATTGATGAAATTTGTTTGAGCGACAGATTTTATAATGTACCTTAGAGCCACAAAAAAAAAAAAAAAAAAAAAAATCAAAACAATTATTCTAGCTGATTTTTTTTTTGTTTTGTTTTTTTTTTTTTTTTGTTTATTTATTTATTTTTTTTTTAATTTTTAGGATATAGGGCTTTCCCATGGAGAGCTGAACTAAAAATGAATTTAAAAAAATCGGTTCTATTTTTTTTTTTTTTTTTTTTTTTTTTCTGTGGCTCTTCGGTATCTGTCCCTCAAAAAATGTTCAGAATTTTTGTGCATGTGTCTGCTGTCTGCTAAGGTTTACATGTTAATCAAATGGGACTACGTCAATCAGTTGATCCATGTTAACCTTAAGCTACCAAATTGACCAATGTTAAAAGGCTTAGCCAATCAGATTCAAGTATTTCAGGACCCATCGTACCGCGAAGTTTCAAATGCACCCATCATGCAATGCTATTTTTAAAATTTCACCGTGAAAGAAAAATATAAAATAAAAAATGACGCATGAATTTTACGCGTGTCTTAACCTGGAGAAAGGAACGTTTTGAGTACAGTCTTAGTTAGATACGCTATTGCCATCTATATCTCAAGCAATATTAATATTCACCAAGAAAAAAAGCTCTCTCAAGGTCCTCGGCATGATTAGAAGATCATGCAGCCGTGAATTTTCAGCTAAAACTGTACGTTCTTTGTATGTTTCTCTTGTCAGGCCTATTATTGAATATGCCTCTGTGGTATGGTCACCTCATCATAAAGACAAAATTGATCGAGTTGAGGGCATACAGAGGAATTTTCTAAGGTTGTGGTGTTATAAGAAGAATGTTGTATTTAGCAAGAAAAATTATATCGCGTTGTGTCGTGACGCGGGCCTGCATTCTTTGCAATCTAGGCGTGACATAAGTGATTTAATATTTATGCATAAAGTTCTAAATAATAGTGTAAATTCATCAAAAATTTTGCAATTGTTCTTTTTAAATGCTCCACCTCGTTTAACTCGTCATACTGTGCTCTTCAAGCCTCCTAGGGGGCGTGTTGATGCCTCAAAGTTTGCTTTTTGTACGAGAGTGCAAAATTATTACAACAAATTTGTTGTTGAACATCAAGATGTGGATATATTTGACTCCTCCTTATGTCACTTCCGGACTCAAGTTATGAGTGCTCTGTTTTAATGCTATTAATGCAGGATTTATTTTCATTTTTGTTTTATTTTTTGTGTATTTCACTTATGTTTAATAAGTATTTGCTTTGTTTTAGTGTATGGTTGACTTATTGTATTTAGTGCCTTGGTTATGTAACCGTTGCTAAATAAATATTAATTTGAATTTGAATTTGAAATTTCATGAAAAAAAAATGAACTTGTTCTTGTATAAAACTGCAATCTGATATCATTTTTAAGTGTATGTTATGTATGTTATATAAAAAAATAATTAATTACAATGCCAAAGTTAAATATAAAATAAACTAAATGCACATGATGATAAAAAAATAGTATTTTTTTTTTTTTTTTTTTTTGCATGTCTGTCAGATTTGACTAATATTTAGGGTGGAGTCATAAGATTCGCATGCAAGAATAATAATAATAAAAAAAAAAATCATGAGTACTGAGAATATATTTGCAGTGAGTGGGATTCGAAGCCCGGACATGGTGGTAGACAGGCTTAGTTGATTTATGTGCAACCTAAGGCCCCGCCCAAAAGAAGACTTAAATCTGTATGTACAACTCATAATATTTTTCCAAGGTATATTATAATTATACAGGTAATATAATTATATAGTGCTATATGATTTTTTTTATATGTATTATTATACTTCATTTCTATTGAAGATTATTTTATACATACAGTCATATACTTCTTCTGAAACTATAATTAATATTTAACCTTTTTTACAGTAGCATACTTTTTTACTTTTTATTACTAAAAAATTACCTGTAAAAATATACTTCTATTATTTAATATTTTACAAATTTTTCAGTCATAAATCAGATAATTTTAGAGTACATATTTCAATATGTAACTTAACTCAGTCAAAATTACCAAAATATTAAAATATAGTGATTTAATATTGAAAATAATGTACAACAAAAATAAAAGTATTGCAATAAAAAAAATAAAACTGTAGTACGTAATTAATTATCAACGAATGATATTCAGGTTTCGTCTATAAGTTATAAACATGTTTAGTGAGAAATTCTGGTTATCTACATGGATAAATTATACTTGAGCTTTTTTTATATTTTACTTTTATTAATTTTTTGTCAATATCTTATGAAAATCATTTACTTACTATTGCAAACAGAAATAAGTAATCAATGGGGGACATTCACGAAGCACTTTAACCCCCACTTTAGCCTCGATTTTTATCCCTGGTGCTAAACCAGGGACTAACAATACGGACTAACCATGTTTAGCCCCTAGTTTAGCACCAGGGATAAAAATCGAGGCTTAAGTGGGGGTTAAAGTGCTTCGTGAATGTCCCCCATTATTTTTTAATCGTACATACCTTATATTCCAAGAACAATAATCATATTAATTATATTTACTTAAACATAATAAGAGCGATTCACGACAGAGTTATTCAGAAAATTATCCATTTTTCTCACTAACCACGGTTACCGCCAGCCAAATTCAATGACAACGTGGTTAGTGAGAAACCTGCATTGGATAACTAGCTTTGTGAATCGCTCCCAAAATATAATCATTGCAATATAATTCATTCTTATATTTTTGGATACGATCCTGAAAAAATATTTGAAAAATAATAAAAAAAAATAACAAGTGTACCAAATAATTTGAATGACGTAGTTATTATTATTGTCCTTGATAGTTTTGCACTTGCCTGTTTATCGAACATTCGCGTGCCTGGCTGTTTTAAACACAGCAGACATGAATGCTGCTGCTGCTGCTGCAGTAACGCCTATAGCAATGCTGGGATTGTCATGAATAGTGACTGGCCAATATAAACCTGGACGACATGAAATGACACTTTACTCCAGCAATGTTCACACTCTCACTGCATTCAAAGTGCTGGATATTTATTATTTTGTTTTATAACCCCCTTAATTAATTATTTATAGTATATTTTTATTAAAGTTATAAAATTAATGTAAAATTAACTTTAATAGCCATTTGTATTAAATATATAAACAAAAAAACAAAAATTAAATATGATTAATGGTCAACATTTTACATTCCTATAAAAAAATAATATATTAGAAATAACGGAACTATATTGCATGGGGCTATATTCCTGATTTTACTTAATTATTTTTTTTTCCTCCATCTTGGTAAAAAATTAAACTTCAGTAAGTTTCATAATTATATTAATCATCAATAAACACATTTAATAGTTGAAGTAATTCAAGGCTGTATAATTATTAATTACTTAATAATTTTTCTAGTGATTTAAAATGTTTGTATTTGTTAGTTTAATGTTTCAAAATTAAAGTGTACCTTAAGGGTGTGCATGTCAATAATTCAGGAAGTAATTAAACTTAATAACTGTAACGAAGTAAGTAAATAATTTTAAAAGTTAGTATAAATAAAATACGACATAAGTGCTTAAGAACTTAAATTCTGTTTGAAAGTCTTGGATAATTTTCATAAAAAAGTTTTATACAAAATAATTGTATTTTATTTTAATGATAATGGAATTCTTTATGCATGATTTTTCTAAGTGCAGCATACAATTTATATACTTTATCAATTAAAGATAGTAATATTTTATATAATATGTCAACAACAATTTAAAATTGCATACAGTACAATATTCACCTCGTTAAAAGGGGCGTGACCATTTAAAAAAAAACTTTTTATCTTGTATAAAAAATAAATACTAAAATATAATTCTGTACACGTATATAAAGTTAGATAAAAATGTTTGTTAAAACCAATTTTCTTGTAAACTTTTGAATCATTTCTAACGTGCATAGCTTCGTAAACGTAACATAAATATGTTATAAAAAAGAACTTAAAAAAAATTTCAAATGTCAGAAGAATGAAAAATATGATATATAACCCACTCATCATCATTATGTTATAATAATTATGATATAAAGGACATTATAACATAATGTCATTAGAAATGATATATGTCCCTAATTTATTTTTTATTGTATTTTAATCTTTAGTTTTGTTATCATTGTTTACTACATTATTGTTATTTAAAAAAAATGAACTGGTTGACACAAAATGGAAAGATATAAGATTTTTTTTGTTTTTGTTTTCACTATAAAAAAATGCCTAATATGATTTAGGGAACTTAGAAGTTAGAACCCTCAGTCAAGATATATATAATAATATATGAATGCCATCAAATATTTTAGAACGCACTATGAGTACACCAAAGTCTTCTCTACTCACAATGGTTATTTCAAAACCATTAGAATAGAATAGAATATGTTTATCATGTCTCTCTGATGAAGTTTTTTTCATTATTAAACGTTGGACGATGTAGTGTCTGATTTGGCCACTAGAGCACAGAACGTAATGGCATTGTTGGCGCTAGTCAACACTCAATAATTTTATTTCAATGATAATTTCCCATAATTTAACATGTAAATTAACAATGGACAACCTGCATTCAAATTTTTTATTGCAGAAATGAATAGAGGGCACCAAATTATGCTGCTCTGAATTTTTTCAGATTTTTTTTTTTTTTTTTTTTGCGACCTGAAACTATTTTTAAATAATTATTGACAGTTCTGTAAGTTAAGTTGGCACCCTTGAAGCCTGATAGGGATGAGTGGATAGGGATTGACGCCTATTGACGCCTCCAGAGGGCGTGGCCGCACTTTCAATAATTATTTAAAAATAGTTCTGGTTTTCAAAAGAATCTGAAAAAACTCAGTGGCATAATTTGGTACCCTCTATTCATTTCTGCAATAAAAAAAATTTTCATGCAGGTTGTCCATTGTCCTACATTTTTTGTTTCAACTGACAGACATTGTACAACAATACATTATTTACAAAAAAATAAACAGCTGAAGACTTTGGAGTGAACCCAGTTAACAAAAATCACTCGACCGAGATTTGAACTCACGACCAGCTGATTACAAGTCAGACACGCTACCCCTACACCATGGTAACAACCATGTAGTAATAATTTTTAATATGGAGGGTCAATAAATTTCACACATCGGAACAGCATAAACTTTTTCCACTTGTACGCCTGTTTTGTTGAAGCTGCAGACACAAAGAAATGTGAATATGCAAATTTGAGGGAGATATGACAAATACGTTGACAGCCAAAAATAAAAATCAAGTCACCACGAAAATCGAGTCCCAGCATTGATTGCGTGACATAACGCCCACAAACAAGCAGGGGTAATTTAATTGAATTTATATTGATGTATTGGCTTCGGGTCTGTAGACCAAGTTATATGTATTTTAGCGGGGGTGTATTAAATTCAGTATATTTAAATTAAATTATTTTACTAATATTTTTTAATTTTCTGATTTTTTGACAGCATGAAACCATATAAAAAATCAATATCATATTTTTTTATAATCAATTTATTATTTCTAAAAAGCTTTTTAAAGTTCTATAATATTTCAGTTTAATTTTTTATATTAAATTACAACACCCATACATAATATTATTTTTTGTTTAAAAAAAACAGGATGGCGTGACATTTACTAATAATCCAAAAAATATTTTTTATATCTGTTTTGAAATACAAGAGATCTCGTCAATTTTTATATTTTTTAATTTCTTTTTAACGTGACTTTAGACCATTTTTCTAATGATAAGATCATATTATTTTATGTAACTTTATCCTGCTGCTGCATGCTTTGTGTCTCACCCCGCATTTACATGCGAGCACCTGTAGGCTTACATCATGTATACTTCAGTGCCTTACATACATACTATCAAGGTAATTATTTCTAGATAAAATCACTACTTTTAATTTTTTAATTTACATGTGAATTTCGTTTTAAAATTTTAAAATTATTTTTCTTGGAAAATTAAAAACTTATCATGTTATTTATAAATTTAATTAATAAAAATTGTTTTAATTAATAGATATTATCTAATTAGTTAATGATCTATTGCGGTGATTGAAATTTTATTATTGTACATTATAATTTTTATTTAAATTTTATAATGAAAATAAATATAGCTGGCAATTGTTTTATTGTGTATTTTGTTCTCTGTCTGTGTTTTTATATTCAGATTTTATTCTACTCGAACCATCTTTAACTCCTTAAAATCGTGCTACAATACACTGTAGCACCTTTCCGTGTTAAATATTTGCATGACTATGACATCACACAGTTTTGCAGATCGATTTTAAAATAATTTAATAAAATCTGAAAAAATTAGCAAACCTATTTTAACTCGAGGTCTTTCATCCAAACATGGCAATAAAAAATTATGCATGCAAGTTGTCCGTAATTTATTTATTATGCCTAAAATACAGTATATTTTTTTAAAATTTAATCAAACCCTATTGGGTACTTCTATTTACTAATTATACATACTACTTTGAAACCCCGAACCTTCCGAAACCCTAACTTGAGCGTTTCGCGGGCTCTTCCGAAACGGGGGCTGCCACGGCCTTGCAAATCCATCCCGGCATTTACCTGCGACTGAGGGAAACGTGGAAACCTCAGCCAGGATGGACGCTACAGCTTTTGTCAATGAACCGAAAGTGCAATGGTTCAAAGCCAGGGGAACCACATATAGTGGAAAAGCGCAACGATTTACCCCTGGGTGGGAAACGTGCTTTTTGTAGAAAATGGTCACCCATCCAACTACTAACCACGCTTGGCGTTGCTTGACTTAAGTGATCTGACGAGACCCGGTCAAGCGCACTGCGCCACACACCCACATATATAGTATATAGCTTGTATTTTAAAATAAAAAAGTTGAATCTTGGATTTCAATGGTTAACTTTTATTATAATTATTATATGGACATAATTTGACATAAATTATGTAATTTTTTATTTCCTAGTATTATTATATAATTTATTTATAGTGTCAGTATATAAAGTACTTTTGTTTTTTAAAAAATATACATATAATTAGAGCAATGTAATGATAATATTCCTGTCAAAATTGTAAAATATTACAAAATTAATATTTTTTTACATTAATGTACTTGACAACTACTATTAATAAATTATAACTTTCCCCTCTAAATTTTATTAAAGAAACTAACAATTATCTGATAATTTAATATATATTTGCTCACAAACACATGCAAGCTTTTAGAATATGTTTGATAAAAATCTGTAGTGTGCATGTTACTAGATTGCAAGTGGAAAAAATTGTGCATTTATAACACTCGCAGATTACTAGATTTGATAGTGTCAAAATCGTCTGGGTTCACTTTTTGTTTCTTTACATTGATTTTTTTTTATTATTATTTAATATATTAGGCTCAATTCACTTAACAGGTTTGTTACTAACCGTGGTTAGCATCTGCCTAAATCCATGACGTGGATAGTGAGAAACCTGCATGTACATATTTAAATTTTTCTGTGTAGCTTTCTCATAAATATTTCTTACTATTTGGGTGATATGCAATTGATGTATAACAAAATAATGTTGAGGTTGAAATTATTCTCAAAAATCCTCAATTTCTATATTTTTTTTTTTTTTTTTTTTTTTTTATAGACGAAGATTTCATGAAAATTGACCAGAGCAATTTCAACACAATGAGAAACTTTTTAAATATATAATAATTACTATATCAATTAAGTGTATCCCTTAGTTTCAAAAGTCTCTTTTTTCTATTTCCAGTGTTACTTCATAGTTTATAATTTCTTGTTCTGTTAGTAAACAGAATTATGGATGATCATATATAATATATATTATAGTTTTAGAGAAATTGCTTTTTAAAAAACTTGAGTCTTGTAACAAAAACCCCAAATAAATCTAAAATTAGAGTTTTTTTTAAGTTAACGTAAGTGGTATACATATATAGGACTTAGCCGCAATGGACAAGCTGCATGAATTTAATTTTGCAATAAATAATGAAATTATTTATTGCAAAATTAAAATGATGGTACCAAATTATGCTACTTTATTTTTTCAGATTTAAGCTTAGGAACCATTTTTAAAAAAATAAGTATAGAGGGAGGCCCGGAGGCGTCACTTCTTAAATATAGGGACTAAAAATAGCGTTAGTTAAAACTTGAATTTGAAATAATTTTCTGGCCTCTAAAAATCTAAATTCTGAGTAACATAATTTGGTGCCCTCTATTTCTGCAATAAAAAAAAAAAAATCATGCAGGTTTTCCATTCTTTTATCCTTATAATCTTAAATTTTAATATTTTTAAATAAATATGACTATATAGAATATATAAAGAAGTAGGCTACATCTAAAAATAACACAAGACAATTCTTTTTTTTTTTTTTTTTAGTTATAATGAACTCATACAAAAAGAAAACTGCAACTCTCATCTCAAGTTATATCAGATGTTTGTCTAGACTTTAACGGGGTTATTGTGTTGGGATTAAGGGAGGAGGTCAAAGCCCACATGCATGCAAGCTCGGTGAACTGACATATTTTCTCCCCCACCTTATTGTCCATCTCAATTACAATCTCTGTCTACTACTGCATGCAGTCTCCCATACTAGTCATACGTGTAATTAGGACTCGGTAAATTACATTCATATTTAAATAACATTTATAAAGTACGTTACTATTTTTTTTTATGTTATAACGTTTGTAATTTTTACTAACTTATAGTAAAAATATATAATAATAATACACATTAAAAATATGAACTGAATATTAAAATAGCCTATACATGTTTGTATATTAATTTATACATAAATAAAATGTAATATGGAATATAGAAAATATTTTTAGGGGGAAAAATCTGATGGATCTTTGTCATTATTTTTTTATCAAGTAGAAGAGGGGGGGGGGGGTCACTGTAAATTTTTATCCCAGTACCACGAACATTTTGCAACAAGGAAGAAGGAGGGGGGGGGACGTCACTAACAACTATGCGTGGTTCATTTTTCACGTCAAACATTATAAAACAATTGCACGTTTATATTGTTGTACGTGTAAAATTTATACGTGTTTATTAATGAATAAAATATTTATTATTATATTGTTTATAGTTGAATACATTACATATATAATATAATTATAAATAATACTTCTGCAAATAACAAGGAAAATTTAATTAACATGATCATTTTTTTTTTATAAACATATTTATTTCGAAGAATAAATTTCATTGTACAAATTTAATTCAATGACTTGTCATGTATGATAAATAATGATTAATTTTGGTGATAAATATATAAAAAAAAAGTGACACTTGTATAGAAAGACCTTTGTGCAGATTTGATCAGAATAATAATGAGCACATGAAATAATATAAACACATGTAATGACATAGCGTATTTATAAATTATGTAAGTAAAAAAAAAATTGAATTAACATATTGAGTATTTTATAATATGTCAACTTTGAAATTAATGTAAAGTTTGTGTGTGTTTTTTCTCTCGCTGTATATATTACATATACTTTATGTAGCTTTTACATTATTTCAATTGAAATAAAAAATTGTAACATTTAACAAATTTGTTACATGATGTACAGTCGTCGCCTTGGAAAATTTCCATTTGCAGCCTTGTTAATCACCGTGCCTCGTAAGAATAACACAGGGCATGGTGATTAACAAGGCTGCACGTGGGAAATTTTCCATGGCGACGAGTTTACATAACTTTTTCATATTAAATTAAATTCAATTTAAACTTAACGCAGTATGGTCGTGAGTTCGATCCCAGACACCGTCAATATTTTCATTATGTTGGTTGCTAACTTGTACATCCTGGAGGTAATTGATGTCCATTCTCTATCAATTATCAACCATCCTGACTGAGGTTTCCATGGTTCTCTGAGTCACAACCAGGTGAATGTTGGGATGAATTACTATTGTCCGCCTTGGTTTTGAGTTTGAAAGCAGGGACCAATAAAACCCTAAGCAAGTCGGCTAAACGAAGAGCCTGTATGGAGGTTTACTTGTGACTATAGTACCCTACAACAGGGTTGAAGCAAAAAAATTATATCATATTAAATTTACATTGATTTCAAATAAAAATTAATACAACTTAATTTATATGTTAATACTGAAAAGTAACCATGTTGTATAATAAATTAAAAGTTGATTTTAATCATCTTGATTATTAAAAAGATAAAAAAAAATGATGCCACAAATGACATATAATTACATGGAATTTATAAAATGTAATAACTATAATAAGTCTTATACAAAATATCACCTTGAACTTTTTAAAAATATATATATAATTATCATAACAATTTTTTTTAAACTAAAAATTTAAATATTAAAATTATGTTCTCTAAATAATACAATGTCTCTTAACGTTATAATAACCCCATGGTTATATTACAAATAAATTTAACATTATCCAAGCAAACAAGCATTGTACTTATAGTGTGCGTGCAGACAGTGTACAAAACAATTGAAAATAAATGTACAATAATAACTTTTAACAATATAACAATCACTTATAGAACAATCAACATTGTATACTTATTCACAACCTTATATAATATACTTAACAATTGTTGATTTTCTTTAACTTATATTGTATATAAAAGAGAGATTCGAATGGTATCTATATTACCTCTCTATTGTGTTGGTCTTGACTAGAAGCTGGTAGACAGGAGTTCGATGCCCGCTATCAGCAGTACAGACCAGACCGTACTCACGTGATCCGGCTGGGCAAAAGCAAGCAAAGCAAGTGAGTACTGAGACCTCAGCTAGCCCGGGTACACGGAGAAAATTATTTACTAAATTTATATAAAAATTACAGATTATTGATAAAGGTTAATTATGTCTATAGTTTTTAAAGAAATGTGTAATACTATGATAATTTCTTCTTTTAATAAAATTGTTCATAATTATTAAGTTTGGATAATTAAATAAACATGTAAAGATAATAAAGAAAATTTAATGGGTGATCTTCTCTCAGAAATATTGCTGGCTGCTGATATTTTAACTTAAACGTGGACAATAAGGGAATGCAAAATTTTGTACACGATGGCAATTTCCAGTTTGAATTTCTTATTTTGTAATGATAGGTAGAGAGAGAAAGAGAGACCAGAGATTTACCTCAGAATTGAAGTTGGAGAACTAGAAAATAATCGGCTCGGGACACTACGAACTTTACCTCTGCTCTGTTTGTCGGTGTTGCCACGTAGACTCAGAAAAGTGGTAAACTTGAACTTTTTAGGATGGCTATAGACTGGGTACACTCAAATTAATTTTATATTCCCACCGGAAATAACCGGAAGTGCGAGGTTTCTGTCCTTTCAATTCGTATTTGAAATCTAAAATTTTTCAGAAAGGTTTGTTATTGAATTACTGACTTATTTACAAAAGTATCAAAACTCAGATATGAATAGCAAGACCATAAACCTCTCACTTCCGGTGGGAATGTAAAATAAATTTGACTGTACTCTTCTTACTTCACTTCAAAAATTGCAAATGGGTGTGTTTCTTTCTTTGAGCTGCAGCGCCAGCAAATGTTGCAGTTAAGTTCGAAGAGTCTCGAGGAGTATGTGTCTTTCCTTTTTAGTTTTAAATTTTAAAAAAATACATCTTCAAATTCAATTTTAAGTATTGCTAATTTTTCAAGTATCATTGTTTATTTATTTTTGAGTTTATAATTCATTTTTCTCGAATAAATCTGCATGATACCGTTCAAAAGTTGACACAAAGTTTGTCGAAGTGTACTAAAGTTTAAAAACTCTCACGAATGTTGTATATAAAATGATCAAAAATATGCAACAGTGTATCTGAACATAGATCGATTTTTCTCCGTGTAACTGAATGCATGGTGTGGCTGCTCAATGTAATAAAGCAACACGTATCTCTCGCCTGCAGACTGCAAATACAGAGGTATACAATGGAAATCATGCAACTACCTGTATACGTCACAAAATTATTACCTTGATTATTATCTCTAAAATTAACTACATGCAAGGCATAAAAATTTTTAGTAATGGAATTTTTATATATAAAATTTTAGAGATAAAAATTTCTGTCAAAATATATATGTAAATTTCTTTATGAATATAATTATATTATCTTATCCTTTATAGCGTCTGAGGATCTTATGACCCAATGCAAGTAAAGGTCAATTTCTTATCTCTGGTTCATACGATAACGGCCTGTAGTGAATATTTTATAAGCCCATTTGCACAGTAAGGGCCTTCACTGCATATAAATGTCAGAAGATTTTTTTAAAACTTTGAGGATTCATATTTTCAAAATATTTAAAAGTTAATCTCGCTAAAAATTTTCCTTTGCTCTGCAAATTTTTAATTTTGAAGGAGATATGACAATTTTAAAGCAAGTTAAGTCCATTACATTTGCATGACAACTTTAAAACGTTCGTGCTACCACAAAGTGTAACATATTATTTATTCTGATTTGTAATGAATGCACATTATTAAAATTCTACATGCAATCTAGCAAATCAATTTTCTCTAATTTGAAATGATATATTGTAATGTTCTATATATAACATTATAAAAAATTGTTTTATTATTAAAATATTTCCATAGAAAAGATTTTCTAAAATTACTGAAAATAACATAATTTCACAAAAAAAAAATATTTCTCAAAATAAATTAAGCTATTTCATAGTAATATAATCATTTTCTAGGATAAAAATTAATTTTAATGATATTAAGTAATATAAGTAGTCACGAATGCTGTAGTTTAAATAATTAAAGTCAATCACTTGTATATACTAACGTATAATGGTATAGTTTGCGTGTACATATTCTATTGCATCACATTATTGTGTTATCTATACTGTAACCTTCTTCGTACAGTCAAACAAAATTAAGATTCCCTCAAAACTGTAATTTAAAAAATAATATTACGATTATATACTTAAGGAAGTAGAAGCTTTTTATTGACATTGAAAAAAGTAAATTTTAGGGTACGAGATTTTGAAATTGATTTGTTAAGACCCAACTTCTTGTTATAAAAATTACGGAACTATAATTTGTGTAATAATTGCGTATAAATTACTATGCAAATTTCTTACAAATTTTAAATAATTTTAATAATGATGTAACGGTACCTGCAGTGTATAGGAATCTGAACTATCCTATTCGCAATGTGAATTAAGGAAACTAAACTTTCTTTAGGACTTCAAAACTCAAAGATATCTGAAAATAACAAAATATTTAGAGGAAACCCGAGAACTAGACCACAATTTGTACACCTCAAAACACCACGAATTTTATCCCCTGCTCTGTTTGTGAGCCACGCAGTCTATGATAAACTCCTTTAAAAAAACTGTCGTTTCCAAACCAAGACGGCTATGGCCTATTGCGATTCATTCCAGCCAGCATTCGCCTGATTGATACAAAGAGAATCATGGAAACCTCTGTCATGGTCGGCAATTGATGGAGGATGCCATCAATCATCTCTCGGATGCACGATGAGGTGTTTTTTAGCCCTTTATGAGATAACTAATAGAGCGATTGCATATATTCCTTAATTCTCCCAAAATTTTCAAATCTGCACCCCTTTGTTACTAATCCAGCAGAGATTCATGCTGTTCATATTAACTTATATAAATTTATTAAAGATACCTACAGATTATAAAGCTATATTTATAATGACTATACATCCGGGTGGTATTTTTTAAAAAAACTCAACTTTATACCGTAATATAATCTGAATGTGTTATTGAGCAATTCTTGATATCAAAAGCATTAAAACACATGTGAGGTCATGTCATTGATAATTTATCGTCAAGAATTTAACCAGCTGTTTTAATATTACCCAAGGAAGTTTAAATAAATAAGGTTCATCACAAGGTCTTAGCTGTGATTGGCTGATATCCTTAATATCTTAACTCTGATTGGTCATAGAGATCAATTTGTTTTATTTTGATTGGTTGAATTTAATCAATTGAAATTTTTCAGTAGCGTTAATTTTTAATAGGTTAGTTCATTTGAATTGTTCGTAAATCGATTTATAAATCAAAGTGAGCTTTCTGTACAGGAAACATAAGGAAAATATGGTTCTTAATTTCAATGTATTTACGAAGAAGCTTATAGTTTATACTGAACATTATTAATTTTCATTGCAGTAATTATATTTATATAAAATCTAATTATCTATTGAAGTAATAAACTATTAAAAACTAAAGTACAATAGTATATATTTGGATTAATAACATAAATTCCTGTGTTTTTTTTTATTCCATTTCTGCATGATTACCAATTAATTTCAATTAATACTTTGATTATTTTATTTAATTTATAATCAAAAATAACTCAAAGCTAGAACCTAAATGTACATATTTTTTTAATCAATTTGAAACACATAACACTATTTTGTTACAAATTTTACAAGGTTCATTGTAACTTCAATTATTATAATACCTTGCAAACATTTTACATTTTTAAAATAATTGTTATCACTTTCAGTATTCTTTTTATCTTAATAATTACACTTGCATGTCTTAAATTCTTGTTATCTAAACAATACAACAACAACTATTATTATTACTAATTGTAAGACTAGACTATTTTTTTAGGCTAAGCGCCTACAAAATAGACGACTTTTTCTACATGTAAGTATTGCGTGTTGCATAAACACTATGTAGGCAAGGGGCTTACAATTTTTTTTTCTCTTGTATAATTTTCCGTCTAGTCTTTTACTTGCATGCACGCTACTATATATATTACAAGGTACTTAGTTCTTATACCTTTATGTAGCCTAGTATAAGTAGCATAGAAAACTATTTATTATGGCTTCATAGTCTTACTTCAATTATTTTCTTTTTGTATGTAAAGTAATTATTATTTTCTAAGAATTGTAATTTTACAATTCCTTTACAGTAGTTTATATTTTTGTAATATTTTATTTTACTCTATATTTATTTAGTATATTTTTTATTTTAAAAAAATACAGAAGTAGACTGTATTATTATGTAATTTTTCAACCTACATGAAAAATACTTATATCATTTTATGGTAGTGAGTTAATTGAGGTAATATTTAGTTAATAACAAAAAATTGTATTGAGATTAAAATTATAGATATAGCTATGCAAAATGTATATGTGTCCAGTAAAGTCATTTTTTTGGCTTTTTATAACGTTTTGATTTTAAGGTCAATAGTTCTAAGATATCCCCCATGCCTGCCATCGTATTTCAAAATTCTCTCTTATCAAGTAATTTGTGACAGTAAATTTTGGTGTAGTTCTTAAAATTTCAGAAATTGCTTCTTCACAAATTTTCACACATTAAAACTATACGGGCACTTGACGCAGTGATTCGTAATTGGATGGTCACGAGTTCGATCCCAGCCATGCACCGCCAAACTTTTTACAAGTGGCGGTTGCTAAAGAACACCCACTCGTGCATCCGGGAGGTGATTGATGGCATCCTCCGTCAATTGCCAACCATCCTGACTGAGGTTTCCATGGTTTCCTTAGTCACAACCAGGTGAATGTTGGGATGGATTGCTTAGGCCATGGCCGCCCCGGTTTGAAAGGGACCCACAAAAGTAGGATCTACGAAGAGCCGGGAGGTTAAATTCAGTCACTTAATTGTGGCCAGTATGTAATAGGGTTCAGTTGAAGCAAAAAACTATACAATGAAACTCTACAGAATATTACACTGCTAAATATTATTATTTTTAATAATATTTATGATATTTTATTGTACAACCATCGAGACATCACGAACTTTACACTTGCTCTGTTTTGAGACATTTTCACGTATTTTATGGAGAAGTAGAAAACTAGAACAATTTTATATTAAGCTGAATGGTTGCATGCATTCTTACCTGCCCTAAAATTGCTAAAAACTTCTTCTGTCTCTTACAGCTGCAGAAAAATGAGGTAATAGCAAAATTTATTGTGTCCTGAGGCACACTCGTCGCCTTTGAAAATTACCCAATTCTAGCCTTGTTAATCACCATGCACTGTGTTATTCTTACGGGGCTTGATGATTTATAAGGCCGCAAAGGGAATTTTTCCAATGTGGCGTATGTACATTCGTCGCCTTGGAAAATTTACCTTTGCAGCCTTGTTAGTCACCATTCCCCGTTAAGAATAACACAGGGTATGGTGATTAACAAGGCTGCAAGTGGGAAATTGTTCAAGGCGACCAGTGTACCTATTGCAAGTTGTTGTTTTTTTTTTATTAGACGAAATAATTACTTAAAATATTTTATCATACAATACCGTTCAAATAAAGTAACATTACCTTAAAAATAATCATTTATTACTTAAATCTTTTGCAATTTAACATACATAAAAATCTGACATTTATACTGATATGTTTAAAAAAAAAAGTATATAAGTTGTGTAATAATTACACACATGAGATATCTCTCTTTATGTTAGTGTAAAGCCGGATGACATTAATTATAACAGTTCTTGCTTGCTGCTGCTGCTGCTGCTGTTGCTGAGGTTATGTGTATTTACCGTCTAGTCTTGAATGCATACAGAGAAGAAGATATGGTAAACATTACAGGGATATGACGACGACGTGAGATATGCATGTATATACAGTCAAATTAATTAAATTTTCCCGTCGGAAGTAGCCGGAAGTGAGAGGTTTCTGTCCTTCCTATTAGTATTTACATTTTGAAATTTTGGCTACAGGTTCGTAAGAAGAGTACTAACATGTTTGCATATTTTCAAGACTCAGACATGAACAAGATGATCAGAAACCTCTTACTTCCGACTACTTCCGGTAGGAATATTAAATAAATTTGACTGTAGCAAACATGGCACTAACGGACGT
Source organism: Siphlonurus alternatus (assembly GCA_949825025.1). Lineage (NCBI taxonomy): Eukaryota > Metazoa > Arthropoda > Insecta > Ephemeroptera > Siphlonuridae > Siphlonurus > Siphlonurus alternatus. Next base: position 19,859,954 of record OX463783.1, on the reverse strand, counting down.
TTTATATGCATGCGTGAAAACTTACTAAGACTCCTGCTGTTATGTTGAATTTTATGTATATATGTATAAACTACAGTACTTAGGTTTATATGTTAGTGGTAAAACTATAAGAAATTTATGTTTATAGCACATAAGTTGGCATACTATTCTGTTCTCTATAATATATACAAGGGGGCATTCACAAAGTCTTAAGGTCATGATTTTTTTTTTTTTTAAGTCTTGATTTTTAGTTATTTTAGGTCACATATTTTTCAGACTTTAAATAAAATGTGGTGAAATTGTGAATTCCCCCCTTATGTATAAATATTTTCAGTTCTACTTATAATAAATCTAGAGATGGATATAATGGGGGGAGTTATTTAGTTTCTCACTAACCACGTTTAGTGTCATTTTGAATTAGACTGGCGCTAACTCTTTTGTGAACACCCACAATATGTATATAGGGTTAGAAGAATAAAAAAAGAGCAGGAACCTATGGAATTTTTTTTAAAAATTACAGTCAAATTAATTTGATATTCCATCCGGAAGTAGCCGGAAGTGTAAAGTTTCTGGTCTTTTTATTTGCATTTCAGCGTTACAATTTCACACATAGCTCAGGATACCAAATTCAAAAATCTATTAAAATTACTCCTAGTTATTTCCTTTTATCAAATTTTTGAAAAACACATATTTGATATCAATCCAATAACAACACTATAAAATTATAAACATTATTGCAATCTGCCAAAACATTAAAATTACAGTTACGACTAAAGAAGAGACATAACACTATAAATAAATTGACGCACAAGGGGGGGTCTATTTTATTTTGCATCATAAGCTTTGTTAAGTCTGTACATTTAAAAATAGACCTTTAAACGTATATAGTATAGATAGACATGGTTTGAAAAACATTACGAAAAAGAAAAACTCCCACGTTTTATGAAGCGTTTAGTTTATATATAACAAACTGTAAATATACTTCTTGCATTCATGAATGCAAAAAAGTCACGTATGCCAAAAAGTAAATGCTACAAAAAAAAAAAAAAAAAAAAATAGGTCAGTAAAAAAGTGTCTCGTTTTCATACTAAAGCATGAGAACAGATCGTAAACACAGCATGGTATTCTTTGTTATACATTATATTATATAGTATGTACTAGCTATTCTATTAAAAAAACATAAGTACATTATAATAGGAAACAATATTGGAATAAGGTTTAAAGGTATAAAATTATTAATTAAAGGTATTAATTTATAATGAGTTTGAAATCTTCAATGCTTGATTCTTATAATATTATATAAAAATACACTCACTTCTTTTTAGAAATTATAAATCTAGATATTAATTAATAGTAATCAATGAATGAACTTGCCTATACAAATATTATTTAAACTAATAATTTAACGTTTAATTCATTTTTTAACGAACACATAGGTGACAAGTCTTGTATCTTAATTATTATGTAATTTTCTAATGTATATACCTCGGAATACCTCAAATGATACCACTACCCGATTTGCTGAAGCTGCAGCTCCAAGATTAAAAAATATAATTATATCAGATTTACAATTTTCAAAAGAAGATATATCCAGTCCGTCATAACAAATCCTAAGTTCACCACACTTTCCCCATATAACAATGGCATGCACCAATCAGAGAAGTGGGTGACATTCGAGATGTCACAAGGTGTACCTGTAATTGTTAATTATATTTTAATCATACTTTTTCATACTTGATAATCATTGTTAATAATTTTAAAAAAATCCGGCAGCAATCGATTTGATATGAGAAAAAAAATAGATTCTACTAAATTCAAAGTTCAGTTTTCTTTTAATTCTTTTTTAATACACTTTTAATTTGCAGTCAATAGACTCTGTTGCTCATTTCCATTTACTATATTAATAAAATCAATTAAAAACTCAATTTTTAATAATTTATATTGTTTTTTATTATTTTATATGAAACCATTTCCTTTTACTTAACTCCCTTACTAGAACAAAAAATTAAAAGTAATATTACTTTAAAAAAAAATGAATCTAATTTAAAGTTCCAACTGGAAATAGGTGGAAGTATAAAGTTTATGAACTTCCTGTTCATATTTCAGAATTAAAATTTCATATACTAATTTACAGTAACCTTTCTTAAAAATAAAACAATAATTCAAAAGTCAAAATTCTTAAGTATCGGATATTTCCGGAAAGTACTAACAAATTAATACAACTGTATCATTATTTTAGTGTAACTACTGTAGCAGGTCTTTTACGCTATCTGCGTTAGCTGTGCTGCTGCTGCTGCTGCTGCGTTTTACTTGCTCCTGTGTGACTGGCTGGTTGCTCTTATCGCTCTTATTGATGAGAGAGAGAGAGAGAGAGAGAGAGAGAGAGAGAGAGAGAGAGAGAGAGAGAGAGAGAGAGAGAGAGAAGGGAAAAAGGGGGAGGGGGAAGGCACAAGTCTAGACATGACGTCACGTTGCCATGTGATTCCCCCTCCTCTCCCCGCCCCCCACCCCTCTTTTTTTTCCCCCTTTCTCTTTACTCCCCGCTATATTATAGCAGTGCGCGGCGCAATGCATGCATGTGTGTTAGACCAAGCAAATGCTATATACGCCCCCGCCCTTAGGGCATTTTTTACCATATACATATATATACGGTAGTCTAGTCTTCCTTATACCCCCTCTCCTTACATCAACTTTCTGTCTCTACTTTTAAAAAAAAACTTTAAATTTATCCTGTTTGTAAAGAGGACCTTCTTCTTATACTCATCATCGTCTATTATAATATGTTGTATGTCTTTAAGTAATCATGTAATTAGTATATTTATTATTTATATTTGTTAAATACTTTTTTTTTAATAATAATTATATATAATTTATAAATTAAATAATTATATAAAATTGTTTATATAAGTGATTAAATATCATAACAATAAGCAATTATAGTAATGGGAAAATTACGAACAACTATTTTAATAAATTGAATTAAAGTTATATTTTTTTAATTGCACTTAAATGATATTGTTTTTAAAGTAATAATATATTGTCAAAAAATGTGTATTAGTGACAAAAGATTCAATTTACAAAAGAAAATATCATTAGTTAGTACTTTAATACTTTCATTTTTATATTATAATTTTTATTAGGGAGAAAATTCAGATTTATAATACATGAATTAATTTTCATTTTTACTGTAAACTACAATAAATCTGAAACTTAAATGAGAAAACTTCACTAATTAAGTAATTAATAACAGATGGGGTCTAATTTCTATTGTATCAATAGTATATGTAATTATAATAATTTCCATTAATTTTTAGCCTTTAGAAGTATTAAAATATTCAACATTTAGATTTTAAATTATAATTAATAAACTTTTACTTCATTTAAAACATTTCTAAAAATAAAACCATGTTAATTTACGCAATAATTAAGTCCATAGTTTAACTGTGATGTCATGTTTAAATTTTCCTCTCTTCAAATATTTGCGCTTCAATCAGTCATCTACGTGATAAATGAAACAACATGCGACTTGCTGACTTGACTTTCTATTGGCTGCACAAGATTTACCAACAATTTAGTAATTATAAACACTCTCGTCGAATCAAAAATTAAACTTGATAATTATTTAGAAAGAGACAGAATTCATGCTATAAATAGAAATGTCAACAAATAAGAACTTTTTTATTATATATTGATTTAATCAAATTTATCTTTTTAAATTTTTTATACTTTTTTTTCACAGACAAAATACTGAATACTTGATACAAATGTGTCATAGAAAATAACTTTTTTTTTTTTTTTTTTTTTTTTTTTACTTTGTGAATATGTCTATCCTGTCTACTTTATGCCCTGGCATTCACCTGGTAGTGACGATAGGAAACCACATAAAAATCATCAATGCAGCTGGCATTTAATTGTAATTTTATTTAAGAAATTTTATTAGCTCTGAGGCAAGTTAGACCTGTAAGTAACTATTACATGATATTCAATATAAAATCTCAAGTAAAATGCACTGGCATATAGAGCTGATTGCGCTGACGTCATGCCCCTGTAAATTAGGCTGCCTTATAGAGGACCAGAATACACAGACTAGTATAATATATAAACAAATTATATATTGATTTTTTTTTTTCACTTTATTAAACTGATTAAAGAAAACAAATCGGGTTTAAAAAATTCTAAAAATACGCCAAAAAACGATAGATAGTATAAAAAAATCCCATCATTATAGAACAATCAAAACTATTTTTTTCTATTCATTTTTTGTCATTTCTGCTATCTAATGCCATAGTAGCTGGACCTCCACTTTCTCTTTTCTACCCTCCTGACCGTCCGTATACTTGCTATGCTATTTTCCCTCGTAAACATAAACAGCAAACAACTATTATAGAGTTACTATCTTGTATAATTATGGTCGGAGATGCTCGGCTCGTGTTGAGCCAATCAGATCCTTCGTTGCAAACTGTCAACCAATGAGTGAGGACATTACAAACGATGACGAAAACCTAATTAAATGTGGCACGTAGTATAGGGAAGAATCTGGGAGATGGGGACTTCCTTTCATTTTGGAAAAAGGGAGGTGACATAAGAAGTGGGTGAAAAATATGGATCATCCAAGTTCACAATATATTTTATATTCTCCCTATATTCATGACTTAATTAAACCCAAATTTAAAATTATTATTGTAATTTTAAATTAGATTACGTTTTTTTTAAGGTACTGCGAGGACATCACTAAAAAAAATATTCAAGTATTGTACAATATAGAAAAAATATACAGTTATGATATCAATTACAAAATAAAATATGATAAAGAAAAAAAAATAGCAGTTACCTTTAAAATATTCAGCACTCGATGCTACTCTTCAGTATATTACTCAACAAAATTTAAATAAAACTTACATTATAATTAAATTCATTATGCAGAAATCTTGTATAAGAGTAATATAATGAAGTTAAAAAGTTTTGCTACAACATTCATATTTCATCAGCCAGTAAGAAAAGTTAACTGTAACTTTTTAACAAACCACGAGTACGTGATGAAATAGTAAAACAAAATAAATAACACCAGTAAAGTATAATGCATTTTTTATTTTTTACGTTTTTTGACTTCGGGTTTTTGCTACTTGAAGTTTTCTTTTCCTTCGGCTGTAGCGATCACGTTTGTTTTGTCGACTCTATACAAGGTATATTCAATAATAAAGGTAATATAATATTAAATATATTTATATAATTAATAAATTTTAACATTAAAATTGAATTATTTATATAAAATATTTGTTAATTTTATAGACTTTCTTTTTTTATTTTTATGTTTTAATATTTTATCAATAGATGGAGTTAATTTTAATGTACCTTTTATTTATATTAGCTTTGTTTTAGTCTGGTAAAACCGTCTGGACCGTATACTCCCGGGAAATATAAGAAGAAAGAATAAGTTCCGTCCTTTTAAAGGAAGAAAAGAATGTAAGATTATATTTATATATTATTGTATGCTACGTTGTAATTTATCCTGGTGTGAGAGGGAGGAGGAGGAGGTCACATTATGTATCACTGCTATGTAAGAATATTTTTTTGTGTGAAATGAGGTAGTTTTTTACAAAGAAAAAAAAATAGTAAAAAAAATGGTCTCCAATTTTTATCAGAGTTCAGGACCTTGGTCTGTGAGTAGAACAAAAGAAATTCAATTGTGACAAATATTTTCAAAATAAGGCTGACATAATTGCATTTTTTTTTATAATGAGATATCGTGTTTCCAAGTAAAGTTATAGGCTATGAAGGGAAATCCACCATTTTTTTTAAATTTTTTTGTTAGATGTATGTGATTGCCTGATTAAAAAAAAAAAAGTCAGAAAATTAAAGCAGAATACGAATAGTTTATAAATGTCTAAGTTGATACATTCAGGTTGGTTAGTTGGTATTTTGGGGCAATTGACACATTGGGTGCGATTCACGAAGAAGTTAGCCATGGCATGTTTCTAACCACGTTTAGCTTAACCACGTTTAACTATACCTGTTTTACGTGTTAAACCACCTAATTTAAACGTGGTTAAGTTAAACGTGGTTAGAAACCTGGCTAACTGCTTCATGAATCGCGCCCATTTTGGTCATGTATGCCCCCGTTATATACGTTGATACATTCAAATATAGCATGGACCTTCAGGCGCGGATCCAGAAAAGAAATTCGTGAGGTGCCCTCTTCAAAAGGCCGATGTTGAAAAAAAAAAAAAACATATTTTCTTAAAATTCTTAAATATAATATTTCTAATAGTTCTAATTTACATTGATAGGTTTCATAAATATCTAAATAATTATAGTTTTATATAGGTTTGCAGGTTGAATTGATTGAAGAAAGACATCGTTTGTATATTTTTTATATTATATGACCGATATGGTCGTATCAAACACTTATTCAAATATACACCATTACAAAAATATCAAAATATTGGGCGCGATTCACGAAGCAGTTAGCCAGGTTTCTAACCACGTTTAATTAAGTGGTTTAAGCTTAACGTGGTTAGAAATCTGGCTAACTTCTTCGTGAATCGCACCCATAATTTTCTATTTATAAAATTTAAAACATTTATAAAAAAAAAATTAAATATATATTTTTTTCTATATATAGGAAAAAAGTTCGTAAAAATTATCAAAAATGGAATTTTAAAAATTTCATACTTCCATGCATTTTTATCAACATTATCAACGCATTATTTTAAATTACTACATAACAATTACAATTGTTATTTCCTGTATATGTATCCATTACATGAAACTTTAATTATTATTTAACATGCACCCAAGATACCCGCATACGTAATATATACACTTGTCATATATACATAATGCTTGTACATAAAGTACATTTGTGCGAATATTAATGCAAAGGGAGTAATGACCCTCTTTATATATGCATGCAGACATTTTTCTTGTTTAGTGTGATTACAAATCGTCACTTAGTAAGCTGAGTGCTACACAGCATGCCAGTTCCGTTCACATGCAGGAAATTGTACAGCAACATGAAGGTTGGTAGGCAGCGACATCTTGTAGTAAGGTGTAGAAATTAAGGTAAGCAGGAAACGTCAATAAGAAAAGATATAAATCAACTTTGAGCTGCATGTTTAATGGATTGGTAACCATTTTAAAATCACGTGTTTCTCAAATAGAAGCATATCGTTGTGCTTTTCTATTATACAGTCATGCCCCTACATGGGACCATTACACTTTTATTGACAAAAAAAAAATGAAGTATCCATTTTAAATGAGATTTCCAAGGTTCCCTCAGTAACAAGTACAAGTAAATGCAGGGATAAATTTGCTAAAGGTCGTTTCTAATGAGCCTGCAAAATGAGTAAGTTAATTTAAAGTTTCGGAAAAAGTTTATATATATTTTCCTCCCGACTTCTCCATAATTTTGTCTAGCCTGTCGGTTTGTAAATTTAATATTAAGTAATTAGTAAGTAAAATTTCCAATAAATGTTGTTTGATAAAAACGAAAAAGTATTTTTTGAGTTTCGTCTCTTACTAATTTATTTTATGTTTTTATTTCAATGTTGATTTATATAATATATTAATGTTCAGGTAAAAAAAAAAATCATAAACAAATTACACACTATATATTGAAACGTTGTATGCAGTTCATATAAGTCCAGAGCATTTGGCACTGCATATGATAATTTGCTAATACGAGTACACGTTTCGATTTTGACAATCAGTCTAACAAAATTTAATATTCCACTTGATAGAATTTTATTTTCCGATCAACTTTTTCCATTTTTCCTTTAAGCTGCGAAAAGGTAAATTTACAACAGCTTATTAAAAAAATAAATATAAAGTGGACGAAATCTAATATTTGTAAGACTATAAATATAAATCTAGTACAGCTTTTATGTGTATCTAAACAAACATTTAGACTTAAAATAACACCGATTATGTATCAATTTGAAATAGAATATTATTAAAAATTATGATAATTATTTTTTTTTAGAGTACATTATTTACATAAAATATTATAATAAAATCTGCAACTGACAATGATGTGACAATGATGTTTGCTGCTAAAAAAAATTAATGGATTTTAATTTCCAAGTATAATATTATACTCTTTTTATTTTTTTCATGAAAGCTTCAATTTTTTTCCCACTCAAAGTAAATGATTATTTCATCTCCGTGGTTTTATTGCAGATAACAAGTGTCAGTGCTCTGTCATCTCGTATATAAAAATTGTCGGAGTCAATGACCTGAAGAAGTATCATACAACGATGAGAATTAACAGTTCAAATTATGCACACCAGAAGAAAAAAAATAGTTGAACAAGTTGTAAAAATTATAAGTTTTTTACAGTACATCCATCAGAATCTCTTTTTCCTTTAAATCTTAAATTAAATTATCTGAAACACCTCCTCTTTATGATTTTATCAAATATACTTTCGTACCTTTACAAAAAAAAATCCTTATAATAATTTTATTGTTATTACATTTTGTTCATAATCATCAGCATAAAAATTACCGCATATTGTATTGTTTATTTTTGACATGTCTGGCTTATTTCCTTCCTTAAATTTCTCTTGCATATCGCCATTACATGCAACGCTAAACATTTAAGTGACAATTTATAAAAGGAGCAAGCATTTACCATTAAAAATTTCAACTTTAAAAAAACGTAATTAATTCCAATTATATACGTCCTGATGTTTCATAACTAGATAATTTAATTAATTGTAAATTAAGTCAACATTTAGAAAAAAAAAAGCTTCAAATCCTGTCCTTGGTTTTTATTCAACTTTACTGAGAAATGCGTCCACTCTCATGGTGCATTCGGTTGGTCATACCGACCATCCTGACTGAGGTTTCCACGTATCTTTATTCACTTTTTTTGCATTTTTCCCTTCAATTCAACATTGTTTGTTTTTATAAGGGTACTGGTCACAAGTAATTTATTACTTAAAATTCTCAGCCCTTCTTGAACTCGACCTAGCAATGCTTATTATTTTTGTGGGGCCCTTCCGCCATTGCCTATAATATAGCAATCCATCCCAACATTTGACTGGTTGTGACTAAGAAAACTTACCATTTTTAAAAGTATAAAAGAGACTTCATTTTTATATTCAGTATATAGATATTTTTTATCAAACCAAACTTACTAAGTTTAAAACCCACCGAACCTTCCGATCTAATGCGTTTTGTGCATGGGTTCAACCAGAAAGGGGTCGGCTGCCTTGCAATAAATTCTGACATACCTTTGACTGAGGGAAACTTGGAAACCTTAGTCAGGATGGACGCTAGAGTTTTTGCCAATATTCTAACTTTTATGAGACCACTACATTAGTACCTGCTTTATTATAAAGCAAATTGTTGAAATTTGTTATAAAGGTTACATTCAGCGTTTATAGATAAGAAAAGTAGCTCTTATCAACTGTTGCTTTTGCATCTCGCAGTCTAAAAAATGTGTCTATAATAATAATAGGTAGCATAGACTACCTTTATATGACAATATCATATATAAAAAAGTATAAAACAATGAAAGATAAAACGTTAGACGGAGCTGATCTGACTTTTGGTTTTGTTGGGTGTTAGTTTACTACACTCGCGGTCTGAGTAGCCTCCTCCTCCTCCTCTCTCAGCCAGACTGTCTAGGGCATGTCCGGTGTCCAGCATGTTCCCCCCCTCCACTGATAGTGTCTGAAATTGCGTAATGTAAACACCCAGTCTATATATTTATATTGCATATAAATAAATGAGGTTTCAATTTAATTAAAATCTGAATAAATGATATAATTTTGTGGGAGCGGAGTGGGAGTTTTTTTTTTTTAAATAGAAAAAAGTTAAATAGAAACATGATGAGCGTAATATAGGTATAGGAGTCATGCAAAAAAATATAACCCTATTTTATAGTATCATTGAGTTAGACTAACGCTAATAATCATGGTTATATGGTGAGAAATCTGGATATCTTTCCCATGGGAATCACGCTTAATATTGTGTTTCATATATTTGCAATATGTAATATACTTTTAATTATTTTATAGAAATTAATTGTATTTTAATAAAAATAAATATTTTTATGAATTCAGTTATGTTGAGAACTTTTTTTCCCCCCTTGGATACAGAATAAGTAGGGTTGTTCTGAAATTTCTTACATCTGTATTATAATTCAAATTCAAATTTTTATTTCGATCATATATAGGCTGTACAGCATTGAAACCATCAAATTGAAACCAACAAAACTATCAGCATGCATGATATGTGTTATACGTAATATAATATATATAATATTTTTCACTGTGTCTTTCTACTATTCGTTTAGAACTGCTCTACTTATATCTTCAATAAGGTTTACATTTACTGAAAAAGCAGGTTAATAACTGACCTTATTAAACAAGGAAAATATTACAGTTTGTAAATTTTAGACGAATTCGTTATTATATATAATAAATAAAATTATTTTCTGAAAATTAAATTGAAGTCTGATGATTTTAAATTTTATATCGGATAAACTAATAGCAAATATATTAATATTCTGCTGCTGTATTTACAATAAAATCAATATTATAACTAAATATATTTAATATAGCAACTGGTAGTTTATATTGAAAAATGGAATAACTAAATTAACTTTATTTTTTGTTAGGATATTATTTTACATTTAAATTGTGTTTTCCTCATTGAAGTTTTTTTTATCTGAAATCTGATCAGTCTGATAAACGAAAAAAATAGTCTAGCAGAAACTTATTTTCATTTATTTGATTATGTTGTTTTCTACGTACACCTAGGGGTATTTCGAATGTTACTACTGTCTGGTTTGAATCATCTATATATATATATATATATATATATATATATATATATATATATATATATATATATATATATATATATATATATATATATATATATATATATATATATATATATATATATATATATATATATATATATATATATATATTATTATATATATGTAAATAAAAATATTTGGTACTTTTTGGGGAACATAAAAAAGTCGATATATCCAAAATATTATTATTTTCATTAAGACGCCTTTCCATGGAGTGAGGCTTTTGGCAAGGCGAGAAAAGCGCACTTGCATTATAATCGTATGGCAGCCATATTAGTAAGGAAAAATCGCTTTCTCGCAGCGATTTAATCGCGCCGCGATTTTTTCGCGCCAATATGGCCGCAATAATACGGTTTTACTGCAAGTGCGCTAAGCCTCGCGCGACATCGCACCATGGAAAGAAAAACATGGAAAAGCATGTTTATATACGCCCCCATAGTCCATACAGATATACAGACTACGTGCATGACAACACCTCTCTGAACAGAAGCATGCAGTTGTAACATTATTGATGTCTCGAAATGTACTATTATTTTACAATAATTGTACTTCCATATTTCATTGTTAATTAATTTCTTTTCATTAATACACTATTTTGTATAATTATATCAATAATAGATAATTTATTAGTATTTTAGCAGTAATTCAATAACTACTACCATATAATAAAGAATACTACTACTCTTTGTTAAATACACAAATAAATCAAGATTTAAATTACTATAGGAAACGTACTTTTTTTTCATTTGATTGTATATTTCATGAACAGATCTAATAATATGAAATTTTTACATGCAATCTCTATTTGAAATTGATTTTATTTACAAATAAAAAAAAAAAAGGGAAATACAAATTGAAAGTAGCTGGCAACGCCCCCTCCCTATTTTATGATGTCTAGTGTAACAAGTTCTTTTTTATTGGTTTTACTTTATATAAAATATATTGATAAAATTAAACCTTTTCCCACTTCTTTTTTATATCAGGATATTAATATTTTAAAGTGTTCAAATTGTAAAGCTTAAAAATGTATTTCCATAATATAAATAGGAATGGACAATTTGCATGACATTTTTTTATTGCATGCAGAAATGGATAGAGGGTACCAAATTATGCCACTCTGAATTTTTCAGATTTTTTTGAGAGCGGGAACTATTTTTAAAAAAATTATTGAAAGTCAGTTTTATGACGTCACGGGCGTTTAGCGCCTATCCTTTTCTTAAGGACAGACTCTTCGTGACGTCATAAAATCGACTTTCAATAATTTTTTAAATATAGTTCCCGGTCTCTAAAAAATCTGAAAAAATTCAGAGTGGCATAACTTTGCACCCTCTATCCATTTCTGCAATAAAAAAATGTTATGCAAATTGTCCATTGTATAAATGAGAGAATATTATTTTATTGTTAGCTGTGAGTGGAATATTATAACATTTTCTATATTGTAAGTGATATTATGATAAAAAAAATGACGATCAATTAAAAATAAATACTTTTCTAGCAACCTTATTCAAATGAAACTGACATTAGATTTATTTTTTATCGTTAAGCCCTAATAATTATACACTGCAATTAGTAATTAATGATTATCTTTTGTATGTGATTTCAGACTTACATCAGTGAAGTGTTTGAAGGCATACTATGCTGGTAGATCTACAAATCTGAGGTGAGTAAAAATTTGAAAATTTATAGTACTAAAATGAAGTATCGACCTCAAAAATTTTTATTGCAGAAATGGGATATAGAGGGTGCATGAAAGTTATGCTACCCTGATTTTTTTTCAGATTTTTTACAGCCCTGGAATAGAAGTATTTTTAGAAAATTATTGAAAGTCCTTTTTGTGACGTCACGCGGCGGCAAGTCCTATACTTTTCTTAAGGAGAGGCGCCTCGTGACGTCACAAAATGGACATTCATTAATATTTTTTTACTTCCAGGGCTGTAAAAAATCTGAAAAAAATCAGGGTAGCATAACTTTGCACCCTTTATTCATTTCTGCAATAAAAAAAATGAGGTCGATACTCCATTTATGTTTCGATTACATTTTTAATCTTAATTTTAATTTGAAATACTTAAAAAAAAATGTATGAATCTATGAAGGACTATGAATGTATTCTCCGCCATTATGCCATTATGACTGTATCCTAGCTGTAAAGTATATATTATGTAAATACTTCGTTCAAGTAAGTTATAATTATATTACCTGAATGACTTGCAATTTTAAGTGATAACAAATACATCAATCAGAAATTTAATTGTTATAATATGTAATCTCTTATAGATTTTGATAAGATTTTATATAGATGTGATACGCTGCAGTAAACGTGATACCTTGGAATTAACATTATATAAAGGTGTAAATCTGCAGTAGACTGGAGATAATCATGTGAAATAGTACCATCATAAACTTCTGTATGTGACATATAAATGTAATATTAAAATCATAATAAATGTCTTAATTATCATAATTTATTATAATTTAATAGTGTTTTAATCATTCTGAATTATAACTACGTAAAAGTAAGAATAATTATTATATATATATTATTTAAGTTATGACGGTAAGTGTTTAATATTTTTATTTAATTTTTTTTAGAATATCATTGAAATAATAATATTATTAATTATTAAATATGATAAATTATTTACATGCAGTGAGAAAAAAAAAATCTGCTTTTTTTTATTCAAATACGCTATTCCATTAAAATAATATATACCTGATGTAACAATATTAAAAAATTCTCAAAATAACCAGGAATCTTAATTGTTCTAATCCTCTAGATGCTAAAATGTTAATTTGAGAGCCATGCAATTTCAAATTTATCATATTACTATCGAGATTTCATGCATTGCTATAATATATGTAATAGAATTTACTGTACAGTACGTTTTATTAATAATAATAAAAAAAAAACAGTTAATGGTTAACGAATATTTAACTTCAGTTTAGGAAGTGAGTATTGAGGATACACAGGAAAAACTAGAATTGTTTGTAATTCAAGTACCATGAAAAGAACAATTATATGAGCATGATGCAATATAATATATATGACTTTTTGAACGCAACATAATTGCAATTATATAATATTATATAACATTGAATGGTTGTAAAAAAAAAACATTGATTTTTATAGGTATTTAATTGAAAAAAAAATTATTTATATGAATTTCCGTTTTATTATGAACATAAAATTATAATAAAAATGCAAAGAAATTTACAATTATTGTTCTAATATATATATATATATATATATATATATATATATATATATATAATATATATATATATAATTTATATTATATTAAATTTCAATTAATATTATACAATACAGTCTTTAATTCATTATATATATATATTATAATTATATGCTATCTTTTACAACATTTTACACGTAATGGTTCATATATAAGCCAGTTCGATCCTAACAAGATTCATATAAAATTAATATGAAATCTGGAATATTTAAAGTAGAGTGAGTGAAAAATTGACCGATGGTAAAGCTCATTCTCTTGCATGTAAAAAGTTACTTTGGAGCACCATAAATAAGGATCTGAAATCAGTTGAGACCGTCCTTCGTAAAAATTCTGAGCATTTGGGTCTAAAAGTCGATGACTTCGTCCATCTACTCCATGCTAACGCTCGAAAAACGTGGCTTCTTTTTTATTCGAACTTTAATTTCTTTCGCAATCTCCCGTAAAATGTGTTTAAAAAATATTCTAAGATAGAACATATTATGGTGAATCAGAAAGTGTCATAACCTTTATTAGCCCTTCATAAAAATTTTGAGAAAATTCCGATACAATACCAAAATCCGTGGCAAATTTTCATTTCAAATGATGCGGTCTACCGGTTAACAGCTGACTGGATCAACAACACTATATAACTTCAGCAGATGCTCGTATTGCGCAACTTGCATAAATTTCTACTGCGCAGCTTTTGAGGAGCCGACGTAACTTTTTCGTATGCACATATATAGTGCGTGACGTCATTCCCGTCATGCACTGCGCACTCAACTCGCTGACTCCTCTTTAATGTCAATCGGGTGCAAAAATTTCATACACTGAGCAGGGCTTATGAATAAGTAGTTACACCTATATATATATATATATATATATATATATATATATATATATATATATATATATATATATATATATATATATATATATATATATATATATATATAAGAAAGTATTATTGAGTGTATTTGTAGTACAGGAAATGCAAAGCCTTTAAAAAAAATTAGCACAATATTTCTAGTCTGCAAATTCACTGACCTCTATAACCCCCCACTATTTAGAAGGATAACAAAAAAAAAAATCTTATTCTATATCTTAATCTATTAACAAAAAATAACAATAGAAACTTTTAAGTAAAATTAATTTAATTAAACAATTAAAATTTAAAAAGTAAAATTTATCACATTTTTATATACGCGTGTATTCACTGTACCGTAACATAAGTCTATAGAATTTTTTTTTAAATATTAATTATGTAAAATTAAAAAAAAATACATTCCTTAAAAAAAAACTTTAAAAAAAACTGTCTAGACTTTAGGGCAGGTCATGAAATAGACAAAAAATAAATATTTGATAGAAAATAGAAAATATTTAAGTATATAATATATATATATATATATATATATATATATATTTTTCAATGATAAGATAATGTTATTAATTTTTTTTTGTATGAACCCTCGTGTTCGTGACCTTGATAGCAGCAGACTCAGACAGAAAGAGGGGGGAAAGGGGGATAACATGGCGCAAGCCGACGACTCCAAGATTATCATAAAAAAGAGGTAATACAAAATACACTTTTATTATTATAATTTAGGTAGATTTATAAATTAAATTTTATAATATATAATTTAAGATGTTTACAAAGTATATTACTATAATATTTTATGTAATATTTGATTAATTTTTGTTAATTATTTTAATTTGAGGTTGTGTGTTTATTTTAATATCTTTGTAGCCTCGTGCAATGTTAAAAGTAGGGGAGGGTAATGTCAAACTGAGATAGGGAGGGGAAGGGGGGTATGAGAGTAAAAAGAGGAGAGGTTACAGACAGGTGAATTACCCCCTCCTTTCTCTCTCTCTCTCTCTCTCTCTCTCTCTCTCTCTCTCTCTCTCTCTCTCTCTCTCTCTCTCTCTCTCTCTCTCTCTCTCTCTCTCTCTCTCTCTCTATCTATCTCTCTTTTATACCTTTTAACTCAATAACCTCTGTTAATCCATAATCAGTTGGATATAAAAATACATAATATTATTATTAATAAAAATTAATATAATTATTTACATATAAAATGATCAGTAAATGACATTACTAATATATATACCACCTGTATATTAAATTATATTTTATAGTATCATGGATAAAAAAAAAACTAGCCAGACATTGCATGGTGGTAAAACTGTTTTAAAAACACCAGACAAAAAACAACTAATGTGAAGGATAATAAGAATGAAATGAAAAAAAAAAAAAAAAAGACTTCCACTTTTCACGCATAGTGAGAGCAAGTGATATGACGGCGACTGCCACACAGACTTGATATGTCACGCGATTCTTTTATTAATAAATAGTCTCATAACATGTAAGATTTTAAACCGGAAATACAATAATTTAATATTCAAAGACATACAAGTAATGCAATGCTGAATTTAAATATTGCTTATTTTAAAATTATTATATTAATCTATGATAAGTTTATTATTGATAAAAATCAAGACAGGTTGTAAAATAAAAAAAGTCGCCCCCGGGTGGGATCGAACCACCAACCTTTCGGTTAACAGCCGAACGCGCTGCCGATTGCGCCACAGAGGCGGTTGAAACAACTCGCGATTTGTGATTCTATAAATTCTCACCTTGAATGTGTAGACGGAAACTTAAGCCATGTTAAAACATTATCAACCGTTCTAATGAAGTTTACATCGTTCTTTTAGTAAAATTATGTGAATATTAGAATTGTTAGGTCTGCACATTATAACATTATATATTAAGAGATAGAACTGTTGCTTCAAATTAATAATTATAGTTTTAATAAGAATTATTAATTAAACTCTAATATAAATTGAAGCAAATGTTCTGAATAAAATTATCGAGATATAGCAATAAATACTTCGTTGTAATTAATTATATAATCAATTAATTAATTTGTAATAATTAATCGGTCTTTAATCTGTATACGTATTATAGGACTAATTTTTGCTATAATAGGAAAATAAATACACATTATCCGATGTAGAAAGAGGGGAAAAAATCTCTATTTTATTAACATGCACACAAATATGACTTCCGGGCTTGAAACGTAATTACTAATTAGGTATTTTTTTCTCAATATTGTAATTAAATTTGAATTATATATTAATTTAATTTATAAAAAATGTTGATGTTATCTTATTTGTACGACAGTTAATTTCTTTAAAAAAAAAAGTTAATTTCAGTGTAAATTAGTTACTTTTTATTGAAATTTTATATATTATAACATGCGTGTACAAAAGAAATGCGTTTGTAGATTTTTAATTTTAAAAATATATTTACATAATGTTAGAAAATTGGTTATATTGAAGTAAAAAATTAAAATAATTCATAGTCTTATAAAAATTTGATAAATATGAATTAATTTATATAAAAAGAAAAAACCATACAGATATATATGTAATATTATATATATACTGAAATTTAAAATTCTCATTTTTTTTTTAATTCTAACACATTTTATTAAAAACTTACGTCATTTTAGATTATATATACAGAAATACATATATTATATAGCCGAAACAAAATTTCAGTCTAATTTATGTAATCCAATTTTAATGTATGACCTTTTATCTTTCTTCTATATCATATCTCATATATGATCTCATGATATAAAATTTTAAAGTGTTCATTATACATGTACAAATTATATAGATAATCTTTATAAAAGACACCATTCAGCACAACCCCAAATGTATACGTTCGGTTTTACACAAACATGCAGTAATATGCCTATAATGTTACCTCTATATACAGTATAATTATTTTGAATAACTAGCGTGTGGGTTGGGGGTGGAATACAGACAGGTAGATTGAAAGAGAGAGAGAGAGAGAGAGAGAGAGAGAGAGAGAGAGAGAGAGAGAGAGAGAGAGAGAGAGAGAGAGAGAGAGAGAGAGAGAGAGAGAGAGAGAGAGAGAGAGAGAGGATATTTAATATACATAATTTATATTTAAAATTGTTGGAGAAACCTAATATAAAATGTTGTGTTTACTTAATTTGTGAAAAGGCTTCAATTTCAAATTGTATAATATAAAATAAAAATTATTAAAAAGACATATTTTATTAAATAATATTTTCAATAATAATTTATTAAACTACATCTGAAAAAATTATTTTCTGTATTCTGATTCATAGAGAGTTCAATAACCTCTCAGTACCATATTCTTATATAAAATTGTGTTCTATATATAATACATATAGTATATATATAATATATAAATAATGTTATGCAGACAAGTACTTTCGTAATGTTATATACTGTACTATACGTATATTTGATGAAAATAAATACAAATGGAGTACAATTTACATGCCTTTTCAAGAAGTAAATTTATTTGTAAAGGAAAAAGATAATCAAATTTCTGTTGCATCAAATTGTACATTCCAGTTCAAAAATATACATCACATTTGTTTTAAGGGTTAATGACATTGACTTTAACAGTTGGTAAAACGTTCACATATTTTCAGTGGAATTTCATAAAAAAATATACATAATTTTTGAAAAACTAAGAAAGGCTACAATTTTTTAAATAAATGAGGATGTAAATTGGAAGAATATTGTTAGTCAAAATCAGCATCTTCTAAAAAAAATGCTATTATAAACATTAATTAACCCAAATCTATATCATATTTAATATATAATTACATAATATAATATTTATTTGAACACGTTATATTCAATTGTTCTTTATTGATTGGTTGGTGTCAAAATATTTTTAGGATGACCATCGGAAAATAAATGAAAATGACTGCCAATTGTGAGAATTGCATTTTTTTTAAATGAAAAAAGCAAACAATGTAAAAATTATTTAAAACTAATATTCATATGGTGCAATACATACATGTAAAAATTAAAAAATATATATCTTATGCCGCAAAAGAGAAGTAAAATGTAGAACGAAAGATTTAATTTCATTTGTCTAGGAATGCATTTTATATGCATTACAACAGACTGACAATTTTCATGCAAAGTTCTACTTCAGAGTACCTAATTGAGTTACGTACGTGATAAATAAACTTTTAGTCTAGCTAAATTTATTTCTCTCGCTTTATGAATGTATGGAAAATTTTAATATATAATTGAATTTTCTTGACTTCATTTAGTCATATTAGTTAGGATATGCACAAAATGTTATATTTTACATATTGCATGACTATTTTATACTATGTTATATAATATAGTATATAGAAGTTTTGCAACATGCAATAATGCAATAATATAATTCTATGTAATTTAATTCAATTTTGCAAAAGAACAAAAATAATGGATAAAGAACTTAGTATAATTTCAAAGTTACACTGTAAAAGATTTTATGAGTAAATTTTTAATGACGAATAAGCATGCAGAAAAAAATGGTTACCTTTTTTTTTTTTTATTTATTTATTTATTTATTTATTTATTTATTTATTTATTTATTTATTTATTTATTTATTTATTTATTTATTTATTTATTTATTTATTTATTTATTTATTTATTTATTTATTTATTTATTTTTTTTTAATTTTGGTCATGGATGGCTGTGATGGTTTTCTTAATTCTTCCAAAATTGCAATTTTTCAACTCTTGCAGTGCCTTGGGAGTTGCATTGGGCTCTAGCAATAGACAATAATGGTTGCATTTTTTTATTTCATAATTATAATAGAAAATATACATAAAATTATGCTTTTCTGAATTTTTTAAGATTTTTTGGAGTGCGGGAACTAATTTTAAAAAAATATTTAAAATATCTGAATTAGGGTGGTACACCTGATGGGACAACCGTGACGTCATCAATAGCCAATCACAGCACGACAAAATGACGTCACGGTTGTCCCATCAGGTTGTACCACCCTAATTCAGATATTTTAAATATTTTTTTAAAATTAGTTCCCGAACTCAAAAAAAGCTGAAAAAATTCAGAAATGCATAATTTTTTATGTATATTTTCTAATTATGAAATAAAAAAATGCAACCATTATTGTCTATACATGCAGGACTAACGTACATGGTGTCGCTAGGTATACATACGTCTTTCATCGATATAACATGTCAAGTAATCTTGTGTATAATAATATATATCAAAAGTTAATATTGCTTGTCAAACTTTTAAATATGGCTTTATTGTTACAACCACGTTTTGGATTGACTAGAATAAAAATTAGACAGCAAAATTTCAACTTTTAATCCATGGCAAACAACAACAGATTTGATTCATAACACACAATGCAATGGATTTTTAAATATATATTTAGACAAAAAAAATATTCATAAACATTTTGGCATCAATAATAAAAGCATCTAAAATAAAATAAATATTTATTTAAATGCACAAAGTGATGTCACAGAAAAAAAAAATTGTAATATTTTTTTTTTACAGTGTAATTCTACTGAAGTATGTGTAGGAATGAAGAGACAATTCTACTAATAAGAGCTGACAAATGCAATGAGATTTCTATAGAGGGTGCATGCATGCCTAGTCGTGCTTGCATTGCATGAGCAGAGGATTCGAGCTAGAGGTATTATCGGGGATATGGGTCATCTGTGAACTAACACGGCTATAGGCGTATACGTCTAGACGTTCTACTATATATATATATGCATTGTGGCACTGCTATAATATGTAATTCTACAAAACCATATTATCGTGGTTGCAGATTAAAGCCTTATGTCACGTGATAGCTAGTCATTATAATGATCACCCCTATATAGGGGGCAATTCATGAAAGAGTTATCCTGCAGCTTTCTCACTAACCGCGGTTAGCGCCAGTCTAATTCAATGACACTAAACGTGGTTATTTTAATCTTATGTTAATAACAATAATTAAATCTTATAGGCAGATCGCTCACAGCCTCGTATTTATGCAATTTTCTGCATGCGATCGTACTCTTCTAAATTTCTTATCATCCGATACGAAGCTCTGTATGCGACTACATCATCTGATCTCATAGAACCTTACTTTTTAAATAATGTGCTGCGAAATCATGCGATTATGGTGTGAGACAGCCCTTATTTTTGCACCTTATATATCAGATGGCAACTATAATATTTCGAACAAAGACCTTGCCAAAGTAGTGTGAGATGAGAAAGACCTAATGGGCGCGTTCCAAGAAGGATTCGTCATATATTAATAAAGGATGAGTTATCCATAAAGCTTTTTACTAACCACCAGTTCTTAATTATGTTGAAGCATTAAATGCACATAGATATTTCAATTTAAGTTATATAATGTATTGTCATAAATCATTTTAAATATGTTATGCTAATAAGTGGTTGAATAAATTTTATGCACCAATTGTGTAAGAAGTATATATTTAACTAAATTTATTTACTATTTTCTTTGTATACATGGATTATTCATGTATATATAATGTGTAATGATATTTTATTTGCATGCTTCTTTTGTTTGATTATTGGCGTACTTTCAATATGTTTGTGATAATATGATCTTCTGACGTGTTGTTGTACAATCAAAAAGTAATAAAATAGTTATGAATTATTTAGTGTCATTGATTTAGAATCACACTTTATGGTGAGAAACCTGTCCAGATATCTTCCTTCGTGAATCGCACTCATTGTCACGAAAAAGTTCGATGACATAAAAAAATATGATGCAATAAAATATTAAATTTCATTTTAAAATTTCCGAGTGTACTAAAAAAGATTATAATATTTTGTTATCAAAAATCTGGTTTAAATTAGTTAAATGAAAAGATATAATTTTATTATAAGATTATAATATATAGTTATATTTCTGCATGATAATTGTTTCAATTTATATAATAATATGCTATATACCAATTTCCTATATACAATATAATATATACCACTTGTCATGCATCATTTTTTTTTTTTTTAATTTTCTCTTCTCATGCATTGTTATATTTTAATTTTTAAAAAGCATGTGTTTATATATTAATATTTTTCATCGATTGTTCTTTCTCAGTTTTTCAATGAAAAATGCATTTCTCATCAACTCATAAATAATAAAGAACAAATTATTTCTTTACTGATGCAGTGTACGTGGTAAACTTACTGTGCTCGAATAAAGTCGATGAAAATGGAAGTTTTCTGAGCTTAAACCAATAAATTGCTTACAGATCAATAGAAAAACAAACAAGTATTTCATCAAAAATTTATTTATTTATTTATTTATTTATTTATTTATTTATTTATTTATTTATTTATTTATTTATTTATTTATTTATTTATTTATTTATTTATTTATTTATTTATTTATTTATTTATTTATTTATTTATTTATTTTTTATCATAGTACAACTTGTGACGGCTCAAACGTTTAAACTCCTGATTTTACCATGCAGTATTATAGACGACTATATAGAGATGAAGATTTGCAATTCTTGGTAGACGAAAAGATGAGCCATCTCCAAAATAGCTATAATTTAAACCACGCCTACTGCTTGACAAAACCTAGAAATAAATCAGGAGATCCCGATGTGTATCTGAAAACAGTTAAATTTTTTTATCAAAATTATTTTATAATTCTAAATAAGCATTTAAATTTTAGTTAAAACAAGCCGCGATTGATGATGAAAAAGACAAAGGAATCATTCAAACATTGTAGACTAACATTGTTTACCCAAAGTCTGGCTATGACGTCACAGTCCTTAACCACACCTAATATAACCAACTTGGATGTAGGCTTATTTTTAACATGAAGTCTCAAACGTTTCCATTGATTTTTTTTTTTTATCTATCACAAAGAAAAATATCTCTCTGTTATTGAAGTCTTGCTTTATGGAATTTGTTTTCAAGATTTCTTATAATAAGTTTTAATTCTATGTAAAGTTTTATAATTAAAATTAAGCTTGGAAGACTAGACTTATAATACTTCCTGTTATTTCCGGTGATTATTTTTATTCGTTCGACTACGGTACACGTTTGGATATAAATATTTTGTTTTAAACTATCTTTAAAATTCAAAGAATATTTTGTTATTTGTGAATCAATATAATTAAGGATTTTTGGAAATACCCGGCATGTTATATACATTGGCTCTTCCCCATCTCTCTTCAAGGGAAAAATTAGACATGACCGTATCATAAGAAAATAAAAAAGTAGAAATTTTATAAATTTATTAACTTAAATAGAAATATTTTATAATTTTTCAGTGATGTTCTGTCAAATTTAATTAAATAACTTTTCAACACAAATTATATAAAAAAATAAAATAAGAGGAAAAAATCGCACGAAATCAAAAGCAATTTAAAGAATTTCTACCCCATGATTTTAATTGATTAATAATATATCTTTAAGTTGATTCGGATTTGTATTTTTTATTTTAATATTTTTCTATATTTATTACAATGGTCTTTACAAAACAACAACAAAATTGCACTTTTTTTAATATTATATTAAATAGTTTACATTAATTACAGTAATATATTTTTTTTTTACTATTCATGACATATAGTTATTTAATAAATTGCATAAATAATTGCAACAGACGATGATAGTAAAAAAAAAAAAATGTTCAACTGAATTGACCTTTATTAAATGACGTTGTATTGAAACAAATTTGAGACAACTTAAAATAGATTGTTTGTTGTAAGCATTTGTTGCATCATATAATGTCTGAATGTACTATACTTTCTTTAATATAACAATTACATCAATAAACAATGTTAAAACATATAAAAATCAACCTTATGTCATATACATACGAGACATCAGATTACTTGCAGTCGGCTTAGCGGTGCCAGACGACCAGACATGCCACCAAAGAGATTTTATATATGTACTAGAGTTCTCTTTGTACAATATATAGTTAAATTTATTTAATGGGTTGTTAAAGAGATTCAGTGGAATTTTAATAGTGGAGAAAAACTAGAGTAGGGCAATGTCACTAATTTGAATTCTCGAAGAAGAAAACCATGGTTATTATCCGGTTAATATTAACCGTGGTTAATTTCAAGTTCCTTACTGGTTATTTTTCTCAGACTTTCTCATGAATTCCGTGTATTGGTACTTCTAACTTTATAACTACCCTGAACTCATAATGCTTAATCAGAGATTTACTTATGGCAAGAAAATTGACCAAAATTTCAGTTTTGCGCGAGTGCAGAACTAATATCCAGGAAAACATGGATCTGAAATCTTGGTCAATTTTGGTACAAAATTAAAGCAGTAGGTCATATTGGCAATTTTGGGAATTGGAAACATGTGAAAATCTGCGGGAAAAACTGCTAGTTGGAATAAAAAAAATGAGAAATTTACAAGCATGGATCACATCTTTTTAAAAACTGACTTTTCTTATCTGTATTACATTTTTTTATTTCCACAAAACGGTTAACTTTCATAATTTTTTCGTAGCATATTTGGATACATGAGTTATGAATTTTAAATATTTTTTCTCAAATTTTCTTGAACCCTCTAAATCGTACTGCAAAAATCTGTGACGTCATAGTCATGCAAATATTTAACACGCAAGTACGTTGTTTGACTATATGACGTCACAGCGTCTTTCTCCTCGACAAAGGGTTCAAAAAAATTAAAAAAAATTGGCAAAAAGATCCTCTATCCAAATATGCAATTAAAAAAATCATAAAGTTTGTCCATTTGTATGCTCTCATTTGGTGCGACGTCTCTGGTAAAATTACAACCTCTTAGCTCACCACACGAGACTTTGAAGCGGTGAGGACAGACAGGCGGCTTGTCTAAAGTCTTCAGATAACTCCGGCGTAGTCCGTCAAGGGGAAATAACAACGTCTGCAAATAATGATCTTGACTGGCTTCAAGTGGAAGTAATATACCGTGAAAACACCTTAAATCCATAGGAAATCATATGTTAAAAATACATAAATCCTTTGTCTGGAAATTTATATTATTATCCATATTATAAATTATATACTGATGTATTATCATATATATTAGGAAAATTTCAATTATACTTTTAAAAATATCAATATCATTTTATTGATTTAAAACTTTTAATCTTAATTTTGTGACATTGCTGCAAAAAAAAAAAAAAAAAACTTTAACCTGAAATTCACAACATTTCACTTTTTTAGGAAAGTAAAAATATTATTGAAAAAATGCATTTAAATTATTAAAGTCTAACATATATTTGAATTATATTTTACAGTATTATATTCATCATTAATAATAATATAAAAATTTATAGAATATGGGACCGATTTTTCTTTGCCAAGATATTCACAACGTTTTATCAGTAGTAAAAAAAAAAAAAAAAAAAAAAAATGTGTACTGAACTTTGTTCATATCTATTTATACATGGTTAATTCCAATTGATAAAAATAATTATTTTCGTACATTATCTTCCTTGTTACATTTAGTCCCACAATTTTTTTTAATTGTATAAAAAAATATATATATATTCTAATGACGTACATACTATAATGATGTAATAATTTTTATATAAAAAAAATCGTTGTTTGTTTAATTTATGTAGACTCTATCATTAGGTCATAACCTTATGCTAGTGAACGATTACAAAAGAGAGATATTCAATGACATACTTCTTACAATATAGTGATACAGCCTAAATAATTTAATATTCCCACTTCTTCTTCTTCTTCTTGTTCCTGTGTTTTTGAGAATACTCCTTAATTATAAAGAGATGCACCCAATTTGATGGTTTAATATTCCCACCAAAAAAAAATTGTCCTTTTTTAAATTTTTGATCCTAGGTATCGCTGCTGGATTTTATCAAAAGACTGGGTCACTAAAAAATACTAACTTTATGGTGCATCATTGATGGCATCCTTCTAGACAAATGATGGATTACTAAACCAGCTTGATTTTAAAGGGACATTCATTGCAGAATCCTAAGAACCACGTTCAAAGGTTAGATCCACGAAGAAACGAGAAATTAAAGTCTATTTAATGATTTTTAATGTCATATAGTGACTAGAGTATACGCCCCTAAAACTGAGTTTTATTTAGGGGAAAATAATTAGATGAGAGTTTAATGAAAGTTTAAGAATTGACATAAAAACAAAATGGTATAAGAATTTGTATGAAAAAAAAATTAATTTCTGGGTAAAAATAAATCAAACATAAATATGTCATGATATATGCATACGACTTTGGTGACAATATTAATCTACACAATATTTCAATATTGAACTTAATTAAGTTCATGAACCATTTTTTATTTTTTTTTACATCGAAAATTTTAATATATGTAAAATAAATAGACCTTACCCTAAGAAAGAGAGAGAGAGAGAGAGAGAGAGAGAGAGAGAGAGAGAGAGAGAGAGAGAGAGAGAGAGAGAGAGAGAGAGAGAGAGAGAGAGAGAGAGAGACTTTTTTATACTGAATGGTTTTAAATATTAGAAATTGGCTGGTACATTAATTTTTTTTAATACTTTATCTTCTTTCCGTGTTTAATTTATTATTTTTCTATGCAATATTTAATTATTTATATTATATAAAATTAATATAAAACTAATATGTTTGAATTTAACGCTTTTTATATTTTTTTCAGACATATTTTTGATTGAAGTATTATAATCTATACTGGCGGTTAATGTATGTGTTTTTTTCAGTCAATTCATGGAAGGAATCATGGAAGGTTTCATTTAAATTTAAACATGATTATGATCTGATTCCATTAGGCATTAAACTAGCTATTGAACCTTCTACGAAGACTTCCTGCAGAAAATAGTAAAGTAAAATGACCTAAAACTATACCCCATCCAATAATTGCCAAAGGAATATTTGTATAATATATATACAGTATATAAACCCGATTGCATATAATTATAGATTATAGGTCTAACTTTATATAAGCCAGATTTTTCTTTGATGATTTTGATTGTTAATTCCAACAATCATCAAAGTTAAGGTCTGGCTTAGAGTTATAATAATTATAATAATAAATGTTTATTGAGCTAAATGACAGCATATTACAATATGCTGTATATATAGTTAGATAGTTAGACCTTATCTAAGCAATCGGATAATATTTTTTATATTTGTTGATGTTGTTTTATATTTTTCTACACGTATTTTTCATTGCAGAATATGCTGATTATCTAATTATTATTATCTAAAAAGTTAGAAAATAAATACAAAATTTTGAAGTTGAAGTAATTATACAAGTAAAATAATTAATATTACAATTACGTACCTCATGATTGAACAGTAAAATTTAACAATACTTTTGAATTTTGTGGCACAGTTAACCTTACAACGTAATTATTAGACCGTATTATTATTAAAGAAAAAAAAATAATACAAAAATAGATTTATAAAATTAGAAACTAACAGCTAGATTTTTAAATAGACTTCAGCAAGCTAAGAAACCATTTTTAAATTAATATAATATTAAAGAATTTAAGTTAAAATATACCATGGTAAATTTTGATATCAATTTAAAAAAACAAACATTAATATTTAAAAAAGATAATGATTTTATTAGAAATGGATTTAAAATATAACTTTCTTTTTATTTTGGTAATAGTAGCAATTTAACGAACAAATGAATGTAACTTTATTTCAGTTTAAACATGATGAGCCAGGGGTGTTAACAAGGGGGTGGTTTTCCTCCTTCGTTGATGCACTCATCAGCATAGGGTAAACATAGAAAGTGGGTGGGTTTATAATTATGACCCTTCTCAAAACATCCGCCTTATAGGAAAAACACTCCCTTAAATATTTTCTTGGAAAGTTATATACTGTACGTACTATATGGAGTCAAAATAGATTGATTATATCCACTTTTCACTAAAGTAGTTTCATATAGATAACAATCTGAATGGTTTATAGGCTAGTTTAATCTTCAGCTGATTTAAAACAATGTTTTCTTATTTAATGATTAAAGTACACTAAAATGAATTTAAAATGCCAACTATTCTGCGTTTAAATCTCCAAAAATATCATATCTGAAAATATAATAAAACTATATATCTTATAGAATTTCAGTATTTATTTTTAATTAATTAAGATGTTTGAATGAATACAATTTTGACGAGATCATTAAAAATTGTTCTGCATGTAATCCGTAATAATGCTGTGTGAGACACTGAGAGTATCAAAAGATAGAATTGGTGTGAGGAACAATCCCCTCCCTTTTTTCCCTTACCACCCCCTACATTTACCACCCCTACCTTATGTCTGGCCGTATTGATTTTGAAAAGTGCAAGTTAAAATTAAAACCATCAAAATGTAATGATTTTAACACTTAAAATTATAAAAATTAAAATTTAAAAAAAATGTAACTTCTTTCTTTTTTTGTTACAACATTGATTAAAAAAAGGGGGGGGGGTATTTACTTTTTTTTTTTAATATTTTTACTTTTACTTTTTTCATGTACAAAAAGAATATAATATGATATATAAAAGTGATTCTATAATAATATAATGTATTTCTTAGTAAATTATATATTATAAAAAATGTGACTAGACAGTGATCATGTCAAGAGGGCTTTCTTTCTCCTGTCCGTCACCGCTTTTGCCGCACCGCAAAGTATAGTCCACCTAGCTTATGTATTTACCATGAGGGTCGGGCGACTTTTTACCACGAAAATTGTAAAAAGGAGATACATCAAAAATAGTAAAAAATTAAAATTTTTACTTCAACTTAATCAGATATGTTTAAAGGAATTATAATACATTGTTTAAGTGCTTCAATATAAATTTTTTTATATTTTTTAATTTAATTTTTAATTTTTTATATTACCTTATAATTTTCTTATCATGTTTCTGTCTGTCTGGAAGCTGTCTGGGTTTATAATTTAATTTTATGTCAGTAGAGGTCTCTAGTATAGCGTCTGTAAACCAGACAGTATTAATGCGCATGCGTAGAACTAGTCCGTGACGATTTTTCAATGTACTGGTGTACTGCATGAAAAATGTTCAGTTCAGTTTTCAAGTAGGCACCGATTGGTTAAGATGTGTGTAATCTATTTGATTAGATAAAGTGTTAACTATTTTTTTTTGTATTGTTTTTGTTTTACTATCAAAAATGTGTTATAAAATATGTGTACTAGAAGAAAACGATTCTATTGGTGATAAAATTAGCTAATTTTCTCTTTTTTTTTATTAGTAGAAGAAGAAAAAAACTATTTTTATTTAAAGAAGATTATATTTAGAAAAATGTGTTAAAACAATTTTTTAAAAGACTTCAAATTTTTTTTTTTATTATTATTAATTAAAAATAAACTAATAATTTTGATTTTATTCCTTTTTCACCACGGCAAAAATACCATTTTGTCTAAGTGGTTATTTAAAATTGTCATTTTTAAATTTATCTTTAAACTATTTATTTATAATAGTGTTAATATTAGTTTTCGATGTACCAATACTTTGTGGTTCCAAGATACAAGAAAATTTTGATTTTACAACAAATTCAGAAGCTACGAAATTATCTTCAAATTTTGCCGCCGCCACCCTTTCAGATAATTTTAAAACAACAAATTTTTTATTACAACAACAATATCAAGAACAATTATTATATAATAATAATAAAAACAATAATATATTTAAAAAAGTGTTGCGGCAAATTAATTCTAAATTAGATTCATCATCTAAAATATATAGTGGTGGCGGCGGCAGTAATAATAATAATCGTGGTGTATTTGATAATCAACGACAATTACTTCTTGTGACAACACTATCGCCTTGGACATCACAAGAAAAACAAATAAGTGATAAAATTAGTAATAATCAACAACAACAAAATAATAATTTATCTTCAACTATTATCACTACAATTAATAATAACAATAGTGCAGTGTTAAATACAACATCCATGACATCGCATGGATCACATGCTAGTACTGTTGGTAAGTTAATTTACAATTAATTTATTAATTAAAATTATAATTAATTATTAGCAAAAAAAAATTATACTGGTCAGTTCATTTTTATATTTGCTACAAAAGTATGGATTCTAGTTTCTTTTTTTATTATTTAAATAAATATTTTAAATTAATTAATGTATATAATTAACATATTTTTGCTGTTATCTAAATTTTTAAAATAAAGAAAAAGTTATTATGATGTTAGTAATTTAAATTTTATATTGATTAATGATTATTACATTTAATCTGTTGATTAAAAGACTAAAACTTTGTACAGATCGTCCACACACAAGTATTTAATTAAGTGAATAACGTTAACCAGCTGTTACTTGGTATTATCAAATTCCTTTCACCGCAACACCAAATCTTGATGCAGTAGAATTTATTGATTGAAATATTCAAGATAAATTAAAATCATATATTGGTTATTGCTTTTTAATCATATAACAATTTACGGTAAAATTTTACAAGGAAAATTTGTTATAAATATATTTTACTATTATTAAAACTTCCTATATAATATTGATTTTAATAAAATAAATTTACAGTACTGCATGTATACATATACAAGTTATTTAAACATTTTAAACTGCAATGTAACATGCGTGTATAATAGACAAAACCTAATAATAGTGAATAAAATACAGAAATTTTAAATTCTAAACTTCTCGGATTTTCTGATTTTAATTTAATTTTTAAATATTATATTTTAAAATTATAATGATAGTAACCGTAATATATGTAGAGCAATTATGTTGCTTCAATTTCATTTTTCTAATATATATAGTGTTTGATTCAAAGCAAACGCCTAGCATTCATGCAACCAATACATCTAAGTAGGAAAAGTTGCATAACTTTCTTTTCTGCAGGGGCATTTTTTTTTCTCACAAGAAAAATATCATTCTACCTTTAATTTTCTAAATTAATTTTTTCAATTCTTTTGTATGAAATTAGTTACAGTACTTCACTATCTAAATTACTGTTATAATATACTGTACACCATTACGCTAATTAAAAAAAATGATAAATTATTATCACAAATTACTGGTGCATACAAAATAAAAAGTAATATGAATGTGGTAATTGATAATTAAATTACATACATTAGACCTATTTTGTATTGGTCGTGCACAGCTGATAATATTTTACATTTTAATTACCGTTTATTTTTAATTTTATAGGTATATTTCTTATATTTCCTATAATTATTTCACGAGCTATAGTAATTTTCTTACAATATATATTGATATTACTATCGTAACATATATTTTGAGATTCATGCAGGTACTACGTTATTATGTGATATAAAATTGTCAATTTAATATTGGCTATAATACTTGATAGAAAAATAAAATATGTACTCATCATTATCTATTACTTTCATAATTAATGCCTTTCAGATATTAATGCAAAATATCTTTAAAATCTTTGATATCGTCCCTCGTCCGGAATAATGAACTATATATTCTTACCAACAATTTCGTTGCAATAATGAGCTATCTGCTATTTTAGGTGAGCGCAATTATGAGCTGTAAATCAGTATAAAATAAAGTTCATAATTACGCTCATCTGATATAGCAGATAGCTCATTCTGGCAACTCTGTTAGAGGGTTGGAGGGAGTCCCAAGGCTCATACCCCCTATACCACGAACAACCGCTTACAAACTTGGGTTTAAATATCGTTCAGTGTCTAGTTGGAATGCTACCCCTGCCCACACCAAGACCCTTGTACCCCCGAATAGCTTCAATCAAATGTGTAAATCTTACTTGATGGGTTTGTGTAGTGCATAAAGAATATGAGACTTATTTTGTGACACTTTGTATATGACGTGTTCTTTATTTTTAGGAAATTTTATGTATTATTAGTAAAAGGGTATTTTACCACTCCTATGTGCATTGGTGCTTCGTATAGTGCCTTGTAAAATATCCTATTTCACCATTGTATTATCACCATTGAAATCACAGTACAGATAGCTTATTATTCTGGACGAGGGACGATATTCTTTGATTTGACTAAAGTATTTAAAGCAGACTATATAACGATTACAAATTACAATGAGTTTTTATATTAGGCAAGCCTAAAAATTTATACTTGTCCACACAAAGTTACTGTAACAGATTTTGAGTATGTATTTCATACATTTATATGGTTTTTAATACTGAATTTTTATAATAAAATTACAAATTCATTATCGACATTTAAGCTTGACCACAATTTTAAACAACAATTTAAAATCTTAATTCATAAAATAAGTTTTATTATTTTTATTGTAATGCTGATAATACTATAATTATTATAACAATTTTTTATATAATATCTTATTCTGTTTTTTTATTATAATAACAATATATAAAAAAAAACTTATATTATATTAAAGAAAAAATGGAATGAAGGATAATTATAATAAAACATAATGTTAAAGAATGCTATAATATAAATTTAGCTATGTAAAAAAGAAAAGATTTTTGCTTGGTCCGTCTTGGGTAGATCTGTAGTGTCCGCTAAAGCTACATGCTGCTTGCCGCTACTCCGCTGTGAGTTGTGAAGCGCGCTCCTCGCCGCCTAAATTTGGCTCACCACCCCCCCTCCCCCGCCTTACTCCCCTACCACCCCTTAACTCCTGTTCACAGCTATGTGCACGCTCCCAAACCTCCCCTGAAAAATTCTCTCTCTCTTTTTCTCTTTCTCCCCCCCCCCCCCCTCCTTTTCTTCCAACAACTTGGTTGCAAGGGCAAGTGTACGGTAATTATTATAATTATTGTACATGTTTTTTGGTTAAATTAAAACCGCATATATATGAGAATAAATTTTAAAATGTATTTTAAGGGAGCTTTATGCTGTAGACACATATTATATTTTCCTAATTTTATTTTAACCCATTTTTTATGAAGTTTTTTTATGCTGTACAGAATTCACAATCCACATTTTTAAATTTGGCTTTATCCCCATTTAGCTATTTCTAAAATATAAATTGTTTTTTTGTGTTTTCCTAAGAAAATTCTAATTTTATAATAATTTTATCTTAATGGCTATATTAATAATATACATACATTTCATTAGCTAATGTAATATTATAACGTTTTAAAGCAAACAGTTCAAAGAATTATAACTTCTTATTTATGTATTTTATAATTAACTTGTGACAAAACTTAAAGTAATAAAATTAAGATTCTTATTCTATTAATCATTTCAAATAGTGGAGACATTAAAACGCCCATGGCCTTTTCTTCTAACACTTAAAAATATTAATCAACTTGCATAATTTCTAATTATAACTATTTTTTAGTTATAAATGTTGTCATGGTTTTTTAAAATTAGGTTAAATATATCTTAATTAAGAATTGTGGGAGGTGTGGCGCAGTGCGCTTGACCGGGTTTCGTCAGATCACCGAAGTCAAGCAATGCCGAGCGTGGTTAGTAGTTGGATGGGTGAACATTTTCAACAAAAACCACGTTTCCCACCCAGGGGTAAATCATTGCGCTTTTCCACTGTGTGGTTCCCCTGGCTTTGAACAATTGTACTTCCGGTTCATTGACAAAAGCTGTAGCGTCCATCCTGGCTGAGGTTTCCACCGTTTCCCTCAGTCGCAGGCAAATGCCGGGATGGATTGCAAGGCCGTAGGTGCCCCCGTTCTGGAAGAGCCCGCGAAACGCTCAAGTTATAGGGTTTCGGAAAGTTCAGGGTTTCAAACTTTTCAAACTAGTATGTAATTAGTAAGTACGTAGAAGTACCCAATATTAAGAATTTTAAATTTTATAGAATGTTAGATATTTATAATTATTCAAATAGACGATTGATTCGATATTGCAGCACGTTTTTGAGTGGTTATTTTCAATGGCAGGTGCGATCTATTATAATTAATTACAATTATATATTTCAGTTGTAATCAAAATAAAATAAATCTATATAAAACAATAATGTTCAAAGTACCCGATATTCTATGTAATGTAAATATGACCCTTGTCAGAGTGAAATGGATCTACTAAATTTGTACTTTAACAAAAAACACAATAATTACTACATGACATGCAGTATGAATATTTAACTGCATTGTTTTCGACTACAGTCAGTGCAATTATGAACTTGAATTTAGATTTTTTTTTTTTTACACCTTTGAAATACTCACTATATTCTTATATTAGTAAAAAACAAAGAAGTAAAATAATATCTTTCATGCTATTTATCTAAAGTTAATTTATAAATATTTAATGATGAGATGATTTGCCAAACTTTACTTTATGCTAGTTATAACTATCAACCAACATAATTTATGCGATCAATTTACCTTTGAAATATTCATAAGCATCCTTCGTCATTATCCATTAAGCTGAAAGCATGCATGTATATGTAAACAAGAAATAAAAATCTAATCGTATCAGATGTGACCTGTCAATAATTACATACTAGTTGTCATTTTGATTGATTAAAGCTTATAATAATATCAATTTAATGGAAAGTAATAAAATTTTACAAATTAAGTATGTAATAAATTAATAATAAAATTTTAATACTTCTAAATTAATGTTTGAATATAATTCTAATTTAATTGTTAAGTGTTATCTTCTATTGTTATTACTTATTAGTTTTTAATCCTAAAGTTATATGCACAAAAGCTCCTGGATTCTTAATATATATAAATAATTAATTATAAATTCATTATAAATTATTAGCTGTAATAAAATTTAATTGTTTACAAAAGGGATAAAAACATAAAATGGAACTTAAAGCATTTTGAAACATTATTATACATTCTTAAATATTAATTAATGTTTTATAAATATTAAAACAATTTCCTTACTTCTTAATTAATTTCTCATAATGAGATTATGGTTCTTGATGTATAATTATATGTTAATTAGTTAAGAAAACAAATTAGAAATAATAATCGTTTGCTTAATTATATTTATTTTGATTATATTTTATAATAACAAAAACACAGTGAACAAATTAATTGTTGGTTCAAATTTTAGAAGGAAAGATAATCCACAAAACTAACGCTACAATTTTATAAATAAAAATCATAAGCTCAATAAAAATATGGATAATTAAGTAAAATTTTATTAAATTTACAAATACTAAATAATTTTTAATCATTATTTATTTTATTAGTGACTATATAAAACTCGGTTACTGTAATATATTTTTGGTAAACATGGGTCAGCTTGACCATGACACGTTCATGAACCCCCGCCGGCCGTTGCGAACCAATAATTCCATAACCCTCACCCCTTTAACGTTCCATTATTTTATACTCAGAGACCATCATAGACCTCTCCGTGTCGTATGGCATAAAATTTATAAAAAAAAATAGCATTAGTTCCATGTTTCTAGTGACGTTGGCGCCACTGTCGCACATTAGCTAAACATAATTAATATAAGGGACATCGGCGCTAATTTCTACTGCTACATAATTTCTACCGATTTCTACTAATTTCTGTACATAAAACATGGAAATTTGAAAATGTCTGATTTTTGTCGAATTTCTGCCCATAAAAAATATTGATTTTCGTCAAATTTCTGGATATGGATATTTCTGATTTTTATCACATTTCTGAACATAAGATATATTATGCTGAAATCTCTGATTTAGATTATAATACTGATGTAATTCTTCAAATTGTAATATTATTTTACCAAAATTTAAAACCTTCTATAAATTTTATAAAAAAAAACAAAAAAAAAGAGTTCAATAACATTACTCCTTTTTTTACATTGAAAAATTGTACTGTATAGTTTGGGACACGTTCATTGGTACTTATAATCTTGTACTCAAGTTGGAACTTTTTTTTCCTACTTCTTTTTCTTCTTGTACTTGTAGTATGACCTTGAGATTAGGCAAGCAAAGGAGAAGTTGCTAGTAGACTTGAAACTGATGGTGGTAGTGTGGGGAGAGACCAGCAAGCAAGAAGAGAGAGAATGAGGGTCATTGACTTTTGGTAACTCGTATAGTTTGCCTCAAACATCTACCCATTTGAGTTACCGAAACATTAAAAAAAAAATATGTTGTGTGTTTTTAAAATATTATTTAATGTCGATGATAATACAACCCTAATTGTTAGTGGGAAAAATATTTTGGGGAGGAGAAAGGGGGGGGGGGAATTTACTTCTGAGTTGATTGACCCCAAAATCCATATTCCCTTTTCAGATATTAAGATCTTGATTTTTTTTCTTGTAATATTTATGGTGGCATACGTTTTTCTTTTAGACCAATATATTATGCAAAACATGGAATATGCACTAAACACTGGTCACGATAAAATATGTCACATCACGTGCGTTAAAATCTCTCATCTTGTATTAAATTATGTTTAATTTCGTATACTTTCTGAGAAGAATTTTAATTTAATCATGAAAACTGATAAAAACAGAAAGTTTCTATACTATTAATTTTTTATATTTTATGATCGAATCATTTAATCAATGTTAAATTATTTTCATAAATATTAAATATTTGTCATCATTGATCCATTCAAGTCTTTGTACACTCAATTCAACTTTAATTATCCGGTTTGGCTATAATATTTACATGACTGAATTGGACAATTTATTTTAAATTGAGTGTACAGTATCCGTAACGTTAACAAAATAAAATGCCTAAATGTATTTTTTCAGTAGTACATTAATTTTAAAAAAAGAATAGCAGTAATTTGAAGTGCAGTGAATTTTTATTTTAAACTAACTGTACATTGCTTAAAACCATGACTGAAAAAAAAATTAACATAAAAGTGTATACTTATCAAGGATTAAGTTATACATGGTGATAACAATTTTATTTTGTCATTTAATTATAACATTTAACTTTTTGAAAATAAAACTAATTAGAAACAAATTAATATTTTAACGATGGTTTAAAAAAAAAATACTTGAACTCAACAGAGTCGATATTTTAAAGCTTGCGCAGGTCGTACTGTACAATTATTATACTTCTCTTATGTAGCAAGCAAAATTATTGATTTTTTGAACAGAAGCAGAAAGAAAGAGAGAGAAATGTTGAAAGTTGCTAGGATATATTATGTTCCGCAGTACACTAAATTCTATCTGCTTTTCATATAGCATCATATATAAGAAAATGTCATAACTCCTGCAGTCTTTATATTATAAAATTAATAAGCGAAGTTTGACAAAATTTTACTATGGTATAGTTACTTGTCATTAAATATGATAAAATCATAATTACAGTAAAAAGTAATTAATCATAAATAATATTATAATAAAAAAAACGGGAACAGCTTTACTGCATGCATTGAGGGATGGCAGTTAAATGCTACTGCAAATTTTGTAAAGACTTTTCTAAGTTTGGAAAGTATTGAAATTTTAGCTCTATGATGTAAAAGGTAGCAAGGTATGCCGTTGTAAGAAAAATATAAAAATAATTTGCCTGTGACAACACTAACTCGATTTTTTTTCAAGCATTAATTTTCTGTAAATATACATTATAATTAAAATATATTTATAAAATACAGTATGTAATGTATCATATATACTATAATATACTCTATAGAAACAATTATGAAATTATCTGAAATAATTCAGAATGAAACTTAAGGTATAGAGATAACACTTTTTCTCCATGTTAAATTAGTGATTTAAAAATTAATAACTCGAAAACTAGCTCGTTTTTGTACACCTGATATTTTACCTATTGATAAGGTATGTAAAGGAGAACATTTTAATTTTTTTTTTCATAATTTTCATGAATGAGATTTTTATTAATAACGTTGGGCGTGTTATCTCTAACTTAAAAAATATATGCATTTTCTTATCAATGTACTTTTGTAAATCATCACAAGGTATTATATATAGAACTACAGAATACAAGCTACCTTGCCGTTCTGGTGCCTCTCAAAATGAAGTTGAAACTGATTTTTTCTCTATAGATCTAACATTGCAAAATCGATGTTGTTGCTTTTTTTCATGTATTATTATCGTGTCGTGTGTTCTATATTTTTTCTATGGATAATACGAAGAAAACCGTAGAAATTTGAAATGAACAAAAAAATGCCTTTTTTTATATACAATATTTCATATTTTCGTTTATTTTTCAAGAGCTTCAAAGTTTGTGCGTGTGGGTTTATTTTTTCTTTACAAGTATGTACAAATAATAACTTATATAAAACTGAAATGTGTATCATAAGCATTTTATTTGTTAAAATATTCGTTATTACAATGAATCAAAATAATATATTTTT
This sequence comes from Siphlonurus alternatus, assembly GCA_949825025.1. Classification (NCBI taxonomy): domain Eukaryota; kingdom Metazoa; phylum Arthropoda; class Insecta; order Ephemeroptera; family Siphlonuridae; genus Siphlonurus; species Siphlonurus alternatus. The sequence goes on along the minus strand of OX463783.1, from coordinate 19,821,931 downwards.
TTTCTATCTTTTTAAATATACAAATCGTGGCACCATTTAAAAAAAAATAGCACTAAAAATATTACGCAGTCTCGATTTTTTTTTTGTTTTTTTTTTTTTCTGTTTTATTTTCTTTTTTTTTTATTCTTGTAAAGATTTATCTCCAATCTAGTTTTGCTGTCACTCGTTCTAGGTCTGAACATTATTTCTCTTAAAATCTAACATTATACAAAACATTTCTGAAGGACACGAATATAAATTTAATTCTCAAATAGTATAAACATAATAATATTATTTTTATTTATAAAATATAAAAGATTTTACATATAACAAATATCATTTGGTTGTTTAAAAAAAAGTGTATCTGAGATGAAATTGTTTTAAAAAAGTATACGTAAACAATTTAAATACAAAATTAAAAGTGAATGCAGCTTTTTAATTGTGTTCATGCATAATTGCATACAGTATTTTAAAACCTTTTGTATAAATAAGTAGTTGTAAAATAGACTACACTGACTATACAGAGTTCATAAAAAGAAGGGGGAGAGGGAATCACACCTTTTTAGTGCAAAAAAAAAAAAAAAAAAAAGATAAAAAAAATGAGATACCGTGGTCTTGGTAGCATAAAATGATCTTATGTCTATTGGTATATGAAGTTTACATTTTCACTGTTAATGAAACGGAATTTCGACCTTAAGGCCCATGTGGGTAAGGTCAAAACTGTTTTTTTTTTGTTACCAAGTTTTTACAATCTCTTTACTTATAAACATAAGCCAATTTCTCATTGCTATAAGAGTATATTTTAATGTGACGACACAGAAAATATTTGTTAGTTTACGTTTATATAATGTTGTAGAAAAGCTTTTTGGCATTCATATAGCAAAGCGAAAGGGCTAAAGCTATGATTTTTTTTTTTTTCAAGATCGTATTTCTAAAACAATGGCATACAAAACTCTATACATAATCCTGTGACTTTTCTTCTTACAACTGTTTTAACTTTAACCAAAAAAAACCCTTATGTTATAGTCTAGCTGTTATATTATATAACTTAGAATAATGTACCATGCAAAAAGGCTTAAACTTTAAAGAAAGTTTTCAGAATGCATAAACTTTTCACATATTATAGCTTTAAACACAAACAAGTATGAAGAAAATTAGCTTTTTGAGTTGTGTTCTATATATTATATTATTCTAATTTTTGTTTGTATTACTATATATAAAATTTGTAATATGAAATAGTTTATTTTTGTAAAACATTTATATATATATATATATATATATATATATATATATATATATATATATATATATATATATATAAAAACTGTTATCTTAAAATATGAAGGCAAAAACAATTTAAAATACCTTGAAAAACAATTTTGGTGGATTTCATGCGTACTTTTTTCAATATTATTATATTTTACTGAATTTCTATTGTATTATATTTTAAAATTCCCAAACAGTTCATTGATTTTTATATTATAACATAATATATGAAAAAACGTATATAAAATTATGGTTTTATAATGTTATCAACAGAAACTGCAGCGAATCAATTTTTACAGTTAACATAAGATTGATATTTTTATGTATATAAATATGTATGCACATTCAGGTTTTGTTAAAACCAAGAAGACCTGTTATATAAATTACTGAAGCGTATATATATTTTTTTAGTATAGGAAAATCTCAAATGTCATGAATGTTTTGAAAATTTATTAAAACATAAATAAGATCTGACACTGTCACTCATTTTAGTGGAAAACTATCCGATATCCTTTCTTTTCTTCCATGGAACCAATGGATAGTGTATTATTTTTTTGGCTAAAAAAAATTCTGATGTGATCGATAAAAAAATTCAAAATATTATGTTTACTTAATATATAAAATTCATACCGAAAGTGCTTGGAAAGTTTTTTTTACTGAATTTAAAGTTTTTTTTAGATATTGTTAAATAATCTTACGATTCCAAAACTAAAATTCGTATACGTAAAAGCCAAAAAATATTAATGGTAAACGTATGTTCATTCGGCTGTATTACCGTCTATATTAGTTTTCAAAATTATATTGTTGAAAATTAAAGTTATATACAGTATAATATTTCATAAACAGAAATCTGCTTTAAGGATGAATCTCAGTAGGTTGAGATCTCGCAATCGTACCGCCTGAATGCAACAAAACTTGCAGGGGACTTACAGTTAGAACTCACCATCAATAGGTGGTATACAAATTTTGAAGCGAATCTGTCTTATCAGTTTTGTGAAAACTGAGGTAGAAGTTTAACATTGGCCTTATGGACGAAAACCGGAAATGGAGCTGTTGTAAGAAAACTGCAAGACTGAATTTGCTCAAACCATAAGCGATTAAGTTTTAGAACATTCTCAATTTTTTAAAATTTATTTCAATCGATTCGTTTGCAGGGAAATATTCTTTGACTCCAGCAGTAACTGAGATTCATCGTTAAGAACTGTATATAGTTTCCATTGATTATAAATTATAATAAAAATATAAGACTTTTATAGAGGATGAGGTTGCTAATAACATTGATTATGACTTGCTTATATTGTAATGTACAATCAAAAAGCAATAAAATAAATATAAAATATGATATTGAAATACGTAATTACTTATTGACATTTTTTTTTTCAAAGTCATAAAAAATGAAATCTTGAGTAAAATGTAGCATGTACAAAATGAGAAATCTTACATGATCACATGGTTTTCCTGCAATATTTAAACGTCCAAAATTCAAAGAATCAAGCAAGTTATTTGAATTAATTATTAATATTATTAATTAAAATAAACATTTTAATAAATGTCACCTACAAAGCTATAAATAAATTACGTTTTATTGTTATAACCATGACATTGTAAATTGACATTCTTTTAAAGCGTGAAGGTCAAATTACGTAGTGCTAATAATAAAAAGTCATAATATAAAGTAGTATATAGTACTGCATGTTATATACTACATATATAATACTACATACTGCTGCGTATACCGTCCGTAATGCAAGTGTTGCAACAATCATCAAGTGTGACTATAACGTATAAATTTCAACTTGTTAATTTTTGTACTTCTTCTCATGTATATCATGTTTTATCTTATTATGTTTTGTAAAAATAAAATGTCATTATATAGAATTACAATGACATCTTAATTTAATATTACATACAATATATAGTCAAATTTATATTATATTCCCTCTGGAAGTAGCCGGAAGTGTGAAGTTTGCAGCTCTTCTGTTTGTAATTCAGTTTTGAAATTTTACAGAATGGTTTGGAGCAAGGTTTCTTTATACAGGTTAAGACACGCACGCATTTCGTGCGTCAATTTTGTTAAATTTTCAGGCCACAATGTACCGCGAAATTTCAAAAATAGCATTGCATGATTGACGCATTCAAAGTTTTGCGGCACGATGTGGCCAAAAATACTTGAACGTGATTGGCTTAGCCCTTTAACATTGGTCCAATCGGTGGCTTAACCTGTATAAAGGAACGTTGGTTTGGAGTAGAAGTACTGACCTATAAAACGTATGAAATTAGAATACTGAAAATGCGAATAGGAGGATCAGAAACCCAATACACTTTGGCTACTTCCGAAAGAAATATTATATAATTTTTTAATGTAAACGTTATTAACGTATGATCAAACTCTATGTGCTCCTTTTCAGTCTTTTCACCAAACATTCATTCTGCTATATCTCCATTTCAGTACCCCTGTCGTACACAGCATATTTGTAAAAATAGAGCCTACATGAAAGCTGGTGTGTTATGGTATCCAGTGAGATCAGCCTAATTATTTTTACCTTATTTAAGTAGGTGTAATAATGTGAAAAAGTAGATAATTTTGTTAAAGGCTATAGTTGTACTGTATGTCATGTAATTTAATTTCACGGATATTGTATACTTCAAAAACCCTACAGACCTTATAATATATATAGTGAGTCTCAACATGGTAAGTTTTTACCTATGCAGTTTGCACTTTCAGCTTATGCAAGATGACAAAAGTGCATTTTAAATGCAATTTGATTTGACAAGAAACTCACCACCAGAGAGAGAGAGAGAGAGAGAGAGAGAGAGAGAGAGAGAGAGAGAGAGAGAGAGAGAGATGCTCAAGTCTAAAAGGGGCGTGTATGAACATACGAATTACATTATATAAAAAGAAATACCCACATTTGTGGTTTAAAACTAATGTTACATTTTTTACTATAATTTGTATCGCATAATTTAACAGAGAGCATAATATATGCATACATTTTTTATATAGAATAATAATTATCTATAATTAATATCTGAATCATAACAAAAAAAAATATGAATTATTAAAATATTTAGAATAATTGTTACATTTTTAGAACCTTGAATACAGTAGTTATTTTTTAAATAATAATATATACATGTATTTTGTGTTCTTAGAATTAATTTAAAATAATAAGTAAAATAAAAATAAACGTTTGTGGGGGAGATAACCTTTCAGGAAAAAAAAATTAATATGCAGACATTTTGAAGTCTCTTATCATTATTGTTATTGTTACTTTCTTTGTTTTATTTTCCCTTTGTTTAGTGTAGCAGTGTCAAATTATGGTCGTGAGTTCGATCCCAGACCGTTGGTTTAATTAGCCGTGATTGCTAACTTAGGTTTCCATAGTTTCCTCAGTCACAACTAGGCAAATGGGATTGATATAGGTCATGGCCGCTCAGTTTCGAATGTTCTGAAAGTTACTGGTTACAATTATGTTTATGAATTATTTAGCAAAGTATTTTAATTAATAATAAAATTAATATTATTGATTAAAAATTGATCATAATATGTTGAGAATTATTTTCATCTACAAGTTCCAACATTTCTATTTTATACCTTTCACTCTCAGTATTATTGATTTTATCGACTAGTGTCGAATGAAAGTTATAGAGGGAGAAAAGATGTCAAAAATATATTTTTTTTTATCATATATAACGTGATATTGACACCATAGTTATTTTTTATAATTTATAAGAATTCATGTAAAGATAAGACATGATATATTATTATTAACTAAAAACTAAGTATTTTTTCCCATTAGTATATCAATGAACTTAAATAGATATCAATTACTTTCAAATCAAACACTTTTAAAATTTTATATATACAGTATTTTATAATGTATGTAATGCAAAAGTAAATGTTATTTGCAATTTATTCAATTTTACAAGTTATAATTGTTTATAAAATATAAAAATATGTTGATTTTTTTGTAATTAGGAAAATGTAAAAAACCTATTTTTTTTTTACAAATTACAGTATAAATGTTTATTTACATATGAAAAACAACATTAAAAAAATAAAAAAATATTAAATAATTTAAATTACAAATTTTTCCCTCCCTTCTCATCATATAGAAAGAAATTTTTGTGTATTTTTTAATTAAAACAAAAAGAATAATAAAATAATGTTTATAAAAAAAATATATATATAAAATAGCTAGCTCCACTCTGCAAAAGCGGTAGACAAAGTAACTACAGTATGACGCGAGGGGCAGAATAGCAAGGTCGTTTTATAAAACATAATCCAAAGTCATTATAAGAAAATAGGTGCAGTAACATCGATGCCATCTACAGAAAATATTTAGAACTATGGAGAACAATTATTAATGTAACATATCTATATGATGTAATAACTATTTCTATTCATTAATTGTTAAAATTACCAAGAGATGGCATTGATCGTGTATTATCTACTTTATAAAACCACTCTGGACTTGACTTGGTTCGCGTATGAACTTTTTTTACTTACTTTTTTTTTTATAATACAGTACAGAGCAATAGAACTGATCATTATCAACTTTTTTTTATTTCTATATAGAAAAATTCAACTGTAATGAACAGAAGAAATGTTTTTAGTTATAACTTTTATATATATGCCATTTCAAATGTCATTTAATTAAAATTAAATATTAACAATATCACGTACCATGCTTGTATGTATTGTAAACTTCGAAACATAATAAAATCCCTGACTAATTTGCTACAGTTGCAGTTCACAGAGATTATGCAAATTCTTAGTTTCTCAAGAGATAAAAACAGCACAAATTTAAATAGTTTTACTAATTCTTATTACAATAATAATAATAATATCCTAAATGATATATTTAAAAAAAAAAAATACATGCATGAACTTGAATGTTTATGAAGCAGACAATTTTACATGTTCACTATGTAAACATGTTGAACATTATATTTATAAATAGTTTTAAATACCTGAGTCTATATTCACCATATGGAATGCTAACATTAAAATTCATTTATAAATAATATATCTTGTCAGTTTTCCTCTTTTCTTTTTAATTTGGTAATCGTATAGTCACACCTACCTGAATTTGTCTGATGAATTTGCTAGAGCTGCATTTTATAAAATTATTGGATTTAACCCGTTGATGGGAGGTGAGGTGTGTGGCGAGCCCGTATATATTTGGTAAGCGGACCAAATACCCCCGGACGAAATACCCCCGGACCAAATATCCCCGCCCGGACCGGACGAAATACCCCCGGACGAAATACTCCCGGACGAAATATCCCCGGACGAAATACTCCCGGACGAAATACCCCCGGACGAAATACCCCCTTGTAAGTGGAGAGGGGCGGGTGACCGACGTGGAAGGGGAAGTTGACTTTATTTATAAAGTCGGTTTTTCTGTCTTTTGTCTGACGTCACGCGCGTCGTATTAAAGAAGGAAGTTATATCAGTAACGTTAGGCCAATACGTTATGCATTAATTTATCATATCATTCATATCGAATTAAAATTAATGTGTAATAAATTTTGATACGATACATTTTATGCATGTTAATTATTAGTGTTTATTGCATTTTTTTTAGATTTTTTTTTAACTAAAAATTTTCAAAATCATCCCTATAATATAATTTTTTAACTTAAAAAAAAAATAAGTAAATTTTTTTAGTGTAATTTTTTAATTCTGATTCGATCGGTATAGGTCTAAAAATGCAATATTTTTCATTGTTTTTGGTTCCCCGGTGCTATAGGTGCCGTGAACACTTAACGTAGAGCATGTGTACCCTTCCTGAAGAAACTTAATTTTCTTGTTGTTCTATTTATTTCCTTATTTATTCCTTCCTTTTCTATTTATATATATATATATATGTTGGCACCAAAGCCCGAATTCAATGCGTACATCTGTAGGTGTGTGCCCCTAGCGATTTGAGCAAAGCCCGAAATTAACAAATATTTTGGGCTTTGCTCATATAAATTTGAACATTTCTAGAAGTGCTCAAATCGAAAAAAGCAAACCCTGACGTGAAGTTTCATTTCGGGGTTTGCTCATTTAAATTTGATCATTTCTAGAAGTGCTCAACTCGAAAAATACAAACCCTGACGAGAAGCTTTATTTTGGGCTTTGCTCACTGTTTTGATCATTTCTAGAAGTGCTCAAAGCAAAGTGAAAAAAAATAATTGGAAATTGTGCCGTATTATAGTAATAATTTGTAATAAATAATTAAAACAATAAAATATTGTGAATTTAATAATATTTTAATTACATCACTTTTTTAATTGAGTAACAAAAATACAAATTTAGCATTATATATATAGCGTGTATATTATTTTTTTATTAAAATATTTATTTCTGTTTTATTCAAGTCATACTGAAAAATACGATTTTGTCACACTTTTTATATTAATTAATATAATTGTTAGTTAATTTAAATAAATTTTTACAGCTGATATATTATAAATTCATTTTAACTTACAGAACTTGGTAAGAAGCAAAGAGCTCCTCAAGATAGTATCAAACCTACTAATTTAAAATAAATAATAAATAAATAAATAAATAAATAAATAAATAAATAAATAAATAAATAAATAAATAAATAAATAAATAAATAAATAAATAAATAAATAAATAAATAAATAATAAATATTATTAAACTTGATTATTACCTGATCGTATTATTATCTGAACTTGACTTATTTTTGCAGGGATTACTATCATGGCATTTTAAATTTCATCTAAATTTTTTCTTAATTTGCACAACATATTTTAAATTGAATACTTGTATTTTTAATTTGGATAATAATATTTAGTCTCATAAAAAGTAATAATATAATTTAATTGGAACATTTTGTTTGTGTTATATAAATTTTAAAGCGACAATTTTAATAATAATGTGAAATTAAATTAAAACTTTTGTTTGCAAAAAAAGTAATTCTTGCCATAGAATCTTGCCATTTTTGTTAAATTCTTTAATTAAATTATTTTGTTATTGCCTTTTTTTTTTCCTTAATATTAATTGATTAAATATGCTTGAATAAATTGTTTTAGCTTGAAATTTAATTACTATGTATTTTATGAACCGGCCGCTAAGATTATGTTAATAATTTTGGCTGGACATTAATGTATAAACTATTTATGAAGTAAAAAAAAAAAAAAAAAAAATGACAACCTTTCTTGCAGTTGCAAAACACAAAACCTGGCTTTGAATTTGCTAATGCTGCTGCTGATCTGAGACACTCTTTTCTTTGTCATGTGTGGTACGTCGTCTGAACTTAGAAATTGTTCATCTGCAACCTGAAATTCATTGCTAGAGTATAATTGTAATCATACCCTTTAATTATAAAAAAATGATAATAATAAAAAAATTAAAAGTGTCTCTCATTGTCAGTGTGAAAAAATCGTATTTTTTCAATATGACTTGAATAATACAGAAAGAAATGTTTTAATAAAACAAATACTATACACGCTACTGATGTTAAATTTGTATTTTTATCAATAAATTAAAAAAGTGATATAATTAAAATTTTATTAAATTTACATTATTTTATTATTTATTGCTATAATACGGCACAATTTCCAATTATTATTTTTATTTTGCTTTGAGCACTTCTAGCAATGATCAAAACTGTGAGCAAAGCCCGAAATAAAAATTATTGTCGGGGTTGCTTTTTTCGAGTTGGGCACTTTTAGAAACGAGCAAATTTAAATGAGCAAACCCCGAAATAAAACTTCTCGTCGGGGTTCGCTTTTACCGATTTGAGCACTTCTAGAAATGATCAAATTTAAATGAGCAAAGCCCGATATAAAACTCCTCGTCGGGGATTGCTTTTTTCGATTTGAGCACTTCTAGAAATGTTCAAATTTAAATAAGCAAAGCCCGAAGTATTTGTTAATTTCGGGCTTTGCTCAAATCGCTAGTGGCACATCTAGGTTTAAAAACCTAAAATCGTTTAATCAACTTCAAAATCTTGCTGCAAAACGCTGTGACAATTGCCGCACAATCAAAGTAAGCATAGCATATACAAAAATCGTTTGTTTGCGGCACAATTTTGAGTATGTTTTGGTATAATTAAATTAAAGACGCAATTTGAGATCTTGATACGGTACTAACTATAAATATACTTTGAATTTTATATGTGATATATATTTGTTGTGAAAAATGGCATTACTATAACTTCCTTCTTTAATACGACGCGCGTGACGTCAGACAAACGACATAAAAACAGACTTTATAAATAAAGTCGACTTCCCCTCCCGTGTTGGTCGCCCGCCCCTCTCCACTTACAAGGGGGTATTTCGTCCGGGGGTATTTCGTCCGGGAGTATTTCGTCCGGGGATATTTCGTCCGGGGGTATTTCGTCCGGTCCGGGCGGGGATATTTGGTCCGGGGGTATTTCGTCCGGGGGTATTTGGTCCGGGATTCATATATTTACTGCACTGTCCGTCCTATGTAAGATTTCTACGGTTCCCTTAGTCGTCAGATCACAAACGAAATTATCTTTGGTGAGCATGTACAGTACCCTCCACCCCTCCAAATGAATTTAAATTTAACAATTCATAAAGAAATATAACCAACTCCTATACTAAACAATTCTTTTTTGCGGTTGAAGTACCACAAATATTATATATATATTAGGTAAAAACGTAAAATAACATATTTTATGATTATAATTTTAAATGTACTAGAATTAAATCTCTCTCTCTCTCTCTCTCTCTCTCTCTCTCTCTCTCTCTCTCTCTCTCTCTCTCTCTCTCTCTCTCTCTCTCTCTCTCTTTTCATCTCTGTGTATATTATAATATTTAAAGGTCATTCAATGATGATGTATCTATTGTTTGATTATGTGACTGTTTGCATTACAATATAATATATTATTTTTTTTTTATCCCGCGTCATCGATGACTTAATGACGGAAGTTTAGCAAGGGTTATATCGAATTGTCGTACCCGATCATCACTCATATATTTATATACAGTACGAGTAGGCACCAACCACCAGTAAAAACGGCACGTGGCTCTATAAGGGTCATTCACTCTACCTCAATCCAGGTTCTTCTTACTACTTTTTTTTTTATATATATTATAATATATTTTCAACTATATTCCAGTGTACTTGTAACTTAAAAAAAAATCGATTTTATTTTAATTATTTTAATTAATTAATATTTTAAAATCATGCAGAGCAGATATATTTCTGTAAAAAAATACATATGACTGGAAGAAATGTAATTTCTAAATATATAAATTTATAAAGTATTGTAATATATTGGTAATTTAATGATTAAAAATATTAAAATTCTACGATTTTTAAAATAATATTGACAGATTTTGGAATGGTTCTAGCTGTTGGAAAACATTGAATCTCAAGACATGAACGCCCCCCCCCCCCCTATTGATTTGCTTGAGCTCTATCTATATATAATAGAAGAAATTTAATGCAGAGTTGCAAATTTGAGAAGAAGTCATCTATATAGCCATCATACAAAAATATAACGTTTCACCTGATCCCTGCATGTATAGACTAAAAAGAGTCTTTGTTTCAGTTTTTTTAGTTTATGACAAAACCCCCAGGTAGAGCAAGGGTTCTTATATGCAATTCTGTCGCGAGGATAAGAAGAAGAATGTTCATGTCAATTAATTTAAATTTATAATATTTTGAAATTATTGCTACATTATAAAAAAATTATTATTTAAAACGTTGTTGAAATATTATAATTTTATGTTTCATAAAAATAAATTTTCTTTGCTTGTAGAATATATTTTAAACAAATCAATTAAGGTAGAGATAACACGGATCAGCTGGCCCAATGCTAAAAAAAATCCCATTCATAAAAATTATGAAAAAAAATTAAAATGTTCTCTACATTCCCTATATCATCAGTTATAGGTAAATAATCAGGTATACAAAAACGAGCTAGTTTTCGAGTTATTAATTTTTAAAGTTGACTAATTTAACATGGAAGTTCCATTTCTCCATGTTAAATTAGTCAACTTTAAAAATTTATAACTCGAAAACTAGCTCATTTTTGTATACCTGAAATTTTACCTACTGATAGGGGATGTAGAGGAGAACATTTTAATTTTTTTTCATAATTTTGTATGAATATGATTTTTTTAGCATTGGGCCAGCTGATCCCTATCTTAATGTTGTAAAAATAACTTGTACAAATTTCTTTTAACAAACTTCCTATTAAATAATAAAACAATTTAATAGAACGTCGTTGTTAGGCATGCTATCAGACATGTAAATATCAAACGATGAGAGAATTTGTTTTATAATTATTTGACCAGACACAAGTCTAGACTTGAACTTATTCTTGTGTATTGCTCAAACTTACTATAGACATTAGACTTAACGTTGTAGTATATATATATATATATGCAACCTTGTCTTCTAATGTTTGCTCTTTGTCTTACAAACAGAGTCTGACTTCTGTATACAGTAGCTCAATAAGATGAAAACTACCTGTTAGTATAATATCAATAAAGAAATGCAAACTTTAAAGGACTATACATATGTAAAGATAATGTATAATTGATATTTAATTGAATATTAGCAATTATTTTATTTTTGTCTTGGGAATCAATAAAAATTTTGGTAATTTTTAACTCATTTGATAAATTCTTTATTAATGAAAAAAAATCATTAATAAGTACCTGCTCGGTTGTAACAAAATTAGCTTCAAAACTGGACATTTAACACATCTGATAAGAACTGTATTCCTGTAATCACAACACCATATGTCCTATCAAGTATTGATTTTGTTGTTAATCTAATTTTATACTGAATATTTTCTTTCTATTTTCAAATTAAATTCAGTAACAATTGAATTTTCCTTTTTCTAACAATTAGATATTTCAATTCACAGCTATTAAATTATTCGTTTTAAAAAAAAAAGAAGTAAATAAGTCACATAGCTATTTTGTATATAAAACTATATAGTAAAAAACAAAGTAAATTTAGCATTACACATCACAAAACAACAAGTTTAAAAATTTTTGTATGTTTTGTCACAAGTTTATTTAGTCTGTGTACACTATTGTGTAAATTGTGGCAACTATATTAAAGTTTTGAGACTACTAGTCGTTGTCTAACTATATATTGCGTGTACAGAGAGTTTAATAGTATATATAATATAATAGTTGTTACATTTCAACTATACTGATACCATCAGACACATGTTGCAAAAAGATTAAAGTTTAATTGTTATACAAAAGGGGGAATAAGAGAGAATATTTTAACATGTTTAATTCATATTATTATTCAATTACAAAAATATTTATACATGAAGGTGCATACTGTATATAAGTTTATCAGAATTATTAATTGTTATTTTTTTTTTATTCTAATTATATTATAGATATTACCACTAAATTTGTATTATCAAGGTTTTAGAAAAATAAACTTTAAAATATTATTAATAAATGTATATACTTAATTTTTTGTTTTAAACATTGTAAAGTATATTACATTTTAAATGTTGTGTTTGCATGTTACGATCTGGTCACGATTTAGATTTTGATTGTGCAAAAGTGTGGCGTCTGTCTACCTTAAGTCTGATGGCCTAGTCTCGAGTCTGGCTGTCTGGTTCCTATATAGTGGCGCACCACAACCGCCTCTCTCTTCATCATTTGTACCTTCTCTCTTTTAATTTAATCTTTCAGTTATCACTCAATTTTCTCTCAAATGCAGTTTTTATAATGAGTTGCCTATAAAGTTTTAAAACCAGCAATTTACAGTTTCAACTAAGATCATAATCCCATATTTTTACCATGAAAATGACCCTTACTGAAAATACAAACTGCCGATTTTAAAACTAGAGTTTCATATATGTTCTCCAATCCAACACAGCAGTTTATAAATTTAATTTTTCATCAGTGATCTGTCTGTCTTCTCTTATAATATTTCAATACTTCTTAATTCATCCCAGTATCTCATTATCAGATCATATTAAATAATTTTATTTTATAGTCGTTATATTATTCCCATTTCACCCCCTTTTTTTTCCTCTCACTATTCTCTCACTGTTCTCCAATCTCTCCTCTCATCTCTCTTGCTCCACTCTCTTACGCTGCGACGCTCACAGCATCACACATACACAGTGGCGAGCTGTGCTGCTGCTGGCTCACTCACTCGCTTCTCTCTCTCTCTCTCTCTCTCCTCTCATAGGACCGCTCCCATTTGTGAGTAGCGGGCAAGCAAGCAGGCAGGCGGGCGTGCGGCGGGCGGGCAGGCAGGCGGGGGAGGGGGTGGGAAAACGTCTGACGCCCAGCTACACTTCGTCACGGCACAGTCTTGTATAAAAACCAAGACACAAGATTCAATTTTAATGTTATTCAAGTACTTTATATTCTAAAATAATAAAATTGACGTGTGAAGTTTGTTGATTTTTCTTATTCTATGATACGTAAAATAGTTAGTAAATTTGTCACTAGAGGTCAATATTGTTAGATGACATGTTTGTCGATGGATCTTGTAAAAAAAAAAGCCGGCAATGAAGGCGGCGGTCTGTCTCGCCTAAAATAAGGTTAGCCAACATAACAAGATCGTTACTAAATTTGGAAACTTTTTTTTCTTTTTTTTTTTTTTTTAATTACGATGATTATCTAAAATTTAAAAAATATATGTACAAAGTTTACTCTTAGCCAGCACTTTCAGCAAGTTAATTAACTTATCACTAAAATTAAATTTGCCCAAAAATTCATTGATGTATCATTAGAAACAATTCCATTGATTGTCAAAGACTGTAAATATTATTTAGTATTATGTATTATTATCATTAATGTCACTAAAAAAATATAATATTTTAAAATTAGTTAAAATTTTGTAAAGTTGGTATTAAAAGTCGAGGAGGCGCGATCGAGCGCCACGTGCTCCCCCCTCCCCTCCCTCCCTCCGTCTGCTGCTGCAAGGAGCCATGGAGGGGAAGGGTCACTGACGTCATACGACAACCCTTGACTTGCTAATCACACCCTGCGAAGGGCTGAATTATTTAAACTTGTCACATAATAAAAAAAAAAAAAAAAATAGAAGAATAAATATTGATTAATTTGTGTGGTTTCTAAGACACAGGGATTCTGTGGTCTTATATATGAAGCTTTAGAGAGACTTCTTATTTATAAGGAAAACAATTTGCGAAAAAAAAAAACAAATAAAAAATGTTAAGTTAATACGTTATAAACTGGTAACTTTTGATTGGCTGATTGATTGGTATTTTGGGGCAATTGACACATTTTTGGTCATGTATGTCCCCTTTTATTATTTAATTGTTATTCTAGATTTATGGCCCGGCTTTGATGTGTTAAGTATTTGATTAAATTTAATTGCTTGATTACGTTAATAATTAAATCAAATATTCATAGAAAAATAGAATATTCATTAGCGTAAAAAATAGATTTAAATCCACCATAATTTTATATATTCTATACGGTATGTTATAAATAGCATCAACACAATCTTAACTTATATAATTTATATTCTAAATAATTGGTGGACTTATGCTCTTTTCTATTTTTTTACTTTTATCTATTGTCACAGTAATAATCCCTGTCACTTTTGTATGCTTTTTAGAAAAATATATCTAAATTAAAATTATTTAATTGTTCAATTAACTTTGGAAATCTGAAAACATTATTGTCAATTAAATCATTTAGTGAGATATATTGAATGTATTTTATTGTTATTTATCGTTCACATATGACATTGTCAAAAAGTCTTTTATTTGACAAGTCAGATATAGTTCTTTTAAGAAAAACAAGTCATTTTTTTTTCGAACTATATTTCAATAAATGGAATTGCAGTTAAAAAATTTTAACTTTAGAAAAGTAAAAAATATTTTCTTAGAAATATTATATATTTTTTTAATTTTTTTTTTATTCTTATTACTTTTAACTCTTTTAAGGGCCTCCCCACAAACCAATAAAAATGAATTATTTCTTAACATTTTTTTTATTTCAATTTTTAATGTCTGTAAGACAAAAATACCTCATATGTACAACCATCTGTTTTTCATTACTCAAAAACTCTTAAAAACATTCATATTTTTTAACTGTTAAAAGTTTTTTTCCTCCCTCTTGCTCTATATGTCTTACTTTTAAAGGTTATAAGTTATTAATATTAGTATAAGAAATTTATTAGTGTTGTTTATAAGATTTAAAAAAGGACACAAAAAAAAACTTAATTGAATATATCTAAAAATAAAAAAAAAACATCTGAAATGCATTTTAATGTTTACAAACATTTCGAATAGACCAAACGAAATTCTTATCTTATATACGTAGTCTAGACTTAAAAGAATTGGGCTGATGTAAATAGTAGTTTTTTTTTTATAAATAATTAAGAAATTCGAAACTGATGACCTTTAAAGTGTAATTGTTACATAGTGACGAAAGAATTATATATTTTTTTTACTTTTAAAGTTTTTTTAATGTTTTTTTAAAAAGAATATTTAAATCACTCTTTCTTTTTTTGAATTATAGTGTTTTGAAGGATATTAATTTTGTATGTAAAATATAAATAGAATTCAATAAATATGTTTAGAATATAATTATATATTTAATATATCGTTGCTTAAAGTTTAAATTAGAGGGGGTAAAAAAAGTTGTAAATTTGTCAGTTAAAATAATTTAAAAAATATATTTATGGTATAATTGAAAATTCAGATAAAATTTTAGTGCACTTTTGAGTAAAGGCCATAAGCTCCACTACTTGAACCTGGTTTTAAGTTACTTGAACCAGGTTCAAATAATGGTGGAGCTTACGGTCCCAAGAGCTAATTAGATTATATTTCTTAATATTTATGTGATACATTAATAATAAAGGAGAACAGAATATATTTGTCATCATTATTTTAAGATTTATGAAAAAATATAATAAATATTTATCCAACAAGAAAAACAAGTAACAATAATTAGTCATTAAGTTCATACCCCCCTCCCTAATCTTTTTGAAAGGAGACAACGTCTTGAAATTGCATTTGATAAAAGTTGAATAAAAAAGTGTTTGGATTTACATTTCTGACTAATCTTAATTCTTAAAACGTTCACGAACGCACATGAATCTTATATAGCCCTCGCTTGATTTTTGAGAGTTGGGGGTTATCTATTCTTACTTGCAATTAGGGAAAGTTGTGGGGGGGGGGGGGCGTAGAAGGTTAGGGTGGTATAATCTCCAATGTATTGCGAGACTTTACCATTTAGTACTGAATGATTGCGTTCCCCTCACCCTTTTTTTACCCGTGGATACACGTTCGCATCAGCGTATAATTAAAAAAACGAAAAAATAAAACAGTATCATTAATACGTATATATATTTGCATATATTTACAATGCGTATAATAATAATGTCGCAACTATTTTTTTTACTTTGTTTATAATTACACAGACTATTATAACAATAGAACAACAGAAAAAAAAATAGGAAAAAAATTTTTTTCTGCAAGAGTATAAAAGCCTTTAGGTATATAAATATATATATAAAAAAGCGTGCTTATATATCTGGTTGTGTTGACACTATGCGAAGTAAAAAAAAAAAAAAAATATACACAAGGGTAGATGATGAGACCCTCTTATATTATTGTATATGTGTGTGTTTACCTATATACCTAGAGACTGCTTATACTGTTGTATTGTTGCTATACTATAGTATAGTCGCGTGTCTCATTCAAACATCACTCACACATAATACTTTATTAATATAAAAATTACAACTAGGAAATAGAATAAATTTTTAGTAGGATTTATTTTAATTTTTATTAAATAATTGTTTTCACATGGTTTTAATATTTAAATATATTTAAGGAAGATATAGGGTTCTTGTAGTATATAATAATGTGAACTTCCTTTTGGGAATTTTATGTTGGTTAAACTGTATAATGATGAGGACATGCGAACCCCTTGGGTATATTTTCTAGCACAGAGAGAGAGAGAGAGAGAGAGAGAGAGAGAGAGAGAGAGAGAGAGAGAGAGAGAGAGAGAGAGAGAGAGAGAGAGAGAGAGAGAGAGAGAACATGGTGAGGTTACTGTACGCTAGCTATTAATCTATATGTCACCACACCACAATGCGTACTATATGCCCTATTATATCCCTCTATATTATATATATATATATATATATATTTTGACACTATATTATAGTATTATGCTATTGATAATCTTTACCTTTTTTTTTACATTATATATATATAAAAAAAATGTTTTTCATACATATTTTCATTTCTTTTGTATTTGTTGAATAGTATATCAATGCAATGGAGGTGTTATTAACACATTTTTTATCAGTATCAATTTTTACCTGTGGTGTTGATATATAGTGAACTTTTATTCTTTTGTAAAAAAATCTATATTTTCTGCTACAGTTATGATGGAGTGTTGATTTATTTTTTATATGTTTCAGAATTCTTTAGAAAACTATATACATACTTTTTGTTTGTATTTTTTCATATAATATATATTTTGCTTCAATAATTTATACGTATCGTATCTTTACAAAAGTTATCAAATTTATAGAAAGAATTGAGTCACTGCAATCATGTGTATTATAGCTGAAAATTCAATGAAAATATCGTAATAATTATAACATTATCATGGTGTGATATTAATTTCCTTTTGAGCTTTAATAACGAGATAGGTTTCAAAATCGACAAAAAATTTTAAGATTTTTTAGAACAAAATTATATCTTTTGAGACCTTCTCCATTAATTAAAAAATCTCAAATTAAAAACTTTTTATCATAGAGATATGAAACCAAATTTGCTAAATCGAAAGGAAATTTTGCCACATAGAAAGAATATTATGCAAAGAGTTTTGTTTTTGTTTTACTAATTTGAAGTACATGCAAATCACATGATTAAAATTTTATTTTCAACAGGGCCTATAGATACAAGAATTATAATATATTATAATTCTTGTATCAATAAAATAATAATAATAATAATAATAATAATAATAATAATAATAATCATTTTAACTATAGAATACAGAACTAGCTTTTCTTACTGCTGGAAATTATATTATTGAAATATTCAAAGAAAAACCTGATATCTATTTGAAAAAACCTATAATATAATTTTGATTATTTCATTGTTAAATAATAAAATTATAAATCAAAAAGTTAAACACTTATTTATATGCATGCATTAACTGAACTGTAACAACGTTATATTAGATTATATTTAAACAATTTATTCCTATTGATAATATTTTCATGTTGACGTAATCTTTAAATTTATATGCTAATATACTCTATAAATAATATGGTAAATAAATTTATCAGAAGTATATTTATAAATAGGAAAGAAAAAATAATAGTATATTTTAATATTAAATTTAAAACAGTTTATTTTAGGTGTACAATTTTATTTTAATTTCATCAATAACTTGAGTTTATACTTTTTCATATGAGCCACGCCCACTTTTTGAACAGCTGGCATTTAAAAGTGGTCGGGGCAGAATTTAATTTTCAAGTGTGAAAGTTTTTGTTTTTTTAAATTTTGACTTGAAACTGAATAGCCACGAAGAAAGATCGATTTTCAGGGTTAACCACGGTTAACTTAATTCAGTCTAACCTATATGATGATACTTACCGTAGTTAGTGAGAAAGCTTCGTTTATATATATTCTTGGTAGGTCTAATGATAAAATAATAGTTATTACCCTAAATGCGATCATCTCGCCTTTAAGTTAGGCAACTTATTCAACACCAAAGCATAACGGGATGTATACATGCTATCTACGTCAGGCCGGGGCAATTAAAATTCAAAAGTTTTAAATTAATATATTATATGGTTTGCGTCTGTAACATATCAAAATAAAATCTATAATGGGGTTTTGACAAAGGACTTGGCATAGATTTTATCCCAGAAATTTATATTACCAAAAAGTGACATCAAATCGAGTACAGTATTAAATTAAATGACTATAGTACTAAACACGGTATTAAAATTTTCTAGGATAAAATTTATGTTTTATCCTTTATCAATACTCCCTAATCTATAATTACTATGTATTGTATGGTATATATTTAATGTATAAAATAGTGTTTAAACATATAATTTATAGCTCTGAATGTTAGATTGAAAATTTTTAATTAAAAATTTAATTTTGTATTAGAGTAAGAAGATTAAAAATAATATAAAAAGTTTGCCATGCAAAGAACCATGCAGTTTATAATTCATGTGCATACAATGATGGCTCTTATTGTTAGTACCAAGAAAAAGTCATCTCAAAGACTATGTAGGTTCTTATAGAAAATATGCATGCCTTGTTTACCTTGTTAGTATATGTTCTCCAACTCATTGTATAAGTATATAGTTAAAGAGTTCACAAACCTTGCATATTACTTAATAAATTGGAAAATAAAAATGCATGTTATATAAACCTAATTCGGGTACTTTAAAAACTTCAAAATGCACATTCGTCGCGTTGGAAAATTTCCCACTTATAGCCTTATTAATCACCAAACCTTGTGTTATATTCTTATTGTGATTTAACAATGCCGCAAAGGAATATTTTCCGAGGCGATGACTGTACTTAAATCTTTATTATATTTAGTTATCATTATATTTTAACTAAAAAAAAAAATCGATACATATACATAAAGACTAAAGAGTTAGTACTAAAAGTTGTTTTTTTACATATAAAAAACGTATTTTAGAGATAGGAATATTATCAGCATAAAAAAATATTCTTTCTCTACAACAATATGAACATAAAGCGATATATAATAATAATACACAATGACAGAAGATATACATTAATGACCATTTTACATATATAGAAAATCAATACACTCATTCATTGTGGGTACCACCACCATACACAGTAGAGAGAGGTTAGGTGGGGTAAGTTGGCTATGCTATTGCTGCTGATGTGCTCTCTCTATATACTAAAAGCAGCAAAGCTCTGGCAAATAGGCATCAGGCAAAGACTTGTGCTGCTATGCTATGGTGTACATATTATATGTATATAGTAACTTTAAATGACGTCACACAGGCCAGGGAAGGCCGAATGCCAACGATTTAGCCAAGGAGGTAAGCTTGATAATAAAAGAGGTAACCTTAAAATGTATTTAAAAAAATAATATATTTTTAACCATATTAATTTTTTTTTAAAAGCTTTTTAAATTTTATTTGTAAATTTTTTTAATATAATTTTTCTTTGTAGTTTTTTGATAATATTATTAAGGATTATTTTAAATTTTGTATGTGTTTTTATATATACCATGGTCGGGGCCGAGTAGTCTATCTTTACTTCTCTCTTCCTCTCTCTTCTTCTCTTCTCTCTCTCTCTCTCTATAGCTTTAGTATAGACGACAACGTTGCTTACTTCTTAACATCAGCTTGGTTTGGACCAGAAAAGAGATAGAGAGAACTAGGTCACATCACAAACTTTACTTCTTTTTATTGTTTTTTACTCGACTTTATGTACAATATAAGAATCTCCCGCGCAATTTGTATCAATATAATGGTTACTGTATCATTAAAAATTTAATTTTTTAAGTTATCATTCGAAATGAACAGTTAAGTATATTATATTCATAAAGCCTTTATTGTCATATAGCATAGAGCTTATAATTGAATATAAGGTCTATGGTATATTATATCAATAAATGGAAACCCTCGTAGTCATTAATTAGTAAAATCAGCATATTTTTCAAACAGAAATATAAATATATAGTAGACAATTTTTGTTTGTTTCGGTGTACTATTATGTTATTATCAACTTCCCAGCACTCAGTCTGTATAATAGTATTATATATTATTGTTTAAAAATATATCACCACATGCTTGGTTATATTCGTGAAATTAAAATCTTTTGGGATATATAGCCTGTTTTCTGTCCTTAATTTTATAAACATAAACCACAACTTTGTAAATTTATACATCAGTATCAGATAATCAGGCAGCAGTCGGCTGTACTTCTCCACAACTGCCATAGTCAAGTAGGTGCTTTTTTGTATACCAAAATCTTAAAATTTAGTATTTTTAAATACAAAAAAGACATACTTAAAACTCGTCCATCTTTCATGAGAAGTCATTTTTTAATAAAGATCATAACAAGGTGTATAGTATAAACCTCTATATACCTTGGATCGTAACACATGCTACGAAAAAAATTCAATATTTTTTTCTTTGCGATTTTTTTAATTACTTAAAAAAACTACTTCATCATCATCATTATAATTTGTAATATTTTGTTATACCTTATGTATGAAAGGTAGGTGGCATGATGGTAGTGGCGCTGGCGCCTTGTTATTATAATACTAAAATGTTCCTGTAGAGGCGCTCGCTGTATTTCTCTCTCTATCTATCTCTCTCTCGGTGTCTGGTTTTTGCAGTAGTGCAGTAAGTGAAGCCAGCAGTCTCCTCTCTCTCCTCTGTGTGTTTCTCTCTCTCTTCTCCTCATAGTGGCAAGAGCTAGCAAGCGAGCAAGCAAGCAAGAGCTATACGAGCAGCAAAAGCAAGCTAGCTAGCAAGCGAGCGAGCGGTTCGATAAAACGAGACACTAACCAGGCTCTACTTCTACAAGCAAAAGTGTACCAAGTAGGCACCAAAAAGCTGCTTAACAAAAATCTAGACTGTCTATATAATATATATATATATTTTTTCTTTGTGTTGATACTAGTGGTGCAGTGACGTCATTCTAATATCTGTGATATAATCGTTAAAAAAATTAAATGTCATTATTTTTTTTGTAATTAAGAAATTATTATGATAATAATTTAAAAATAATTTTTTTGAGACTGATTTTGATTTTTTATTAAATGAAGACTAAAAGGACATATAGGAAATATGTTTTGGTAAGTTTGAATTTTTTGTTATTATTAAATGTATTTTTTTTTTTTAAATTAAGTATTATGACTTAATTAAGCTCCATGTATAGTAATGTGGGTGTTGAAAAATCAGGTGTTTTATTAATTTATCAGAAAATTTAATAATCAATATTGTTATTTGATTTTCCTGGTAATAGTTTAATGAAAATGGTTAAAAGTATATATATTTTCCAATGCTTTGTTTCCTGAAATTAGGATTATAAATTTTATAATAATTCGAAACTGTCAAATCAGAGTCGTATAAAAAGGATTAACATTCTCATGCCTTCATCAAACTTGCACAAACTTTGTTGAATATTCTTAGTACAGTTATAAACATAAAGAAATTATCCACCTTTCACTTTCCATGGCATTAATTCCTAATTTGCCAAATTTATTGGCCGGTATTCAAGAAATCATTATTTTCTCTCGGAATATTTTGTGTTCAATCAAATAATTGTACACTAAATTTGTTTACTATATATTAATTATTTTTCTATGAACATTTATTAGTCACAAATTCGCAGAATCAGAATATATTTTGTTCAAATTCACATAATGCAATTACAAAGTTTGGTTTCAAAACAAAGCAAGGTTTTCAATTTTTTATTATTTTATCTCAAATATTCCAGAGTGTTCAAAATAAGTCTCTTAGTTTAATTTGTTGATTCCCTTATTACACACTATTAATATAAGTCGCAAATTCTGTCTGCGCCTGCAAGTGTGGTAACTATGCAAACTTACATGACATAAGTGTTATACAGGTTGCATTTTGCCCCTGCCGTAAAGATGACAAAATTTATTAACGATGTTTATTATAACTTTTGGGTTGCTGTCTTTGGTTCATGAACTTGGACTGATTATATAATATTTAGATGTGAATTAAAAGGTAAAGAGAAAGAATTAAAATAAAATCACTATCTAATATTTCTGGGAAATATGTAAAAAATGTAGCCCAGATTAAATCTCAAATTTTTCAAAAAAAAAAAAAAATATAGTATTTATAACATTTTCCAATTAAAATATAAATGGAGTTAATATTATTTTTCTCGCGTTTTATATAATATAATACTAAGGTATGTGAGGGCTGTTAAATGTGACCTTGGTGCCTATTAAATATTCTGGTCAAGTCCATATATAACATGGTGGACGTATATAAAGATAATATAACATTCATAACAGTGTACCAATAAACAAAATGTTAAATTCATAAGAAAGAAATGTATACCATTTTTAACAGCTATACTAGAAACAGCTAGCTGTTATATAGGATGAGGTATACCGCTACTATGCTGACAAATTTTAAATGTCCTTATTAATTTTATATATCTTACTCTTCTAGAATATCAATTATAACAAATTTTTTTTTATATTTGATTCGTGATTTAAAACTTTTGTCCTATAAAACAGTTCAACTTTTTTTTTTAATAAAATGCTTTTATATGCATGTTGAATTATATAAATAAAATTTTATACTTAAAAAAAGGTTAGATTACAAAAATATATTAAATTCAATTTTAGTTCAAAACTATTTCTTATTTATTAATAATTTTTTTAATACATCTTGTTTTAATTATTTTAGTTTGCTACTTTTTCAGGTGAATTCAAGTATTTTCCGTGTACATATAATATATTTAATTTGCAAATTAAATAAATATTATCAGTTATTAGTTATTATTGTGTGAATTTATGCATACTAAAAATATCGTCCCCTACAACTTTTATGCAAAAACATAAATTAAATGAATATTGTACAGTTGATACGATATTTAGCTAAATATTTAATAAAATAAAAAATAATTATTCCGTATTTAATAAACAAAATTGCTCGTTTTCTTGCTAAAAAAACTTCTTAAATTTTTCATATAATTTTAACCGAGTTTTTAAAAATTTACAATGTTAAATTATATAAATTTGACTCTTATGTACGTGTAGACGATACTAGACCTGCGCAATTCGAAGTCATTGCGTACCAGTGGGGCATTGATCCGCCATGATTTGCAAATTTTTCAAACGTCAAACGATACTCTCACTACTCACTATTGCATGTTTCACAAAACAGTTATCTACATTGATATTATATATTTAAAAAGGCATAACTCCACATACTTAATTATGGAAATAGTGAATTGCTATTAAAATCAATGTATTTAGTTAATTTGATTTAGTAGTATGTATGGACTTATGCTCTTTTGTAAAATTATCACGATATATTTTTTTATGTATAAAATAATTTCTCTTAACAATTTTTTTAAAAAGCCAACGATTGATAAATATTTCAATAATATAAAAAAATAGATTCTATCATATTCGAATACCTTTTATTATAAAATAATTAATTACTACAAATTAATAATATAACAATTAACCTTTAAATTATGCAACAATAACCTTTATATAACATGTAACAAAAGGTTTATAGTTCTTTATTTTATTTCGTTATCTCCAGTTAATTATATTTTGACTTTATTATATTAAATATTAAATTGACAGTTTTTTGAGGTAAAGATTTCACAGTTTTGATGACGTGTCCGATGATATTTCACTTGTGGAACACCACATAGAACTAACTATGGTGGTAGATGCAAGCAAGCAAGCCTAGTAGCGGCAGACACGGTTGCTATGTAGTTATTGATTTAAACAGCTGATTCTCTCAGGGTGAAAGCCATTGCTATAAAGAAATATTGGTAAGAATTTTTAAACTCCATTAGTATTAATTTTAATTACATATATTTTAAAATATTTTTATAATTTAATTTTACTTAATTAACATTTAATTATATTTTTATTTTTCTATAGTAATCCCAAAGGGTTGCATTTAATTGTGATATATATCTTCCTTTGGCAAATATGCAATATGTATGCACTATATATACAGAGTTTTTTTTATACTTGTTATCATGCATTCTACAAAATAAAATTTCAAAATATAAAGAAAATACAAAATTAAAAAAATAATTAAAAGACATTTGACTTTTTTTTTTTTTTTTTTTCGGTGTTTAAATTTTAAATTTAAAACTTAATATATTATACTTTTATATTAAAAAACTTGAGAAGTTGAGAAAATAAGTATAAATTGTAATCAAAATACACGATAAATTATCGCATAATAATTAATATATAACACCACGAACTTTACCCCTGCCTGCTATTTTTAAGGACATTATCACGCAGTCCCTATGAAAGTTTAGTGAGTTTTGAACTTTTTTAGAATTACTAAAATTGTTATTCGATTTACCTTTCTCATAATTATTGTAAATCTGCATCTCTTTGTCTGTTGAAGCTACAGGGCTTGCAAACTATAAGTACTGCAGTATAGACGTTCATACTGTCTCGCTGAGTTGGAAATTGTTATCGAACCATCGGACTATCCATTTTGCTCCAAATAATCTGATATTAGCTCTAATTTCAATTGCACCAACGTAAGTCATCAAAAAGTGACCAATAATATACTGTATTGAAAGGAATTAAATAAATTTCCATACCCAGAACTTATAAAATAGAAAATAAAAATCATATTAAACATTGGTAACAATATTCATATTTTTAAGTAAGTTTAAGCTTATAAGAATAAGGTATTTATTAAATTATCAGTAAAAACTACCTTTTATTTTATTTTTTAGAGTTTACTTAAAAAAAGAATAAAAATATTTTTTTCTTATTATTTAAAACAACAAGAAGAGTTGATAGGATATGGGTAGTATTAATGATATTCGACAAGATGTTCTCATACAATGTTATAAGATTGGGCGGGTTGGCTGGGCAAGTATGACTTGTTTCACGGGGTCAAAGCTCCCACCACCTCCTCACCGTCACGCCGCCGAGCTCCGTGTCTGCTGGCTGCTGATGCTATATAGAACTTGCCTAAACTCTTCTTCTTTTCTTTCGGTCGTGGCCCTATACCACCATCATCACGTCTTTTAAATATCCGCTTTTTCGCATGCTATCATTCCTTTTTCTTTAAGAATAAAGGTACATTTTACATTGCAATAAAAAATTTAGTGTTTTCTTGAAGAAATTTTAGCAAAAATACCATCCAATTTCATAGATGAGGTCTAACTTTAAGCCAGAACTAACTTTATTGATTTCGATTATCAATTAAAATAAACAAACTTAGACCTGGCTTAAAGTTATAATAGATCTCATCTCTCTATGTAATTAAGTGAAGTATACTGTATAATAATATTATTATACAGAACTATAATATACGTATATTTTTCATATGTTTGTATCATAAGTGCATATTATATACGCATCTTAAGTTGAAAAACTTGTTGTATGATATCATCATGCTGTAGCAATGGCAATACTGTAATTATAATAACAACATCACTTCTTATAAAAAACGACCTTTTTAAATGAAGTTTCCAAAAGTTTCTTGAATTAAATTAGACTTTATATGGATAAGATAATTATGGTTCCAACTCACCTCTCACTATAATGTATATACATATACTGACACTGTTGACAGTGACTTATGTATGCAGTTAGATGAAAATTAAGGGGGTAATTTATAATACAACTCCGAAAATTAGAGGTTTGGGGGCATTGACCCGAGTGTGGCGACCCAAAAGTTTTTGCCTCTGGTTTCTCTTCCCCTTCCAAATTTGTAAATCTGCATCTCTTTGAGATACAGCAAATCATCAAGGGTAAAAGTTCGTGGTCTTTTTGAGGTATAACTTTAATTCTAAATCTCGCTTCATCGTATATAACAATTTCGTAACTTGCGAGTTTAGTAACTTAAGCATGAATATAAAGATATTAAAGCCAACTCTCCCTTAAATACAAGTCAGCATAAATAAATATAAAGGAAATATTAATTCTTTCACCATATACATGTACTTTAAAACATATTTTTAACACCTCTCTAAATTTATCTTAAAAGCTTTATTTATTCTTATAAAACTCTTTAAAGTCGTTTTATGGATTGAAACATTAATAAAATATAAACTACAGTATAATAATAATAATGAAGAGGATAATGATTTTTTAAGGTTGCTTTATTCAGAGTAAAGAACAGAGGGAAAATATTTCAAAGGAAAATTTTATGGTTAAAAATGTTAACTAAAATGCGTTGATAAAATCATTTGAGACTTGAAATACAATCTACTTAGCTTCTTTCTTTACCAAATACTTCAACTGAAAACACGGAGAAAAATTATAATTTGTTATAATGTTAGGGAGAATTCACAAATCCACATTAAGGAACCCAAAAAAATTGAGTCGATTTTGATCATTATTTTAAGTCTCAATTTTTAAGTGTTGAAGTGAAAAATTGAGGTGTGGTCTTAACACTTTTTGAATGCCCCCTAATAATATTTATAGATAATAATTATTGCTCACGAAATTCATCTTTAATCCATTTTAATTACATATAAATAACTAAAGACTGATATCGATTTCTCTTTCATATAACGTAGTTTTTAACATCAGTATTTCAAAGCATATTATAAAAATTATCCGTGTAATTTATAAAATCAACCGCACAGTTTGTGATCGTATCAAAAATATCACAAAGTTTATATAAACTATGAGACAGTTATTGTTAAATTAAGTTAACTTTTTACCTTTCTATGGACATTTGTAATTCCAAACTTCACTTATTGTTAGTTGTTATTAACTTTTGAGCAAAGTTTGAGGCTTAACATCAGCTTTAAATTGTAATGTTTTATTAATTTCCGGTATAAATTTTTAATTTAGTTTAACTATATATAAAAGGAGGAGAAAAAACGGAAGAGAAGTTCCTTTTTTTTTTTTTTTTTTTAAGAGGACGATTACAACATTTTATTTCTTTAAATAGGTGCTCAGAATTCCAAGATATTTTAGACAGCTTAAAAACATTTTGATTTTCGTATTTTTTTTAATACTAACTTGAATCTTTAAATAACATTTCAAGTGTTGATTCAAATACTATATAGCTACAACGAAATGCATAATTGATTTAAATTCTGATTTATTTCATTGAGACCTTTAATTTCATAAAATGTCAGCTTTTGTATGTATATTTTCGTATAATATTATATAAAAAAATAAAATTATATCAAAATATGTGATTTTGAATTCGCATAGCATTCAAAATCAATAATTAGTATAATAAAATTTAATATTTTATCATATTTAAATGACTAGGGTATACACTTAAGTTCATTCCATGGAAATTCAGTTTCAATTTTATTCATATTTTCTTAGATATCAGAATAATTTTTTATATCATTTGATGGTTCTATACGTTTTGATAATATTATAATTATAGCACAGTTGACTTTTATACCTGGCTTATTAAAAGCTTCTCTTTCAAATTTAAAATTTTGATAATTTAAACTTTCTCGTATAGTAATACGTACCGCTCTTTATTAAAATTGAATAGACAGCCACCATTTTGTTTTTTTACCCCTAGTATTAGACAACCCACCTTATTATGTAACCCAAAGTATTGTTATATTGCTAGACATATTCGTGCACAGAAGTTAGCCTAAATTTGAATCAGCAGGCGTAAAATTGTATATATATATTGCAGATTTAAAGCAAACATAAACTTTAAACATTGTTATATTATTTTTTTATCAAACAATAATTGGGTACTTCTACTTACTAATTACTCACTAAATTTTGAAATCTTCCGAAACTCTAACTTGAGCGTTTCACGGGCTCATCGGGAACGGGAGCGGCCACGGCTATGAAATCCATCCCGGTATTTGTCTGCGACTGAGAGTGAGGGAAACGTGGAAACTTTAGCTTTTGTCAATAAACTGGAAGTCCAAAGCCACATGATATTTGCCCCTGGGTGGGAAACGTGTTTTTTTTTTTTTAATAATTATACACGATAACAAGCCTTATTAATATAAAGTGTATAATTTAACCTTTTATATATATAATAAAACAATTTGTATTACAATTGGTTTATAACATAGAAGATATCTATTTCTATACATTCCCTCCCCCCATCTTTCTATTGTGTGTTAAAATGTTATAATAATATATTTAAAATATAATGAAAACAATAGCATGCTTCCTAACTTTTATATTTTTACACATGACTCCCATCTATATAACATATTATACAAAACAATTTGATATTTATCTCTGATAATAATACTTATACTTGCTACCGTGACTATAACACATGCAATACTATAGTAGAATTAAATTAAAATACCTTAACGGAAGTAAGTTATTTATTATTTATATCTATCCTGAATTTCATTTTAAGTTTCAATTATATATACTATTTATTCCATATTTTAACATACATGCAAATATCTTCATGATTTTTTTTAGTTGTAATACGCAAGTAATTTTATATTTTGATGTAATTTTTAATTTAACTTTATATTTTATATACCTCTATTATTTTATAAAAAGATTTGATATAATTATAGTTGAGTTAATAGTCGTTTTACACGTTAAGAACTTAATATATTTTATTATTTTTATATTGTATTATTGTAGGTAAGAAAAATACAAGTACAAAAAAATATGCATAATGATATCATAAAAATATATAGTAATTATAATTTTTATATAATTCTATATACTTTTTGCTTATTATCTTTAGGTAAAAACTTTATTGCTTCTAATTTCTAAGACATTATCAATTATAAATCTAGAAATAAAAAAAAAAAAACAACGCTATTTTTGTTGAAAATATTATCTTGATTATTTTCCATATAAAATATATCTATATTTAAATTATTTTTTAATTAGATATTATCATAGTACATTCATTTGTCATAAAAATCACAATGCATGAAAGTTTAATTATGATAAGGTAGTTTTATACTTCTAATTTTGTAATGCTATTAAAAGTATATACATTTTGGGAATTTCATAATGATATTTTTGCATAATTTACTTGCTATTATAAACTTTAATAACAAATAAGAACAGATTTGTATTTTTTATGAAGGGGTCTGTATAAGTTATCAAAAATGAGTACAATTTTGCATCACGATACACTGCGTGGAAACGTATACAAATTGAGCAGGAATAACATTCAGGCTATTTCTATGTGTACGTGTATCAAAATATGACATATATTATGTCACGCAAAAGTATCTTTAATGTTTATTTTAACGACATGAAAATCAAAAATGATAACAACAAAAAAATAGTTGAGCTGTTGAGCTTTTGTTTCCTACTTTGATATGAATTTCCTCTTTGTTGGTTTTTTATTTAAAATTTTCACGAGTAATTTAGTTCGCACAAAATATTGCATCGATCAGTTCAATTGTATCAAAATTTCTTACAACATTGATTTTCGTCCTTATGTTACTTATACAGATGGTTCATTGATTCATGAATTGATTATCATGTATTTACGAAAAGACTTACTAATGTATATAATATTTTCATTACTATTTTTTTTCCGCATGTAAACAAACAAATACAACCCTTAACATAATTGAGTTGAAAATATATTTTTTATCTGAGATGTAAAAAAAAAAATGGTACTAAATAAATAAATCAGTAACCTTTTCAATCCAATTTGTTGTGGGATGTATTTATATGTTTTTACGTGCTGAAAAATATTACATGATTCCGTAACCTCAAAATATAAAGTCTAAACCATGAAGATTTTTTGTCACATACATCTCGGGACAGCATAAACTTTACCCCTGTGTGATTGGCTGAAGCTGGCAGTTTCAAGATTTAAAGATATGTAAATTGGGATAAGAAAAGTACCAAAAGGTTACATCTGTAAGACTGCGCATGAATACGTCCACAAACAGAGCAGGGTAGCTATAAAGTTTATGCTGTTTCGTGTACATAATATAAAGTATGCATATTTAATTTTTGCAACGTAGTGCACTTAAAATTTGAAAATTTAATTTAAATTTATTCTCATCTATTGTTGAAGTAATAAAAAAATCCGAAAATATTTTAGGAATTTTATAATTTATAATAATAATAAAAAAAAGGAAACACATGACAGATAAGAGAAATTATATAGCTTATCTTATTATCAGTAAAAAGCAAATTGACAAATAGATCCCCTGTAAATATATTGTGTAGATACAGCATAATAGATCGTAGATCATATCTCATAATGATATAAATTATACATAATTTACTTTCAATGAAAAGAACATATGTTTTTTGATCAAATGTTAAATATGATAATATTTATTAACACTTAAAACGAAGCAAAACTAATTCATACATAGGAGTTGTTATTAATTGTTAGAATGTCAACATTAGGTGATAAATAATTAAAATTATTCTTCTATAAAATATTTCAGCAATTTATTAATATATAAAATTTCTGGTATATTTTTTTTCAAATTTGAAATACAACATTTATATAAGTACTCGAAATATTTATACTTATACTATATAATATAAACTCAAAATTGAAATACCAATGCCAAAAGACATGTTCCATTTATATAACGGTCAAATAATGTTGGAATGTTGTCTTGCAAATGAATTAAAGTTTTGAGCCACCCTTAAAAAGTCAGATTGAATTTGTAAGAGCTATATCTTTCAAAGCCTACTTCTGCATGCATGTTCAATGTGACCGGGTGTTAAAAGTTTTACAGCTTTAGTGTTAGAATTGAAATTTCGAAATTCCACAAATTTATTTCTTCCGGCACCAAAATTTCCTTCCCACTTTTTTTTTTTTATATCAAAGTGGGCGTATTTCTCTTTGTAGTATTTTTTTTTTAAGAGTAACTCCATTGGAAATACATTGAATCATATTTGACCGTTCACAATTTGGTGATTGCGTGACACGATTTTACAACCCTTTTTCACTTTTACTTTCTGACCCCCCCGCCTCTCTCTCTCTCTCTCCCTTACCTCTCTCTCCACGCCTCTTTGCTTGAACCCGAGTGAACGTGAGATTCGCGGAGAATGCGGAGCTCTTACACACACTAGGGTTATTTTTGGAGTTTAGTCTAGTAGTATACTGGTATATAGTAAGTTGGGCGTCCGTTCTCTCTCTCTTCCACTATGTCATTTTTGTGTATATGACTGTATTATTATTAATGTTAGGAATTTATACATTTTTTTTTTAATAAGAGCTTTATGATTCATTTAATTTTATTGTTTAATTAAAAATACTGAAAATTATAAATTTTTGTTTAAGAAAAAAAAGTTATGAAAGAATATTAAAAAAAAAATCTTTGCTAAAAGTTAAAAATTTCATCGAAGTTAATTTCGTAATAAATAAATTTTTAATGTTAACTGAAGCACCTTCGTTTTTTATTAATAAAAAATTATTATTTTAGTAAAAATTAAAAAAAAAATGTTGCAATTAAAAAAATCATGTAATTTGAATTTATAATATTACTTTTGACTTAATATGCATTATTCTTAGTTATATTACTCGAATAATAATAATTACATCATCATAATAAATAATGATCATTACTTTTTATATAACACATGCATCACGTACTTTTTTTTTTATATATATTTTAAATATGAATTTAAAGAAATTAATGTTCCCATAATCATAATTATTTAGTAATAACATTAATTAAGGTTTACAATTGACTAAATTTTAACTTAGTTATAGATGATAAATTTGTTTCGTCTAATTAATGCATTAATGTAGCGTAGTAATAATATCATGTTAAGACAGAGAGAAAGAGTGAGTGAGAGAGTTTTATGGAGTAGGAAGAAAAAGAATGGATGGAAGAGAAAGAAGGGTGAGAAAAGAGAGAGAGAGAGAGAGAGAGAGAGAGAGAGAGAGAGAGAGAGAGGAGGCGCCTTCTGTTCACGTTCTTGTGCAAAAAGAGTTAGCGAGATATAATAAAAAAGTTAAGCAAAAGGCAAGAACAGTTCTTGAATTTCATTAGCACTGCGTCTTGGTACTTCCATGCAAAACTGACAGGCTGGCTGATCTAACAGCCCTTCTTCTTCTCTCACTTGCCTGTCTGCATGATGGGAAACGATCATGTTAAATTTATTATATACCAGCTACAGTAATGTAATATCTACTTTCAAGGTTGACATGTACGTATACTTATTACTTGATGATTACGTCATTTTATTTAATTCCAATATTTTTTTTTATTATTAATTTTTATAATTGTTTTTTTTTAAATAAAAAATAAAAATTATTTTTGTCATGAGAAAAGGTATATAGTCGTCTCAGAATGGGTTTGTTCTATAAAATATAAGCACCACGAGGTGTAGTTGCAATTATAAGCCTTATGCTACATAAATATAAGGTCTATAATTGCTGCAAAAATACATTTTGGTGCACTCATTCGTAGACGCGACGATGTGCAGTATTATAATATTTAAAAAAATGTGTATAAAAATAGAATTTATTTTTAATTTTTCAATTTCACATATTTATGCTATTATTAAATTGTATTGTTTATTACATCATTAAGTTATAATTTTTGTTATTATTATATTATATATATTCTATTATTATTTAAATTATTTTAAATCCTCTTAAAAATTTTCTAATATATAACCAACATAAATCTTTAAAGAAGAAGAAGGGTATAATATACTTCACAGTATTGTATCTAAATTTAGATATTATTAAAAATAACAGCAAAAATTGCAATTTTGAACTCGTATCTTACATCTAAAGCCGGATTTATGCAGTATAATTTTGCGTCTTGTAATAAAAGAAAATCTCTCCTTGAAACGATTTAATTCAAGATTTTTGCTTGCCATTCATGAAGTTAGGAAATGCACCTGCATGGAAAGAGAGCGTCGACTTATATATTGCCAAAATTTCAGATTATTTTGAACCCTATAATTATAGTCTTAATACCCTTCAAATCATGATTTACAACGCTGTGACGTCATAGTCATGCAAATATTTAGCATGCAAGCATAAGGAAATCCTTTATTCTGACGTCACAGTGTTTTGTATAACACTATTTGAAGAGTTTCATATTATATATTAGGGTTAAAAAAATCTGAAAATATTGGCAACACACAAACTTAAGGTCTTCTATCCAAATATATGCACACAAACAGCCAAGATTGTTCATGAATTGGTTTGCATGCATCACTAATGTCAGTAAAGAGAAAAAAAAAATGACATTTTCCAGTGTTAAAAACGTAAAGAATTTCGATTTCATTATCTTAAAGCCGCTCAATGAAAGGTGAATTTACTCAAGTCAAATATTAAATTTTATGATCCCTTTATTTTCTGGCTGTATGCCATTGCAGATATATTACTTAAGGGAATATACCTATCGCATGAGGTCTGATTTAATATATTGCTGTAGGTTTGGGAAATAATCATAAATTCACTTATAATTATTATAAAAAAAATGGCAGGAATCCACAAAGTTTCACAAAAAATACAACTCTTCGTTTTATAAAATTTGTATTTACTTGTTTTGATTTTCTATTTGAAAGGACTAATTTCATTGCTAAGTAGATATGAAAATGGCATACATCATTTTTGTAATAATCTAGTATGATTAATAATAATAAATTTGAATGCAAACGTGTCAATTGCCCCAAAATACCAACCAATCAATCAAATTTGAATGCGGTCACAGTGGACTTAAATTATTTTATTTCTTGAACAAAATTATCACGATAGTATAAGTATAATTTTAAATATTTTTTTATACTGCCAAAAGTAAAAATTTTGCATATAATTTTTTTCCTTAAAAAACATAAGAAAATTTCATCTCCATTCAAACAAATGGAGTTAAAAAGTGATATTGTAAAATTGTATGCAATAATTAGAAATATTGTATCGTGTAATACTGACTTAATTTAAAAAGTAATTTTGCAATCATTGTCAACTTAATTTCTTTGCAAAAAGGACATCATAAACACTCGAAGTATGGTTCATTTTATCATAAATGTAAATTAGAAAATTCATACTTTTTTTTTTTTACTAAAAAAAATAATTAAACCTGTAAATGACATTTAAATGTTGAACTGTAATTATTGTATATAATTTTACCTTACAATATTGTAACCTCCTTGGTTTAAGCAGCAAGACCGGATAGCCTTGACTTACCTTCTCAGACTGCTTGCCACGCCGCCAGCTAAAAAAAAAAAAAAAAAAAAAAAAAGTTTATTCAGTACATAAGTAGAATCATTAACATATCATAAGGTTCAATTTTATATATTATTATATAGTATAAATGAAATAAGTTTCAATGTTTAGAAACTTGTCGTAGAAAATACATTATATATTGTAGACAAGACGCCTGTGTATATACTATAGTGTTATGTACATTTTTGTGACGTCATTTTTTTAGTACAATATGTTGCTTACAAAAATATAACCCCTCTATAATGTCATTTGGTAAGAGATAGAAAACATAATAGTAAAAAAAAAAAAAAAAAAAAAAAAAAGGAATTTCATATGATCTTTGAATTTAATCTTCCGATGCATTGTATTGGATTTTTAGTATTGATTTCTCATTTATTTATTCATTATGTACTGTGATTTTCCAGTTGCAGTACTATCTTGTAAAATATTTTATCAAAATTTACCTATAATAGTATGACTGAGGTATAATGAGGAAACCAGTTTTGCATGGTCGTTAAAAGGTATGTTGTTCAGTATTATATAACACTATAAAGCACGTATATTCACAGTGTATGACAGTTCTCAAAATAAAAATCAATGCTGCTTATCGTAAATAACATTTGATTTTATTTATGAATTATTTTACGATATGAAATAATTTTTAAAAACACGCATTTTGACATATTTTTAAAGATTATCAATTCAAAAGTAATTCATATCTGTAAACTTTAGGAAGTATTATATAAACCAGCGGTTTTCAAACTTTTTGGCTCAAGTCCCAAATAATATTCAATCCAAAGATGATGTCCCATCTTTTCTTCCCCACTGCTTTCCTATTTCCCTACCTTATCAACCGTATAGCCTTGGTCGCCGATTTTCATGATGTCCCATACTAAAAATCTCACTCTCCCAAATTTGGGACGCGTCCCATAGTTTGAAAACCGCTGATATAAACAAAAGTTGCTATTGATTTTCAACCTGAATTCCTAAAATCCAATCATACCACGCCCATAAACAACAACAACAAAAAAAACTATGGGAAATAGATCTTACTTGTTAGCTATTTTTGCGTTGGCGTTGTTAATTATATAATATTATTTAAACTTAAAGATTGTCTACCAGAATTTAATTCTTGATTTAAACTGCTTGTAACTTATTATATTTTTTATGTAATGCATTTTAAAGCTACTTCTATTAAAAATATTACGTTATTTTTTTTAGCCTTTCTGTAATTATTAAAAGAAATGCAATTTAATTTTTTTAATTCATATGTCAGTTTTACATGCTATAAATTATTATCTCTATTTCGTGGCAAGTCAAATTGGTAATTAAAGTTTAATTATTTTTGCATTGTATTGTTGCAACCTTTGTCTTTCAAACCATGTTATTGATTAATTTTGAATGACTATTAATAGAAAATTAAAAATTGAATTAGTATATCAAAAGATAATGCTTTTAACTTTTAACATTGCAATGTATAATTTACTATAATTTCTCCCTAAACATTTGAATTGAAAACCGATAACTGATTTTAAAAGCACTTATTTATTTTACCTCTGTATTTTGTCATCCACCACAATGTCCTTTATTTTCTCCCCTTATTTCATTCATGTTTAACAAAAATCATTAATAAAATTCAATGACAATCATTGAATTTGTATGATGAAGTTAAATCAAATTTTATTTCAACCCTCATGTCTTTGAAAATATTAAAAATACAGTAATTATTTTTAGTATAAATATATATATATAGTAAAAATTTCCGAAAATCTTTACATCGTTCTTTCTTTTTTGCACGAGTAACTTCATAACATAGGAACTATAGTAGAAATGCCATGTGATTTTATTATTATTTTTTTTACTAATATTCAAAATAATCATTATAATCTACTAAATGTTGCAAGGCCGTAGCCACCCCCGTTCCAAAAGATCTCGCGAAATGCTCAAGTTAGGGTTTCGGAAGGTTCGGGGTTTCAAACTTAGTGAGTAATTAGTAAGTATCCAATAGGGTTTGATTAAAAAAAAAAAAAAAATCTAAAATAGTTTTTTTTTACGTTTTTTAAGGGCGTCAGAGATTTTTATATACTAACATCAAACTAATTAAATTAGCTAAGCTGTGCCAGCAAATTTTTATTATAAGGAATAATAATAATGTAGGCTATGACGTTGATAGTTAACAATGCTACGTCACTAAAATAGTTCTAATAATAATGGCATGTGGTGGGCTTGTGTCATTGTATTTTGTAGGTGTAGCGACTAAAACACTTATATATTATAGTTTATTTTAGATTAAAAATTACGTCATTCAGAAGATAGGTCAGAACAAAATAAAATTGGCTTTTGTACACATCAGTAATATTGTATTGATTTTTGTTATATATTTATTTACATTATAGTGCTGAAGCTTAAAACTATGCCAATGAACAACATACATGAAAATTTTTTATTGCAGAAATGAATAGAGAGGGTACCAAATTTTGCTATTCTGAATTTTTTATCATTTTTTTGAAACCCAGAACTATTTTTAAATAATTATTGAAAGTGCGGCCACGCCCCCTGGAGGCGTCAATAGGCGTCTCGGTCCTATCCTTTTTATTAAGGATTCAGGGGTGCCAACTTAATTTACAGAACTTTCAATAAATATTTAAAAATAGTCCCGGGTCTCAAAAAAATCTGAAAAAATTCAAAGTAGCATAATTTGGTACCTTCTATTCATTTCTGCAATAAAAAATTTGCATGTATGTTGTCCATTATTAAATTTAATAAAATTTTAATATAAAAATAGTGAAAATTCACCATAAAAAAAATGTTAGTTTAATTTACAATCAATGGAGTATTGTCCTCAATTTCTTTTATTGCAGAAATGGATAGAGCGTGCAAAGTTATGCTACCCTGATTTTTTTCAGATTTTTTAGAGCCCGGGAAGTATTTTTAAAAAATTATTGAAAGTCCTTTTTGTGACGTCACGCGGCGACAAGTCCTATCTTTTTCTTAAGGAGCGGCGTCTCGTGACGTCACAAAAATAACATTCAATAATTTTTTAAAAATAGTTCCCGGGCTCTAAAAAATCTGAAAAAAATCAGAGTAGCATAACTTTGCACCCTCTATCCATTTCTGCATTAAAAAAAATTGAGGACAATACTCCATTACTAAATTCGCAGAATTAATAGTCACACCGAATAATTAATTAGTTAATTGTAACAAATAGTTCAACTATTTTAATTTAATTTTATTAATTTGAAATACAGTGACTTCAATGTTTTTGTTTAAATCAATCTCAATCTTTGTTGCAAATAATTGGTAACTGCATGAACTATTTGTTATAACTAATTATAGTTGGAAAGTCTATTAATTCTGCATGTTATTGTAGTGATTGTATGAAACTAACATTTTTTATCATGAATTTTTTCTATTTTTGTAATGATATTTTTATCAAAATTTAATAAGCCTATAGTTTTAAGTTTCAGCACTATATAGTGTAAAAATAAACTTAAGTAATTATTATTTTATCAATTTGCTTAAACTTAAATTGCATTTCAAATTGTGTTGTTTTTATGCAAATTATTATAATATTGTAGTTTGTCTTCCCATATACCTGCATGCCATATGTTTATATTAATGATAATGCTAGAGACAAATAATATAAAACATTCCTTATATGAAATAAATAGCATAAGGAATGTAATCAAATATTCTCCCTCCCCTATTAAATGTTTGTGTGTACGTACTTGCATGTATAAGTACTGATGTTGTGTGCCATTAACACCGCTAGAATATTTAAAAAATGAGTCTTTGATATGGTGTGATATATCGAACTTTTTGGCACTTCAATCAAATAGTATGATTTTTTAATCAAAGTGAAAACATATTATTTCAGTATTACTTTGCATGCAGTTTATTTTAAATTAACCAATTATTTCACAATCTTCAAATTCCTGTGTTTCAATTCTTCTGTTTTGCATAAAAAAAAACATTAATTCACATATATTTTATTTTTCATTATATTAATTTTGTTTGTTTTATAAAATCTATACAAACTTCACAGTTAGAATTTCATTTTTAATATACCAACTTTGGTATAAATATTTTTATAAAAAGAAGAATCGTCTTTTTGTGTTTGTAGTATGACATAAAACTACCACTGGAACGTAAAATATTATAGGCAAAGGTTTTAAAGCGTTTATATATCCATATGTTAAGTGGAATGCGGTATACTAGCTAGGTCTGCAGTAGAAGTATAGTGGTGCTCTTTTTTTTTTCTCTTTTTTTTTTTAAGTTAGCTCTCAGCACAGCTGTATAGCTTAAAATATCAAGGATATTAAAAAAAAGAGGTGAAACTTTTGGTCAAATAATTTAGCTATTGCTTAGTTTTAACATTATAAATTGTTCTTATTGGACTGTTTTTGAATTTCCTGCCTCTGACTTGTTATTTATGTACTCATGAGGGAAAAGATAATAAAATCAAACAAATGTGTAACTATAAATTATTAAAAATTCTACAAATATATATTATAGTAATTAAAAAATTTAATTGAATATTTTTGTAACAATTATATTTTTACAAGGCTATTTATTAATGAAATATAGTACACTATACGCAACTTGCATCATACCTTCATTCAAGATACACTGTACACCTTGTTACAACCTAAACGTTATGCTCTTATTGAAGAAGAATTAACTTGTTTGATTAATTAATTGGTTAATAGGTCTTACCGTCCCTAGATGAATTGTAAAACATTTTTCTGATGAGAAGATTCTGTGCTAGCAAGTTTAATAAGGATTACGATATCTCGGGCTAAACATTTTAGCTAAAGCTTTTTAGCAAATTTGTAATAAAATAATTTTCAAATTATTAAAAGAAAACAAAAATATACATAAAACAATTAAAGAAACAACAAAATTATGAACATACTCAAATTAGAACTTCTGAGGCATCCAAAATTTTCATTAGAGATAATGTACTTTTTGACTTACATTCCTTACCTTAATTATTATTAATGTTATTAATTAATGAGTTACCTGTAATTATTAAGTTATCATGGGATTTAAGAGTTGCTACTGACTGCAGAAAAGCTAGACCCCTAGGTTTATTTTTGCTCCTTTGGATTCTAAAGTCTCAAGCCAAGCTTTACAGTTTCTTTCAAAAGTATACACCCCCCAGAGTCTCATAATAAAATTAGATTTATAATTTTAAAATATATAGTATTTTTTACGTCTATAAAGAATTACGTAAGATTTTTGCTTATATACAGTGTGTTGTATTTAACATCATCTTTTTTTTTAGTATAATTATATTACATTAAAAAAACTGTTTTACAATCAAATATATACTTATATTAATGTCATAAAACTAATGACGTCACATTTGATATCATGCCAATATCGTCAGTTGTTTTATATAATATAATCAGCATGCCAGGGAAAAAAATAGAACTATAGTGTATTATTAAATATATTATTATGTTAATTTTAAAAATATAGTAGTTATTATTTATAATTTTTGTGTAATATGATTCTCGCAATTTAATAGTCATTTAATGATTACAGTATAATGTACTATGGTTATTTATTTTAAAGATGTTAATTGAAATGTATATATGTATAAAATACCAGTTTTATTTTTAATTAAATTAAAATACAATACATTAAGTAAGATTTTTTTTAAATATATATATTTAGTAATGGTTTTAAAGAACGATAAATATATTTCTCCTCTTATTTAAAATTCTATATATAATAATATATTTATTTTATATGTTACATTTTTAGCTTATTTTTGTTGTATATTTCCCTGGAAAAATATAAAAAAATAATGCAATAGAATTATAATCAATTGCAATGATACAAAGTAAAAAATCATTCATTTATTTATTTT
Organism: Siphlonurus alternatus; assembly: GCA_949825025.1. Classification (NCBI taxonomy): domain Eukaryota; kingdom Metazoa; phylum Arthropoda; class Insecta; order Ephemeroptera; family Siphlonuridae; genus Siphlonurus; species Siphlonurus alternatus. The sequence continues at coordinate 19,781,026 of OX463783.1, read as the reverse complement.
TTTTAATAATATTGATTTTATTGTATACTTAACGTTCTGGAATATTTCCTCTTTTCAAAGATGACAATTTATTATTCAGTACATATTGCCATGTGTTAATGAGGGAAACTTTCCAAGGTAAAAAGTGTATCACATTATTTATTTGCATACAAAAATATTTTCCACCTAATCTTTGGTTATTCATTTTTTATGTAAGTTATTGTACACTAAAAGTCATCATTTAATATATTAAACGAACATATTAAAATTATTTTGTCCTTTTTTTTTTTAAAGTCATTCTGCATCAGTCTATTTTGTTCTATTGGCAATGTACTTAGATCACGTGATCAAGTACTGTTCAATGAATGAAGTGAACGTTTCCTGGGAGTAAACTCATGAATGAAATCTCCTGCTGCTGCTACTGCTGCTGCTGCTGCTGCTGTTGTTGTGTATAGATCAGCAGCAGTTGTATATAGAGGAGGGCTATATTATCAAGGGGGTATGTTGGATATTCGCGTGTGGGATTTCACTGAAAGGGAAGGTGGGTGGGTGAAATAATTTACGTCAAGGGGTGACTTATAAAACAGTTTCTCTTTCGTTTTGTACTAAAAAAAAAGATTTAAATTTCTCTTTTTCGATTAAATTTCTTTTGTATTTTCTTATAGAATTTATTTTGAAATTGTTGTATTTTTGCTTTTTTATACTCTTTTCCCTCTTTTTCTTTTCTTTTCCTGTTTATAAATCAGATTAAATTTTTTTTTGTAATTCAATATTATTTTTATTTCAAAAGGTGTTTTTGTAATAAATCTATAAATATACGTTATAAAAAAACTCAGAATAACAAAAAAAAAAATAATAATAAATAAATAACATTAATTCTTAACTTTATAATCAAATATTAATAAATTTCCTTGCGTTTGAATTATTATTTTAATTATAATCTTTTATTGTTGTCATATGTGCATAGGTTGACATCCCACATTAATTATAATTTATTTCCAGCATGTTTAAATTCTCATTCATATAATATTTTTTTTGTGTATTTAATTTTATTTATTCAATAGTAGATTTTTATCAATAATGAAATATTTGAATATATTTTTTTTATCCCTAAAATTGCCTTTTTGAAATAAATTATACATGAGAAAAATATAATACGATTTAAATTATTAAAGCACTGTTATATTATTTTACACTTTCGTATAAAGGTGCATTTCCATGAAGCGATTTCGAGCGGGGCTTAGCGAAGCGAGAAAAGCGTACTTGTGCAATCTCGTATGGCGGACATGTTGGCGATAAAATCGCTACCCGCAAGGCGTGGAAATTCCAAAATAAGGCGGATTCACATGGCGATTTTTATCATGCGACGCGATACGAATAATGCGCACTTGCTGTGACACCCATTCGGCCATATTTGGCGATTAAAAAAAAGAGCATCGCAATTAACGCGATTTCGCTGCCGCAACCTGGCGAATTCGCTCGCCGCATAGGATTTCACAGCTTATGTGACAAAATCGCGTCGCATCGCCGTTGTCGCCATCTGAATCCGCCTATAGGCTGCAGCACGCGATTTTTTCGCTTTCTCCGCTCCATGGAAATGCACCTTAAGACATTTTTACTCCTGCTCTTGGTGAGCGTTGTCACTGCACAGTCTAAAGACGTAGTGAGCAAAATTTTATTTGGCATGCCATTAACTTAGGTGTTGTTACTAATGCTCTCAAAGTTGAAATTTTGCAGTTTTTTCTCATAAAAACGCAGCTCTAGTAAATCAGGAAGGGGTCCGGGGATATACACGCCGAAACATCACATAAAAAAATTATTATTATGTCTTACTTTTTTATTCATTCATAACTGAAATTTACATTATTATATAGTATTATAGAATTTTAGTATTAATATACTATATATTGTAATACTAGCCATATAATCTAAACTATAGCATCCATTATTGCCTTGTGATTATGCAAACTGTTTAACATAGTAATCGATATTCAAAAAATAATGCTTTAATTTGTATTCTAAAAGTGTATATATTTAAACTGCATATCAAGATATAGGAATTGTGTAAGCTTACAATACTCGTTTATATTTATTATGTGTTAAATGCATAACACGTTTAAATGCATGCAATACAGCCACAATAAAAAAAAAAAAAACGCTTGGTTCTATTATATATTTTTTTTATATTTCAAAATACAGTATCAAAGATATTCGTAAGGTCTTTAAATATTATAGCGTGTATATAATACCATCTTATATTGGTGAACATTTTTTTTTTAGTACAAACCTGTGCATATTATCAATAAAAATATATAAAAAACTATACAATTGTGCACTATAGCTTGTTATTATAATCGATTAAGAACTGCATGGCAGTTGATATATAACAATTCCTAATTATCTTTTAATCTTTTATAGTAAATTGCGGGGTTTTTTACTGCATTCTCCCTTGTTATCGATCATGTCATCGATAATTAACATTATTATGTTAATACCGTATAGTTACTATAGTATGATATATGAAACCAACATTATATAGGAGTCATGCAGTGAATTGGTTACTATAAAACCTTCTAAGGTTATAAATTCATATTTGAAGATTTCATAAATGTAGCTTCCGATATTTTTATTTTATTAGTATATTTCTAAATAACACCCACTCTTGTATCACTGTTGGCATCATCCATCAATTACCGACCATTCTGAATATGGTTCCCATGATTTCCTCAGTCACAACAAGGCGAATTCTGAAGGGATGTATTGCTTAGGACATGGCCGCCCCTGTTAAGAAGGGACCCACAAAATGTTAAGCATAGTTACACTGGACATTATATTTATTTAGGTTTTTGTTGGAATAAATGTGACACAACCAGTGTATAAAAGATTGGGTCATGTATATTTAATATAAAACTAATAATTGGTTTATCTTTTTTTGTTTCAGTGTGGATCAGCATCGTGGTACTGTTACTACTGGTTGGCCTAGGATTTGTAAGTCATTTTGCAATTCATGCATGCAGTCCTACCTACAGAGCACTTCAACCATCCACCACCCAACAACAACAACAAGAAATATCTCCAATACATCAACTCAATCATCACCACAACAACGGAGAAGAAGGAGAAGAATCATCAACAGATTATCAACAACAAGAACAATCTTGCTGCAACAATCTTCTTTACTCAAAACGAAAACAAGGCGAAACAAAAATTTCGTCATCACAATTTTTAGGAGGAGAAAATTCAATCTCAAATATAGAAAAAAATAAATTAACACGTCCTTCATCTTCATCTACTTCATCAAATATTCATATACCATCAACAAGTGTAACAACAACTACAACAAGTAGTAATACTACTTTTATTAATAATAATATAAGAGATTTATTTAATAACTGTATGGGTGCAAGAAGGACATGGTCTGAAAGAGTAGCATCACCACAAGATGTTGAAAATCCAAGTTGTACAACACCTATAGCAACAAATAATATTGATGATGATAATCCTCCATGTTATCAACAATTAGAAAATACATTAATAACAACTACAACATCATCATCATCATGTAATAAAATTGACAAAAATAATTATGTTCATATGGGTGGTGGTAGTGGTGTATCTATTAGAAGTAATAATGATGGTATAATTAATAAAGGAGATCATATTAATTATACTACAACATCACCATCAACAAATACTTCAACAAATAATTTATTATCATTAAAAAATAATAGTAGTAGTGATAAATTATATAATAAATGTTGTGGTGGAAAATCATCAACAACATTATCAACAAAAACAGAATGTGGTGGAAAAAATTTTGGACGTTTAGGAAGTGTAATAAACTGTTATAATTGTGCAACAACAACTTCTTCTTCAACAAAAAGTAGTGGTTTAGGATGTTCTACATCTTCTTCAACAGATTTTAGTACAGGAACATTTTCAACAGATTCAGCTACTTCAACATGTGGTTGTTGTCCTACGTTACATCATCCAAATCAACATCATCATCACCATTTTCATCAACATCCTCAACATAGGACAGCTTATAATAATTACACAGCTGCTGCTCAGGTAAGAATTTTTTAATTATTTCAATTTTTTGGGGTTAAATTTTAGTTTATTAAGAAGAAAATTAGTTATTTGTACATATAACGAAATACACTTAAGTCAAATTTACAAAATATTCCCTCCGAAAAAAGCCGGAATTGAAAGATTTCTGGTCTTTCTATTCGTATTTCAGCGTTGAAATTTCACACATAGATTAGTGCTTCTACTTCAATCCACCCTGTTAAGTTTCAAAATTGAATTACAAACACAAGAGCTGCAAATTTCACACTTCCGGCTACTTCCGGAAGGACTATGAAGTTAATTTGACCGAATACCATTGCCTCAAAATAAGAATGCCCTAAAATTTTGTGTTACAAAATTATAAACTTTAACTATAATATATTGCATAAGGCCCATAATTGCAAGAAAACTTCGTAGTACTTAGGGCAATCTCTTTCTGAGGTGATGACATGTGGATTGTTACAGTATAGGAGAGTAAAGCTACAATAAAATTTATTTAATATTTCCTATACGGATGTAGCCGGAAATGTAAAATTTCTGGCCTTCCTATTAAAATTTCAGTATTATAGTTTCAAACTTGGTCAGTAGTTTCTTCTGCAAAGTTTTAAAACTAAATTGCAAACAGAAAAGCCCTTGACACTTCCGGCTACTTCCGAAGGGAATTTCAAATTAAAACGACTGTATCAATATTGCAGGCGGATTACATTTTATGGAAGTCATCGTTTATGTTGTTTTTTTAATTTAAGAATTTTTTATTTATATTGGGATGTTATAAATATAAGTTTTGCAACATAATTTAGTAAGGGCTTGAATAACATTGAGTATTAAATAATCATGTTTCTTTGCGTTCTAATAGCATATACTGTATACAGTACATTCGTGCCATGCCAGAAAAGTGACCATCGTTTTAAAAGCCATTCTTGCTCTTAACCGTCAAAATTTACGAAAGCCCCTGGGTAATCAATTAAATTTTATAAAGAAATTAAAAATTATTGTGATTATCGATTATTAATAGTTTATCGAAATTTACTTGATATATAAAATAACTCAAACTTACAACCTCTGTATTATATCTATAGTGAATGAATAAAATACAAAAACATAAATGTTAACATTAAAATTATTTTCAAGTATTAAATAATAATTAAGAAATTTAATTCAAAACAAATCTTTTGTATGTACGAAGCAATTAAAAGTTATAATTTATTTTATTTGTATTTCAAACTTTATATGTTATAATCACAGAGAACAAAACATTTAAGTTTGAAAATGACACGCCCACTTTTGCAAAAGAGGGCGGGGTAGTTTGTCATTATCATATCTTCTTACGTTAGGCTAGTCGCAGACAGAATCGCATGATTTCGCAGCGTATCATACAGAAATTAAGAAACTATGCGATCAGGTATGCGCGTGCACACAGCTTCGCATGGTATCGTATGGTATGACATCGTAAGTTTCTCATTTAAGAACCGGTTCTAAAATTTTATCATACGAAGTTATACAATACCATGCGATGCGAAGTCTGTCTGCGACCCCCCTTATTATAAAAAGTGTTTATATGAATGTCATCATAAGTTCACCATCTAATGTAGTAAATTTGATTATTATTTTTTTTATATACATTGGAATATCTTTATTGTATATTCCTAGAATATTTTTTTTCAATATTCTAAGAATAAAATAATAAAAAATTATAATAATTGGTTGTCTAGGATATTAAATTGAATGCTAATACAAAATCCAATCATTTTGACTCTGTTTACTATTGTCGTTAAAGGTCATATTTGTTGTATAACGTAATATAATATTGACTCTTAACTCTTAGAATATTTTATAATATACATATTGGTTATTGGAAAGGCAAAAATTTAGTTATAAATTTATTCAACAAAAACTCAATTTTCATGAAAGTTTTTTTCCTTTTTATTTTCTATATTGCTATGTTACAAAAATGTTGTTTGTTGAAATTTCTTTTTTATAATAAAGAAAATTGTCACATGAACGTTTTTCTTTTTCAAGTAGATAGCTGAAAAAGAGAAGAGGGAGAAAAAGAGAGAGATATAGTAGACAGGGTAAGATTGGCCAATATAGTTTGATCCGTAATCAACCCCTCTCAAGACTCCTTGAAAAACGAACGTATTGCTTGATTGCCCACTGAAAGGTCAGTTAGTTCGAATACATAGGGAGCCAGTAGGGACTTTTCATTCCAATCCGACCCATCAGATAGATTAAGACAGAGAGATAGAGAATTACATGACAGAGAGAGAGAGTGAAGTGTTTCTTTTTGTTGGTCGTTGTTGATCTGCAAGCATCACTCTGGGTTGCCATAGCAACGTGTGCTTGTGTCGTCCAACCGTTTGTTTTCAGAGTTGTGATGCTACTGAGCCCTCCCAACTCTTGTTCTATGGTTAGGCGGCTATCTCTTCTACACTCTTCGTCAACTACGTTAATCCTACCTCTCTCCCCCCCCCCCAAAGTTCAAAACATATATATAAAAAAAATGTCTAAGAGTCTCAATAAACTGAACAAAAAGTTTTTTTTCCCCTCTCTAATCTTTTACTTGAAAAAAAAAAAAAAAAAAACTTTTTCTCCTTGACCGGTACTTGTAAAAGTAACGTCTAATTTATATTACAAATGTTTTTGATACGAGTTGTTATGTTATTTTATAAATAAATAATATATATATAATTTATATAGCAAAGTTCTAAAAAAATAACAGAAGTTAGAGACATATTTTGTTTGAAATTGAAAATACATTGACAATTTTGAATCTTCTGTTTCCAGAAATAATGTATTGTATATATCAAATTAATAAATTTTAAGCTATGAGATGCCAAATTTGTGTTTGCGTTGTTGCTTACTACCCCCAAAAGTAGTACAATTTTATATTAAAACTATATAACAATGTTTAAAAAAAACATTTTAAACACCGTAGGCCTATTCGTAAACCCTGCCCTGATGTGTACACTTCCTGAACCTAATCAATCGTCCAAGAGAATAAGAAAACTACACAGTCTAGGGTTTTTGTCTGTTTAATTTTGTTTTAAAAACAAATTATGAAAAAGCTTTAAAAAAAAACGTAGTTAATTTTTTTTTAGATACGTACAAATCTCTTTCAGTTGAAGCTCATTTTGTCATAATGATGTAAAGACATATAGCAAAATGAAATGGAGAGTTGTTTTCTAAATAACTATAGCTATAAACATATAGTATACAGTGACCTAGACAATTGATGTGTAACATACCGCACGTACGGTTTACATTCTTGGTTGCCACGTGTGCTTTGCCACGTGCAGTTTGCTCGGCTACGGTCTCTTGTTTCTACTAAAGCGAAACATTGAACACGTTCTCATGTTATTCAGACGGAATGGAAGTAGTCTAGTGACCTCGTAATGTTCGTCCTTTGTGAGAGTAGATATATGCAGCTGCATTTTTTTTTTTTAAAGTTCTAATTTGAGATTTGCAATCTTGCCAGAAAATGCAAATTTAAAAGTTATCAAAATGACTGCATGATGACATAACAAGCTATTATTAAATATCATGCAGTGACAATGGGATAGTTTTGGGGGTTGATTCTCCCATTCTTAGAGGGGGAGGGGAGGGGAAGGTTTGAAACGACTCACAACTCTTTTAAACTTTTAAAGAGTGAAAAAAAAAAAAAATGAAATATTGCTCCAAAAAATCTGGAAACATTTGTAATTCTTAGTTGGCCAACCAGTAATGTTTTCGCAAAAAAATAGTGTGGAAAAAACTTTATGTAAGTTTAGTACAGGAATTTGACTAGTGGGTTGTTTGCCCCCCCCCCCCTCCCTTGGTATAGCGTGGGACAAAAAATCCATTTTCATTAATTACTCGTCTCCCCCTTCATTTTTTGACCGTAGTTCTGTTTACACCATGAAATAGATATTTTTTTTTACATGCAACAATCTGGTTAGTTATAAAGATCATGTAAAAAATGTTATCACATAGCTTTGACATGTGACCTTTTTAGCTCAGATTTCCATGGTTTTCTTAGTATAAACATACTTAGAAAAATGAGTCATGCATTAACTCTGTCTGCATAGTACTTTCCTGCTATCTCATTAAAAGATTACACTTATTACGGAGATTTCTTTTTTATTTGTAGCAGATTCAAAGAAATTATTAGAGGACTTATTATTATATAATAAATAATGTAAAAAGGATGGGCTTATATTAAACCCCCACATCCATTGTAAAAAAATTTGTTCTTTGATAAATTACAAATTAGTGATAAAAAATTTAAAAAATTAATTTCTTTGATGATGTCAACACGTGGGTGTATATATAAAATTATCGGCGGTCAGACCAAAAAAAAAAAAATACTGTGGGAGTCACAGTCAAATTTATTTAACATTCCCTTCGGATGTGGAAGGTTTCTGGCTTTCCTGTTCTGATTTCAGGGTTGTAATTCTAACTGCAAAAACCCTCTGTAAAGTTTCAAAACTGAATTACAAAAACAGGACTTAACACTTCGTTACGGAATATTATATTAATTTTACTATACGTTTTGCAGGAAGTGCATGTTCGTTGCGATTTTCTGCCTACCTCGCGTCTTCTATAGTAATGTAGTCTAGCTATGTGATGACGTCATGTCTACCGAATGTTATATTATTATATATGTAAAAGTTTAGCATCATCCTCAACTGAATTTGCAAATGTCTGAGCTTGAAAAAAAAAATAATAATAATAATAATAATAAATCAAATTAATTTAACATTCATTAATATTGGAAATATAGTAAAAATTTCTTGTATGCTCTCTCCAATTTTAATTTGTTCTTCAAATTATAATTATACTGTATAATATTCACTTTTTAATAGATACCGTACAGGTATGCAGGTAAAATGTTCTCTTAATAATTTCATATATAAAGCTGCATGGAGGAAGGGAGACTTGAAATACTTTTATGGGTTTCGGCTAGACTTGCAGTCTACTCTTATTACCTCATAATAAAAATTGTAGGTATATAATGCACCTCTGTACTAACGTAAGTACTAAGCATATCATATATAATATAGGGAGGGTAATATGTACACCATAAAACAACTTGAGAACCGTGGTATAACCTTGTGGTTTAACTGAATATTTTAATCACAGTACATAGGATAAAATACAGTAAAAAGGGTGTGTCCGTCCCCCATATATACCATCCCTCATTTTTCTCCCTGACGTACACAGTCACCCCCAGAAAATTTCACTTTACCAAAAGATGGCTCTAGCGTACTCTACTGTCGAAGAAAATTTTATCGGTTATCACTGTACATTTTTTAAATTCAAATTGTTACTTTTTAATTAACATTACATGTTTTTCAAAGTGATCAAAACAGATTGATTGATATACAGATTATAATGATTATATGAAGGATTTAGTAAGTATTTTTATTTTTTATTTTTTTTATATAAAATAATAATAATAACATAAAGTCTTTTTGGTTATCAGAAAACGTTATTTTTTTCCTATGAAAAGTTATTATGATACTAAATTTTGCGAAACTACAATACTACGATCTAGACTGGTTATGTATACTCACTTTTCCATATCTCTTGTATAATAATGGAGGTTGTAAAGTATAAATTCCTAGGGAGGAGTTTTTAGAAGGATTAGAAAAGCGTGCTTTTTCAATCAATAAATCCAATCAAACCACACCCATAAGCACGATGTGAGAATTAATAATAATAATAATAATAATATAAAATATAGCGTAGGGGGTCTTCTAACTTTTAAATTCTTTTTAGTCATTATAGGATTATTTAAATTTCATATTATTATTTATATATTTTAACACATTGTATTATTATGCCATGTTCATGATATGGCTTTTGTTATTGTTGCTAATGTTATATTATTTTAGATTTTTTTTTCCTTGAAATTATATATAAATTTGTAGTATCAAAATAAAATCAACTTATTTTTAAATTAAATTTTTAAATTTGAGGGTTGAAGTTACTATATTCAAGATATGATTTCGGAATAAAGAGAGTTAACATTATTGGAATGGAGAAGAGAGGTTTCAAGTGTTTCCCGGCTGCAGGATATTTTCTCCATATGCCACCATGCATAGCGTCCTGGAATTGACTCCAGGACGCTATGCTCCATGTTATATAGAAAAGTTAAATGTTTTCTTGGCAACTATTAAAGGAATCAATTTGAAAACATCTCCTACCTCCCCATTTAGGAGTCTTATGATAATTAATCAGAAACTGATTTTCCTCTAAAAACAATTTCTATTATGCATGTCAAAAAAGCAATTTCGAGTTTGTTTTTTTTACATAGTTTTAGATAGGATGGTGAGAACAGCGCAAAATTAGCTGACGACTTGAAGCCAAGCCTCTAGTAACAACAAAAAAGTATCCAAGGTATAGTTAAATTTATTTGACATTCCTTTTTCAGAAGTGTAAGGTTTCTGGCTTTTCTATTCAGAATTCAGTGTTGCAATTTAACTAATAATAAGGTCCGTACTTCTAAAGTAAGACCCTCTGCAAAATTTCATTATATAACTGAATTACGAATATAATTATCACAATCTTCACACTTTTGGCTATAACTTCTAAAAAGAGTATCAAATTAATTTGACTGTATAGAAATTATATTCTGTTCGCCATATATTTTGTAAAGTCTTTTCTTATGAGAAGTAGATGTAAAACTCTGTTTAATAGTTTTAAAAACTTTAAAAATAATTTACGATTATACTATAAAATTACTTTGTAATTTTCTTAAAGTTACTTTTTCTTGTGTCGAATGAGAAATTTGTTTCAAGTACAGAACATTAATTAAAGTTATTTTATAATTTTTTTACATAAGCTAGAGGCATATTATAAACTAATCTAAATAGCAACTCATTTTACAACTAAAAAACTATCTGTCTGACTCTACTGACAGATGACAGAAGGCGTTTCTTTTTTAATCAAAATTATGAATGTATAGTTATTTTTTTTTAAACATATAGATATGATAGTTAAAAAATATATATATTATATTATTTTAATGTATTAAATATGGTAAAAGAATTTAATTGTTTGTATTTTTTAAGTATTACCGTGGCGCCAGAATAAAGGTAATAATAAAAAAAAATAAAATAATAAAACATGTTGAGAGATCACAAGGGCGATTTGACTTATTATATTTTAATATTTAATATGATTGATGTTATACTAGGACTAGAATGCAAAACATATGGCCATGAGGGAAAAAAAAAATATAAATGATTTGTATATAGAAAAGTTATAAGATAATCTTTAGGTAATACAAAATTTGTATCAGTTCTAGACTTTGTTGCTAATTTTCATGGATTCTTACAAGAATAATTTATAAATTAACATTGGTTGTTTTTACTGAAGATGCCATGATGCAAATAAAAAAGAAAACTCTACTTATGATACTTATAAATTGTAAAAAATGTAATTTTACAAGAAAGTAGGGAGAAATTTGTAATTCATTGATTTTCGGCAGCCAAAATTTTCATTCATTTATAAAATTAATTATAAAATTTAATATAACATGATTAAAAAAAGGTGTACAAATTGAAAACTTGTGTTGTAATTTTAACATTAAATTAAATCTGTAGGATATATAATAATATATATATATTTCATATAGAGATTACTATATATTTTGAAATTAATCATGTCAATGTTGGATACAGTCTAGAATGTGATATGATCTCAAACATAAAATCAAGGGTTTCAAAATCGAAATAGCTATTTGGATTAAATTGATGATAATCCGGAGGGATTTGATACACGTAGTTATAATTACTATAGCTTTGAATTACGATTTTAGTACTATACATATTATATAATGTATATTACCGTTTGTGTACAGTATATAGGATTTACCTGGATTAACCCTATATAGCATTATGGGGGAATCGAAACGACCATCACTCTTTTAAAGCGGGGAAAAAAGTATGAAAGACTGCTTTAATTAATCTACAAAAATTTGTGATCCCTTAATAGTCAACTGGCAATGTACATAGAATTAGTTATAAAAACTTATTATACAATAATATTTTTTTAATTTCAAACAATATCTCTAGTTCTTAAAACAATTTACAATTTCATAAAATATAGCGAGAAACAGTGTATGGATTTAACTAGGGGTAGTTTGCCCCCTCCTCCCCCCCTCCCCTTCTTCCTGATACAGTGTCGGGGACTAAAAAAGAACTTGGTAGTGCTAGGGTTAAATGTGATTATTATTCATTTGTTCATGTTTTACTGTAATGAACTGTACAGAGTTAGAGCAGAGCTATCTGTACGTGCAGTAACGTACTTTCTATCCAATATAAATATAATAAATTTAACTACGACAGCGGTGTACAAATTAATTTATTTTCTCAATATATTAATAAAAAAAAATACTAAACCCTTTGCAGTGAAAAATCTATTTAATTAATATATATGTTTTGGTTGATGATTCATAAGATAGCCCAATTTAGTGTTAAAAATTTAGTACTAAATACCGTAAAAATACCCAATTATATATAATTTATTTTTATATCATCATAGGAAGTATGTAGTTATATATTTTTGCTTCAAAAAGTTTATTTTTTCTGGGTAAAAAAAAACGACTAAAAGCACATACATGCAGTATTGTACTCAATTTTACGGTAGTAAAGTAATGTTATATATATAGTTTTCTTTTTAAACTATTACATGTTCATAAAAAAAATACAACCTATAATTCTGAAGAAGAAGAAAAAAAAATCACAAGTACCTTCCGCATTTCTTAGAAAGAGTTCATTAAATTGTATAAGTACCAGTAGTTTCAGGGCTAAATAATAATATGATATTAAGAAAAAAGAACACGATTTTTTTTAACTATTTCTTGATATTTTTTATAATGTTTCTTCATGCAACTAATTCATTCTCAAAATATATTTGATTGTTGGTAACACAAAACTAGCTTCCGGTATATGGCTATATTATTTACCTGGAATATATATATTTACAATAATAATTGTTATTGACATGAGCGAAAACGGCGATACGACGCGATTTTTACGTAAAAGCTGTAAAATCCTATGAGGCGAGCGAATTCGCCGGATTACGGTAGCGAAAATTGCGTTAATTACGACGATGCTCCTTTTTAATCGCCAAATATGGCTAAACAATGGATGTTACATCAAGTGCGCATTATTCGCTTCGCATGATAAAAATCGCCATGTGAATCCGCCTTTTACGTAAGATAAGTTCTCCATTCAGGTAAAAGATAACGCCAAATATCTGTATCTATTAATATAGCTTTTCCAGATGTGTCTACTGACTTCTCACGTTCACTTTTCAATATAAATTTAATCAAGTTTTAAATTTTCTCGTAGCATTGTTATGATATTAATATATTTTCAAAACATTAAATTTCAAAAAGTTAATAAATATTATATACAATATTTTTTTCAAAAAACCTTAACATGCTGATTCATCACAATGGACAACATACATGAAAAAATTTTATTGCAGAAATAAATAGAGGGTACCAAATTATGCTACTCTGAATTTTTTCAGATTTTTTTGAAACCCGGAACTATTTTTAAATAATTATTGAAAGTCCTGTGATTTCAGTTGGCACCCCTGCAGCCTTAATAAAAAGGATAAAGACTGGACGCCTATTGACGCCTCCAAAGGGCGTGGCCGCACTTTCAATAATTATTTAAAAATAGTTCTGGGTCTCAAAAAAATCTGAAAGAATTCAGAGTAACATAATCTGGTACCCTCTATTCATTTCTGCAATAAAAAAATTTCATGTATGTTGTCCATTTCACCTTTCAAAAAAGTTTATATATTATCATATGAAACACATAAAATTAAAAGAAAATGATTCTCAAAATAAAATATTATAAATTATAAGATACTTACTCAGTAACTATTATAATATATATTATATACATTTTCCCTCTATATTTCATATTTCATCATTAAATTTCTTCTTTATATAAAATATTCAATTTTCTTATAAAATTTAAATTTATATTTTATGAAAACAAAGTCTTTTGTAAACATAAAATTGTATGATAACATATTTTACTAAAATAATCTTCATATTATAAACCCTTCATTATGTTAAAATAGACAGTATTATATTTTATAAAAGCCTTATAAAACAAACTTTCTTGCTTTCTATTAGTTATTTTATCACTCACATTAATTATTATATTTGCATTTTATAATAAACAATATGGTGTATGCTTGATACCAGATGACGCATCTTATATATAAATATAATAACACCTGGCGAATGTCTCATTTGCTGAGACAGATTCAATGGACAAAAAGATGCAGATTTGAAATTAGGGGGGAGGGGTCACCCCAAACATTCCCAACTTATTAAAATTTACGTTATTTACTTCCTGTTATATACCATATGGTTTGACAACACCCAACGACTATATATACTGGAGGACGGCCTAGAACAACTTATTGAAGAAACTCGATACTCGACATTTCTCGCCAACCTTCGGGGAAGTCCGCTAAATGAGCCACGTGCTCGGGCGGTTTCTTTGAAGATGTCAAAGATTTGACAGCTTGACAGATTTGACAGATGGCTAATAAAGCGGCATCTTTGACCGCGGTATCTTTGTAGCTGACTCTAGGCCAATCAAATGCGCTAGAAAAGTCAACGTCGTGACGTACCGTCACTGGGTTAAGGAAATGTCAGCCGGTTGGCGGCAAAAAAGTTAGGCCGTCCTCTTAGTAAATAGTTCTTGGACAACACCTACAAATAAAGTAGAGGTTAATTCATTTAATATATATTGGACTTTGATTAATTATAATTAAAGATTATCTACTTACATAATTAAAATATTTATTATGGTTTATTTTATTATAATAATTATTTTAATTAAATTTTCAAATAATTGTGTTTCTCTTTGTTGATTTTAAAGTGTATTACATTGCATATTTGTATATATAAAATCCTTTATTTGCTCCTTTATTTAACATAATTTACATAATGTTTGCAAAATTTTGCTATTACATAATACAGTATTATTAATTTATTAATAATTTAAGAAGTAAAATATTCATAATTATAATATGAAAATTTTGATTTAATTATTATAAACCTTAATGTTTGAATAATATTTTTTAATTTTAAGTGGAAAATTAATAATTAATAAGCGTCTTATAATTTTAATGTCTATAAATAATATGGTAATTATACAAAGAAGATTTGAGATATTTCAGACAGAAGAGAGAGAGAGAGAGAGAGAGAGAGAGAGAGAGAGAGAGAAAGAGAGAGACCATGAAGCATGTTGTGTAGTCAGGAGGATTGAATTCTCCCCCTCCCCCCAATTGGAATAAAACAAAATACCAATATAAGTAGGTGAGTTTGCCAATAATGACACCTCACCCACACCCCACCTGGATTTTTTTTTGACGTTGACAGAAAGAATTTTACAGTAGTGAAGCCATTGATTGCTATACTAAAAAAAAAAAAGTCACGTGATATTACAACCCCTATAAGCAAGCACGAGCATATAGTAAGTCCTGACTTGCTAAAAGTTTAACGTTTTAATTAAATAACGACTAGAAAAGGTGGCGTGAGCAACAAGGAATTATATACCTACTCTATGTTTTCTAGGTGAACCTAGCCAAACCCATAGAAAACAGGCAAAAAAAAATATATATATCGAACGTTTGTATGTCTAGGAACGCCGCCGCCTCTACTTCTTTTACATAGGTTTCACTTGTATAAAAAAAAAAAACTAATTCATGAATATTCTGTTATATAATACTTTACCTTTAGAAGAAACATAGAACCTATCTAAGATGATATTTTTTTCAAATTTTAAGGAACTATTCGACCCCTTATTGGTGATATGAGATAGGGTTTCATCCAAACTATTTTCACATATAGGAGATAACATTAAAAAAAAATACTATTATAATACTTGTTTTTTTTAAGTTTGGCGTGCATTATGCAGAATTTTTACAATTCCACCAACATGGCGGCCTGTTCGGTTCATTAACCTCTTATGTCGGCTGAATGCGTTGCTCATGCAAAAATAATTTTTGACACCTTCTTAGATATTAACATGTAAAGTCTCTTATGTAATTTAAATAATGTTGCTACAATTGGCATGATCAATAGTATTAGATTTATGTTAAAATCGATAAAGTGCTCTAAAATTGCTAGTTCTTAAAAATAAATTTTTAAAAAAATTTAATCCTTCAAATTTTTTGTATTTTATTAAAATAACAGTTGTGTGTTTCAAAATTTTAGTATGATTTTAATAAATATATATTATATTCATACAAGCTTTAAACATTTTAAAAATATTAAAAAAAAAAACAGAATAATATTTTTTTAGCACACAAAAAAATACATTAAAAACTAAATAATTATATTCGCATAATATGAAAGGGCCTACACATATTAAAAATAAAATATTCTTGGAATATTTCCATTTTTTTATATTTTAAAAACACACATTATGTGTATAAAAAATATATTCTCACAAATATATATATTTTTTTAACATTTTTCGCTATTGTTCTGTTTTTGTCAGAATAATATATATAAAAAATTATATATAAGAAATATAACTTTCGTTTTTTTTTTATTTTTTTTTTTTAATCTGCTAAAAACCTCCTAAGCAATCATACAGATTACAAGTATTACAATAAGGGATGAGATTTATTTCTATGCATCCCCCATATCTTTTGTATTAAAAAAAATGAGGGAAGGAGGGGGTTCTTGTATAATTTCACGACAGCACCGAAGCAAAACTCAGGGGACATTGTTATAATATATATTCAACGAAGTGTGTAGATTGTTATTCTTATTGTTAGCACCTTTCGCGTGTTAAACTTTTCATACAACAATTCTATAATATATAATGTCAACTCTCTCCAAAATTAAAAATGTGTAAACAATGTTATTATTTTTTTTTTTCATTCAAAAATTGTTATGTCAATGTAAAATGAAGAATTTTTATTAGCTATAAATTGAAAGTGATTCTTCTTCTTTTTTTTATCTCTAAAATTAAGACAATACATTTACTACGTTTACATGACGGTATTTAATGAGGTTTTCGTTGACGACGGATAATGTTATTCTTATGAGGCGTCGTCAACGAATATGCATTAAATACCTTCATGTAAACGTAGTGAGTGTATGATTCAAACCTATATTTTGGGGTGGCTGTTCACTTTGTGCTTAGGTTCTGCCTTTTGCAGTCCACCCATTGAGCTTACAGGTATTTTATTGTAATATGCTGTATATATGTTGTCATTTAGCTCAATAAACATTTATTATTATTATTATTATTATTATTATATAAGTATAAATTTCTTTTCATTACTTTTAGGAAGAGAGTACTGTATATATGCTTAAAAAATTTAAATCTGCGTTTTGTTTTTTTTTTTATTAAAACATTTTTGAAGAATGATATTAATTGTTAATGTTTATATAATATAACTTGTGAGAACATATTTTCATTAATTAAACATTTCTAAAAATAAATTTCATTTATTTTTTTTTTTCATGAATTGAATGAATTCTTTGAATTTTATATCACAACTTTAATTGTTTGTCAGAATAAAATACATTATGTTTCATGTTTCAATCAAAGGTGAATTAAAATTGGTAATGTTTTAATGTATAAAAAATTCTATAATGTGTAATAATAATTTAATTATATATTCTTTTATGAATAAATACATTTTAAAAGTCCTTGAATATATTTTTCTTATAGTTTATTACAATAGTAAAAATGATTATACAAAATTTACTGACAAAAATTACTTTTAATACTTCCTTAAAAATATTTTATATTATATGATAATCTCTTTTTTATCTTGTGCCAAAAAACTACTATAACCACCGTCAATATATTTTCCTGCATTCATTCCATTTATTTGTCTCTAATCTAGAAAAATAAAAAAGTTTTAGAGTAATGCAGTGCAGACTATACTTCATACTATCTTAAGTTAAACTCTTAAAGTTTATGTTTTTACCATTTAAAATATAATATAATTTAACTATTGAAGTTCTACTATGGTTGGAGTACAGTATAGTGGACTCGTTAAACGCGTCTGAGCGGTATAGACTGTAGGGCTGGATTTGAGTTAGAGACAGTTTATGTGTCTAGCCAGAGTAGAACCAGCATCAGCAGCAAGCAAGAGCTTGCTTGAACGAACCGAACGAAGAGCTGCACTGTTGGGATATAAGTTAGTCCCAGAAGGAAAAAACTGCTGGAGCGAACGATAACATTAAGACACTTTCTCTAAAACTTATAGCTTTGAATTATTAATTTTTATCAACTGAATATATTATTATTTAAAAAGTATTATATTGACCTCTTATATGTAGACTTATACTTCAATTATAAAAAAAAGGCTTTATTATTATATGGAAAAAGACACATTTTGATATTATTTGGACTTAAATTTTTAAATATAGATTATAATTAAATGTAATTAAAACACACAAAGAAACTGTTTATTGATAAATTGATATTCTGTTTCTGTTATATTTATTAAGGATTAATGTTGCCACGGCGGCCATTGCTCAATATTTTCCGTTGATAAACTGAAAATATTTTTAGTTCATAAAATAAAATAACTCTTGGTTTACTGACGTAAAAAAACTACAAATTCGATGTAGATTTTGAGTAATTAATTTTTTCGCGTGAAAAGGATACTGATTTTACTAAAAGTTTAAATTAAGTCACTACAGTCTCCATTTAAAAAAATGCTAATCTCAATGCTAAATATGTCGAAAATTTCAACGAATTTGGTCTAACTTTTTTCCATGAAAAATTATTTCGTGTGGTGTCGGGAAATTTTGCTGAAATTTTCAGAGTGGTGTTCACCATCTACTAAGTCTACTGATTTTAACCTGCGTCATTTGTTTCAAAAGAATTACATGCATCAGTAAAAAATAAATAAATAAATAAATAAATAAATAAATAAATAAATAAATAAATAAATAAATAAATAAATAAATAAATAAATAAATAAATTGCAAAATTTAAATTGAGACTGATTATATTGTATGGAGCAAAGTTTTTTTTTTTATTTAATATAAAATGTATATCTGTTCTATTATTTCTGTTATATACAACCATTGAAATGATTCTCAAAAACTTCTTCTTATTTTATTTATATTTCTGAGTTTATGATGCAACGAAGAGTATTGATTCACACTGCGCAACTAAATTAGGAAATCTGCATTTTATTGTATATATTTTATATATAAAAAAAAGAAACATAAAAATAAAAATTTGAATAAAAATGTATTTTTTTTTATTTCTGAATATATGTGTATAAGTTTTGATATATTATATTTATGTGACTGAATAGGGTTGAATTTCATCATCTGTCAAGCATAAACTAATTGGTAAGCATGGGTATGAATAAATAATAATGATGACGGTATGAATATACACATACAACTTCTTGTAATCACAAATAAATGTTTACTCCTTTGTATATATATAGGGAGATGGGAGGAGGCGGGGGTAGCAATGACAAAGAAACTTTGTACGTCAGAGGGAGAGAAAGATGGGACTACATGGGTTCTAGATGTTACATTTTAAGAGTGACATGACATTTTCTCTCTATGTTAGATCTGCATTGCATCAAAAAAATTTCCTTACTCCAAATGCATTAAGAATTTTTGTAAATGAAACCCGTTGGCATCAATGAATATTTAACTAATCTTATATAAAATATTCCTTACTTTAAAGATTTTATGCTTTAATTTCTTTATTGTAATTTATTCTAATATTGTATACATATACCAAGTTTTCTTATTACA
This sequence comes from Siphlonurus alternatus, assembly GCA_949825025.1. NCBI lineage: Eukaryota > Metazoa > Arthropoda > Insecta > Ephemeroptera > Siphlonuridae > Siphlonurus > Siphlonurus alternatus. The sequence continues at coordinate 19,761,201 of OX463783.1, read as the reverse complement.
AATTTTAAATTGAAAATCTTCAAATATTTGAAGAAACTATAACGTCATTGGAGAATTTTTTTTACTTAAATTTAAAATATGACGTCATATAATTTTATATTGAAAATTTAAAAATATAATAATAACATTGAGTGATTGACACTCCAGGCGCGGATCCAGGGGGGTGGCTGGGGAGGGCTGCAGATTTCTCTGAAATTTTGGATAAGCAATATATCAATTCCCCCATTCAATTTTTTTTAACATTGTTCTTATGGGGACAGCCCTTTCCGAAATTTGCATGGTTCTGGATCCGCACCTGTGAGTGAGAGTGCATGTGTGTAGAGAGAGAGAGACGAGAGAGAGAGACGAGAGAGAAAGAGAGGGAGACTAAAGTAAGGTTCATATTTTACTTGGTTTTCGTCGGAAACGCTCGGGTGTTCTTCGGCTCGGTTCGGCCAGTGAAATTCTTCATTACAAACAACACACCGATGACTGAATACGTTACAAACACGATGAAAACCAAGTTAAATGTGAACCAGAGTATATAGAGAGAAGAGAGAGGGTTACAGACTAAAAAAGGGGCGGATAGGGGAGAGTATTATCGATTGGCGGACGACTCGCCATCGTCTCTCTTTCGCCGCCACCGTTTCTAGACGAGTATATCGAGCGAGAAGGGCGAGCAACTGTGTGTCGGTGGTAGATAGGCGGCGAGACATTTTGTGACGCCTATACCACCACACTAGTATACGGTGGTGCTGGAGGAGACAAAACCTACCCTTTCTTTGTGCTTTAGGGGAGGATTTTAAAAAACTTCCTCATTCCACAAAAAAAACTTTCATTTGACACGTGTACGTTTTTTTTTTTTTACCCAATGGATTTCATTAATATTTTTAAATGTGACTTTTTTATGTACTAATGCTGTAATGTATTAATATAGTTTTATTACTTATTATTATAATGGATGAATTATAAGATTTTTATAATAATATTATAATATTAATTACGCTAGCACTATATTTTTATCACTTTAATTAAAACTAGATCATTATTTTAATTCGTATTTTTTTTTTCTCCCATTGATGAATTAAAAATCCATAAAGCCAGTTAATTAAATCAATCCAAGTTTTCCAACAGTTTGTTAATAAAATTTAAAACTGAAAAAAAAAAAAATGTTTTATGTGTAATAACTTCATTAAAAAAAAATTAAACCTTTTTCATTTGTTGAACATTATTTGAAATTATGATTGTTTTCTCCACGGGGTACATGCATATTTTTATCCCCAATTTATCCTATACTATACACAGTTGTTTGTGTTAAGATTACTGAGTTGTGTTTAGGGAATCAAAAATCTCTCTTATATATACTTTGCAAAGGTTCTGCACACATAATACAATGGTTATAAGGGTTAAAACACCATCACCACCACCCCTATACCAAATCCTGACTGCCCTACAAATATCCACCCCCTCTTAAAACAAACCAAAGCTTTTTTATATACTATTCTTTTCTTTTAGTGAATGGTTTCGATGAATGAATTTTTTATATTTTCTATCAATAGATTTTTTATATATAAAAGAATACTATATTGTATTGTGAATAGCGTGAAAAAAGGTTTATGTACATCATTATGGTAGCTAAAGTTATATTACAAGGGTGGTTGTTCTCTGTATAAGTTACTCGACCTTACAAACATTAGAAATAAGGTCGAAATTCAAAAGAAAAACGTTAATTTATCTAAATTCGTATACCTATGGATATTAATTATTTAATTTGATTTCTGATTTTTTTAGTGCGAAATATTTTACTAATATTTTAAGTCTTTTATTAAACACAAAATGTGTACATACTTATACTATATATACTTATAAGTTATAAAATACATATATATTTTACTATATTTTAATTTCGACTATGTTTTATTTATAAAATAATATTGAGTATTTAGATAAAGAAAAAAATATAAACAATGGAGTATCGTCCTCAATTTTTTTTATTGCAGAAATGGATAGAGGGTGCAAAGTTATGCAACCCTGATTTTTTTCAGATTTTTTTGAGACCTGGAACTATTTTTAAAAAATTATTGAAAGTCCTTTTTGTGACGTCACGCGGCGGCAAGTCCTATCTTTTTCTTAAGGAGCGGCGTCTCGTGACGTCACGAAAAGGACTTTCAATAATTTTTTAAAAATAGTTCCCGGGCTCTAAAAAATCTGAAAAAAATCAGGGTAGCATAACTTTGCACCCTCTATCCATTTGTGCAATAAAAAAAATTGAGGACAATACTCTATTACGAGGCGTATATAGAAAAGTATAAAAACAATTCTCAGTTAATAAGTGCTGTAATTTTTTTATATTTTTTTATCATGTATAACATGTAGTATTATTCAATTGAAGTACATTTCACTTCAATATAATAATTCATTATTTTTTATGGTTAATTAACTTTACTCAAATATTTTACACTCCAATAAATTTTAAAAGCTTTTTTTTTATATATAATTATTGTATACTATAAATATTTATCTCACACGTGTGTGAATAATTTCAATTATTAATTATTATTTTATTATTATTACTATTTGTTAGGAAAATATAATACAATATTTTCTAATGAGTATTATAATATAAAAAATGGAAATTAGATGGATAATTAAATATAATTATTAAAATAAATGCACTTATTTTGTGTTCTCAAATTCTAAAATTATAATATATTTCAAAATCATAAGTAGCAAATTTCAAATTATTTTTTTAAATTTCTCTGAAATTCTATTTTTAAGTAAATGTGAGCATATATTTACAAATTTAAATTAACAAAGTTTCTGTTTAACATTTACACACAGTACCGTATAAAATAAAATAAAGGGTATATTTTATGTAAGTAATTAACATGTAATGATTACCACAACACAAGATATTCCAATTAAGATAGTTTTTAATTACAACAAACAACTGTAATTGTTATGCTTTATAAGAGTATTCTGTGCATAGCTACTTAGTTACTTTTAGTATTATTACAATTATACAGAGGTATCTAAAGAGGTATATATCTTAACCCTTTTCTTGTGGTTTACATTACTATTATGTGGTGGAGTTTCCATAATAACATGTGAGATGTTTTAAAGTGCTATATTATATAATGATAATTTAAAAACTCTATCTTTCTCTTGTACTTATATTTGATTAAAAACTTATCAAGAAGTCATCTACAAGTTAAGATAATTTATAATTAATATTTTAAAGTATTTTTGATCTTATGAACTGTATTTTAATCACTTAGACTTATGATTAAGCATAATATTAAAAAGTGCGAATTTAGATTTCAAATAAAGTTTACATACCAACTCGCTTGAATATTTTTGAAATTATTATCTGCAACAAAAATTTAACTCAATTTATTTTTTTACTGTGGAATCATACACTCAAGTAAGCAATAAGCGTTCGCCTTAAGGTTAGCATCAAAACCAGAGTTTTAAAAAGACATATTGTCCCTGCTACATATGCAACCTGCTCTATTTTGATGTTGAAAAAGTTGCCTAACCTAAAGGCGAAATGTTTACTTAATATTTGAGTGTACAGTAACATTTATTTTATTTACTACTTGCTCATTTATATTTACTTATATATACTCACAAAATTATGTAATAATCCATCCGGAAGTAGCCGGAAGTATGAAATTTCTGGTCTTCTTATTCGTATTTTAGTGTTACAATTTCACACATAGGTTATAGTACTTCTAATACAAAAAAAAATTCTGCAAAGTTTCAAATCTGAATTACAAACAGGACAGTCATAAAATTTATACTTCCGGCTACTTCCGGAGATAATTTCAGATTAATTTGACTGTATAATAAGCACAATCATATATGATAATCAGTTGTAACATTTTCCTTATATAAATGTTACTTGTACAGATGGTTTATCTGATTATTGATTCATAAATCGATTTTGCATTTACGAATAGACCTAATCTTGTATCCAAAATATATTCTCGAAATTTCGTAAAAAATTAACTTCAATTTTCAATTGTATGTATTTTATTTATTTTTAATTCATGAAATCTAATTAAATATCTGATTAAATTTAGTACTATTCTTTAAGAAACATCTTAAATTCTTACAAAATATAAAAATTCAATTATTTATATAAAACTCTATAGTAAAAATGGATCGATTAGATGTAATTCTGAGATTATTTTGTGACGATGGTATTTTCCCACTTGAGACTGTCTGTAAAAAACTTCTTATCAATTGTTTTTTATCAGTCACAACCCAACCCCCTTTAGACTAGCGTCGCACCAATCTTTTCATATAATATCACATTTTTCTTGTTATAGATTATAAAAAAATTTTGATGGATTTTTGTAATGGTAAAGATAAAATCCTTTTTGTTTTAATTTAACATCATGTCTACAGTAGATTAAATTCTTTTTTATTTTATAAATTTCAAATGATGACATGGCACCTGCAAGGTTTGAGATATTAAATTTAGCTTTATTTAAAATGTACACTCGTCGCCTTGGAAAATTTCCCTTTATGGTCTTGTTAATCACCTTGCCCCGTAAAGAATAACACAAGGCACAGTGAGGCTGCAAGTGGGAAATTTTTAAAGGCGACAAGTGTACAGTTGTAATAATAATTAGTTACATAAAAAATATATGTGATCCTTATCATTTACTTTGTATGTGCACAAATATGGGTTGATGTAAAATTATGCTGTTGGTAATTAATTAAAAAAATGAAGTTTTTAAGGTAAAAAAAGGGCGTGGTACTATTCATACATTATATATTAATATAAATTTTGCAATAAACGTTTATATATGGATATAGCCACAGAGATCTTATAGTGTAAACTTTTTAGTATAGTGCGTTTATCATAAAATATATAAATGTTTTCTTTTTATTTTTGTAAAGGACCTTTCATGACGCTGCAACATACATGCAGATTTGCAGTACTTTAAAATATGGGAGTTCGTACAGTCAATATATTAAATTTTCACAGAGAGGTATGTCAACGCCCATATAAACATGCATAGATAACATTAAGTCTGACCCGAAGTGTAGTGTACATTTATGTCTCTACGATGGTACGTAAATTAAAATTACAATGTAATAGTTAAATACTTTTTAACAATTTCCAATGCACATATTAAGTGCATTGGTAGACCAGATAATCTTGCATTTCCGGTAGAAAAAATTATCATAAGATGAATAGTAAAATTAAGTTAATATTCCCATTATATTCAATAAATTTCTAACCATCACATTTTCCAAATCAAATTTTTTAATACTGAAAAACTCATTGAGAAAACTAAAAACTCAACTTATCCATACAATTAACCTTGTAATTCTTGTATAAAACTAATTTCAAATCGTCACATTTTTAATTCAAATCAAGTTTTTTTATACAGAAAAACTCATTGAGAAAACTAAAAACCCATATTTTCAATAAGAACCTTGTAATTCTTGTGTAAGTTGTGTAAATATAAACTAATTTTACTATAGCTTTGTCTTATCAGAAGACGTAGACGTCGTCAGTGATATATTTAGTATCTGTTTTGACCCGTCGCGTGGTGTTAGCGTGCTGTGGCGAGCGAGCACGACGACTTCAGTAGCGATCCAACCGCGAGACAGCGCAGTTTAGTCATGAGACGACTCCGTAGTGTCCTTAGTGCTAGCTACAGGTTCCTACATCATCAGCTGGCGAGTAACAAGCTCAGGGAGCAACCGCCTACTTGCAGGGTAACGTACTCCTTGCTTATTGTTAGTCAGGTATTATAATATAGTCAATATTAAATTAATTAAATTAAATTTATACTTGTATCAGTTCAAGATTTTGTATACTTTTTTATATAATATAAGGATCGATAAGGAATCATAGAATAACGTACAGAGTATTATAAATACTGTTATATAAATTATAGAATTATTATTGATAATTTGCTGTCTGCTGGAGATTTATGAAATTAAAATCCTTATTGGGATACTGTTATAATGGTAATAGAATTTCACATAATATAATTTACAAATGCCAGTAGTATATAATTTGAAGGTTTCTGGTTTATAAGGTATTATGCAGTCAAAATATATACAACTTGCAGACTAGCTCCATTCTTAAAATGCAAAGGGATCCCGATCATGGGTTACTTAATAAGAAACTGCGTCGTTTTGTGTTTTCTATGATTGAATTGATTTATTTTTAAGGCTATATTATAGCATTTTAAAAATTTCTTATAAAGTTTGTTGCAAATACAGTTGAAATTTTTGAGTAATTATTTCGATTACAGTAAGTAGGACTCTAAATGAGGGTTGTTTTATCTGATATTTTATCACGATGACTTGAATAATTCATTCAGTCATTAGGTAAACGATAAATTTTTTGTAAGGTCATTGAAACAGACTCGATGGTTTTTTAATGGTCATACAGTTGATTTAATTTTACTTTCTTATCGGAAGTAAGAAGTATCTTCCAGATCGTATTTCAGAGAATATTGTAGGATATCTCTCAGTAACAAATTCAAATTTTGTGAGAACGTTAGACGATGTAATTATGTATTTTTTTCTGGAAGTATTTAATTAATCTTTTGCAGTATTTCGTTTATTATAGTTTTATTGCAAGTCTACATTTTTTTAATCATGATTTTTACATATTATGTAAAAATGAATTAATTGTAAATATCCAATATTTGAATTTCATATGAAAACGATAGGGAAAAATACAGTATTTTTTTTTCTTCTTAATTTACTGTTTTATAATTTTCAAAATTAACAATATTCGGAAGGAAAAATTATTAAATTATATGTATATAACTGTCTCTTGCTGTTATTAATTGTGAAGACTCTTAACGTAAATTTTAAACTATTTAACATTAATTATCACTTTATTAGTTCAAAAGCAAAACTAAAACACTTTATAATTTTGTTATATAAATTAACTTTTTATTTTTTAATGCAAATATATGATAATTTTTTAAACGTCATATGATGTAAATTAAGTATTTTTTATTATTATTATTGACATTATAATATCCATGGAGGATGCAGTCGGTAGCTAATGTACCAGAAAGTAGCAATAGGTCATTGACCTTTCCGTCTAGACAAGTACGTGATGGTGGCTACTACTACTATATACGTTGTATTTAATCACTTTTCTCTCAATATCCACAACGTTTCATGTATGCTCATAATATATAGTATAATGTTCACAAGTAAAAATGCTAATTTTATTTTTAACGGAAAAAAAATTGTCATTTTTTTTTTATAAATTGTCGTTGAATAATTTTTGTTTAATATCAAATTTAAATTTTAAATATTTTTTTCAGGTTATATTTTATTTATGATATTCTAAATTATTAGTGATGTTAGAATATCACCTATGCTTTAGATATGTCTAGTATAGGGCTAGTATACACGAATTTTATATGCATTATATAATTATAGTATTATTTTACACTTTACAGTATTTTACGATTTTTTTTTTATGGAATTCGATTTTTTTTTAAATAGAATTGTCTTTCATTTAAAAATGACAAATGTATCTTTATAGATATTTTTACCAAAATTGGTGCAATAATTTGACGCGACTGTACAAATGAACTTTCGTATAGCCCAAAGTTGGCTTTAATATATCAGATGAAGACACGCGTGATTTTCGTGTGTCTTTTGTTCAGGACCCATTGCATCGCGAAATTTAAAAAGTAGCATTGTGATTAGTGCATTTGAAAATTTCCTGGTGCAATGGGACTTGTCTTTCTTCTGATTGGTGGACCCATTGAACCGCGAAATAAGTGAATTTGAAATACTTGAATCTGATTGGTAAGCCTTTTAGCATTGGTCAAATCGGTGGCATAACCTGATATAAAGCCAACCTTGGTATAGCCTTTCTACATTATAAGCCTCAATTATACGAAACTAAAATATTATCATTACGTACATTCTTACACGAACATTTTACCTCCCATCATGATGTCATGTCTGTTGATAAAGCAATGAGTCATTTGACACCCAGCTGATTTGCACATGGGGTCATGCTCATTATTATATATACTTGTACTTTACTTATTAACAACCTACAAAGGTAAAAATATAGCAATGTTTTATTTTTATATTAAGTTTTAAACAACATTATGTATACTTATAAAAGTAAATATTAACACAGTAATCGTCTATTGTTCATACATAAGGTCTATTGTATGTTAAGTATTATAGTAATGATCAAAAATAATGAGACATATTTTTATGTATATTTTAATTATATATGTATGTTCATTCTTCATACTAATGATTTTTTTAAATTTAAATTGCTTTTTTTTTATGTCAAGCTTATGGTCTCAAGTCTTAAAAAAAAATACACATTTTTTCATCTTTTTTTACTAAGAAAAGTCATAAAGTTTTCTATATAACTTTGTGTATAGGTAAAGTTTTTAGATTTTTGAATATAAAAGATTTTCTTTATTATTAAGAAAGTATACTACATTATTTTATGCTTTATGCATATTAAAATTTACTACTAAAAAACAGGTAAACTTTTAAATATTTTTATAACTTTTATAAGAAAATATAGGTAAAATTAATAATATTTTTCTATATTAAATTAAAAACATACGATAAAAAACACTAATTTTTAACACTAGTTAATTATAATCTTTCATCATCAATATTTTATGCAACATTATAACAAGCAAAAATTTTTGCACGTGCTAAAAATTACTATAACAACAGCAAAAGTTAATGATACATATTTCTTAACACAAGAGAAAACGTTTTTTTTTTTACTTACAAAAAGTTGGAAATTTGCCTAAATATTAAGAATAAACTTATTTTTTTTTAACTTTTAAGATATTTTCTAAGCTTACGTTATTGTTTTAATGAGTAAAAATTGTGGTAGGGAAAAAGAAGGTATAAGAGGGGAGACTTTGTCTGAGAATTTAATTGGAAGGGGTGAAGAGGGTAAAAAAATAAAATACATTACACCATGAAGTCTGCAATGGCAAGGGTTAAAAAAAATTAAATGGCAATTTAAATTATTTTTTAATTTAAAAAAAAAAACACCATCATTTTTTTTATAGTCATAACGAATAAAAATGATCAAAAATTAGGTCAAATGTTATTATAATTAATTTTAATTTTGCTACTAAATATTTATTTTTAAACTCAGGGTATCATAAATTCAATTACTCTGTCTGTTGTATAGCTTCCAGCAAAAGAGAGCAAATCAATCAGGGGCAATAGATTTTCTCAAATTGAAATACTCTCTATTATCAGTAAAAATTGATAACGTCAAATTTCCCATGAAATTTTGTTGCCTTCGATTGATTTACGATTATTGTTTGACAATATCGATAATATTTTATTATACTGCTACTGTAATAAGGAAAGTAACGTAAAAAACAATAAATCATCTTTCTTTCATCCTACGAGATGGTTTTAATTTAAAAAAAAATATATATACGAAGAAGCTCTACATGATATAATATCTAATTTTCCGAGTGTTTTTTTTTTTTTTTTCATTATATACGCAGCCTCTTCAAAAAAGGAAAAAAATACATTATTTTTTTTTTAGTCGAGAAATTAACTTTTTCTGTGCAATCTTTTCAAAACATTTAACAATGTAATATAATTATTATATACCACATATTTCAAATTTAAAGCCGGTATTACACGATACAATTTTTCTAACTATTGCATACAATTTTTCCTTACAAGAAAACTTGAACTCCATTTGTTTGTATGGAGATGAAATTTTTTTGAAAAGAAAAATTGTAAGTAAAATTGTTATATCGTTTAATACAAGATATTTTCATTTGTAAAAATAGCATAACATACAAATAACTTACAATAATATATTTTGCAAATTGCAATTTATTACAATTAACTAAACTGCTTTCATTCAATAGTAATTTGTCTATATAACATATCATGCTGTAAAATTTTCAAACCTGTACCATTTTTTATTCTGTTTTTTAAAATTGATTTTTTTTTATTAGAAATATTACGTGTTCTGTACATATTATTAAAGTTGTGCTATAAATATTCGATTTAATTGCAGTGTAGTTCGCAGCAAGTGACTGCAAGCCTGTAGTTGCGAGGTCACCAAGTTAAACAAAATCACGAATATATAGTTTAATTAAATTAAAAATAGCACCGGAAATAAATAAAAATATAAACTTATTGATTTGTTCAACAATAAAATTTATAATTAAATTTATAATTTCAATTATAAAATTCTAAATTATGTTTTAAAATGTAATTAATAATAAAACTGATACTTCCTATTTAAAATCTTGTTTTAATTTAAGTATATAAATACAAAAGTCTCAGTCGCCGTCGCGAGATATATAATTTTTTTTTTTTTCTTTCTATTTGTTTTAACGTCTGGCGAGCAAAGTCCAGCAGTGATAAAAAGGAATTAAACCTCGTACGTCCGTCTGTCTCGTGTCTGACTTTCTGAATGCAGTTAGCATTATAACATTTTTCCTACCGACTTTATATTATATTTAAGTCATGGTAAATTAATGTAAAATATCTTAGACTAGAAAAAGGCTTAAGTTAATTGATACTTTAATTAATGTAGGTAATCTATTAAATGTAATTTGTTCTATGACGTGTTGTGTATAGCAAGTTGTATTATTTTCCTGTATACTATATAGAAAAAGGATTAATTTAATTGATAGCCAAAGTAATTAAGTACAGAATTTGTCTTGTTTCATGTCTCACACAACGGACTGCTTGTAATTTGTTTATAATTTATTGAAAGTGTCATAGTAAATAGTGAACAATGTAATTAAGTCAATTGATAGCCAAATTAATTTTAATGAAAATCATTTAAGTTAGGAATAGTTGAACATAGCTTGATACTTGAATAAAGTAGTATAAAATGTATTTGTGGTCTGCTAATAATGACTATATAAGTTGTTGTGTCAGAATAATTCTTGCTATAGAATTAATGTATGCATACGTGTATTATTATTTCAAGAAACAAATATGTAACTCTAAAAATATTTATAGAAGTAAACAATTTTATTTTATATTTCAATATTTTCATTGCCTTAACTTTTGATTTTAATTTGATAGACATTTAACTTAATAATTTAAAATCAACATGACAAAATACATTAATTGACAGAAATAAAAATAATGTAATAAAATAATTCTCTGAACTAGAACAGCGTACACTATAAAGTAATAACATTCTTTTAAGGAAATAAGATTAAACAAACATCGTTAACTTAATTTTCTTTTAAACTTGAAACATTAAAAATGTTTGCACATCATTTAATCTTTCTAGCATCTTATGTACCAAATGACATTATAATTAATTTTTCACTTCATTAAATTATACGCTACATAATTTTATGTAAATTTAAAGGACACAATTCCATTTCTTATTTACAAAAGGTCATGAACTAATTGAATTATTCTGATAAAAAATATATACTAGGAAATCATTATCAGGTTCCAGTATTCTGGTATTGTATTATTAAGTACCTAAAGATATTTGTATACAAAATTATACACAAACTAAAGGTGATTTTACACGAGCGACGAATACGATACGAGCTAACTCACTTGTGTCATGAAACCTTCAAGTAAATTCGCCACGTTGCAATAAAATATCACGCGTTGCAATGACAAATATGGCCGCCATAGGATTCCAAAGCAATTGCGCAATTTTCGTATCAGCATTACTATAAAATAATACCCATGTAAATCCAACATAAAAGCATTAATTTATTGAACGTGGGCGTGGCAAATTTCAAACTATAAAGGGCAGAATAATAAAAGCACTACACCATAATTCGATGTTGTGACATGTTGATATGTATATATATACTATGTACTGACTATGGTCAATTCGTTTATATAAAGTCAATTATAATCTCAAATTTTGCTGAAAGCATTTTATATATTAGAATTTCACAATGGATTTTGTAATTTCAACTCAAAATTACATTATGTTTACTCTGATGGAATTACACATTTTCCTTTTTAATTATATATTTGACAGAATAACTTTTTACATAATATATATTTTAGTATAATAAAGACCATCTACTATTAATATTATTACAAAGATATAATATATTAAATCATGGGTGGAGTTATATATTATAAAAATAAAGTACATTTAAACAATGTTTAACTCTATGCAGCTGCATCCAATTACATATATATATATATATACAAGACAATGTATATAATAAGTTGTATGACTGGGACATTAGTTAAGTCATAATAATTATAATCAGAGTCAAGGTCTATCATGGATCAACCCTGGTAATGTTAAGACATAACATTGCGTACTTTGCATATTATTATAGACTAATGGGTCATACAGCAGTTGATCTTGTCAATGTTAACCAACATAAGAAGTTCATATTGTGAGTGACAGTCAAGCTAAACGTTCAGGAGGAGAGTATGTATACCGACAAGAGAAAGGTAAAGTTGCTACTCCCACTTAAATAATTCGTAAATATATGACAACCTGCAGTACGAATTTTTTGTTGTATATTTGGATTGATTATTTAGATTGGATTTTTGTTTTAACCCCTTTAAAAAATAAAGGGATAGGTGCTATGACGTCATAGTCATGCACCGTCTCTCCCTAATGCTTGCGTGTAAAAGATTAATGTCAATGCTCAAAAAAAATTTTTTTTCGATGGTAAACTGAAAATATTGTTAGTCCATAAAATAAAGAACAAAATAACTAATGTTTGCTGATATAAAAAACTATAAATTCGGTCTAGAATTTGAAAAATTAATTTTTCCGTGTGAAAAAGGTGCTAATTTGACTCAATTTGTCCCCACTTAAAACAATGCTATTTTTCAATGCTGAATATCTTGAAATTTTCACCGATTTTAGTCTTTTTTTTTGTAATGACAAATAATTTTCATGGAGTCAGGAAGGTTTGCTGAAAATTTCAGAGTGGTCCACCACCTACCAAGTCTATCTTTCATACCACTGACATTAACCCTTAAATATTTCCATGACTATGACGTCACAGTACTTTGTAACATAATTTTAAGGGTGTAAGAGGATTCAAAAAAGTTTAAAAAAAATTTACATAACTTGAGGTCGCCTATTCAAATTTGCAATTGAAAAAATTCATACCTAAGTTATCCATTGAATCAATAACCAGATGAACCATATATTTATATGTGTATGTATTATATATAGGGAATTTAAGTAAAATCGTTTCTCATAAAAAATACATATGCAATGCTCATACATTATTACCAGCATATACCTGAACTGACAAGCTATATTATGTATATATTTATACATGCGGAAATCGTTTTAGATTGACATATTTATTTTGTAATCAATATATATATTTTATTTACACGTTGTACAGTGCACATCAGGGAATTTTACCATGCAGCATGGTAATGTTAAATAGGTAATTCGTATCATGTATAGCTCATGATATTATATAAAAAAAAGGGTAAATTTTCAAAATGTAAATACTTTTTAAAAGAGTACGTATTTTAATTAAAAGTATATATTTAAACAAAATAAGTCAACCATTCAATTAATTCCTAATGCATCAAAGGCTTTTGTATTATTTTTAACTTTTTTTATATATATCAACATAACATAGTACTTTAAATACTTTGTACGATTTATGCAGCATACTTTTGTAAAAAATGCAAAGTCTAAATAAATAATACAAAAAAAAAAAGAAAAAAAAAATAGCACCCTCGATATATAAGCTGGAAAGTTAATTTAAAATGTGTATGCATGGGGAAAGAAACAACAATTTTTGTTTATACTAAAATACGTGCTTTTTGAATATTACATATTTTTTTTTTACTATGTAGACTGATATCGATTGTATTTTTGTTGTAAAAGTACTATAAAAACAACAGCAATATAAAGATTATAAAGTTTTCGTTATATTAACTGTTGATTTCAGTTCTAGGGGAGAGGGACCTTGCCATAATAATTGTATTAAATTTTTATCATTGAAAACAGCAGAAAACCTTATACTTATATTGTACAACTTTTAAATGTTCTCGCGATAGTTTAATGAAACTAGATTTTAAACTAAGACATCAAATCTTAGATCATAAGATCCATAGCTTAAAAATTTAATTTGTTACAATTTGAACACAATGTAGAGTATTATACCCCTTTATATCATTTCACTTCGGTTACTATCTGACTGGACATACGCTATATACTTCAAAACCAGATATATTCAAATAATAAATCAATTGTTTTTAATTACAATGGAGTATCGACCTCAATTTTTTTATTATTATTATTATTATTGCAGAAATGGATAGAGGGTGTAAAGTTGTGCTACCCTGATTTTTTTCAGATTTTTTACATCCCTTTAAGTATTTTTAGAGAGTTATTGAAAGTCCTTTTTGTGACGTCACAAAGCGCCTCTCCTTAAGAAAAGGATAGGATTTGCCGCCGCGTGACGTCATAAATAAAGGACTTTCAATAATTTTTTAAAAATACTTCCAGGGCTGTAAAAAATCTGAAAAAAATCAGGGTATCATAACTTTACACCCTCTATCCATTGCATTTCTGCAATAAAAAAAAATTGAGGTCGATACTCCATTGTTAAGTTGCAAGTCCCACTTTAAAAATATTTAAACTTTAAGTACAATATTTAAGTAGTATAGTGTAGACATTACTAGTGCTAATGTGTTATGTCTGTTGCGAGCACTTCGTTATGGTGACCTTGACTTATTATACACTCTCTCCGACTAGTTAAATTAGCTGACAAGTCTACAAAACAGCCGCGAAGAGCCAGACAGTACGTGTGCACTTTTAACTTGTCTCATATTTATATGCACAATCTGCATAACTTTATATAAATGAATGTTAAGCATTAATAAAGAAAGAATGGAATGAATTTTCGTAAAAAAAAATTATTATGATGAAATATTTCATGTTAATTAAGTACATTCCTATATACAATATCAGAAAATGTAAACAAAATTATAATAATGGACAACTTACATGATTTTTTTATTGCAAAAATGAAAAAAGGGTATCAAATTATGTCACTCTGAATTTTTCAGATTTTTTGGAGCCCCGGAACTATTTTTAAATAATTATTGAAAGTCCTGTAATTTAAGTTGGCACCCCTGAATCCTTAATAAAAAGGATGGGGTGGGCAAAAACACCTATATTGACGCCTCCAAGGGGCGTGGCCGCACTTTCAATAATTTTTTAAAAATAGTTCCAGGACTCAAAGAAATCTGAAAAAATTCAGAGTAGCATAATTTGGTACCCTTTATAGTCTATTCATTTTTGCATTAAAAAATTTTCATGTAAGTTGTCCATTGTTCCTAAGGAGTGAGTTCATTGACTGTTGGTACCATATGTGCGCATAAACATATATTAGAGTTTTCAATCAACGCTATAACAAGTTAATATTCTATCTAGTCTATATTTAAATAGTCAGCATGACAATATATCACTGCCTCAGTCTCAGAATGCAAATCACGTAAGTACAAAAATATTTTATGGCACTTTGACCCTTACTATTCTAGTGAGATAAGGTTTAGAGTTGAATAAAATAATTTTTGTAGTTACGTGAGGCGACGATATTTCAAATTTTCTTTTAATCAGCCATGCAGATTTGAAAGATTTTCAAACCTTGTATTATTGAAAAACTTTCACAACATCATCATTATAATTTTACTATAATTATTATGCAATACATTTTCGTCGCAAAATTTATTTTGCTTGATAAATTTTAAAAACGTACTATTTCATTTGAAATGTTGAGAAATTAAATTAATTGGGTGCAGTTTTCAAAAAAGATATACAGGAAGTTATCCACAACTTTTTCACTAACCACGGCTAAGGCCAACCTAAAAGAGGTACTAACCGTGGTTAAAGAGAGAAATTAACTTTCTGCATAAATTATTGTGAATGAAACCCAATTATTAAGTTAAATTTTGTGTTGTCAATTAAAAAGTTTACAGCAAAGAATGATGTTTTGATATGAAGTAGTGAAACGATGAACTTTTGTTTTCACTTTGTTTTTATCAACTTATCATTTCTATTTTAACCTAATTTTTAAACTTTTATAAATTCAAATATCTTAAGTTAAAAAAAATCTGTTACTGCTTAATATATTTTCTTATTTTATTTTTTAACATTGTTATATCAGCCTTATCATTATAAGTTTTCAGTGAAAGAATTTTTTATATTTCTATAGAATCTGATGAACTTTGTTGTTCATATAATTATTTTTATTTAAAACTCGCATAAAAGTTTGTAAAACAATAGAATTATTTTCATTATAAACAATTTTTTTATGTTATTCGCACAACCTTTTCATTTTATGAAGCTTGAAGCATTTTATTGATTTTTTTTTTATAATATTTTTAAATTTTATCCCTCTATAAGAAAAAAACTTTCTTCATTAACTTCCTAGTTAAATAACAATATTAAAAATAATAAACACAGATTTTAATCAACATAAGCTTTTCTTTATATAAAAATGAAAATAAGAAAAGTTATTATATAAATTAGAAATTGAAAATAATTATAAAAATTAAATCTTAACAATTTTCTTTTGGTAAATTAAAGAAGTTTCGCTTGACTTTAAAATTATATGTCACTTATAATTATACTTTGGGGTTATTTAAGTACATAAAAATTTCCCCACTGTTTCACAATTTCTTTCTTATCAGTTTATATATAAAATAATGATGTACTTGTGATATATAGTCATACTGCGTAAAATTATAGAAAATTATAAAGTAATTAATCATTTTTATATAATAATTACAATTGTATGTTTTTGTATAATATATACTCTTTTTTATACGGGAAATAGGAGGTAACTTGTGACTTCAATTTGCCCTTCTATTATATTACAATAATATTTTCCTGTCTCAACAATACCATCAATTTTGTTGTATAAATACAGTTAAATTAATACAACTTTCCCACCGGAAGTAGCCGGAAGTGAGAGTTTGATGAACTTCGTATTTTAAACCTCAAAGCTTTCGTTATTATACCCCTGACTTGAATCATCAATACCAAGGAGGATCATACAGTCAAATTTACATGATATTCCCTCCGGTCAGCGTTACAATTTCACACATAGGTCAGTACACTTCTACTTCAAAACATTCTGTGTAAAGTTTCACAATTAAATTACGAAAAGAAGAGCTGCAAACTTCACACTTCCGGCTACTTCCGGCAGAAATATCAAAATAATTTAACTGTATGTGTATTCTCCTTGATCAATATGGTTATAGGGGGTTAATAATTTGACATTTCGGGGTAAGTTAGGGAATCGATTATCAAATCTATTACTAAAAATCTAAAATTTGCCACGCCTCCACATATATTGAGTGTAACATCATGATAGGGGTAATGAAAAATTTGTAATTTCGAGCTGCATATATGTAGGAATAAAATACAATTGTATTTTCTGTTGAAATATAAATTAAATTAATTACACCCACTTCTTCGAATCTTCTTCGTTTATTTTACTATATTTCCCTTATATTTTCGTGAATCGATTCACAAATTATTTTGAAACATAAACAAATTAGTAACTGTTTTTGAGGAAACTTAAAATTCTTAGAACTGTTGAGACTTTATGTGCTTAAATAATATATTATGTAATGAAATAATTTGCATGCTATATTTATTATAGAACTATAAAGTGGGTTATTTATAGTAGAAAATTACTTAATTATTATAAATGTAAATAACTATATGATACGTTATATACAGATATTATATACATATATTCAAAGTAATAACATATTAAAATTTACTTTGCATGTGAATACCACGAGACTTTAATAATAATAATTAATAATTGCATAATATTGCCATAATATTTTAGTCTTTTAGATCGTAGATTTTTTTTTCTTTTTAATTAATTACGGCAAAATCGCAATATTTAAATTAGTGTTCATTTTACAATAAGACAATTTATAAGAGAGGCAAAATATTTTAAAAATTATCATTATATTTGTTTTTCATTATTTTCCATGTAATCCCAGTAATAAAGTTGATACAATTCACTTTTCCATGTTCATGTAAAATTATCTTTAATTTATTTTGTTCTGGTAGGTTTTGTACTCTCTTCTCTCCCTCAAGTAGCTAAGTAGTAGCACGCAGCGTGGATAAGCTGTTAGATAATTGCGGTTTACACTCACTCGAGACAATGGTAGAAATGTAATTGTCATGTTTTATTATAGCTAAGCGAACTTTCTTAATTGTTAGATACTGTATGCGTCGCAAATATATTGATCTTTAAAAACTTTATAATGCTGACTGTATAACAAAGTTATTGATTTTATTTTGAAGAAGTTTTTTTGAATGAAAGAAAAAAGAATTGTTGTTATACATTTTTTTTTATTTTTATTATAATACAAAGTTTTGAAAGGTTTTGAAATCTTACTTCAATATTTATAAGTATTTCTAACTTAGAATATATAATATAATGTTGAAATTTCTTGTAAAATATAAAATAATTCCACTAATTGAAGTGTGTTTGATTTTTTTTTTTTTTTTTTTTTTTTTTTTTTTTTATATTTTCAATTGTATTGAAATGAATTTTCTTTCTGCGTTACTTTTTTATTGTGTTTTTAATTGGTTTTCGTAATATGCGTTTCAATGTATGGTTAAACATTTTAACTATAATACAAAATTACTCGCGTATATGTAACCGGAAATACAATATAGGTATTATTTTTTTAAATTTGCGTAATTGTAATTATATTTATATTATATTTCAAACTGACGTTAAAATTTCATAAAAGGAATATCAGAATCGTCCTTTTTTCTGCAGGCTACTTCCGGATGAAGCCTTAAATTAATTAAACTGTACTCTAAAATAATTACTGCATGCAAATGCCATTTAAAGGTTATTCACCCCCTCTCAGAGAAAATTTTAAGTTAGTCGACGTTCAATAATAATGTTGATATTTGCCTATGAAAAAAAAAAAAAAAAAAAAATATAAAAAATCTGAAAAAAATCAGGGTAGCATAACTTTTCACCCTCTATCCATTTCTGCAATAAAAAAATTGAGGACAACACTCCATTAGAGATTGGTGCTCTTCTTAAATATCTAAAGTATGAAAATCATGCATTTCAGTACTGGCTGGTAAATTTTGCTATTTTTTATGCTTTTTTAAAGTCTACACTCCATTCAAATGAAATTTTCAGATCTTGGCTATACTTTAACATGACCGAATTTGAATGAAGTGTATATTTTTTTAGTATAATACCACCAATTCTCATGCAGCAATATCATGACGCCTTTTATAAAAATGTATACAACATTACGTGTTAGAAATCCTCTTATAAGAAATAAACCCTTTCAATTATATTATAATATTATCTCTTTACAATTCTTTAATAAACTAATTTATAAGCAACAATTCAATTAATTTAAAATTCGTAATTAAAAAAAAAATAATATATGTATATATCATTGATCCATTTTCTTTTAAATTAAAGTAATTATATATATACTTCATGATTGGTTCTTTTAATACATTTTAATCCATGCCATATAGACTGTGTAATATGTTCAGTCTTTGGATTATCATACAGCGAGTGTTAGAGGGCGTTTTGTTACAAAGTCATGGCATTAGAAACTTTAAGGTAACTTCGTTATCCAATGAGCACCATTATTAATAATATGTCAGTTATACTATATGAGGGACATAACTAGTAGTTAGAAGGGACAAAATGACATAATTCCATTTACATTAGAGGGTCATTTGCGTTGAGAGAAACAAAGAGGGGTCAAGTCACCACTTTCAATGTACATCTCGTCACCTCGGAAATTTTCCCTTGCGGTCTTGTTAATCACCATGCACCGTAACAATAACATAGGGCTTGGTGATTAATAAGGCTGCAAGTGGGAAATGTTCCAAGGTGATGAGTGTACTTTCAAAGTAAGTTTGTGCTCAATTTGTACGACTACCTCTATGTTGATGGTGCCTTGCAATGTGGTATGGACGGCGCAATGGCTACAGCGGCAAGGAGGCGAGTACTCTGCCCTCCCCCCAACTCCCCCCGCCCTCCTCGGTGTGTGAAGGTCGTTGTCTAAAGACACACAGCAACGCAAGCCTCCTCTCTCTGTCTCTCTTCGTTTTTTTTACTATCGCACTCGACTCTTTCTATCGGATTTTTTTATAATATATTATCTTTCTCTCTGTTTCTTGCTTTCCCCCCTCTCTCTCTCTCTCTCTCTCTCTCTCTCTCTCTCTCTCTCTCTCTCTCTCTCTCTCTGTAATGCTACCATATAGTCTTGGTTTTATTAATTTAATCCATACTCTTGCTCATGTGTCATAATATACTCCACCAAATTTTCACAAGAAAATTTTAACACAAAATAAATTTTATTTTATGTTCTCCAGTTATTTGTTAAAATGTATTATTTTAGAATTTAATTTATATATAAATTTGTATATAATATGAAATCACGCTATACATTGTCAAATCATAAATTTGATTTCTATAAATTTGTACAATGCCACAATGACAAAGGGTTCGTTAACATACAGAAATTTGCCTGATGATGTTCACGAGTGTATGATGTACATTTATAATACAGTCTGTCTGATTATTGCTACTGATTAATGTTTCAAAACCAAATATATGATATTTCACTACATAATAATAATATAACCAATATTTGCAAATATTATGAAGGGCTATAATTCTAATGTTAATACCTAAAAAACAACCTTTATTATATCTTTTGAGATTATATTATATTGGATGTGGGTTGATCTTTAGTATATACAAATTTAGTAAAAATGACAAAATTAGCACACGATTTCGATTGAGTTTTGATGACTTGAGTTACGCAATGTTAAAAATAATAATTTTAATAATAAAATTGTTTGGATGCTGAATAGTACAAATTTATATAAAATGGAATGCAATTTCAAGCATTTTTATTTGAATAATAGATTTTATGACAAACTTCAAATCGTCGCTCAAGGTTCTCTCGTGCTTGATTCTTCTCCCTAAATTTTCTTCCGATTTTGAATATTTCATAAAAATCTAAAAATTTCATAAATCCGTACCTTTTTTTTTAGATCAAATTATATCGATTGAGAATTAAATTCATGTCTAAATTTATAGATCTGCACAATTGAATCAAGAATCAGATTAACCATTGTCGATTCTCATCTAATTTTCATGTATTGCTATAAGTGTCTTTCTTTATTATGCAAACTCGTCAAAAGTTCCATGGTGACCAAAAAAAAAATCAGCTGACTTTAAAAACTTTTCTATTAGATATATCATTGGGAGATTTGAATGAGCGATAGTTGTTATTCTGTTACACCTGGGTGTACTAGCTTGTCTGGTATATTACATTGCCGGTCCGGGTCATACGAATTGAGCGTCGTGTCTCTCCGATGCCACGTGCTTAGTTCCTTCACCCCAACAGCACCTTAGCCGCCGCGCCGCTACCGCCGACAAGAAGTATCCTCGCCAGTAATAAGAACGCCCTGATGTACGTACGTGAGCTTGCATCATATAGGTAGATTTCTGCATCACGAATAACCTTTTTTTTTTTTAACGGACCTCTTTGTAATAAAGTTTTTTTAAGTTCTCTATTGGATAGATCAAAAATGGAAATAAGGGGATTATTTTAATATACAAAATCTTTAAAAGAGGAAAAAATGACAAGACAATAAAAATCATAAGGAAATGTAACGTCATCATAGGGATTAACATACGGATAGCAATACCTCCCCCCTCCTCCCTTTAACCTTTCTCCCTAGTATTGTTTTTAATAATGATAATATTCGTAAAAAGTTTTTTTTTTTTTTTTTTTTTTATATTCTATGCATTATTTACCATGTCTCTGCCTGAAATTGACATTAAATTTATAATATGTTCACCCTTATTAAATTGTCTGCGGAAAGTACGTCACTGTGTTCGAGGATTCAAGTGTTCCCCGTCGTGAAAATTTTCTCCATAAGCCACCATGCTAGAAAATTTGAATTTTTCTAGTAATATGAAACCATCTCCTACCCACCCATTTACGAGTTTTATCAAGAACTTATTTTCTTCTAAAAAATTCCTTTAATGCCAAAAAAAAAGCAATTTTTAGTTTTTTTTACATAGGTTTAGATAGGACGCTGGGAACACCGCAAAATCAGCTGACTTGAAACCTTTGCTGTGTTTTATTATTAAAATATTGACGACAAAACTATAATAATGATATCAACATTATATCTACATCATCATCATTTAATAATGTTATTTTATATATGTTTTTTTTCAGTCATTAATTTCTTCTTATACTATACTAAAACAGAGGGGGTCTTATTCTTTATGCAACAGGATGTATTTAAAGTTCATCCAGCCATGATTAAATATAATGTTATCCCAAACGTGATATAAAAAAAAACAATGCACCGAATCATCTGTTAATTTTAATAGCGGAGTACTTATTTTTTTTAAACAACATCTGTTAAACAGAACGTCAATTAAAATGTATTTAGTAACACTATGAGCTCAAATAATAATACTATATAATTATTACTACATATTATTGATATCCAATTAACAGGTGATTATCGCATCTTCTGTATACTACAGCTATAATCGACCCGGAAATTTTACTAAAAAAAAAAAAAAAAAAGATTGACTTGATTGTCGATGTATTAATTAATTTTTCAAATAAATATATCAATGCTATATAATACATTTGTAAATTAGAAATGTGAAAATTACCATGGTTGGTGATATATATATACGTAAAATAGATAACAAAATGTTATAAAAAAAATGCATTGGTAAAAGACCATTGTTAATAAATACTTGCATTCTATATATTACTTATTATATTATGCAAAATACCCTTCAAAATTACTCGAAGATTTGCATTTGCCCAGAGCTTCAAAAACAATTCAACTCAATTATCAAAAAAACTTTTTTACACAATAAATGTATATATAAACTGTATGATATTTATGATAATGTTTCAAAACAGAGCAAAAGTGTACAGTTCATTTAAAAAAATAAAACATTTTAAAACAACATTTTCATTTTACACGCGTTGTACAAAATAAATTTGTAATTTTTCTGTTATAAATTAATGCTTATTATTTGTTATTTTAAAGTTTTAACTAATGCGATAGTAAAATCTATAATATAATTAAAGGAGTCTTTCTTATTATACTCGTTTTAAGAAAATTAGCTTCTCTGAAGTAATGAAAAATGTTCTCAAGTACTAAAAACAGTAGCTGTCACTTAAATTGTATTTTTATTTTACTATTTTTTTTTTTGTTAACTACTGTGTTCATTTCGTTGGAACATGCTGGTATTTTTTCTCTATTTACGTCATTACCTTAGCTACTGCTTCATTCCGGGCTGTACTTTCTTCAAGAAACCTCCAAGTTCACTCGATTAAAACAAATACCAACTCCTTCTTTAATCCTGCATGCATCATCATTTTTTTTTATTGCTAATTCTGTACACTATATGCCTGTGTTCAATAAATAAATTTAAAAAAAAAATGGAGTGGTATGTATCGATTGTCAATTTTTGTCAGATTTTGTTTTTAAACCTCAAAATCGTGATGCAAAACGATATGACGTCATAGTCATGTAAATTTTGAACACATAATATATATATATATTGCATCTAGGGAAAGACGTTGCATAACTATGACGTCATAGTATTATTTCCCCTCCATTTTGAGGATTCAGAGATTTAATAAAAAATGTTAAAAATTAAAAATACATAACTATCTCGAGGAACTCTATCCAAATATGACATAAAAACCATAATTATATAGATTGTCCATTTATCATATCATAATTAAATTTAATATATCAGTGTTTTCATTAACTTTCATTGAATTAAATATTTTTTTATATATAATTTGACCGATGTTTAATTTTAAAATTTATCGATCTCGAAGCTAATTTACATTTTTACTATACAAATTAAGCGGTAACTTTTTTTAGTTTCTGCCATGATGTATTTTGACTACCATTTAGTTCCAGTACAATCGGTTTGTGTGTTTTGCGTGTTATCTGTTCATGCCGAGACGCATCAGTCTGCAGTGGAGAAGAAGGCGTGGTTCATGAACTTGAACTCATTTACTATCATGGCTAGACACAAGATGTGCTTTTTTTTTTTTTTTTTACTTCCCCCCCCCCCCTAAATGTTAAATCTCTATCTCAAGTTTTACACATGCTTTCAAAAATGGTGTCACTTACTTCATAATTGTACAAGTTTAAATTATCTAATACATAGATTTTTTTGGTTCCATGCGCACACATGTAAAAACGAAACTATAAGTTGTCAAACTGCACTCCTCTAAATTAGTCGCTAAATTAGTCTTTAACAGTTTTGTTATATTTCTGCATAATACATGCAAAGGACATATAGGACTGCAATTTATATAAAAAAAATATATTGTTTTTACTATATTTCAATACAAATATCTATTACATACAGAAAATAGTAGTCTACATATATATATATATATATATATATAGTAGACTATAATGTATAATAGGCGAGTAATACAGTATAAATATAAAATTACGTTTATTGGGAGGGACTGTAATATATCCTTTTCCTACGCTAATTCTTCCGTTAAAATTAAGTACCTTAAGCGCTCCACTAGCTAACAGTTTTTTCGATATAATCATGTTAATTGGGACTTATGTTTTTTTCCTTTAAATTTCATAAAAATGACTTTGCTGAAGCCCGACTAGCCAGAGGACTATAATATTGTTTTCCGATATTATTTTGGGACTTGTGTCCTTTTTCCCGCTATTTCTCGTGTGATATAAAATGAGTAGCCTTGCTCAAGGTCGGACTCCTCCTCGTCTCCTCACACTGTCTGCTGCTACCGCCGCCGCCTGGCTCGACTAAAAAGCCAGACTGGTATATAAAGGTCATCGGCCTGAGTATATAGTCAGTCTACGACGTCGCCGCCGCGACAATCGAGATATTTCGCACACTTTTAGCAAATTCCTTCAGGCAACCGGAAAACTATTACAATTATTGTTGTGAGTGTGTGTTTTTTTTTTATTTGATAAAAAAAAAATAAGGAAAAAAATAATTTATGATAAAAAAACATTGTTTTTTTATACTTTTTTTTTCTCTATATTAGTAAATCATATTATGTATTTCGTGAAATTTAATTTAATACATTTTATTAGATATTTTATCATTATTAAATTATGATGAGCTGACATATATCCATATATGACAATTAAATTAAATTATTTTGTGCATACAACAATTAATCATACATTTTCTGTATATATTAGATTATCGAAACAAATACACAAGCAAAGTGGTGAGCTATTCATTCTGCTGTAATTAATATTTTAATTATGAGTTATGAGAATGGTTTCTGTTTTGCACAATTTACAATTTACGGAAAGTTAGCTCCTGTATGTTAGGCAACATCTCTTACTTGCGCGCGCAATTTCCTGCCTGCTGAAAAACGAAATCAGCTGAGAGCAGCAAAAAGCGTCTTTCTCGGCTTTTGTCTTACTATAAAACTAATTAATTACGTGATATTCATGCGTAAGTATGGTTTAATTAAATTCTTAAGGTTACGTTCATAATATTTATAAAGTTCGTATACGATATATCAATGTTAAATATAAAATACGATAATTTAAAGAAGCTAAAAAGCTTTAAAAAAACTTTCTTAAAACGCACGTGTTTTTTTAACTTTTTCATTGTCTGTTTTTTTTATCAGTTTCTGTATAATTTGCAATTAAAAAAAAGGTAACAAGGGGGAGAAATGTTAAATTATTGACAATATGATAAAATATTATACTCAATGTTATTGAAGCAAGCTATATATACATGCTTATACAGTATATATATATTTTATAATGTAAATTGGAACTATTTAATATACACTAACGTACGTATATCCATATATCATACTCCCAGACAGGCGCGGATCCAGGGGGCTCCCCCCTTGAAATTTTGGATTTAAAACGGGCAATATACCGGTAGGCATTTCCCTCATTCCATTTTTTTTTTAATTGACCTTGTGGAGGCAGACCCCCCCCCCCCCCGTTTTTTTTTTTTTCCCCCTGAATTCGCGCCTGCTCCCAACTTTTCTGTTAATGTATCTCATATGATGTGTGAAATAAGCCTGAACATAATACAGATATCTTGGACTCTTAAAATTGCAAATGTATTTAACTCGATCTATGCCTATAGTTCAGTGCTTATACATATAATTACTGAGAGTATCATATTCAAAAAGACGTGCATCATTCTTTATGTGACCATGTCAAAGATAAGGATAGGGATTATTGCACCCTTGGAAGGTATAACACCAGGGTCGGACTGGGCTCAAAGGGCCTACTGAGCAAACAGGAGTACGGGTCCATGTCAAGGGCCTACTTGACCCTGTGGGGGCCTACTTTTAACGTTGTAGAGGTCTCCCAGCCGAGAGAGCGAGCCTACTGAGCGATCGCTCACCAAATCTAATGGCCAGTCCAAGCCTGTATAACACGCTCTCAAACACAACCATTTATATGTAGGCTTGTCCATAACTGTTCATTGTTTCCACAGATGCAAGTTGCCTCGGCGGAGCATCATGCAGCGCAGGCCAGGGAGAAGCGAATTCTGTCGCAAGGAGTGCAGAGAGACACCAAACTCAACCTGCCGCCCGCCATCGGAGTTCCGGAGCAACTCCGGTCAAAAATGCGATACTACGACTCAGACCAGGTGAGTTAAACCTAGAAGAGCCCTAAAAAAAATTGCATGCGCTACCATGCAGTTTTGAAATTTCAAGTAAATATTGTTCTTTGCTATTCAATTTGAATTTGATTACTGCTTTGTGCATGCCAGATTAAAATCCAAGCTAATATCTGTGCAGCAATTCTTTGTTTCAAATAAGATGTGTAGCCTGAAAAAAAAAAAAATAATAAAATAACGCACACACTATAATGAAGAGCAGAATACAATGTTCTTTTGATAGTTCAAAACTCAAAGCTAAGTAAACATTAATACAAATTACTTGAACCCTACATTTCTATTAATTTAATAAAAACAAAAAAAATTTACTATAGATACAGAAGTGCATTCTACTTTCTTGTTTAGAAAACTATCCAGTCTTGTATACGCCCCTCGTCCGGAATAATGAGCTATCTGCTTACCATGATCTCGTTGCAATAATGAGCTATCTGCTATTTAAAGCGAGTGCAATTATGAGCTGTAAATCGGTATAAAATAAAGCTCACCTGCGTTCCGAGCTCACCTGAAATAGCAGACAGCTCATTATTGCAACGAGATCATGGTAGGCAGATAGCTCATTATTCAGGATGAGCGACAATATGCTTAGCCTAAAAAATTGTTGCTTTCTGGGAGTGGAGTGTTTATCCACCCCTCGCTTAATGGAAGTACATATAAACTGTCCAATCAAAGTTATCCCTAAGATAATTCCTTGCTCATTGTTGAAAACAAGATTCTATAGGTAGCTGCTCTAGTTTCTCCTTCCTTGTCACTTTTCTTCTTAGCCTAGACTATATGCAATTATCTATAATTTGTAAACAATGAATTGTAGTATTTCAGATAGTATGTGAGCTATTACTTTAAATTGTATGACACATATTTAGTTACACCCATCTTGCAATGAAAATTACATACAGTAATATTGTTCGGAATACAGTGCCATGTTTTAAATTAACATCTTATTTTGATGAAAATATGGAGCTTCAGAGAACGGCTTTACGGCTTACAGTATTTTCAAAAACAAAAAAAAAAATTCATTGTCACTGATCCATTAGAAATAACCATTCACAGCTGTTGAGGTTGTTTTTTGGATATGGTTGCAGAGCTTCAGAAGCCAAACCTTATTGTTGTAAATATTTTAAAACTAAGTAAAGCATTGTAATTTTGGATAGCAAAAACAAATAAAACATCATCCTTACTATTTTTTGACAATATGACCCATGAACTATAATTCTCATATTAGTTGAACTAACAATGATATTCGTACTCCACAGAGTGCTGAGGTATCACAACGATGCATCAGACCACCTCCTAACCGGACTGTTTGCGACCGTGAGAGTCCCCCTCCATACCGCTCGAGTTCAGCCGGACTTCTGGGAGGTGCGGACTGGAGTAGTCGGAGCAGCGGCAGTTCTCTCGAAGGTAGCGCTCCGCTACATCGCTGCCACTCTGCCAGTGGACGGGCACGAGCGAGTGCCCTTTCTACGTCAAGTGTATCCTCACAAGTGTCGTTGCATTTCCCTCCCCCCCTCATCGCTGACTCCCCCGCAACAGCAGCAGCAGCAGCAGCAAACGGACAGAATAACTCAATTTCTGCATTTGTTCCGACTGCAAGAAATGGTGGAAGTGGTATAACAACAGTTGTATGTAATTCTTCTTCTTCTACTTCTTCTTCTTTTTTGCCTCCTGTTGTTATTAACTCTAGTAATACTAATAATAATGTTGTTTCTACAACATTAATAGATGTAATATCGTCTTCTATTACATCTAAACAAAATACGTCAACTATGATAAATAATGAAGAATTGATATCCTCCTCCACCACCTCCTCATCTTCTTCATCAGCTGTTGCTTCTACTTCTCCTCCTTCAACTGCCACCATCGTTGAAATTGACCCGTTATTAAAAACGGCTAATAGTGTTTGACGAATGAACAAATAGTACTTTTTTGGTGTTATTTTTGGTTGTCATCGGTAACCCCCTCACTGTATTGAAAAAAAAAATAATAAATAATAATATTAATAATAAAACAGACATTATTACTAAAGATTATGTAATTTACTATTTATTTTAATTTTTTTTTTCTTGAAATAAATACCCAAATATTGATTTCTGATAAATATATATATATTAAAAAAGAAAAAAATACAAAAAACCTCCGTAAAATTGTTTACCCTCCGTGAGGGGTTATATTGAATAATATAAAAAGATAAATAATATTAATTAAAAAAAAACGTTAATGTGATATTGAATTTATAAAGATGTGTTCAAACAAAAAGAGGAGAAAATAAAAACTTATTTAAAAAAAAAAAGGAAACAAAAAAAATGCAAGCAAGAAACTGTGAAAGAGATGTTTAAAAATAATATGGAACTTTTTTCTTCTGAAAAAAATATTTAAAAAAAAATCGTGAAGACTTTTTAAATAAAATTAGGATAATAATTGACTGTGAATATATTAATTAAAAAAAAAAGGACAATGGCTATATTTGTCCCCCAAACCCCCCAATTAAACAAAATGTCCCTTTCCTAAAAATATCCCAATGATTCTTTCCTCTTATACCCTGTCCTATCACCTATTCATATTGTTGTTAATTATTTTTAAAAAATAATAAAATATTTGGAGAGAGAGACATAATGTTTTTTCTATGTAAAGGGCTCATGAAAAATACTATTAAACAAATAAATTAATGTTCAAAAATTAATGTTTTCAAAATTCTAAATATAAATCATAGATCAAAAGACTAATAGAAGTCAAATTCTCATCTCATATGCACTGATACTGTCCTTAGAGGATTGACTTTTGCTAACTTATGATCTGCATTTGTTTCATTGTCATAAAAAATATTTTATTGTCATGAAGTTATTAAAAAGAAATTAAATTCAGAGCCTTTTAACTGAGTCTTTTGTGATTGGCCTAATATTAGGCTTTCTCTCTCCTAAACCTTTGGGGCCTTTGGTTGACATCCTCTATTATTGTGTTAAAAAGCAGTGGCAAATCATAGCTGAATTTGATTCAAATTACCATCCAGCCTTAAAAAATAATACATAAAATTACATCTTGATGCTTAATTACAAAGAAAATATATATAATATAATAAGATAATTTAAAATTGATATCAAATATTAATTAACTTAATTATCTCTTAGTATACAGAAACAATTTTATTGTAATAAATACAAAAATAAATACAAGTTTTGTTTAAATTTTTGTTTTCTCATAAAAATTAAATATTATAAAATAATATCTAAATTTACAGAGAAAAATTAGTTATGGTTTGTTTTTAAAAAAAATATAAATAACACTGCTAGAGGAAAAAGACCCTATTTACCCCCCAAATAAAATAAAAAAATAAAATAAAACAAAAAAAAAACATGAAAAAACTGTAGTTTATCCTTACTGAAAGACTGACCGATGAAAAAGTTTGGTTGCATTTTAATGCAGCGACAGACATAATACTGGATAATTAAATTTTACATAAAAAATTGAAAGAATCAAAATCTGATTACAATTTGTGCTAATTTATAATTTCTTTTCACTATTATTAATCTCTCAATATTTCTGGGATAACTTGTATTTAAATCAATAATGTATTTCAATTTTGTATTTTAGCTTGCGTAACTTGTAAATTAGATTATTTTAGACCAAAAATATATACTTTTTATCATTAAAAATTATTTGCTGTAAAATTTTGGAAAAAAAAATGTAAAGTTCTTAAAACAATGATAAAATTTCAAAATCTCAAAGATATATTGTAAAATTATGTAAATTCAATCAATGATAATTACATATAACATACTTGGTGTCCCAGAATTTAAATGTTAATTGCAACATAAAATTATATGGTATATGTACATAATGGTAATAAATTTCAGTGAAAATAATCAACTTGATATATATTTAAATATGAATTTTTGACCTAAAAAAACAAATTTTAAACCTTATAAAATTTTATTTGTGCTTAAAAAAATTAAATCAGGCAACTCTTTATTATATACATTATATTTCACTGCTAAATTACTTTTTTTATGTCTATTGCTGGTACTTTAATTTAGTTTGATTGAGATTCATTTATTTAATAAAAATCATTTAAATAATAGTTGGAAGAGGGCATATATATAAATTATTTTTTTTTATCTAAAGGAAACCATTGCTATAAATTTGATATTTTGCTTAGAATTGAAAAGTTTCTGGTATTAGAACTTCATAAATCAGTGTTAATTTTTTATTATTTTATTATAAAGTGTCTTAAATGTTTTGTTCATAATTTCAACTCAGGTTCAATTACCTCCAGTTGAGGGTGATTGTTAAATTATATCCAATTTGTACAGTTTGTAATCTGGAAAATATTCTCTGGTCAACAGAAGGCTATAGCTTTCAACACACTAAGAGCAGAGGATTTTTTTTGGGTGGTACCAACTGTACATAGTTTAACTGCTCACCTAAAAATGTTGTCATTTAAGACTTGTCCATTATTTACCATTAAGATGCAGGGTTGCAAAATTCTGATTTTAAATCAGCATTAAGTTAATTTCCTCTCTCTTAAATTTCAGTTTAGTATAAAACAATAGGTCTGTTCGTAAACTTTACTCGGACTAAAGTTTCTGCACTTGATCAACCTTAAGGTAGAGATAACACGGATCAGCTGGCCCAATGCTAAAAAATCCCATTCATAAAAATTATGAAAAAAATTTAAAATGTTCTCCTCTACATCCCCTATCAGTAGGTAAAATATCAGGTGTACAAAAACGAGCTAGTTTTTTAGTTATTAATTTTTATAGTTGACTAATTTAACATGGAAGTTCCATTCCTCCATGTTAAATTAGAGAACTTTAAAAATTAATTACTCGAAAACTAACTCGTTTTTGTATGCCTGATTTTTTACCTACTGATAGGGGATGTAGAGGAGAACATTTTAAATTTTTTTTCACAATTTTTATGAATGGGATTTTTTTAGCATTGGGCCAGCTGATCTGTATTATCTCTACCTTAATATGTCAAAGTACATAACAAAATCAAGTGCAGAAATCCTACATAGTTTACAAACATACTTCATAGTTTAAAATTTTTGTTTTCAACATTTTATCCTCTTTAAAAAAAAAAAAAAAAAAAAAATGGTAAAAATTTTAACACTAACTACTTAATTTAATTTTTCTTATCAAATGCCTTTCTTTTCTATCAATTATTGTAATTCGATTTTAAAATAATTCACAATCTGTAATAATATTATCTATCCACTGAGACAAATTCATTCCAACTTATACTACATATATTTATAGAGTTTAACTTTTTTTTTATTGAATTATTATATAAAACAGGGATATATTTTTAAGCACAGTAGCATTTTCTAATTATATTATATTGTAATCCTTTAAAACTCTAATTTGTTTTCTATTAAATATTAGTGTTGTAGGCAGTTTCCTCTATGTAAGGGACCAAAATCAAAATAAATTAGACACTAATATTTTATAAAAAAACAATAGTTTTAGGATTATTTGTCATGATTTCATTGAAAATATATACATTAGCTGTAAAAAAAATATATAAATAAATAAATTTAAAAGCCAGTAAGCAGAATATATATATTTGACTTTAGAATTCCTATTTATAAAGTGAAATAAACTAATATCTATTGGTTTTTAAATTTTACTATTTCTGCAACCAATAGACAATAAGTATGGTTTTGAAATATGGATACGTCACTAAATTGTATTGTCTCCTTTGATACCCTGAAATTCAAGGCTATGATTCAAAATGATCATGCACCTATGTTTGTGTATTTAATTCTTACATGCAGAAATTAATCCACATTACTGTAATCTTGATTTTGAGGGTATTAAAGCATCCAAAATACTAACCATTTAAGCAATGAAGTACAGAATCCATATTTACAAGAAACAATAACATGCTTTTTGTCTATTTAGTTGTGTTATTTATTTTTCTTGCAATCGTGATAATATTTGTCATAAAAAAATATATATAATTTTAAATAAAAAAAAAAAATCAAAATAATATTATATTAAATAATAATAAAAGCTTTCTCAAAAGCAAAAACTTTCAGTACAATTTGTTTTAAATAATATTTTATTATTAATATTTTATAAATTGGAATCAGATTTTGGTTCATTTTGCAGACACAGAACGTTACATAACAAATCCATTTTAAAACAAGAAAACTAGTTTGCACAGAACTTAGAGAATGAGTAAAGAAGGGGTTATGTAATTTTGTAAACAATGATTAAGTATGCTTCTATATAAGCAAAAAAAAAAATAATTTATTAATGTAAAAAGCCAGTTTCCATCCATACTAGGAAGTATTATGATCTTAATTTTAAAAAATAATAATTTAACATGAACACTGCCAAAATACTGGTTGATAAAATTTATATTTTAGAAAATAATACATTTTGAAAGATGAAAAAAAATAAATAAATAAATAAATAAATTTTTGAAGAGAAATATTCCAAAACAACACTTGATTATTATGCTAAAATATACAATTTTACTACATTTAATTAATTTTGAACAAAATGTATGCAAACTGGCTTTATTAAAAAAAAAAATTGAGTGACGATAAAGTAATTAAATGGAAAAAAAATATTGATAAGAGAAGGTATTATGTGTCGAGTGTTTTTGTAAGATTGTCATGATCTGTGCAGATTTATACAAAACGAACAGATATAATATAATATATATTTTTTTTTCAATTTTTGCGTTAGCTAACCGATACCGCTAAATAGATTTAATAAGTTAATTAAATCAATTGCCCCCCTCCTCATTATACTCCCAAATGCCATCCATCCCCCAGCCTGTTGCCTATGGTGAAAGCAAATGAAGAAAAACAAAATAATTTAAAAAATGTTTTTTTTTAAAGTACAGTTCAATGTTTAATTCCTAATTTATTTGTCACTTACTCAACTTTATTATTTTTTTAATAGTAAAATTTCTAAAATTGACATTTGAAGAAAAAAAAAAAAGTTTAATTATTCCAGAATATATTAGTGCAATTAATGTAGTAATAATATATACTTGACTTATGGATTTTTTTTTTAAAATAATATAGAACATTTTTTAAAGTAATTGACAATATAATTTAATAGGAATTTGAACTCTCCGGCTTTACAAGAAAGAAAAAAAAATGATCCTCCATTATAAATAAATATATATAATGAAAGATTTATTAATTCACACAAAAGTTATAAATAATAATAATAAAAAAACATGTTGTCATTGCAAAAAAAGAAAAGAAAAAAGAAACAGCCACATAAAATATTTATAAAGAAAAACTGGACTCTTTAAAACAAATGAGTGTTTTCTAAATAAATGTAAAACAAAACCATTATTGTATTATCTATTATTAATATACACAAAAAAATAATAATAATGATTTCTTGAAAATATAACTCCTTTAATTATTAGGGGATTTGATTTTCTTGAAGAAGAAGAAAAAAATGTTGTAGTTTTCTGAGAAAAAGGGTAAAAATAATTGAAAAATAATGTCAAATAAAATGCCCTAACCATTGTTATCATTTACTGATATTGTTTTTTTAGAAACCTTTTTTTCTTTTTAATTTTGCAAATTATGCATTTCATTTCATTTTTTTTTTTTTTGTTAAGTTAATAAAATTTAACTACAGATATAGGAAATAAAATTAAATATTAGCAATGGTTTTCTCATAAATTAAATTTGACAATCAAAATATTATAAAAGTTACATATAATATAAATCTATATAATATTTAAGTTAAATCGTGAAGATATATATTACATAAATATGTAAATCATAATGTTTTTTTTTTAAACTTTTGCTTGCTTGCAATTAAAGAAAAATGGATAGGATTTTTTTAACATTTATTATTAGAAAAAAAAATATACATAATCATAGATATCTTAGTAGATTATGTAATAATCTTATATTTATTTTACCAAAGAAGTTAAAGAATAAATACTAATTCTTTGATTTTACTATATATCAATCGCCAATAATAAATAACTTGTATTTCATGTTTTTTCTGATGAGCATGTGCTTTTTGTGTTTTTGTCAGTAATTTTTTTCACCATGCTCTAATTAAGTATAATTATAGTTCATCAGGTATACAACCTTTTTATTATTGACCTTTGAGACCTAATACTTAAAATATTTTGAGATCCCAGTTAGTCTTAGATAACTTAAAACTGTGATAAAGTCTATAACTTGCAGTGTTTTTTTTTTTTTTTTATATAAAGAATTTAGCTCTTATATTAAATTTAAAACTCTCAATCTTGTATAAACTTAAAAGCCACAATGTGGTGGCCTGGAAGTATATATTTCAACTAATGTGTTATTTTAGTATTTAATTCATTGCTATAAGATAAGGTATATATTATATAAAATTATATTATTATTTAAATTATAATTTTAAATAATTTTTACATCAATTTTAGCTCCAAAGAAAAATTATTAGTGAAACAGATTTAGTACTAGCTTGCTTTTTATGTATTTTTATAATTATTAATTTCTATAGGTTTAGAAGGGACGCCACTAAATTCTTAGCAAATATATAAATATTATAATCCCATATTTAATGTCTGTAAAAAAGAAATTTATCATTTTTATAAAGAGATTAAGAAGTCTGTATCAGAGCTAGTGTATATAGTCATTTATTTATACAAGTATTCCGTTTAGTAATGAATGTGTATTATAGCTCGCTCTGCAATGTAAGCAACTTTTGGATAATACCGTTACAAAAAATAATAGATTTCTCTTTTCTCTGTGAGTGGAAATATAAATTTAATATTGTCCCTCGTCTATAATGATCGAGCTACTGCTAGCTTGCCACGATTTTTTGTTGCAATATTAGTGAGCTCTATCTATAGCTGCTATTTAAGTTGAGCGCAATTATGAGCTTTAAATCAGTATAAAATTAAAGCTCACATAAGTCGCACTAACCTGATGAAATAGCTCATTATTAAATTGCAACGAAATCGTGGTATATATATAAAGCTCGATATGTATATTATATAGCTCGATCATTATTCTCCCGTACGAGAGGGACGAATTATAACACACAGACTATAATGAAATATAAATATGAAAAACAGAGCTATAATAATATAATATAGTTTTATAGTCCCCAGCTATAATGTATAACAAAATACAAGAGAATTTAAGCCAACAAAAATGCTGCATGGGCGCGATTCAAGAAAGAACTGAAAGAAGATATATAAGGCCTGTTCGTAAACCCTGCTCGGTGTACACTTTCTACACCCAATCGACCTTATATTGCACGTACATAAGGTCGATTGGGTGTAGAAAGTGTATACACCGAGCAGGGTTTACGAACAGGCCTATAATATATAATATCCTGGTTATAAATCTCATTATAAATTACATTATTTATTAATATACTGTGTGTGTATATATATAATATATACATAGTATGTGTTGGCCTATATGTCAATTAATCATTAATTCAATTAAAATATATAACTTTATGAATTAGTTTAATTCATTAATTATAATATAATTATAATAATTTATATTTTAATTGAATTAAAATGGTTACAATCATCCAGATTGTTAATAAATAATGTTATGTTAATAAGTAGATATAGTAAAATACTAGGAGAAACAATAGTTAAACTCAACCATTTTACCTAGATATGGATCAATATGATTATATAATATTATTATAAAAGTAAAAAATTTATAGATTATTATTGGAAACTTTCTTTCTTTTTTTTTTTTTGAAAAAAGTCCGCTTTATTTTTAAATCGATGTTCATTTGATTTTTTTACGACTTTCTGATTGGCTTATTTGGGAAAAGCATGATGGCCGTCTAAATAATATTTGGCGTAGCTGCTGTCTGTCAAGTTTTCACATTATTTCAAGGTTTTAAGACGAGATGGCTGACCCAGAGTTAGATGAAATCCGAGCCCGGCGTATGGCCCAACTTAGGGGTGAATCTGGGGTAAGTTTCCTCCCTAACAAATTAAATATAGCTGTAATAAAAAATACCATGAGACCATGCCCACTTGGGCAAGGCAGCGCCGTATGGTTTCAGATTTAGATTTTAACGCTCTGCGGCAAATGTGGCTAAACCACGGTGGCTCGCAATATAGTGCTCAACGCACTCTTAAATCCCCCGTAACTCTCCGCCCCCACCACCTCGGACGGCAGGGAGTTCCACTCCCTCACTGTTCGGTTTATGAAGGAATACTTTCCCACATCGCTTCCACTACCCCTGAACTCCAGCTTCCACTGATGATCCCCCCTCCCAATGTATCTACCTTTCCTAGTTCTATCGCTAAACTCGCTCCAACCTGCCATCTCCCTGTTAACTTTAAACAAATTTCCTAATTGGTTGTACCTTCTCCTTTCCTCGAGTGGCTCCCACTCCAAAGTCTGAATCATTTTCGACACGCTTTCATAATCTTTCCACACCTTTTTGTCATCTGCAACTAATCTCCATTTTCTCATTCTACCCATAACTCTTCTAGCAGCCCTCCGCTGAACCTTTTCCAACTCCTTCTTTCCAATCTGCCTATATGGGTCCCACACACTACATGCATACTCCAGTATTGGTCTCACCAAGGTCTTATAGGCCTTGTCTCTGACAAATACAGTCGCCCCCTTCAGATTTCTCATAACAAACTCCAAATTTCTCCTTCCCTTTGACGTTACATACCTAATATGTTCATTCCAATTCAGCTCTCTCTGAAGAACCACCCCAAGGTATTTATATTTATCGTCCTCCCTAAGTACCTCGCCTCTCATTAGGTATACTGCATCTTCTTTTACTCTTTTCCTACTAAAATTAACTACCGAACATTTGCCAACATTAAGACTCATACCATTTTTGTCCACCCACCTACCTACAGTATCTAGATCTTCCTGCAGCTTCCTCTTATCTTCCTCATTTACTATTTTCCTATACAAAACACTATCATCAGCAAACAGCCTCATTAAAGAATCTACTCCCTCCGGCAAATCTTCAATAAAAATCAAAAACAAGATTGGTCCGAGGACGCTCCCCTGCGGAACTCCTGAGGTCACCCTAATCTCATCCGAAAAAGTTGATCCAATCTTCACTCTTTGGACCCTATCCCTTAAGAAATCCTGTATCAAGTCAACCAAACATTCATCAAGCATACACTTTCTCCTTAATTTATCTATCACGATGCTGTGCGGAACCTTATCAAAAGCCTTCTCAAAGTCCAGGAACACCGCATGCATTTCCCCTTTACTGTCTAAGCAATCTGCTAGTTGCTGCACAAAACCCAATACATACCATGTATCATACATACATGGTATGTATGATATCATGATGATAGCACTGTCTAGCTGCTATGCGTCAGCTAGTGAAGTAATATTCATGCATAGGAATATGGTATGCATATAACCGGTTTGATAAGACTTAACTGTGACTACATAGGTCTCTCAATGTTTAAATATGGCACATCCATGGGGGGTGGTAATTTTATATGCATATATACTGTATGATATATATTTATGCTGCAGTCTCCGGTATCATACATAGACACAAGACAATCTCGGGAGAACTTACTATTAGATTTCTTAAGATGGGCGATTCACAAAAGAGTTATCCAGAAAGATATCCAGGTTTGTCACTTACCACGGTTAACGCCAGCCCAACTCAATGACACTAAACGTGGTTATATAGTGAGGAACCTGGATAACTCATCCCTTCGTGAATCGCGCCCCTTGCTCGTTTTTTTAAAGAACAGCAATAGAAGTGCATGAAGTATTCATACACAACCTGTAATGTTCAACATTATTGCCTAAGGAAATAAGGGAAGTGCTTGCAATGTCAGCACTTCTTCCGAGTTCTTGATTTACTTGTATCTGTCAATAAAGACAAACTTACTTTATCACACTGTATACTGGTTACTCCTGTCAAGAGCTCAGGACTCCTAATTTATCAACCATTGATTTAGTTATTTCTGATAAGATTTATTTCTGTAAAAATACTTACAAGTTCCCTCTCTTTTTAATTTATCGTCAACATTGTTGTAACATTGTTAATATTGTCTCTGCAGAAAGACCAAGAGGGTGCTCAAGAGCGGCAAAGGCAGCAGGAGGAAATGAAGAACGGAATGCTCTCTCAAATCCTCGACCAGTCCGCAAGAACCAGATGTGAGTGCTGTCTGCATACATTAATTGCATTATTGGAATGGAGGCTTCAAGTGTTCCCCTGCGGGAAAATTTTCTCCGTGAACCTATATGTTAGAAAATTTAAATTTTTCTCGGTAACTATTAAAGCAATCAATTTGAAGAGAAACAGAGTTTAGGAGATAGGATGTTGGGAACACCACAAAATTTTCTGACTTGAAGCCCCCATAAGTACAGTATTCTGTATAATATAAGATTTTTTATGTTTATGTAATATAATATGTGCACTGTAAGAGTGTTCAATAAAAACTTTATTATTATAAGTACAGTATTAAAAATCATTTGTAAAATACACTGTTATGATACTATAGGTCTGTTCGTAAACCCTGCTCGGAGTACATTTCTGCACCCAATCGACCTTATTATACACATGAACGTCATGGACATAAGATCGATTGGGTGCAGAAAGTGTACACCGAGCAGGGCTTATGAACATACCTATTATGTAATGTTCCGTATACTGTACACATTATGATACAGTATATTAGAGTTAAAAAAAGTTCAACTTAAAATGACATTCTTTAATGTAATATTGTGGTTATTAACAGTCATAATATTGTTCCTTTTTGATGTATTGTATACCTTACGACAGCATAAACATTTACTCTGCTCTCCTTTAAGAGCTTTTTTTTGCACAGTTGATGGTTTAAAATTTTACAAGATTGCCTTCACCTCCTAAAATTTGCTAATCTCCGGTTTTGAATATTCTGCGGCAGCAAACCATACACACATAATAACATGCAATGCAGTAGGTAGCTTGCAATTTTCAACTTAAAATATTGCCTGAGGCAACATGTATTAAACTTTTCTTTATTTACCAGGTCAATATATAATAATAAATAAAGACGATATGCCACTGGGCAAGATAAAATTTTTACCTGTTCTATCCATAGCTTAACAGCCATTAGCATATAAAACAAAGAACAAAACCTCTCTTCAAATGATAACTGTTAATTGAACCGTCTGTAGCAATAGACAAATGTACAGTTATTTCAGAATATACCCTATAATTGTACATTTACAATTAGTCCTATACAATTATTAGTCTTTACCCTGACTTGTGTTGTTCTAATCTCAAGTACTGTCCTTTGCAGTGAACACCCTGCTGGTGGTGAAGCCCGAGAAAGGGCGAGCGGTGGAAGGACTGCTCTGCTCGATGGCTCAGCGCGGCCAGTTGCCCGGCCGACTGGGGGAGAAGGAGCTGATCAACATCCTCGAGCAAGTCAGTGGGCAGAGTGGACAGGCCAAGTGTACCGTCAAGGTGAGATTGTCCCTCTCTTGTTGTGTTATCTGTAGACCTTGGGACAGCTCAAACTTGGCCTGATTTGCAAGAATAGACAATTGAGTAACAGACTTTCATCTTGAAAACATATATGCTTGTTCTTTTCAATGCTTAGCAAGTATATTTATATAGCAACATCAATATTGACTTCATAAAGCTTAGTAGAAAATCTAATGGTAAAAATTTAAATTCATTTATCAGGAAAAGATAGATTAGATAATAAATGACTAGCATGTAAAATGTAAGTACTGACACCGCTTTCAAGATAATACCTAGTCTATAATTTTCCTTCTTTCCTTTCTAAAAAATATGTCTCTAGGTCATGGTACAATCTCATAAATTTATCATTTTCAGTCACTCTTTTGGTGACAGAAAGGAGAGTAGCCATTACGGGTGAAAGCCATTCGTCACCTTCACAATCATTCTTCCTATTACATCCCGGAAAGGCATTTCAGCTCAGCAGGCCAATTTACGTACTTTATTGTTTTTATTTTTTGTGTGTTCAAATACTATACTGTAATGAACTCAACATCAATCAATACAATGGAGCCTATTTTTGTTTTAACCATTTTGTAGGAACTGAAGTGAGATTGAGCACATGCAAAGGACAAAATATCATGTTTTGGGACGCAGCCTATTCGTACCTGGTAATTGACTGAAGTGCGTCTTTGTTTCAGTTCGATCGACGAAGAGCGGCTATGGACTCTGATGACGATGACTTATGAATGGTTTCCACTGATTGATGAATGAATTATAAATGCTGCCTTCTAATTGGTGGAAAAAAAACTTCAAGGAGTATTTTCCATTAATTTGGTTATCTCTTAAAACCACCAATCAAATTTTTTTTTATGACAGGCAACTTTATTTTAATTAGAATATTAATTTTTTCCCGTCAAAATTTGTAAAAAAATTATTCTGAGTTATTTTTTTTCCAGACTTGATTTTGTGTGTATCTGAATAAGAAGACAATTTGAAAATTGTTTAAATAATTTTTAAGTGTGATGGTTTTTATGTATTTTACCATTTCTCCTCCCTGAAATCTACAGTATAATTTATAATTAGGTACTCAATTTAAAGACGAGATTGTTGTAGTTTTGTGAAGTTTTAGGTTAAAGGGATACAGGCCTCAAATTACAAATTAGACAGACATTAAGTGTTGCTCGAGTTTATAATAAACATTCGTATTATTTTTACATGCGCGCGGTGCGTCTGTGCGAAGTCGCGCTACAAAGAAAGTCCTTGCTGACGTCACAACTCACAGCTAGCACCGATTAGCATTGAGTTGTGACGTCATCAAGGACTTCATGACGTCATCAAGGACTAAATTTCTTACTATGAACTGCGACTTCGCACGGATGCATCACGCGTGGAAAAAAATTATGCGAATGTTGATTATATACTCTAAACCCACTTGGTGACTATCTAATTTGTAATTTGAGGCCTGTATGCCTTTAATTCCACATTTACTCTTATATGTAACCTGTTGTTAGCAATTTTGTTACTTATATCAAATCAAGCTTTTTTCATATCCTAACAGAAGGTGCCTTCTAGCTGTATTTGATAATATTATATAATTTAAGAATAAGTACTCTGTGCTTAATATTATGTCTGTTCGTATAACTTTCATATATAACGCACACCTTTTGCTTTGATAGGAAAGAATTTTAATTAAATGTGAATTATGCTGATAATTTTTGCAGGTGATTGTAACTCCCCTCACTTTCCTTTGATTTTGTGTTTAGTGTATGATGTTGAACTGTACAGGTGTAGGGATCCAGAAAATATGTTAAGATAGAGCGAGATAAGATCTCCTGCAATATTTGCCTTTATTGCACATGTTAATAAAAAAAAAGATGAATGCATGCTACTTTGGTAGGGCATGTAATGTTTTATTTATTATCTGTGCAATAATGTTAAATATGCAGGCTGTTTAATTTAACTCACCCTACTGCTTGTATGTTATCTATATATACAACTTCTATGTCGTCCTTCATCCACAATAATGTCTATCACGATTATAAGAAATAATGAACTATCTACCATAATAACAGATGAGTACAATGAACAAGTAGCATCAATTTTTTTTTATTAGCTCAATCGAAAGAGGAGGTCGAAAAATACACCTGTGAAT
Source organism: Siphlonurus alternatus (assembly GCA_949825025.1). NCBI lineage: Eukaryota > Metazoa > Arthropoda > Insecta > Ephemeroptera > Siphlonuridae > Siphlonurus > Siphlonurus alternatus. The sequence goes on along the minus strand of OX463783.1, from coordinate 19,718,944 downwards.
TTTATGAGATTTTTATCTGTACTGCATCATGCCTAAAACAGATGTAAAGAGGTCACTTGACCTGGAGGCGGCGCCCATGACGCCTATGACGTCATTGAACTGTCCAGTCGAACAATCGATCGTCTATATAACACTTGTAAACAACAAATTAATTGTTGCTTGTTTCCATAGCAACGTGGTTGTTCACTGACGTTCAATGACGTCACGGGCGCCGCCTCCAGGTCAAGTGACCTCTTTATATCTCTGTTTTAGGCATGATGCAGTACAGATAAAAATCTCATAAAATTCACAGGTGTATTTTTCGACCTCTTTCGATTGAGCTAGTAAAAAAAATTCATGCTACTTGTCCATTATGAGCTGTAAATAGGTAGAGCATAAAGTTCATTATTGCACTGACCTGTTTTATAGCACATAGCTCATTATTGCACATGATTGGGGTAGGTATTTCGGAGGGATGATATACTTGCTGCTGCCCATGTCAATTTCTGGGAGCACATAAGACCCACTCCATGGACTTCCACTTGAACCTGTCTCATGAAATACGGAGAACACCAAAACACATTGCAGTTTTTTTTTATTGATTATTATTGTAATAATTGATATAAAGCTGACGCAAATTAATATTTATTAATATGGATTACCTTTTTTTTATGATATTAATGCAATAACAAAAAAGTGCTTTTATGATAATGTATCATATTTATAATATTAATAAAAAATACATTTTGCTTTACTCCATTATTTTATTTCAATCACCTTTCTTTTCAGTGCAATAAATGTTTTAAAATAAAAATAAAAATGCTCAAATAATAATTAATATATATAATTATATACTGGAAGTGGTTTGCAATTGCCGCATAGTTTAGAGTGTATTTTTAAAATGGAGAAATCTTATTGGTCAGTTGGAAAAGTGAAGGCCCTCCGACAATCGGGAGTATTCTGTGATACCTCCTAGAGTTTTATGTTACTCAAATACAAAAATAGGAATTTTAGCTATTGCTGAACCAAACAAAACAGTTAAAATAGCCACATTTCAAGCTCAAACCTCCTTCTGTATTATGATAACAGAAAACTCCAGGAGGTCTCTTTAGTAGTTTTATCTCGGAGCTACAGAGTTCGAAGTCCAAGTTTTGTATTACGAATAACAAATGTTCACAAACTGATTGTTTCTCTTTGTGTTGTATCTATTTAATTAAATGAAAAGGCTTAAAAATGTAATAAAAGGAAACAAATTATTTGTTTTTTTTTTTTAATTTTAGATTATATTTACCAAATATAAGTTTACACATTAAGAGAGAAAAAAAAGGACAAAAATGAAGTACAGTACATATCACTTTTTTACACAATTATAATTAAGTATCAGCCAAAATATTCAAATTTAATTGCATTTGTTACCAAAATAAACACTTTTTCTCAAAATATATGCAATGATATAATTACAGATTCCTGACCTTCAATTGAAAACTAATTGGTTATTAATCTTCCTTAAAATTCCTTAAAGTGAAATTGTTATCACTCGCAATATGAAATGTCAGAAAATCAGAAATCACACCACCTCAAAATATACAGTTCTGTTATCATTTTGAAAATATTTTTTGTATGAAAATCTCCGTCTTTGTGCTTTTACATAAATATAATCAGTAAGTTAAAAATTTCAATAAAAATAAACCTATAGTCATCAGTTAAACAAAAGAAACAGTCATTTTCTCAATAAATCAAATATTTTTGTTTTAAGGAGTAAATTTATTTATTTTAAGCTGAAAATTATATATTTTTCAATGAATATTTATTAAATTTATTATTTTTAAATGCCCACATATATGAACTTTAAATAAAATTTATGCACATACTACTGAAAAATACAAAAGAAATAAATTTACCAACTTTACAAGTTTTTTTCTTTTTTAATTATCTTGACTGGAAAAAAATTAATGTTGCACAAATGTATTTTAAAAGTGTAGTAACTTATTTATTCATTTATGCAACAAAAATATAATCCCATATTATGGATAATATTAAAAATATAAACCCATATTATGGATAATATTAAAAATATAAACCCATTTAAAATTATGCAAATTGTTAAGTAACTGATGCATTTTTACTCACAAACATGTGCACACATATACATCATTATTATAATATATAATACGATGATCACCACCCACATACAAGATTTGCTTTTATATATTTAATCGTGTGCCAATTTATGACAAAAGTCTGAAATATTCTCTACACAGATACATGTATATATTTTTTTTAAATGTTACAAACTAAAATTTATGAGGGATTATGTTGACGTGAAATAATAACTTTTAATTTTTAATAACAAATTAAGGCAACTGCACAACATTTATTAAATCAGGTACTCAATTTTTTTTTATTTTCATTTTTTAATTATTATTTAAGGAAGATCATTTTTTTTATATATATAATGTGATGTATGTTTTGCAGAATAGTTAAACCTTAATTATTATTAGCGCTTTCTATTTAAATTAAAAAGTTTAGAATGCAATCTACATAGCAAACAAAAATAACCTTTTAGATTTTTTTCTAGGACATTCATTCAAATTATTTTTCTTTATGAATTTTTTAACACTTTTCTCATTGCTTCTATATAACCAAAATTGTTACGCTTTTTATTTATTTTAAAGGCCTATTTTTTTTAACTTGAAAATGCTGTTTGTTACTGATACACCAAGGTTGTATCCTAATTTACTTTATCTTATCCCCTACAAAATGCAGTGACATAAATTTTTTAAGTGCTCTTAGCAAACATATGGAAGGGGCCAGGCGCGGATCAAGAACAAATTTCAAGAGGTTGCTCGCCTCATAAGTCTAATTTTAATAACAAAAATAAAAAATGGAGGGGGGATTATGCTTATATTCCTATGTGAAATCCAAAATTTTGAGGGAGCCCCCCCCCCCCCTGGATTTACGCCTGGGAGGGGCCTTCTTGGAAGCAAAAAAGTGTAGTATATATTGCGAAAGCAACAATAGAATAATAATTTTGATGAAAAACAAACAATTTGCTATGTAAATTTCATATAAACTTCTTTTTTTTTATCAAGCATATTTTTATTTTTAAAAGTTTTATAAGAATTGACTAGGAGATCTTAAGTTCAAATTTTTCTTTTCCTTGAAAGAAAAATTAATATTTAAGTGCACCCATCTTTTTTTTTTAAAGCAATTGTGTTATTTATAGTGAGATATATAATTATATGTTTATTTATTTGCATAATTTAAAAGAAAACATTTCTTAATTCCTTTAACACACTACATTTTCAAAGAAAATTTTTAGCAAAAATTATTTGAGGTTGGGAGCAAACAAATTACTTACAAACAACAACATTCATTTGACATATAATTTTTAAACAACTAAATTATTTACTTCATAAAATTAACATTGGAATTTTTTTTTCTTCATTTTATGACTATTTTTTAAACATCTAATTCAGTTGGAATAATTTTGGTATCAACATTCAAATTTTTGTATTATAAAAATATTTTAGACTAACGATTTTTCATTTTTGGATAACAGTTTCATTAAAAAAAAAATACTTAGGCCAGTTTAAAAAAAAATCAATATTTTAATAATTTTAACACTGCTGGAAAATGAAAGTTATTATTTTTCTTTTTTTTTTTTTACAGAATAATTTATTTGAGAAATTAAAACAAAATATTATGGGAACCACTAAGTGTCAATTAGGTGCCTTGAATTTTTTGTTTCTGTTCACAACTAATTCCATAGCATAATTATCACTTCTCAATAAACCCACTCAATTAAATCACAGGAGAAATATGATTATCAATCAGCAAAGCATAAAACAAAAAAAAAAAAACAATCATTATTATTATATCGTTTTTCCACAATTTCAAAAAGGTCTTTTCAATTTACCTTTAATAGTTATTTCATTACTTAATCGTCACTTTTCTTCATTATAATGTCCTTACTGTTTTTTCAGTGCTATAATATGCACACACAATATCTTCATCAAGAGTCTTTCTTTTTTTAATAAAACATTTTGATTTATTTAATAAATGATTTCCCTGCAAATATTATTATTAATTTACTTCCACTTTATAGTATACGGAATACATTGCTTGTAAGATAGTATATTTTTATTTTATGTTTTTCTAGAAAAAAAATATTTCAAAAATTATAAAGCGATATATCTTAAAAGATATTCATGACCAATAATTATAATTTTAAATACTATTAACACTGTAATTAACAAAATCTGATGCAATAATTTATTTAATTAACTCTGTACAATTCAGCACTGAAATGTTTTAAAACCAGAATATTGCAACAATGGTATTCAGTATTTGCAGATAGTATCATAATTTGTAATAGTACTGTACAGCACTAGCAAATTTCCAAGATTTCAGGTATATAAAAGTTTGGAGATATTGGTGATTTTTCTTTAAACAATATCATTAAGGAAGAACAACAAAAAAGAATCTTATTTCACATTGGTAGGTATAAGATTTCTTTACAAATTATGTAATATTTTTATATGTTATGCAATAACAGTTTAATTGGCTTGAAATTTACTGCTTTTTTTGACCTGAGAGTTTAATTTTACTGTTCTTTAACCAAGGTCAAATTACAGCAAAACAAGTATGGTCCTTTAGAAAATATTTGTTTAGAACTATTCAAAAGAATTTAATAGCTCACATTTTATATTGCAAGATATGATAGCAATAACAAACCTGTTTGAGAGGTACGTCAGAATTTTTTCTAAAGGCAGATAAATTCAATAATCTGTAGCCAGAAGCATAATATTATTGTATTATATATATATATATATATATATATATATATATATATATATATAATTATATGTATATTTTTTTTTAATTAAGCTTTCAATTTTGCAGAATTTGATGGCAATAATGTCACAGCTGCAAAGTTTAAATGCAAAAGTCAAAAAAAGATAATCAAAATTTGATTCATATTACTTGCCATCTACAGACCACTCGAAACATGAGGGGAAAAACCATAACTCTTCAAAAGTTATAAGTTCTTGCCACACAAATAGCCACACGAGGAAAAAAAGATGGCACTTAATATGAAAAAATATTGACTTCGCACTTAGATATATTTTATTATCCACAAAGAAGCTTATAAAAAAAAATTGAAAAAAAAAAAAAAAACAGTTTACAACATATTTTAAGGCAGGTTAAAATCTAGTACTATGATGTCTCGGTTGTTGCTAGGAGCTTTGTGTTGGTTCAAGGTTGGTGTTGGAAGTGTCCTCTTCCTCTAGTTTGTCCTGGCAGGCGCGGCATTTGCAGCACACGATGCAGGGCGCAGCCAGAAGGAGCAGCGGAGACGCTACCAGTAACAGGACGCCAAAACCAGCGAAGATGGCGATCACCTGCGTCCTGTGCCAGATGACTGAGGCGCGAGAGTGTCCTAACTTGTTCTTGCAAGGACCCTTGTCGTAATGACGAAGAAGGAAGTCGTCCTGTGGGAAGACAGAGGTCAATTAACATTGCAATGTTGTAACCAAAAATTAAGAGAGTATGGCAAAGATTTTTAGGATTTCAGGAGTTTTTAAAGGATTGGTATAAAAATGAAGTGCTAAATAGTGAAAATGTCTAGGGTAAAATTTGAACCAAGCTGTCCTTGTATGTGAGTTTTTCTTAATATAGATATTATAACATACAGTACATGCAAATGAATGACATTTATTTGGAGTTGTTTAGCTATCGACTGTAAATTTTGTTTTAATCTTATAAAATCCGAATATTGACGTGAGAAAAAAATAGGCTTGAAATAGAGATGACGCAAATTATGGTGACATTACAGGCTCTTTTATTCAAAACAAAAAGTGGTGAGAGAGGAGGGAGCAGAAGCCTCAATAATACAAAAGAAAGTAGTTGCCAAAGATTGTCATAAAACATGGTAAGCCACTATATATAGGTCTGCTCGTAAGTACAGAATTTTTTTGTTTGAGAATCAAGAATCAGGTAGACCTAATATACATGTATAAGTTCATTTTATTCTAAAATCTGTGATTTTACTTTTTACAAAAATATTTTAATATACTTTGATTTTTTTTTTACAAACCAAATATTCTTTAATCCATCTTCTTGGCTATTTCAAGACTGCTGAGCAGAAATGGACACAATTCCTCAAGTTAGCATTATTTATGTACTCACGTCGAGGGAGGCGAGGCAGTACCAACAGAAGACGTGCTTGCAGCGCTTGCACATCATCTGAGCACACCCTTCGTCCTTTTCTATGGGAACCCCACACATAGGGCACAGCTTGATGCGCTCAGGGTCAAATATCAGCTTGCTGGCACCCCTGGAATGGTGCACACAATGTCACGATATACAAGGTATTAATTATTATAACAAAATCTTGATTAAAAAAAGGGATGTGTGTAGCAGATGTTACACCAATACAGTAATGGTATACAAATAAAAATATAAAAGTTGAAGACATTCCCTTCCTTTATAAGAAACCAGCTTAATAATTAGAGTGAGGTCTATTATTGAAATTTCTTACATGAAATAGCAAATTAAGCTCTTGAAACTTAAAATATAACTACAGGAATCAATAAACTAAGGATTTTTAAAATTTAACCATATAAAAACTACAATGTCAAAATAAGTATGGTATTGGTAGTACAATTATTCTTCTAATTACATGGGAAAGGAGGGGGGAAGTAAGGTGGAAGATCTCCTAGCTGCAGTAATTTTAGGTTAATTTTAAAAGTACCCTAGGACCCTTCCCCCCTCCCCCTAGGTAAACACCCCTCACCTGTCCTCGGCGCAAGTCTTTCCCGCGTGCCAGGGCTGCTTGCAGTTGGAGCAGAACGTGTCCTCACAGGTGGGACAGTGCACCGACTGAGGTAGGCAGCCGGGACAAACGCGGCATACCGTCTCACAGCCGGCACGAGGGCACCATAGTCGACCGGAGTCAAGATCAACCTCTGTCAACATACATTACATCTTTAACATGCGACAGGGTAGGAGCCAAATTATCATTGAGAACTGTATAAATAATAGTTATAGATCAACTAACCAACAATAACTTTGTCATTAGGACATTTATCACAGAGATTTCATGAACGACATATAAATAATTATTTATTTTAATTTTTGCATCCAATACAATGAAATAAAATAAAATTTATATCTGGATGATTTTATCAGTCAAACTAAATAAAAAGAAATTTACTATAAGAAATAAATAAATAAGATCTAATATTTATTCACAATATAATAATAAATAATATAATATAAATGTTTATTGAGCAAAAGCAAAACAATGTGATGTGAGATTTTTCTATCATTTTATCCAGAGTCAGTAAAAAAATGTTTTAAGGTTTTAACCCTTTCTGGCCTGATTAAACTACATTATTTTCTAATTCAAAATTTGATGTAGAAATACTCTTATAACTACACATTTACAATTGAAAATTCCAAATACACCCAAGTTATGACTAACAAATTGTTTATTATACTTGACAATGTAGCTTGCAACATGTACAGCTAATTAACATTTCAATATAACTATCAATATTCTATTGTAAAAACGCACCTCTGTCAAGTCTGAACTTGCGGTGCTTCTCCATGAGGTCTGTGGTGACGAGGACCTCTATCTCCGAGAGGGCCATCACTCCCTGGCCTTCACATTGGGCGTCCGGACACGAGATCTGGTACGCAGCCTCGGCCACCTCCATGCTGACGTACTGCCGCAGACACTGGGGGAACACAACAGGAGTTAGTACTGGAGTGACTGGAGAAGAGTTGTAGAAAACCTGGCAATTAAAATTCAGAGGTAAGGAATAAGATAAGAAAGTTGATATATTTGAGTTGCATGAATAGGAAGGAGGACTGGCGAAGCACAGTATCAATCATTGCTTTAATATGTGCATTAAAATCACACTCTTAGTTGCTTCAAGTAGTAGAGTAAAATTTTTCAAATCAAAGATAGCAATAAAACTTTGAAGAAGCAACATCTGAACACAATACTGTAGATTATGCTAAAAAAAAAAGGGGGCAAATAATTCTTCATTTTTTTATTTTATTCTTCTGATATACAGTAGTGTAGTACGAAAATTGTTATCTGACAATATACAGTAAAAACTTGTTATTATGTAACTTGTTATAAGGTAAAAACTCGATATTGAGTAACAAAGTAAAGGTCCCATAAAAAATAATTAGCATCGCAGGTATAGGAAAAACTTGATATAAAGTATACTCAATAAAAGGTAACCCCAATTTCCTGGGTCCCTTGACTTGACGTAATAACAAGTTTTTACTGTAAATGTCATACAAAACCACAAGATTTGTATGCACATATAGCAGTAGGTCTCTAACCGCAAAACAAAAATTGTGATGTTTAAAACACTTAAGTCTGAGACGATAAAATGCTACATAAAGAATTCATTAAAAAATGTACATGAGGTTTCGCCCTCCTATGTATCTAACTAACAAATGAAATGCAGATGACTTACCTCGGTACAAAAGCGACATTGGCATTGTTGGAGGCAGGTGGTTGCTGAGAGAGGCACCTCACACAAACACAGCTTGCACAGAAGCTGGGGCTGCTCTGTGCCTCCCTCCATCACTGTATTGAGTGAGGCCCGAGACGCAGAGGCCATGCTGAGAAGGCTGGAGCAACGAGAGCACACGAGGCCCTTGGAAGAGGCCACTCTCAGCCTGGAACATAAGAGGGGTGTGTGAGTTAACTCGATCTAGCCTTTAAGAATTGATCTCATAAAGCACCAAAAGATAGCATTAAAAACCTCCTCAAAAGAATCAGTATGATTCAATTACTCGTGTACTTAAGCTCTGATATAAAAACAATGTCACTTTTAGAATCACTCGGGTAAAATCCACCAGATATCCATACCCGTCTTTAGGATATCAATAGAATTGCAGTGGTTAACAATGCAAGTGATGGAAAAAGAAAATTCTATGGAAAAGGGAAATTCTATCATAATTTATCATAAAATATTTCATAATCAAGTGATTTAATAGTTTTAGATTACATCGTTTAGTGGTTAGTAAACTATTCTGGGATTTCCTTTTTATCATATGGTCAACTACAACCACATCAAGACTAGCCACAACAATGTCAATTACACACAGTAGCACAGAAAAATAAATAAGCCTCATATCCCATGGAAAATACGTGCTCGTCACTAGAAGAGTCATTTTAAAAGCCACCTGAGAGTAAACCCTAGTCTTCTCATCAAGAGCTTAACATCAAAAAACGGCAACGGTTCAGTTTTGTGATGAACTCTTAATATTTTAAATTGTACTGTGATGAAGTCAGTATATCCTGATCCAATGTATGTAAATTACAAGCTAATGATAGTGTATGCTATCAGAAAAGATACCGGCATGACTGCACCAAGTCTCACCTGTTAACTGGCTTGAGGGGCTCCAAGGAGGACAGGGCTAGGACGGTCTCACACTTCCTGATGGCAGTTGTGGTGGAGTTACGGCCGGCCGGCAGTGAGGGGCGAAGACCCATCAGAAGACTTCCACATGAAGAGTCGCGCTTCATGGGCCGCTGCTGCAAGATACAGGGTAAACAGATTGTATTGTGAATACAAAAAATTAATTTTGGTTAACATTCAAGTCTTTGAAACAGTACAGTTTAACTTTCTATTCTTTGCAGACACACTAAAATTTCAATGTTGTCGAAAAATACCCCCATTATTATGTTTATACTACAGTATTACTTATATTATTAATTTATACAGAATATATAGATCATTACATTCATTACTGTATAAATAATAGAAATCATTTCCATAAAACTCAAACATCACAAAAATTTCATTTATTTCTAGGTTACAATGCTTGTCATATTTATTCTTATTTTTTTAATGTTTACTTTAATGTTTTAGTAGACATTTTTAATCATGATCGAGTTGATAAAAACAATAACTTTTGCCTTACCTTCGGAGAGAGGGCTGGCATGAGGGGTCTGGGTGCTATCAGTCTACTGCAGGCTTCTTCTGTCGGCCCCTCTTTCTCCAGTTGGGCAGAACTGCTTGCTGCTCCCATGCTGCTCTCGGCCTTGGGAGATGACCCCAGGGGGCGTTGTTGAGCTCTTGACACCGTCCCCGGCACGGCTGTGGGGTTTGAACTGGAGCTCGAGGAGGAGGTCACCAGGGAGCGCAGGCTAGGCATCACCAGATGCCTGGGGGAGAGAACAGAGCGTTAATTAATGATTATTTTTACTATGTTAATTATTTTTACATGGTAAAAAAATATCAAATTTAGAACATAGAGAACAAAATGACTGTTCACGTTCTGAAGTAAAAAAAAATAATTATTTAGTCCAGTTTTTGAGATATTAATTTTTTTATTTGAAAAAGATGCTGATTTGACTTGATTTGACTAATGATTTCCAATGATATTCTCACTATTTGTATCATGCATATTGTATATTTAAAAAACTAGACAGACTTTTGCTTCATTTTTTTGTTGAAAATTTATGTTATAATGTAAGGAAGGTTTACTATAATTTTCAGAGTGATTCAACATCTCCTAAGACTAGTGACAATAATCCTTAATGTTGTAGAGTCCTTCGTAGCATTGCTTTATTATTAAAAATCAACCATGCAATAATTATTTTACAATCAAGGTTGTTGTGGACCGGCCACAATAAACAGCGTAATTTTGACTACAGTATCTTTTCCTTTTACCTTTCTGAATAAAGCATTTATAATTTCGATAATTTTTGTATAAAATAGTTCTTGGTAAAAAAAAAAAAAAAATTAGATTACATCCACTCAAATATAATTATATGCTATAAACGTACAACATATGAGATTGTTTTTTAATGTTAATTGTCCAAAAGTACATTTTTTTTTTATTATTATAAAAGAAAGTATTCTATTAATTGGTGTTTATATGTATCAAGCAGATAGAAATTTCATTTCAAACGAAATGATGCACCTCTTAATTATTAATGGGCCGGGGGGGGGGGGAATAAATAAATAAAAAATTATAAATGCATAATACAAATATATAATATAATTTCATCATTATGTTTTGCCATCAAAACTAATAATGACTTTTTCTTCTTTTTTTACCAATTTTTATTTATTTATTATTATTTTTTTTTAAGAACTAATTTAAAATTATAATTTTTTTTTTTTACCTATAAATAAATATAGTAGTTGCTAAAACATATTGAAAAAGACTTCAAGATTCCACTACAAATAGAATGAGCTGTAAGAGATCTAAAAATATTGGCTTGGTCATCAGTAAAATTCATCAACTTGGCAGCACTATGATAAATTGATTGTGCTACATTACCAATAACACAACGCTAGCTAACACCAATTAAGCTGTAACAAGTCAACAACAAGTAGTACTTACACACTTTTATTAAAACAATCAAACGACTGTTGCTATGGACTCAATAAGTTGACTTTACTCACAAACTATTCTTGACTTACTGAAATGATAAGAGATACGAACAGAAACTATTGGGTCTAAATTTCTAGATAACAACTTTGACCAAAAAGTAAAAAGATAAAAATTAAAAAAACTCTATTGTTATGATCTATCTAGATTAATATAACAATAAACGTTTTATATTAAAAGTCACTGCACTTTACTATTCTAGGTTTATAAAATAAAAGATTAAAAAATATTATGAAATTTATTAATTTATGCATTTTCAGAATGAATCTCAGTCATTCAATATCTCGGAACTTATCACCATAACTATTTCTTATCAGACTTGCAGAGAACTTTAAACTCATCTATCACCAGGCAAAATACAAATTTTTAAGTCCATGTTTTCATCAGTTTCTGAAAAATGATGTAGATATTTAGCAAAGAGCCTTATGGTTAAAAATTACTGCCTAAAATGTCTTCAATTCATGACATTTTTTACACATATTTTTATTTATTTAGTTTAAAATATTTCAGTTAACATCAGGTTTAAAGGTTAATACCACCTTACAGTAAAATTTTACTGACTTCAGAAACACCTGAGATGAATTGTTAAAACATTAAAATACATTAATTTTGCACGGTGGGTGATTGATAAAACATTATCAGCCAAGTAACTACATGTATAAGGTCATGGATTTTAGAATCTCGGTAATAAATTTCCCTACTTCAAGATATGTTGAACTTTGTGTCATTTAATTGCTGCTGATAACGTTGTTAAGTGTCCTGATATCACAGTTTTGTAATACTTATATAAAATGGTACATACTGCAATGTACATACATAATACTTGCACAGTAAGTCATATATGTGCTAGAAAACATAATTTAAGTTCATTGTATAATGAGCACTTAAAAAATTTAATTATGATATGGGATCTGTTGTCATGCAAAATAATAATTCCAATGCTGCAGTCATAACTAATTGAGGTCCTATGTAACTATAATGCTTTAAAACCATTGTAAGTTTTTTTTTTTTTTTTTTTTACATGAAGTGAATATGACGTTTAAGCCCTATTTATCCCTTAATTAAATTAATTTTGATCGCCTTGATTTCCACCTTCAAAATCAAATAAAAAATTAAGCTTAAGAAAGAAAAAAAAATGTCAACGAGCTTCATTCACAGAAAAAGATAACAATGTTTCACACTAAACATGGACATAGCTGATCCTAAATCAATTACAGCTGTAGTTAGAAAGAAACTGCCCAAATAACTACATTATTAATACAACTCCTAATATCATTACATTTGTTATACAGTCCCACAAAATACTAAGCAATGGGTCCACAAGAAACCTAGAAGTCTAATATCAGAATTGACCCCCATGCATAAATATCCTTCAATCAGGGTCACGTCAATTAAAGGGGGAAAAATTAACCTAACGAAAGAAAAAATCGATAAAGTTTAAACGCTGTAACTTAAGTATTCACATCTCATCATAACCACGTCAAAACATAAATCCTCACCTGTGTGTCGCCCTGGTGCATGTGACAAGGGGCGCGCGACTGTGGCGTGCGGGAGGACTGGCGGCCTCACACAGCGATGAAGACGAGGTCCCGTAGTTGGCAAGCATCGCTGAGTACCGGAGCCTGAAAGAAGTTCACTGTCAGAGCCTCCTAGCACATGTTGACACGAAATAATAACACTACATTCATGGGACCGTACGATATTATTCTATAAAGTAATTTGAGTCTAAAGAACACCTTTCCAATACTAAATTAAGTTTCCATGGGTTCCTCAGTTAAGACAAAGTAAATGCTTTGTTTGGTAAGGGACTCACAAAATACAAAGCAACGGGTTCAAAAGGAACCTGGAAGTTAAAAATCTAAAGTCAGAAATGATCCATACGATGCAGTACCCTTCAACTAGGGTCACGTAATTTAAAGGAAAAAGCGATAAAGTTCAAACGCAAGAGCAAACGTTTTCATTAATTTAAGGATTATTGTCACATGTTACGGCACTATGGTAATTATTTTTATTAAAAAAATTTAGAACAGAACATAGAGAACAAATTGACTGTTCACTTTCAAATTGACTGTTCACTTTCTGAAGTAAAAAAGTAATTATTTAGTCCAGTTTTTGAGATTATTTTTTTTAGTTGAAAAAGATGCTGATTTGACTAAGGGCCGCCAGATTTCCAATGATATTTTCACTATTTATATCCTGAATATCTAAAAAACTGGACCGACTTTTGCTTCTTTTTTTTGGCTGAATATTTATATTGTAATGTAAGGAAGGTTTGCTATAATTTTCAGAGTGATTCAACATCTCCTAAGACTAGTGACAATAATCCTTAACATGCAAGCAATTTACTACAAAACAATTTAACTATATTAGAAAAAAAAAAAAAACTTTAATTATTATAATTTTAACTACATATTAAAACTGGTATATTATATAGAAATACATCACAAATAAGATATAAAATAAAAAATGTCCGTTTACAAACACAATTACCAATTACGCAATTTTAAAAAAAATCATAAAGCAGTAGTTCAAACACGGAAGCTTTAATAATGTATGCACACTACCTGAAAGGTATGATGATGTTTTTTTATTGTTGTATTATTTTCTTACCATGGCGGTAGCAGGTGATGACGTCAGAACTGGCGACACGTCCTCGTTAATACAGCCAACAATATACTGCAACAAGCAACAATGTACACTATATACTACTATAATAAGCAATTAAGTGATAAAAGCAATATAGTTAACATGAATCCTCTTTTAATACAAATTCAAGGTGATTTTTGGTCAATGTCAAACTAAAAACTATTTACATAGAGGTGTGGATAAACAACATAAAAAAAGTGTCTACCAGTATGGTGTATACTTAAAAGTTTAGGAAAAGGTGATAACAATTAACATAATCTACAGTATTTAAAAAATATATAATTATATTAACTGCTTGCATTAAACGAAATATATAAATATAATTATTTTTTAACATGTTTAATTTTTGAGTTATATATTTATAAGTTTTTTGTCTCTATGTTGTATTATGTACAGCCACAAGATAAATAAATAAATAAATAAATAAATAAATAAATAAATAAATAAATAAATAAATAAATAAATAAATAAATAAATAAATAAATAAATTGTAAATATTTTTAAATAAAATTAAAAATTAATTAGTATAAGGCCATGTCTGTCGATTTAATAACACCCTCTGTCAATATTGTAAGTAAAGGTCTCTTTCTGTATTGATATAGTACCTGTTTAGTGCATGAAATGAATAAAAATGGCATTTAAAAAAGGCAATTACACTACACAAATTTCGGCAATTAGTACACACCACTTTTGGAATTAATAAATACGCTAAAAAGAGAGGTGTACACGCAGATAATAACAGATAAAACTGATTTTTGCTTGATTTCAATAAAATTTCTATCATGGCACTATTACATTAAAAAAATTAAATACTCAACATCTTCAATACTATAATAAAAATGATATTACCCGTAGGATGATCTGAAGACAATACACTTGTACTTGTAAGTGTACCGAACTTTTATATCTCTAAGACCCCCCTTTTTTTCCCTCCCCTTTATGTCAAATAACCATACATTACATTACTACTTGAGAGAAAAAATATATAATATTTTAATAAACATTTATTCTGAAAAAAAAAAGGTGAATTGCGCACTTGCTGTAAAATCATATGGAAGCCATATTGAAACTATGCAAAAATTGTCAATATAATGACGTCAATATCAAAACAATATCATGTGATGTCTATAAAAGATGCAAATTACAATTAATAATATATTCAATATTTATAATACTGTCTCGTCGAGAGCGTAGGTAGCGACGTATTCTCTCTCATCTACCAAGGTCTTCCTTACACCTGCATGAGGTAGAGACACGAATATCAAATAAGATAAACAACACCGCCATCAGTACACCGTCAAACAAAATCAGAAATGAAGATCTTCTTACATTCGATCTAAGAGATTAACATTGGCTTTAAATGTTGCAATAATGAAAATCAAAATAAACAAGTAAATAAGTCTTAGACTTTTCATCTATAATATAGAGCTGATTACGCTGACGTCATGCCCCTGTAAGTTAGGCTGCCCTTTGGAGGACCAGAATGCACAGACTAGTATATAAATATAAACAAATTACATATTGATTTTTTCCACTTTATTAAACAAAATAAATAAGACTATTTTTGTTTTACATACCATTTGATGTATGCTGGGCAATCTTCGCCGATCCTTTATTTTATGCAACACTCTACAATTAGCACTGATTTTAATGGTATGTCAAACAAAAATAGTTTATAATGTCTACTTCGCCTGCTAAGTTTTATTATAAAATAAATAAGGTTTGAAAAATTGTAAAAATACACCAATAATCGATAGATAGCATAAAAAAATCGCATCATTAAAGAACAATCAAAACTTTTTTTCTTTATCATTTCTCCAATCTAATGCCATAGTAGTTGGACCTCCACTTTCTTTTTTCTACCCTCCTGACCGTCCGTATACCTGCTATGCTATTTTCCCTCGTAAACAAAAACAGCCAACAACTCTATATATATATATATATATATATATATATATATATATATATATATATATACAGCATAATAACATGCAATCGGTTGAAAATTGGAAGTACACTCCATTCGAATAAAAATGTCTAATCCGGACATGTTATTATAAAATATCCTGATCGGAAATTTTAAATCAAATGGAGTGTACAGTACGAACAATTTTAATTATAATTTGTAATTTCTAAATAAGAGAGACTTCATTATTCAGCGTATTTTTTTTTTAAATCCTCTTAACTAGAGGGTCAGGATGATTAATTAATTGTAAGGAGATTATAATCTTTTAATGCGCTAAAGCGACTGTGACTACAGCAAGTTCATATTAAATAATTAATTTCGTAATTTATAATAAGCAGCAAACAGCAAATGAAGTTAAACATACGTATATACTTGTGCATGATTATCTATACCAGACATGGGCACACGACACTGCATATTTCACAAAAAAAAAAAAAAAAAAAAAAAAAAATTGTCATTAATTTGAGTCACAAACGAATTCAATAAAATTCTTATCGGCTATCATAAAAATTTAAATATAGTATTCATAAATTAATCACAGGTGTGATTAGGTGATTACAGTGTAAATATTACGTATATAAGTGACGGGGATTCATATAATTTATGCATTTGTTCTAGACAGTTTGCATAAACTTCTTTTTAATTGCAATTAGATTCGGGGAAAAAAAATGTTAATAAAAATATTCATTGAACAAGAGTAACAAATTTGTGTAGTGTAGATGTTAGTTGCAGCTGCAGAATAAATCAACTTGAATGTATAATATTGAGCAATCTGATACAAGAGATTGATAAATATTTAGTGTGTTGTGACAGACGGCTTGTTTTTGTACAAACTGACCGATGTGGTATATTGATCAAGGAGAAATAGAAGTCACGAATTTATTTGAATTTTATGAATTTACTTCAGAAAAAGAGCCTTCATAGCATTGACAATACTGGTAAAGATATTGCAAAAATGAAGAAAATATAGGAATATGTATATATGATGTATATTTTGTATACTAATTCCTTTTAGCAACTGCACTAGCCGGTTCCTGAGTATTCAAAAGAAATTCAACCTTAAATAGTATATATAATAATATAATGATTATCCGAATTTAGAGAGTAAAATATTTTTCTATAATAAATTCATTCATGAAATATCTTCAATTTCTGAAGTATAATTTGTATAAAGTTTAGACCTAAACTAATTATAATTTACCAGTATGCCCAGAATCTTTCTTTTCTGTCTCAATTTTTTGTAATTATAATTATTTTATTATGTTTAATGAATGAAATTGTTAGCTACGGTATTACGTTGAAAACATATAATTAATACAGAAACTTAAATGCCTTGAGGCTGTGATGAAAATTTAATAATAAACTCCACAGCAGTAAGTAATTAAAATCCAATTTTCCTGCCGTTGACAGCAATTACTCGGTCTTATTGTATTAACTTCGCGATCGATTTGTTGTAGAAGGCGGACATTGTTTTGACCGCAAATCAGAGCTGCTTTTGTGTGTATGAAAATAGAATAACAATACAAAAAATCTTTTCATTTATATAAAAACCAATAAAATACAAATAACATACAATTTCTAAACAACAAAAATAATTAATTGAAATAAAAGAGACAACTTTTATACAACAGAAAACTAATGGATAAATTCTTTTATATTATATAATCAAACAAGCTCCTAAATATAGATTACCAGGTTGACAGATATTATTTACTGTGTATAAATAGGATTCGGAACAGTAATGGTGAAATCGTTTAGAATTCTAAATGGACAACCTACATGAAATTAATTTATTGCAGAAATGTATAGAGGGTACCAAATTATGCTACTCTCAATTTTTTCAGTTTTTTTTTTTTTTTTTTTTTAACCAGGACTATTTTGTTTAACTAATTATTGAAAGTGCGGCCCACGCCCCCTGGAGGCGTCAACAGGCGTCTGAGTCCTATTCTTTTTATCGAGGATTCAAGGGTGCCAACTTAACTTACAGAACTTTCAATGATTATTTAAAAATAGTTCCGGGTCTCAATATAATCTGAAAAAATTCAGAGTAGCATAATTTGGTGCCCTCTATTCATTTCTGCAATAAAAAGTTTTCATGTAGATTGTCCATTGTAGAGGTTAATTAATTTCTAACATGATTTTGTTTCTTAATGTACGTACTCTTATACGATGTACCGACGGGCGACTTTTCTAGTTGTTTGCATCGTATCGGCGACGGTACGTCACCAATAAGGCCTCGTATAGAGACAAATAAATAAATGTAAGTTGATACCCTGTCGGTACAGTTTCTTTCATGTTAAATCGGCTTGCTCCATGAGTCTGCCAGATGGAACTGCAGGCTAAAATCTAAACTTGTAATGCCTCTTTAGCAATACTTCCTGACCTATAGCTCTACAAAATATGCAAAAAATCAGAATAGCATAATTTGGTGCCCTCTATTAATTTTTGCAAAAAAAAAACTTTTCATTCAGGGTGTCCATTACTCTATCCAAAAAAAAAAAAAAAAAAAAAAACACACAGAAGAAACAACTTTAATGCAGCACATACTGCAGTACCTCGAAACAGCAAAAACTTTTATATATAATATAATACCTTTGCATTATTTGTTATATAGCTTTTATATTGTACTGTACAACATAATTATAGAAAAATAAAATATAAGGAGCTAATTCAAATTATAGTAGAAGATAAATAATTTTTTCCGCATTTCATATTCACTGGCAAATTATTTCTCTTATGGTATACATCAACACCCATTTAATGGGTCAATGCTATACACATTACATTGCAGCATCAATTGCAAACATACTCTCCTTGCAGCTGTGGAGTTGATAATTAAAATTTATTTCATAGACATACACAAGTGAATAAGGTCGACAATGGTATGCTGTTACATAGTGAGAAATGAAGGCAAAATTGATTAACGTAAGTTGACGCTTATAAAAAAACAAAACATTAAATTTAATTAATTTTCTTACACGTTTTTTTTTCACGAAGAGACAAAAGTTTCAATTGAAATATTCATTATGTTAAGTGATTTAAGATTTAATTTATAAAAACAGTTTATGAAAGAGTCGTCGTATTCTTTGCTCTCATTCGTAATTATCTTTTGAAAAAAATCAATATCATCTTCATGATTTAATTAAAATACTAAAAAAAAAAAAATATCATCTTAATTAAGGAACTTCAAAGAACTTGATTTTGAAAAGTTGGTATATTTAATCAACATGTAGCATGTTTCCAATGAAAATTTATATTGAATCACGTAATCTGAATCTATATTAACAAACCTGTATATGTAGTGAATGCAAGATGACGTATAGATGGATAAAATTACTTAAAAAAATTTAATTTGCATGTAATTTTATCTTTTTACGAGGTCATGCATTTTCGTGTGGTAGTGGCGAACGAAGGGTGGGGGGGGGGATACAGGACAAGTTCACGACAAGTTCATAGCCCTGTGGGTGGGTCTGTCTCCCCCCCCCTCTCCAGACGATATAACCCCATTACTTTTTTTTAAGTCTAGACTCGAGATCATAGCAGCGTGAAAAGACGATGTTCATGCAGTTGACGACATTTAATATTATAAGGATGCATATCCTATGTTTGCATACTAGAACTTAAACCATAGTAACAGGAAAAAATATATAGTCATTATTATTTTTTTTTTCTACTAAAAGTACATATAAATACAATTTTTCCTTACAGGAAAACTTAAAATCTATTTGTTGAAAATTTCATACGGAAAAATTATACCTGATACGATACGGCAGGTAATGAACAATGAACATGGGCCCGATTTATCCCTATACAGTATAACAACACGATTTTGGTTGTATCACATAAAATAATACACTTCTACGACGCTGCTGTATATTAATATTTTGATTAATATATTACTCCAATTGGAAGATGCTGAAAGTGTCAGTTTGTAATTCAGTTTTGAAATTTTGCAGAGTTTTTTGCAATTAAAATACTGATGTATACGTGTAACATTGCAATGCTAAAATGAGAATAGGAAGGACAGAAATCCTACACTTTCGGAGGGAATATATAAAATATATTTTACTGTAGCTCTAAATGTATTAATTAAAACAATACACTTCCGTCTCAGGTAGAGAATGTTAAATAATTTATCAGAGTGTAGCTAAATGCCCGCGTTCAAGGTTGCTATATACTCAACAGTCGAAGTTGTTGCCAGGAAAAGAGCAGACGCAAGCGACATAATAATAAACTGCAGCAAGTCCGTGAGCTGACACTAAAAAATTGTTGTTCTTCAAACAAAAATCTTAAAAAACAAACACTTAAAAAACGAATTTTTATAAATATATTAGTAAGTTATTTACTGATAATTAGTGGTCAAAATTTAGCTAATATTAGCCCAGAGAAAATAATATTTGCAAATATGGAGAAAAAAAGAATACAAATACAAATTTTCTTGTAGAATTAAAGGCATGTAAGAAGAAATATTCAAAAACAGCAGTTAATATTAAATTAATTGCAGTCTCAAGTAATTTTTATTATTAAACTGCATCATACATGCAAGATCAAGATAATCGTTACGATACGTTACTGTATGTAGATTATACAATCTACAATGTAGATTGTATAGCTCATTGACAAACACTTACCCAATCATCGTGAGGAAAATAAGGACGAGAAACTAACTTTAACTAAAAACTCACCCTATATTAGCAGTCTGATATCTTTCATGGTCTTTGGTTTAATGAAGTGTCTATTCCACCATCAGTGACGGGCCAAGAAATTAATTCGAAAAGGTCTTCGACATTTGACAAGTCTAAAACCTGCATGGGATAGCGAGAGGTATAGACCCACTTACATATTCTGGTGCTGGTCACTTATGGAGCTGAATTCGGAGACAGTTTAAACCCGAAAGTACCTCTTGCAAGTTTTCTAAGTCCATGGCATGCATGGCAATGCGATAGTAGCTTACATTCAATTATCATAAATCAACACGTGCATGAATATTATTATAATCGATACTGTTGCAATCTCATATAATCCTCTATAATCAATACTTTGTAATACAGTTTGAACTTTTGCAAGATATATCAAGAATGAATGAAAGTCTTACGTAATCATATTTAATTATATCGGATCAAGGGATAGACATACCACACGTATTAAGTGCGCCACGTGTTAGTGGCGTAGACTACTAGCAAAGAGCTTACATTTACAATAGAAAATCTCTAGCTAGGGAGGAGTCGAGGCCACGCCGTCCCGCTGCTGCAGACCTTGACCATGCTATCTCTTTTATGAAGAAATAAACAGCGAATAACCGAAACAAGGAAAATATCTGCATTGAAAAAAACTTGGCAGTTGAATCTGCTTGTTGTTATGCACGAGATGGATGCAAAAAACCTGCATACAAAAACTTGTAGCAACTATCAAGTATACTAATATACAAAATCCAGTACTAAAATACAGGCGCGGATCCGAGGGGGGGGGTAGCTGCATGCAGGCTGTCCCGAAATTTTGAATTTAACATGGGCAATATAGGAGTTTCCCCCACTCCAATTTTTTTTTAACATTGGCCTTATGGAGGCAGCCCCCCCAAAAGAAATTTTTGGAGCCCCCCCACCCCCCTCCCCGAAATTTTTTTCTGGATCCGCGCCTTCTAAAATGTAGCACCTTATATGAAGTCTAAGCAAAGACCAAGCATAACTTTTATACTGTATTTATTTTGATATATCAAAAAAGTCGGACCTAAAGTTAAACTTATGCAATCGAGAGTAATTTTAATTGTAAATACCCCTTACATATGTCCCTTAGTCTATAATGTTGTGGATGGTTCAACTTCAGCATGCAAATTAATTAATAGATTGCATTTTGCTTATAAATCTCTTATTATTTTAACGTATATTATTATTTGGTTTAGCCCAATGTTACCACCTGAAAGTCTTAATAAAATCGAGGCAAGTTTGAAGTATTGCTGTGAGATAATTAATCACAAAGTTTACACGACGCATGCAAAGATTGATTAATCTTGAGTGGTGATGGATTTATAAATACTCTCTTACAATATAGCATACAATACAACAAAAAATTGTTTTCAGTAAATTATAGTCCTATCAAACATCCACATAATATATTATGTATTTAGTACACAAAATTTACATGAATTTATTATTTCTCTCTCGCTGTCTCAAAAATATACATATTATTTTTGCAAGTGTTATCAACTAAACAAATACGAAATTGAGCACGATTGCACAGCACAAAATTATGTAAAAAGGAATACTTGGCTCACAAACTTCGTAATGTTAATGAAAGTAGTGAATAGTGTCGCAATCAAAAATGTGAATTTCAATATGTAAAAAGCAGGTATTTCTTGTCGCTTGCAAATTCTATCTAACTGTTGCGACAATCATGTTTTCAGATAGTACACTTACAAGTTACAAAAGTAATAGTATATATATCTTACACTCCAAGAAACATTTTACGTCTCGTTTGTTTGTTTTTAGTCTTAATTTTAGTATTGTTATACTACCAAATTTTTCAATACTTTTAATAAATATAACATTTTGGTACTAACATAATAAGTTTATAATTCTGAGCAGTATTTATGCGGTCATAAAACTTTGTGAATGCCATGCATGTTTCTAGGAACTGCATTATTTTTTTACTGTGCTGTAGGAGTCCAGTTTATTAAATCTATGTAAGATGGCATGTCAGTCATAACCAAGAAAAATTATATAGTAATTAAAGCCATGATACATGAATAGAAATCTTAAAAAAAGTACACATATTTTATGATATAATTTTTATAATAAAATAATATTTAATTTAATTATATATAATTGTGATTTCCTTTATTTATAAAACTATCTGCATGTTTTTGCTATAAGTCCTCATATAAAAAGAATATTCCCTCTCACATCTTGGTATATTATATATCCTGGGGGAATCTTACATATGATAGACTGTATTCTGCTAGCTACAAAAATAGCTAAGTACTTGGTAGATAAACAAGGTGAATCTCTCGGACGTTGTAAACAAACTTAGAAACTGTGTGTTTCTACCAGCACATGACTGTAACATTTCATTATTTTTATACAGTGAGGGTACGATAGACAGTGAGAAATCGTCTGATTCAGATCTAGCAATTAACTGCAGATTATTTACAGATCACGTTCAAATAACTCAGTTATTTGTCTGATCAATAAGATATTAGAATGTGAAAATTTTAGTGGCTTAATAAAAAAAAAGGGGTAAAAATATGGTACTGTGAATTTTTTCAGATTTTTCTGAGACCGGAAACTATTTTTAAAAAATTACATATTTAAAGTCTATTTTATGACGTCACGTGCGGCACTGCCCTATCCTTTTTCTTAAGGAGTGCCGCCCGTGACGTCATCAAAACAGACTTTAAATAATTTTTTAAAAATAGTTCCCGGTCTCAGAAAAATATAAAAAAAATCACGCAGTACCATATTTTTACCCCTTCTTTCGATTAAAGGTGAACTGAAGGGATTGCTTTTTTTTCCCTTTAGGGAACCTTATATTACCTATCCCATCCATCTGCACTAATTTTTTCATGGCAGATACTTATTGTGCTGCTGTAGGACAATTAGTAAAAAAGTGAAGTTGTGACGTATTACCGACGGTTGGTTGACTTAAAACTCGCCGCCGTGAAAAAACACACGAGCTACCGCGAGCGACCGCGGAAACTGCCGAGGGAGCGGCGATCAGCTCGCGATCGCCACTCTCTCGGCAGTTTCCGCGGTCGCTCGTGTGTTTTTTCACGGCGGCGAGTTTTAAGTCAACCAACCGTCGCTGATACGTCACAACTTCACTTTTTTACTAATTGTCCTACAGCAGCACAATAAGTATCTGCAATGAAAAAATTAGTGCAGATGGATGGGATAGGTAATATAAGGTTCCCTAATGGAAAAAAAAAGCAATCCCTTTAGTTCACCTTTAAGTCACTAAAATTTTCACATTATAATATCTCATTTACAAACGAAATCAAGTTTCTCACTAACCGTGGTTACATACTTATACATACCGGTTATGGTGCCAGCACATGAGATGTGTCAGCCTAAACATGGTTAATGAGAAGCCTGGATATCGCACCATTGTTTTCTTTACAATCAACGATTCTTATTATTTTTTTATTAACCTGCAGTAAAGGTCATGTTGGTATAATTTAACAATAAGTTTTGAAACCTCAGTATAACAGCACAAACTTCAGCATGAGCATTAATTGTCACACACAGTATGGAGGCTTCATAAAGTCGTCCTCATTTACCTTTGGTTTGACGTCACGTGACCCTCCCATTAGAATTGTATTGGAGGACAAAGGAAAAGGTTCGTGACGTCAAATCAAAGATAAATGAAGATGACTATAAACTTTAAGAGGGCAATTTTTATATCTTAAAATTTAAAAATTATATATGTACAGAACATTATTTGTTTACATATATGCATGCAGCATGTAATTGAGGCAGTTCATGGTTACCTGAAGTGTATACACTAAAGAAGATTGATATATTTCTCAGTTTCTCAAAACTTTGGCTTCAACAACAAAACTGCACTACATTTGCTTTATATAACGTTGAAAAAAGTACAAGGAAAAGAAAACATAATATTGGCGTTGCCATGACGATGAATGCTTACTAATTATTTTGCATGATATTGTGTGTTTTTTTTCCAGAGAAAACGAATTTAGTTTTTTTTTTTTTTAATTCTAAATTGTAAACCATACCTAACTGAACAAATAAAATTGTTACTAAAAATGATATTTTAGATTGCAGTTCTTAGTAAAATAAAAGTTTATGACTCAGGATATAATTAAAGTGTGATAAAATCATTTATGATTATAATAACAAAAATCATTAAATTTAATGTTATCAATAAAAACTTTATATAAGCAAACAATGCCATGGACTTTTTTTTTCAATAACATTTAACGTTATCATTACCAAGTACTTGATTGTTTGATTATCAGGTACTTCAAGTACTTATTGTTCTATAATATTACCGGTTCAAGTAAATACAAATCAGACAATCATTAAAAAAAATAAAAATTTTAAATACAAATGGAAATAAAAAATTTAAAATACTAAAAAATACAATAGAGCATTTTTTATTTCTCAAAATATTTATTGTATAATATTTTGACATTTTCATTATTAATACGAGCTTACGAGGTATTGATTGTTATGATTTTTTTTTTATTGTAAAACTCTTTTTTACTAACTCTATCATTCTATCAAAATACCAATCATATGTTGCAATATTTTTAATCCACCCACTACTCTAAAACCATAAAGGTAACTTCACCAAAGGTAACATACCTGATTTATTACTGCAGTTGCATCACAAGAATAACAAAAGATTTTAGAAGCGTGGGAACAGAACAAAGAATAAGTTTGCATGACATTCAAGCTTTGTTCCATAATAAAAATAAAAAAATACACCCACAACGCAAAATATCAGTCTCAGTCGTAGACCTTATATTTTATTTAAAGTTTGATTTAATTTAAATGTTGATATTTATTCATTGCACATTTAGCCTCTACTGTCGCCGTCATAAGTCGGTGCGCTCCGACTTTGGAGTGTTGTAGCTGAGAGCTCAATTGGCGTAGACGATATTGAAAAATACTGGCACACGCAGAATCTTATTCTCTGTAAGAAAATGTTAATTTTATACTTTTGGAGCAAAAATTAAAATTTTGGCAATGACGTCATCAAACACCCGCTAATAGGGAATAAAATTAATTAAAAATTAACAATGACTTAAATGAAAAATGTGCTTCCCACAAAAGTTGACTAATATTAGTACCCTTAGGATGGCGTACTTGATTTTCCGGAAAAATGTTTTTCCAGGAAGGAGATCAATTTCTTAGTTCTTAATTAATTAAAAATTAACTATTTAATTTATGAAAATTAAACTTACATCATTGCGTTAAGGACAATTTGGTCAATTGATTTTAAAAATTTCGTTGTTATAACTTAATTTCCTGATTTTCTGTGAATTTTTAAACCCGAAGTACTCGGAAAAACCGTTGATTTTACCCGACCTTGCGTTATAAAAAAATTCGCCAAAATTTTAATTTTTGCTCCAAAAATATAAAATTAACATTTTCTTACAGAGAATAAGATTCTGCGTGTGCCAGTATTTTTCAATATTGTCTACGCTAATTGAGCTCTCAGCTACAACACTCCAAAGTCGGAGCGCACCGACTTATGACGGCGACAGTAGGGCTGAGGCTATATTTAGGGAATTTAATCCCTCTTTAGCCATAGAATTTTACATAGTTTATAAAAATGTTTGTTTTTAAATACATGAAACATATTATTTTTACATGGTAAATTGAAATACATAAATAATTGAATACCTAAGGCTCTAGTACAGAATAATATACAATATAATCGTTAAATGTTGACATAGAGATTAGAGAACAAAAATAGAATTAATAACAAGGAAAAAATATGTATTTTTTCCTTGATAATACGAAGAATGGAGGAAAAGTTCACAATAAATATAGTACTTAATAAATACGACCTTTCCTCGATTTGTGTATGGGGGTTTATTTTTAAATCTTTTTTTGATTGTTCGTAACTTTGTATACAATGACTTGCTCCCACAGACCCCCACAGACAGTCCCACATTTTAATTAAAAAAAAAAACACACATTTATAAGAGTGTGCAAGGTCATTTTCTGACTGCAAACACTTTAATAATTTATGGGATACATGGAAAAAATAGCAAATCACTTTGTTTCCATTATTATTAATTTTATACATTTAGTGAAAAAGAGCAATTAAAAAGTGAAAGTACTAAAATAAGAATACCATGATAGCATTCCACTAAACTCGTTGAACTGCCATGTAAAGTGTATTATTTGTTTTATATCATTTTAAAGAAATAGTCTGATATTTTAATTACTGCATAATTAAAGAAAGTTTTCAAATAACAATTAAAACATTTAATTAACAAGAACCAATTAAATATCATGCCTTTCATTTAACAAAAAAAAAAATGAAATTTTAAAAATTAATTTTGTTTGTTTTGTAAAAGAAACTGTACAACATATTGAACAATTATTATAAAATTTATATAATAAAATATTTCAAAACCATTTGTTTTTGTATTAATTGTTTACTGTTTTCAAACGGTATTCGTTTACAAAAACACGATATTACAGCATAATTAGATAGACAATAACAAAAACAGCCGAATGTTTTGTTTATTTTCACCTCAAGTTTAAGATGACGTCACAAATGCTAATTGGAGACCCCCAGTACATTTCTTATGCAATCCATTGAGATGAACTGCACGTATACACAGCCGTGACCGACTGACTTGCTTTTCAAATATCGCTAGCCTTTTGTAAGCATGAACTTTCAATATTTTCTTGCCGTCGTCAACTATGAGAATGCATTTCTTTCTAAGCAGCTGTTTTTTTATATATAAAAAAGGATTTCCTATTTTTTTTATCGAATATCAATATGATACGGTTATGCAGCATTATTTTATTTTTCATAACCTTCAATTTTTGAAAATAAAAAAAAAAAAAACATTAAAGAATAATGGAATCAATCCGTTAAATGACTCTCCTAAAATTTATAGAAAATTCGGATGATTTTACTATATAATTTCTAGTGTATATTGATTTGAAAATAAATATACGTATAATTCTAGAAAATTCTGCTTCATAAATTTTATCTCGAACGTAAATAATATATATCAAATCAGGTTATAATATTGCGCCTCAAATTATTATATAATATAATCTTTGGAACGATCATAATAGTATGTCACCTGTTTTACCACGTACCCAAAAGTTTTGACGACAAAAATGTTTTTTAACAACAGATAACCTCAATATAATTAACGTGTCGAACAAAACATGTTGCAAGTTTTTGCGACGACGATATATATTAAAGATAGTGCGGCAGCATTAAACTGGTGAAATTACTTGATAAGATTATAGTGGAGCAAATTGGAACAACTTGTCTACTATCAAAATCACTTGAAAAAAAAAACATTCACACAATACTTGACATAAATAATTCAATTATTTTTTAATTAATTTAGAACAACGTTACTGATATACGTATTGGTGACTCAAATATGTGTCAATTATACACGGCAATATTCAAAATGGACAACCTACTTGAACATTATATTTTTATTGCAGAAATGAATAGAGGATATTAAATTATACGCATGCTACTCTGAATTTAAAAAAAAAAAAAAAAATAGTGAGAATTATTTTTAAGAAATTATTGAAAGTGCGGCCACACCCCCTAGACATTTGTTTGGATAGAGCATAAAAATTTGAATAAAATTTAGAGTAGCATAATTATTTGGTTAAATAATTAGTTTTTGACAATTTTATTTTGAATTTTATTTCTGCAATAAAAACAGCATGTAGATTGCCTATTGTTAGCAAACATGCAATAATTTTTAAATATCATAAAAAATCATGGAGAAACGTTCGAATTATAGATTATAAAACATTCATTTTATTCCAATAATAACAATTATAAAGTCAATGATAAAGTTCAAATAACATATAAAATTTCCGAGTTCCATTTTTTCAGTGGGTGTGGTACTTTAATATTCAGTATATTAACCTACAATAATCCTATACTGTCAATCAATTATAACAGCTTAATATTTCAACATTAAAAATCTAATCATTTTCTGTTCATCAAGTTTTATTTTCGGATCACAATAAATCCGATAGCCCAATTACGTAATCGAGATGATATAATAGATGAAACTACAGTCAAATTAATTAGAAATTCCCCCCGAAAGTAGCCGGAAGTGTGGATTTTTGTGGCTGTTCTGTTTGTAATTAAAAACTTTGCAGAGGACTTTTTAATAGAAACACTGACGAACGTGTGAAATTGCAACGCTAAAATACAAACAGAGAGGCCAGAATCTTCACACTTCCGGCTACTTCCGGGTTGAAAATTGCATAAATTCGACTATATAACATGTCATATATGTATCAAACGTTATACCGCCACCACAGTAGTGTAACAATGTGGGCTGAATGTCACAACTGATAAACACGGGTCAAACCTCAATTAACCTCTTACAAAGTGATACTTGATACAACAGGAGAAACAAGGTAAAGGAGTGGTTAAGGGTTTACTATTAGTAAAATTGCATGCTTGCAACTTTTTTTTTCGTCGTGTTAATATTATAATTTCTCAAACGAGAAAGAAAAATCCATCAAAATTGTTATCGTGTATCAACATTTTAAGGGCATTGGGTGTAGCACCGGCAGTTGGCAACACTGACGTATCTTCACCATGTTAATTTTTTATCATTGCTCCTCGGAGTAATTTTTATGCTAGAGCTAAGCTGATTGCTGCAGTAGTATCAAGATAATTAGTAGCCCAAGTGCACAATTTAACTAAATAAAGCCTGATTTAAAGAAAAGTATTTTTTTTATATTTTAGAAAAATATAAAAAAAAATACTTTTCTTTAAATCATGCTTTATTTAGTTAAATTGTGCACTTGGGCTACTAATTATCTTGATACTACAGCAATCAGCTTAGCTCTAGCATAAAAATTACACCGAGGAGCAATGATCAAAAATTAACATGGTGAAGATACGTCAGTGCTGCCAACTACCGGTGCTACACATAATGCCATGGTCAAATGTTAGTCAAAGGGTTTTAATAGCATTTGATGAAGA
The DNA here is from genome assembly GCA_949825025.1 of Siphlonurus alternatus. Taxonomy (NCBI): domain Eukaryota; kingdom Metazoa; phylum Arthropoda; class Insecta; order Ephemeroptera; family Siphlonuridae; genus Siphlonurus; species Siphlonurus alternatus. The sequence goes on along the minus strand of OX463783.1, from coordinate 19,689,231 downwards.
GAGAAGAGAAAGAATCTTGTCTCTATTGGCTTACTAGAACGTGGGCATAATTTTTATAGAAATGAAAAGAGATTTCAAAAGACGAAAACAAAGATATTATCGATAACAACGACGTAAATCCCAAAAATAACTTTCTACTAGTTGCTATAGATTATACAGTACATCGTATATTTAAAATATAATGTATAAAATATAATACTCTCGCAGATATACGACACTGCATGTATACAGCAATACAGTAATTCTACCAGCTATGTATTTTTATATGATCATTATATACTCTCCAGGTCTAAGGTAAATCTGTACAGAAACATGCATGGCATGGTTCTTGTCCGCCTAGACTTAATTAAATTTCATTATTTTAACATTACTGGAAATCACGAACTTTAATATACCCCTGGGTACCCGCAGTAATCAATCTATCTCTATACTGGTAAATGTTCGTAAACCCTTACTATTTTCTACACTTAAGGTAGAGATAACGCCGAACAGCTGTTCAACGTAATCCCCTTTGATTAACATGTAAATCTTAGCAAATTGACAAAAATTCTGAAAATTTTTTGAGAAGCAGATATTAGTGCCTAAAAGCCATAGAAAATTTTTTAAAACAATTTAACGAGCCTATTTTTTTTAATTAATTTTTTTAATTTTCAGCATAGGGCTTTCCCATGGAGAGACAAACTAAGAATTTAATTTTAAAAAGTCGTCTCGTTAAATGTTTTTGAAACTTTTTTTATGGCTTTTAGGCACTCTCAAAAATATTTCAGAATTTTTGTCAATTTGCTAAGGTTTACATGTTAATCAAAGGGGATTACGTCGAACAGCTGTTCGACGTACGTTATCTCTATATACCTTAATTGAGCTTATGTTTAAGTACACTCCATTCGATTAAAAATATCTGATCCGGCTATTCACTTTAACATTACCGGAGCTGCCATTTTTATTTGAATGAAGTGTACGTGAGGAAATCGTGTGCAGAAAAGTTCAGGGTTTACGAAACGACCTAATATAATATAAAGGTAGTGACATATTTGTCAGGTCAGAGTATCGTGCATGTCGGTAATGACGTCATCACGACCTGATACAAACAACGTGATAAATGTTCTTATCTGTCACCGTTCATTATTTACTGCTATCTCTCTGACTTGTTGTTTCCCTATTTGTTCGTCGTGTATAATTTCGATATTTTACTGTTTCTCTGAAGATAATTTATAAGAAATTGTAATTTGATTTAAAAAAATATGTCAATTGTTAGTTCAAATTTATAGAAAAATTAAGTTAACTCCAGTATACATATACCCTGAATCAAAGCATAATTATGAAATTGACATACAGTACTCAATTTATTGTACTTTATTTTAAATGACAACTTTTCAAAAGTATTCATATGGGGAATTTGCATTTTATTTTAAATATGTTATACATGCAGTAGTGCCATAAATTTTCTTCTAATTTTTTATATTAATAAATTTTCCATCATGCATAGAAACTGTCAAAGACTGATTAAAAAAAATACCATATCATTTCAAATCATGTAAAAAACATTCAATTAAATATAATTATATAATATTCATTCTAGAAGTGTCACAATAATTATAGTAATTTAATATTGCACAATTTTTTTCCTGCAACAAGGTAGACTAGTACATGTATTAAGCATAATTTATGTGTTAATTTACATTGCACATTTCATGTCACATTATGACAGTAATATATATTTAATTATTCATATATATAAAACAGGGACAAAGGGAATTTATTTTTTAAACAAAAGTATTGATTCTTTACAAATGTCATTATTTGTATTTTTTAAGCATATAATTTGGAGAGGTCACGCATGACATTTTTTTTTAATATCAAAACATCCAAAATAATTATATATACACGCACCATTTATCCATAATTTCAAAGGAGGGTTAAAAAAACATACAGTATTTCAAGGTTTCAAGACAAATATGGTTATACTTATGGAAGTGAACATTTAGATATATTATATAATTATAAAAACTTGTCACGGCCGAATAATAAAAAAAATACACTCACGTTGATATATTAATTAAAAACTCATTAAAGATTTAACTCATTAAAAAAAAGTATAGCTTAACTTTGGTTTGCTACAATCACTAAATATTGATAATAATTGTATATAATGTCCTTGATAGGTATAACAACTGTCATATTCTTTATCAGTTTATGATAAACATATATAATAAAACTGATGCAATAATTAGGGTATTTATTAAATCTTTATTAATTAAAGACTTTGTTTTTAAAATTTTCCGTAGTAAAAAAATAATTTCTTTGAAATAATATCAATCAGATGTGAACTTTGAAACTTTCTTATCTTGCTCTATGAAATTATAAATTGTACATATCGAGATCTTCAATATTGGTTTAAAAAAGTTATTAAAAACTGTTTCCCAATGCAAATTTTGTTAGAATTAAATACAGTATTAAAAATACATATAATGAACGATAGCGTTATTAATTTGTGAATCATACACAAGATGTACTGTACTTTGTACAGCACATTGCATAATGGACAACATACTGTATGAAAAAATTTTATTGCAGAAATGAATAGAGGGTACCAAATTATGCTACTCTGAATTTTTTCAGATTTTTTTGAGATCCAGAACTATTTTTAAATAATTATTGAAAGTGCGGCCACGCCCCCTGGAGGCGTCAATAGGCGTCCAGTCTCTATCCTTTTTATTAAGAATTCAGGGGTGCCAACTGAAATCACAGGACTTTCAATAATTATTTAAAAATAGTTCCGGGTCTCAAAAAAGTCTGAAAAAATTCAGAGTAGCGTTATTTGGTACCCTCTATTCATTTCTGCAATATTTTTTTTTCATGTATGTTGTCCATTATAAACAAAAATTTTGATATTGACATTTAAGAATGTTATATTTATATAATACATTATAATTCAAGGAAAGCATTACATAAATAAATATTATGCAATTGTGTTACACCTCAAGCAGACAGCATGCATGCTACAACTGTTAACCTTGGCTCATGGTGTTGCTACTAAAACGCAGAGAGATGCACATTTGCAATTAATGTAATCATTAAGGAGTATAAGAAGTGGAACATCCCTAAATCTTTATAGTTCATTATACCTCCATCGTTTATACAAGGGTTTATGTAGGGCTAACGTTTGTGGTGTCCCGAGGTGTACACTCCTTTCAAATAAAAATGTGAATCCGGCTATGATGTCGATCCGGCTCATTTTCAATTTTTAATGTCGGATCGGACATTTTTATTTGAACTTTAACTTTACTCCTGCCTCATTTGCTGCAGGAGCTACAGCTGTAAGAAGCAAGATGCAGTTTTGTAATTTCGGGGGGAGGTAAGAAGAGCACCAAACATAGCTATCCAAAGAATTTCAAGTTCACCACGTCTCCACATGGATCTCCATGGAAGGGTAAAGTTCGTGATGTCCAGAGGTGTACATCATATAAAAAAAAAATTTATCAACACTATTATTATCAATGCAATTTATATAATTATATACAATATAATACACGCATGGAGCATTGCAAAATTAGCTCTAACATCTGTGTCACTACTTTTGACATCGACTGTATATTTTTAAAATAAATAACGGTATATATACCCAATAATAACTTATAAAATTAATTGTAATACAAATCTTGAATGTATTCGTAAAATCGACTACTAGTTAATTCCAATTACAGTTACCTGAGTTACTGATAACTCGTTCTTGTTCACAATTTCCTCGTATTTTCAGTCCCTCCTACTTTCAAATATTGACGTATTTTCCTGCATGCTATACTGACTCTATCAGTAATTAACTTCTGCAAATTAATTGAACTTTATAATTACAAATAGCACGTTTCACGATCATAAAAATCAATGATGATTAAATATCCGGATGGATTAATCTTTTTTCAATTTTAACTTGTAATGTTTTAATTTCCTTTTCAATAACATAAAAACTATTTAAATATGCCATCCTTTTACTATACATCAGTATGCTGTACAAAGAAAAAGTTAAATGTCAAATAAAATAAAAGTGACAGACGATTTTTAATGCGATAAAAACGTGATAGAATTTTCACACTTTCTAAACAAGTGACAGTTCAATGTAAAGAGAGTCTAAGGTGATGATAATATTACAATGGATATACTTTTATTGTTCGTACGATCTAACCGGAAATAGACGGAAGTGCAAGTTGACATTTCAATTTTAAAAAAACTTGTGGAGGATGTTCAAATAAAAATACCCGAATCTTGTAGAGTTCGTATATTATAATAAAATTGGAAAACGAGCGTTAGAATCTTATACAGTATATATGAATTCCAATTTCTGTACATGTATCCCATTAAAATAAAAATATCTAATCCGGCCATGCTAAAGCATAAATATATTTTTATTTGAATTGTGTACACTAATATAAATAATATACCTGTAAAATAATGTATACTGTACAAACTACAGGTGTTATTTTTTTATTACGCTACATGTTGTTAAAAAATTCTTGGAAAATATTCTACTTTTTTTTTTTTTTTTAGAATTACGTTACTACAGTATTTACAAGAATGAAATGACACTACATTGAAGCTTAAAGTATATTGTTTAAGATTCAGCATATTGTACAATCACTACACTCCATTCCAATAAAAATGTCCGATCCAGCCATATATGTTAAAGGGGGTGTGACTTTTCAAAATTAAAAATTCACCAAAAAATCTTCTTTCCAAAAATGTAAATTTCACTTTCCTCCGACTCCCCGTTCCTTCCATACCGCCCGGTCAAAAGTCTACTATGACGTCACATTACTTAAGGTCGCGCGCAAGAAAGCAAGCAAGCAAGTGGCGGCGAGCGATAAAATCCACGTTTTCGCGTCTTTAAGCCCGCCTAGCAGCCGACAGCAAAGAGATAAAAATTATCCGCCATGGGATAATTTTATCTAAAGAACATTCTGCGTTTGTATCCGCTTTCGGCATTTCTTCATTTTAATTAGGAAATTAAATATCACGATGCAAACTCAATTTTTTTACAGATTTCTTTTGTCAACTGACTTCAAACACATAAAATATTTTATCAAGCATCTAATAACTTTATTGTAGAAACACGTATTGGATTGACATATTATATATGTACAGTACATACGACTTATATTATGTATATGGTATTTCAACAGTATTTTAATTACCTATGATTTTAGCCGCAGCCTTACATTATATAATTATAAAATCACGGCAAACACGCAACTAAAACTGTTATTATTTTGTGCATGATCGCTATTTATTTACTTTCTTCGACATTTGTATTTAAGTTATATAAATATGCAGCATATAGTGATTATTCGATATTACCATTATTAATTATTAATACAATATACTCTAAATTATTATATTTAGTCTAACATACATTATATAAGGCATTATATATATCTTTTATTGCACTCATTATACGCTTGCTATTATGCATATACGGAAATTTATAAATAATTATGTGATTCAATTAACTAAAGGTGCAGTGATAACAATCTGAGAGATAACATGGAGGAGGCGAAGTTATTGAATGCTGATGCAAAACAATTTTTTACAAAACTGAACTGAAAAAATATCCCTACATTCTTGCTCCCTTATGTACGTGTGCGGCCGCGCGGAACTGTCCGCTGACACTGAAAGCCAGAGTAAGCCCACGTGTCTATAAAGAAACAAAACTTTGCAATTATGAATAATTATATATTTTTGCCTCAAAATCGAATTAAAAATTTGTTCATTATTTGTATTTATAATAATATGTAAAATCTAAAATCATTGAACCGGTTGAACGTACAGTACTATACTATATATTATATATTTATATAGTCTACGACTAAATAACAGTTAACATTATAATATAGTAATACTATACAAATACTATATTATATAATGTTAATTGTTATTTAGACGAAATATAATATAATATAGTAATGTACGTTCAATCGGTTCAATGATTTTAGATTTTACATATTATTATAAATACAAATAATGAACAAATTTTTAAATCGATTTTGAGGCAAAAATATATAATTATTCATAATTGCAAAGTTTTGTTTCTTTATAGACACGTGGGCTTACTCTGGCTTTCAGTGTCAGCGGACAGTTCCGGCCGCACACATAAGGGAGCAAGAATGCAGGGAGATTTGTTCAGTTCAGTGTTGTGAAAATTTGTTTCGCATCAGCATTCAATACCGTCGCCTCCTAGTACTTGGAGTTGCACGTTGTCTCTGAGATTGTTATCACTGCACTTTTAGTTAATTAAATCACATAATTTTTTTATAAATTTCCGTATATGCATAATAGCAAGCGTAATGAGTTCAAGAAAATATATAAAGAATGTTTGAACCAACTTGCAGCGCAGATGATCCCCGTCGATTGAATCACGGTAAATATTCTGGTGCCCGAGTCTGTCTGCTGTGCTAGAATTACGCTGGAATCCCGTACTAGAATTAAATTACAGAAACCCTAATATTATTAGTATTCTTACTTTGAGCTCTGAATATAAATAAAGCTTTTATGTTATATTATTTTAACTCAAAGGGAAACAAAGTTTCCATCTATACATTTGGACCGAGAACACCTTTATATATTATATATAAATACATATATAAATATATATATATATATATATATATATATTTATATACATACATATATATATTACAATGACACTGACTATTAACAACAAGAATTAAAAGCAGAACTGGTGTGATATATTATGCATGGGGCAGCCTCTAAGTTGAAGATTAATTATAATTATTAATAATTATTTCGTGATTATTATAAAAAATATAATAATTTAGAGTATATTGTATTAATAATTAATAATGGTAATATCGAATAATCACTATATGCTGCATATTTATATAACTTAAATACAAATGTCGAAGAAAGTAAATAAATAGCGATCATGCACAAAATAATAACAGTTTTAGTTGCGTGTTTGCCGTGATTTTATAATTATATAATGTAAGGCTGCGGCTAAAATCATAGGTAATTAAAATACTGTTGAAATACCATATACATAATATAAGTCGTATGTACTGTACATATATAATATGTCAATCCAATACGTGTTTCTACAATAAAGTTATTAGATGCTTGATAAAATATTTTATGTGTTTGAAGTCAGTTGACAAAAGAAATCTGTAAAAAAATTGAGTTTGCATCGTGATATTTAATTTCCTAATTAAAATGAAGAAATGCCGAAAGCGGATACAAACGCAGAATGTTCTTTAGATAAAATTATCCCATGGCGGATAATTTTTATCTCTTTGCTGTCGGCTGCTAGGCGGGCTTAAAGACGCGAAAACGTGGATTTTATCGCTCGCCGCCACTTGCTTGCTTGCTTTCTTGCGCGCGACCTTAAGTAATGTGACGTCATAGTAGACTTTTGACCGGGCGGTATGGAAGGAACGGGGAGTCGGAGGAAAGTGAAATTTACATTTTTGGAAAGAAGATTTTTTGGTGAATTTTTAATTTTGAAAAGTCACACCCCCTTTAAAGTATATCCGAATCAGACATATTTTATAATTTTATTGTTCCCTAGTGTACGCTATAATATATTATACTTGTTTTAAATAGTTTTCAATATCATCATACTTGAAATGGGCACATTTCTATTGATAACAAAGTCATAAAAGGGCACATTAGGAAACAGAACAGAATATCGACCTTGAGTTCATGTATGTATAGTCCACGTTTTGTGTTCAGCTGTCAATGGACATGTGACCTTTTTCGTCTTTAATTAGCACATTATTAATGGACATACTATTTCACGCTACCATATACAATTCATACTTGTTAATTTAAAGTCCACAAAAACGTTCAGGCATTTAAATGCGGGGGTTATTTAAATTGCTCATCAGAGAAATTAGTAAAGTTGATTAGTTCTCGAAGCTCTCTTTATAAGACCGGAACTGGTATGGTCTTTTTTCACATTATAATTGCGTTTCTCAATATTTCCAATTATTACAACAACCCTACTGGAAATATAGTGAACATGCACAATGAAATGTGCGTGCAGTATTTGAGGTCAAATGCAGTACTAAAACTTCTATTTGTGGAAGTTTATATTTAGAATCTTTTATGTAGTGGCGGAGCAATGAAATTATATGGCTTGCTGTGAAGCCTATTTAATTTAAGAGTACTGTAATTTTCTATACGACACGTTTCGCAATTCAAATACACTGACTCAGAGTTGATCAAAATAAGAAAAGACACAAGTCTATTTTTGTCAAAAGAGTGGGGAATACATGAATGTAAAAAATAATATCACATTTTCTCAATGCCTGTATTGTTGTTCAATATGTAATTATTTTACAATACTTCAACTGCGATTTAATATTCTTAACACTATAATTATAATTATGTTCAACGTTATAAAGCCTCTATTACACCATACAGTTTTGCATACAATTTTTCCTTGCAAGAAAATTTCATCCCTACACAAACAAATGGAGTTCAAGTTTTCTTGTAAGGAAAAATTGTATGCAATAGTTAGAAAAATTGTAACGTGTAAATACCGGCTTAATTAATTATAGTTTCTAAAAATCTGATCGTAATCTTTTTATTGTTTGCTTCAACTGAATCATGTTGTAGGGTACTGATGGTCACACAAGTGACATTTTATAACTTTTAACAAAACCCGGCTCTTCGTGGACCCGACCTGGCATACTGTTTGAAATTTTGTGGGTCCCTTTCAAACTGAAGCTGCCATAGCCTAGTAATCCATCCCATCATTCGACTGATTGTGACTGAGGGAACCTTAGTCACGATGATCGGCACAAAATCTTGACAAAATGCTGTCAAGATATTACATATCGGGAATCTTTAATTTGTAAGACTATATGTATTTGTTGCCAGTCCAAGTGTGGCTGCTAGAAATCTCAACAAGAAAAGTCAATGCGGCCGTAATTGTATCTGTACACACAGACCGAGACAGTGAAAGAAGATTTCTCATTTTCTAACTGCTTGGCATTCTATTATTACTATTTGTCAACTGGAGCGAAGACCTATTTATTTCTTCATGTGTTTCTAACCTATTTAAAACAAACATTAAAAAATCTTTGTTTTTGGTAAAAATCACTGAATTTTGTCTATTATATTGTACGGAATTTAGAAGCGTGGTGTACTGTAAATATTGTACATAAAATTTCATAGTTAGGGTAATAATGAGCAATTAAAAAAATAGACTGTGAAAAAATACATTACAATATATTATAATTATACGAATGTTTAAATATAAATTTTAGGTCAAAATACTGCACTTCAATATGTACTGACTATTACTAAACGTAATGTATTTAAATACTTTCATTCATGTAATACAAAACGAATTTATTATATTTAACGTAGTACTTCTGTATGTAAAAAAAACAAAAAAAAAAACGTAAAAATGTCACAAAATTTTAGTTTCATTGTGCTATTAAAAATAAAGATAAAGTACTTGGTAATTTATAAAATCCTCAAAGTAATGGTAAATTAAAAATATGATCTATAAAAACAGCACTGATTTTTTTTTATTATACGGTAGAGGTTATTCCTCTACCGTACATAATATATAATACCAATTTTTGTCAACAAACTTTATTGAAATTGTAACGTATTTTCATTCATTTTTCCAATAAAAAAGCTTTTTTTTTATTATTTTTTTATCATTCATATTATTATTATTATTATAATTTATTTGTTGGTGTTTTAACTCCCAACTTAGTTGGGGTGGTTAAGCGCCAGCACCAGCCCCAATTATTATTATTATTATTATTGCCATTTAATATCGATAAGGTTGTTTATACATTCGTACTGTTTTTAAGGTAGAGATAATGTCAGTCAGCTGTTTTTTTTTAGCTTCATTTGATTAACATGTAAACCTTGGCAAATTCACAAAAATTCTGAAATTTTTTTGACAGGCAGATATTAGTGCCCAAAAGCCATAGAAAAAATTTCAAAACAATTTAACGAGCTGATTTTTTTTAATTAATTTTTTAGTTTGTCTCTCCATGGGAAAGCCCTATGCTGAAAATTAAATAAATTAATTAAAAAAAAAATCGGCTCGTTAAATTATTTTGAGTTTTTTTTATGGCTTTTAGGCACTAATATTTGCCTCTCAAAAAAATTTCAGAATTTTTGTGAATTTGCTAAGGTTTACATGTTAATCAAATGGAGCTAAAAAAAACAGCTGACCGACGTTATCTCTACCTTAAGAGATAAATGTTCATCAAAGCAACATGATACAGTAATATTGTACTGTATTTTTTTTTTCCATCAACAATAAATTTTTTTATCCATCATCAATATAGTAATTCATACAAAATGTTATTACTACCGGTATGTATCAACTTGATTTGTTTACTGTATTACTGTTATTATTAAAGTAATGTCTGTATCATACCCAAGTGGTAACGAAGACGAGATTGAATTTCTTGACTGTATTGACTTAGTCTGTGGACCAAGCAGTCACTCTCTGATGACTAATACTGTAATGTATTGTCAAGCATGAAACAGACTTGAACTTTGACATCACCGCATGACACAGAAAGACCTATTAACGATATGACACATATAATTCATTGTATTTATAGAATAATAAAAGTACTTATTAACACAATAAAATCAAACGTAATGTGTTTTTATATTTTATTCTTCTAGTGATGTTAACATTTCTTAGCAGATTTAATCAATTGTATTATAACAATTGATTTAATTCCATTTATATTTAGTCATAAAGATTTTTAAATTTTTTATACGCGATTTACCGGTAAATAAAATACGTTATCCACCGGTAAAAAGGGCGAGTAAACAAAAACTTACTATGCAGTCTGTGCAGCAGTATAATATACTGATTAATATAGCTGTAAACAATTTCACTGCTTAATAATAAATAGATAAATACAGTACTGTATCTCTTAAAATAAAAATATATTGTCGGTAACTCGTTGTAAAATAAAACCGTGGATAAACTGCAAGAATGCCAACAAATCATATGAACTACAGTAGTATGGAACTCATGGAAGCGTATCATACCGGTACGTTCTACTGGAGACTCAATCTGAGAGCTTCATATATTTCAAAAAACATTATTATTGCAACCGGTAAGACTACTTCAGAAAGACACTGATAATTACAAACCCAGGCCATCAATCCAGCAGTTTCACATACGTTGGATTTTCATGGAAAAACGTAAAAATAATCAGTAATAGACACAAATTTCATGAGAATTAAAGAAGGAAGAGCCACGAAAGAGCTTTATTTTTGTAGGAAACAAAATAGTATGCCATGGTTTGTTATTGCAATTTTTTTTAAAGTTTTACAGCTAATCCGAAGCTTTCAGACTTTACATGAGCAATAAAGAAGAATTTTACAATAATTTTAAAACTACTATGCACCTATAAATTTAATATTTTTAGCAATAAATACAGCAAACAAATCAAAATAAACGTTTCGAAAGCTGCAAAAGTTTAGATAACATGTCGACACCATTAATGTCAGACTCACCTTTTTTTTAGCTTCTCTGCCTTTCTTCTCAAAACTTTGGTAAATATTAATATATCAATTTGATGAGATCAAAGTTTAAACACTTCATAAACACAAAATCAGTACTGAAATTGATCTACAAGCTCTCAGGACGGAAAAATAACACGCACTGAAAACCAGACAGAAACCCACACGCTTCGCCCGTATGTGACCTCGCCAGCTTGTGACGTCACTTGCAACATTGTCAAGTTTATTTTAAACGGCAACACTGTAAAGTATAAAGAGCGGATGTTTCTTGAAATCGAATCCCGGTGTATTTTATAATATTTTTAAAATATCATTGTTTATTTCAGATAAACTATAAACCATATGAAAGTTGTGGTATAAATTAGCAAAAATAACACCTAGTTCTCTTATGACATCATAGATTTTAAAAGAAATCAACTTTATGCTCCTATTATAATTGTGCAGTGTTGCCGAATTCAATTTATTTGACAACATTGTTCACTGCTTTTAGATTGTATTGCATGTGATTGTAACGTGATTATATTTTATATATCGCAAAAAAATTAAAATGTACAGTACGAAAGTTTAAAAAAATGACGTCATAATTTGCTTTATTTTTAATTTAAATTAAATACCATGCAACCAGACTAACATAATTCTAATTTTCTAATATTAATTATTTTATTATGATATATTATAATATACAATATTATATATGACACGATTTTTAAAAAATTATAATACTATATATTATATAATATATAATAATATTTTATATTGAAACTTTTTATCAAACTTTAACACATAATATATATTTAAATTTATTATAAACAGTGATTATACATAATTATATATTAGATAATTTTGTTACATTAATTAGACATTATGTATAATTTGATATTTAATTGGTAATTTTTAATAAAAAGTACAATTAATTGATAAAAATTGTTTCTGTCAATTTTTAATTGTGAAATTTTATTTTATAATAAAATAAATAAATAAAGATTATGTTATTATTGAATATAATGGGTATATAATTATAAATTGTAAATTTTATAGAATAATTATTATAAAATATATATTCATATATAATTTTTACTTTAATATATTTTATTCTTTGTTATACTGATATGTGCACTCTCTGCATATATATATTCCCTCTATTGTAAAACATATAAATTAATAAACACTTAACTTAAGTACTCTCCATTCATATAATATATATATGAGATACAAATTAAATAAAAATTATGATAAATGTTCAAATCAGTTATAATAACTTATATATTTATAGTAAAAAAATTATAACAAACAAACAAACAAGCGTAAAAATTAATCTAACATATATATTTTTTTCTGCCATGCATTATACATGCAGCGAATCAAGAGGTGTGAGTAACACGAAATTGACATTTAAGAGCTGAGTATTGATCTTCTCACTTGGTTGAAATTAAAACTATTCACACCCCAATACGCTATATAAATTAAAAAGGCGTGGCAACCATGGCAATGCGGCATGAAAATAAGCAATAAAGAAGCATCAGACAATATTTTTGTGTGTGACATAATTAAGAAATTATGTGTCAATTTGACACCCTATTATATAACTGTCAATTCACTCTCTCTAAGATGTTTTTATATGTAAATATAATAAACTGAAGCACCAATTGTTTAAAAGTAGGTTGTAAGATTATATTTTTTATTCGTCGTCATTATCTTATACAGTAAATAAATAAGTTTCGAAACTGTCTTGAAAGCAAGTTATAACCGCATCAACCGCACGCTCATCTACTCGATCTTCTGGTATATTTGCGTACTTCTTTTTAATCTGGCGATGCATGTGACTAAAATGTGCATGATAAATTATTATATATTCAACACAAAAATATAGTTGAAAATTATTATAATTTAAAAGCTGCATGATCCATGCCAATGACACTCCAAAATTCCATGCAGATCTTACAATTTATTGGTCACCTTGGATTGGTCTAGTATGGGATATTCTCTCCTCCCCCCCCCCCCCTCCTCTTTCACTAAATGCATTGTAGTATTTTTTTTTTTTTTTGAAAAAAGTGAGCTTGTTCCCGATCTAAGCAATTAAAAAATACTTCGATATCTTCGACGTACAAAAATATGTTGTATAATTATATTATTATTTTTTTAATAATATAGTCTTTCTCTTTTTTTTATTAATATAATTATAGCAATTAGCGCATGACATATTTACAATCATTATTACACTAATTAAGAATGGAAGAATAGGAGAATGCATTTTACCAGCTGGTACAGTGACTCCTGTGAGGGCTGTGAGAATACAAAAGTTCCATCTTTTCGTCCTTTAATTATAAAAATTATGAATAGAATTAACATATATTATAATTATGACATTTCTTTGATAAAAACACAAATATACATCTCACAATAAGTAAATCATTAAAAAGTAACACGATAATACATCAATAGTATCAATGCATGATGTTAAAAGTCCTTACAATATTATTTATACTGACAACATTTTGAGGTCAAGACTATACCTTGATCTCTCAGACGTGAAGTATTTTTTTAATATTATATGTATTCTAGTTTATTATAACAAGCAATGATGAAACAGATAAAGAAATGCATTTTTTTGTTTACGATAGTATATTATCAAAATGAATTTTATATGATTATAAAGATTCGAGGTTGTAATTATGAACGGAGGATAATTACAACTTGATCAATGTAATCCAGAAAAGTAAATTATTCTATTTATAGTAATGGCAACTTCTAAGTCAGGAAGGAAGTACATACGTATGACAGATTGTAGTTTGACGTGTTTATAACAAGAGAGGATTCCGGAAATGAGAATTATTGACGTCATCATTATGGATGCTATTGAATGAATAACGTCATTGCCATTGAAAATAAATAATAATAAAAATGTCATTATTATTGTTAAATTATCGATTTTGATGAAGAATTATTGTGTAACATTTAAGATGAAGGAAGTTTAATTCTTTTCTTTTTGACATTTTATTATTAATCATGGCAGTTGTATAGATTTTAATTTCACGTAACTTGTTATTTATGATTCAAATTATATAATTTATTTGCAAATATTATATATAATTGTGTAATCAACACAATAAACTTCATTACTAAAATTTATTGCATTATATAATATATAATTAGGTATATAAGACCTCGAATTATCTATGTTCATTTTTCAGAATTTTTTGCACCCTAAACATATATATATATATATATATATATATAGTCTTAAAATTATGCTGCAGAACACTCTGTGACGACATAGCCAAGCAAGTATTTTAACACACAAGTATTAGAAAAAATTTATGTTTACAAATACGTTAAGGGCATTGGGTGTAACACCGGTAGTTGGCAACACTGACTTATCTTCACCATGTTAATTTTGATCGTTGCTCCTCGGAGTAATTTTTATGCTAGAGCTAAGCTGATTGCAGTAGTATCAAGATAATTAGTAGCCCAAAAGTGCACAATTTGGCTAAATAAAGCCTGACTTAAAGAAAAGTATTTTTTAGTAATTTTTTAAATTTACATGCATTTTTCTAAAATATAAAAAAAATACTTTTCTTTAAATCAGGCTTTATTTAGCCAAATTTTGCACTTGGGCTACTAATTATCTTGACACTACAGCAATCAGCTTAGCTCTAGCATAAAAATTACTCCGAGGAGCAAGGATAAAAAATTAACATGGTGAAGATACGTCAGTGTTGCCAACTATCGGTGCTACACCCAATGCCCTTAATTGTAAACAGATTAATCTTATAAATCTATAAATTATATTTCCAATTAAGTAACAAGAGCACAATTATACAATAATTAAGTTTCTGGTAGACAAAATATTATAATTATCAATATTTAAGACATGCACCGTAGAATTATGGAAATATATATATAAGGTCGTACGTCTAAATGAAGGTTATCTATTCTTGCAAAATTTTCACATCTCGAATTCTCATCTGAGAGCATCCAATCTGATGCGAACCTGCTCGGTCTCACGTACACCATACGCTGGATGATAGTTTCGTGTAGGACGGGTTGTCGGGGCTACAGGCGAAGTCGTAATCTTATAGTTCAGTGAACGTCAACAAAAAAAATATCTAATTAAACTTCTACACTGAAAATTCTGTTGCAGAATATATATAGACCTATTTTATCGATTTTTATTTATAATATATAATAATTATTTAAAATTTATGCATGAAATATAAATATATTACATCTTTTTAAAGGAGCTTTTTGTCTTATCTGATTAATTAATATTTTACACTGCATGTATTATGTACAATATATTTCAAAATTTATACTTTGACTAATAATTTTCATAAGCAATAATGAAGAATAATGTTAATTAAACAGACCTTTAATGTAATGAGCTTTTCTCTTAAAAATTATCATATAATATTGAAAGAGTATAGCCTTTTTGCAAATTGCATCTGTTGCCTGGTCTCATAATGGTATGATTCTTTTCGCATGATTTTGTTATCATGTACACGTTATTTTATAAAAATATAAAAGAATATAGAATTATTTCTTTCATATTGATGTATTAATTAACATTTATATAACTTATATGTCAGACAATTTAAAATTTAAAGATGAGATGTTTAAAAAAATAAAAATATCTAAGATTGTGTAGCAACTTAAACTCAGCTTGTACAAAATGTTATAAAATATAAATATTATATTCTATGACTGCATGAAGACTGAGTTTTTCTCCTACTCCGTGTGTTATAGTTTGGTGCACGCGTGTCGCATCGTCATCGCGTGAGATCGATCCCAACATGCAATCAGCGCTGTGCGGAGGCTTTGCAGTCAGACACCCCACTTAGCAAACGTTTGACTTCTGCGCATCATATCTGTCAGAGTGGTGATTTCAAGAAAAAAAAAAAAAAAAAAATGAATATCTCATAATTTCTTACATTCTTGCATTTTGAAATTCATATTTAATTTGTTTAATTCATTAATATCATTTTGCATCTTTTAATTATAATTTCATCTATACATGAATTACTACATACATTTTTAATTAATTTGATTGTAGTTAATATTTAAACTATATATATACATTAAAGGTACTGCCGTGTTCAATATAAATAATCGTTATTCGTACTTAAATCATGTTTGTAAAAAAAATTAAAATGGCACTCATAGTATTATTATAATTTGGTCAGTAATTTTTCTAATTTTATGAAGTATGTACTGCGAGACTAAACTCCTGCTTGGTTTATAGGCGTTAATTAATTACTACACGTAGTCTATGTGGAAGCATGGTGAACCAAAACTATTCTGATATTGATAGTGCTCTTCTGCTCTTCTTAGTCTTACTAATCTTTAATATTTCGTATCACCCAAAATTGCTAATCTGCAATATAATATATCTATCTATTGGAGCTGTTTATATAGAAGTGAAGCAGAATAGTAATTAATTTTATGCTTTCTAGAGGAGTACATTTAATTGTGTGTACGAATTTTTAATTATTTATAAATGGAAATTTGATATTGAATATTCTACAACATTCAGATTTATACTATTTAGCAGGTATAGGAATATTTAGTATCTGACGCAGTAGGAACTATTTTTTCACCTAAAATAATTGGACAATAAAAAAATGACGATGCAGAATTTGTTCCTTCCTATATTATTTTATGAATTGAGTCGCATGGCCCGCCTAGCTAGATATCTTGGTGAAATTTAATTATATTTTATCTTCATCCGATTATTTACATGATTAGCAGTGAGATTTGGGTGAAACCTCATATGTTATAGCGAAATGTGCGCATTAAAATTTAAGTCGCATTGTTAAAATAAAAAGGGACTTTCGTAAAGAATAATAATTATAAAACTATATACATATAATATAATAATTTATTTTTTATGTGAAAAATGATTATGTTCATATTTTGTAATTGCAAACATTTTTTTTCTTGTAGTAATTTTATCAAAACGTTAATATAACATATTATAATTATGTAAATTTTGCATTAAATAAACTTTGTACCAAAGAATTATATATATATTCATACATCATGATTTCTTGTACTCAAAAAATCATTAATTTTATTTTATTTGTAGCTAATTTTTCATTTTAATTAAATTCAGGTTATTCAGGTATCACAATTTGCCTCCCGGACGAAGGACTTCCAAACCACGTGTATAATGTCTTCCAAAGTATGGTTATAATTTTAATATATAGGTAATTGAATGTAATAATAAAATAATATATAATAGAATACTGCATTTTCAGAAAAATTGTGTATAAAAATGAAGCCTTAAAAAAATGTACCCAAAATATAGATTTAAGGTAGATATAATGTCGATCAGCTGTTCGACATAGTCTCCTTTGATTAACATGTAAACCTTAGCAAATTCACAAAAATTCTGAAAATTTTTTGAGGGGCAGATATTAGTGCCTAAAAAAGTAAAAGCCATGCATAGAAAAAGTTTCAAAATAATTTAACGAGCCGATTTTTTTTAGTTAAGTTTTTAGTTTGTCTCTCCATATGCATTGGGAAAGCCGTATGCTGAAAATTAAAAATAATAATAATTAAAAAAAATCGTCCCGTTTTGAAATTTGTTCTATGGCTTTTAGACACTAATCTGCTTCGACTGAAAAAAAAAAAAAAAAAAATCTGAATTGTTGTGAATTTGCTAAGGTTTACATGTTAATCAAAAGGGACTACGTCGAACAGCTGACCTGCGTTATCTCTATAACCTTAACTTTGTGATTGCTTCAGGCATTCAAATTGAAAAATAAATACATAAAAAATGCCAGAATTGTCAAATTTTGCAAAAATGCATAATTTTTTAGTTTTCTATTTTATGGCGAGTAAAAATTAAATGCTAGAGCTATCATATTACATTTATATAGAGTAATATCTACATAGTAAATAAACCTTACTTCTCAGTATAAGCAAATACTATAAATAATAATTTTATTAAATGCCAAATTTATTAAAAAAATTTACTTGCATAATTACTTTTCTAGTCAAAATAAAGTTCAAATTTTATCTCGCAAATATCTGTGATCATGCATGTCAACAAAAATTCTAAAGTCCCTCTGTTTCAGATAACGTATATCACGAGCGCCACTACATTTTGTGTGCCACCTGTTTTTGTTCTACAGCATTATATATATTGTATACCATATTGTATTAGAATCTTAGGGTAAACTATTTTTTCATGTATTTTTTTTCTATGTTATTATATATATCTCATGTTCTATTCTTCTAAAAATCTCAACAAAAATTTATGTATATACTACGGCTAAAGAGGGATTGAATTCCCTGAATAGCCTCAGCCCTTGTGGCTGAATGTACAATGAATAAATAATATCATATTACAGTCGACCTTTAAAAATTCTATAATCAACATATCAACATATTGCATATAATATATGTCCATAAAGAGAATTAAGATAATTATTTAATTAATTTTATTATTATATTTATGCAAATAATAAATAATATTATTTATCAATTTTATCACGCATTATATAAAAGGAACTTCTTTTATATATACATATTTTTGCATTTTAATTAATTATACATTCAATTTTATTTCCGGTTATTTTATTAGTTAAGTCACATACACTTTATAACAATAAACAAATTATTACGCAGTGATAATATTTAATGTACGATATAAATACGTTACATTAGAATAGTATAAATTATATCAGATATCATATTTTTTATAGCAATAAATATTTGATTTCCTAGACAATATAAAACAATATATTATATAAAAAAATAAAACATTTTGCCATAAGAGAAAGTAAAAAAAATGTTTAAGAAGTAACCTTGAATTTTTTGTCTACCTCTTCACACTTAAGATAAATTTAAGTTGAATGCCCTGTCAAGGTTATACATATATAATAATAATAAAAAACTTTAACCTTTTCTGCATATATATATATATATATATATATATTGCAATCGTGTTCAATTGCAAGCAAGTGCATGCTATAGCTTGTGCCAGCTGGCTAGAAAATCCGCTATAACACGTACAGAATGACGTAGAAACATTGCATTTACGTACGTATATTATAATAGCTTTCAATGTTTTATAGAAGAAAGGTACGTGTAATTCTATTTATATCGATACGTTTATGTTATAAATCTCCACCTCTAAAGAATTTTCTCAACGTGTTTTCATATTGACGTCATTGATTCTTTTTTAATATTTGCAAACAGACACATAAATATGATGTATATACTTATATAGTAAGTAAATAACTTAATCAGTTCATAACAATTATTTAGTTTATAATTTATGATGGGTAAGGTAACGCGCCCGGCCCCAATGTTAAAAAAAAAAAAAAAAAAAAAAACATGAAAATTATGAAAAAAATTTAAAATGTTTTCCTCTACATCCCCTATCAGTGGCTAAAATATCAAGTATACAAATTCATAACTCAAAAACTAGCTTGAATTTGTATACCTGATATATTAGCTACTGATAGGGGATGTAGAGGAGAAAATTTTATTATTTTTTCATAATTTTCATTTGTGGGATTATTTTTAACATTGGGCGTGTTGCCTTCCCCTTAACTTGATATTCCCTCCGAAAGTTGTTGGAAGTATGAGGAATGTTCTTTTGTTTGCAACTCATGAAATTTTGTAGAAATATTTGCAGTGGAAGAAATACTGATCTATGAAATTGCATCGCTGAAATATACGAATAAAAAGGTCAAATACCATACACTTCCGGCTACTTCCGGAAAAAATATCATAGACAATACTAAATTTATGCACTGCGGCTGTGAATATCATTTTATTATCTTTTTTATTGGACAATATAAAATAACTTTAAAAAATTACATATACAACATGGATGTATAGAAAAAAATCTAATGTCATGGTAAGAATCTGTAAGATAAAAAAAAAAGATGGGGTAGTCCGAAATTGAATATTTATAATTACTCATTGCCATAAAAGGGTGCGATTCACGAAGCAGTTAGCCAGGTTTCTAACCACATTTAGCTTAACCACGTTTAACTATACCTGTTTTACGTGTTAAACCTCCCTAGTTAAACGTGGTTAAGCTAAACGTGGTTAGAAACCTGGCTAACTGCTTCGTGAATCGCACCCAAAGAGTTTATGTTTTTATTTTATATTATTAGCTAGCTAAAATTGAAAGTAAAGTTACATAGAGTTACATGCTCCAATTAACTCATGACAGTTTTTCCAATTAGATCAACTGTACAATATAGATATAGTTGCAAGTAATTTAAAGTTAATTACATAATACACGCATATTGATAACAATAAATTTTATAGTATAATAAGTACATGTCATAATTGTCAATAAAATGTAAATGTCAACCTGATGGTAAAATAAAACTCTGGTTTTATTTTACTTTTCAAAATAAATAAAAAAAAATATTATATTACATATGGTGGGGTTCAGATAATTATAATAAAATAATAATTGATAGCAGGATAAAATAAATTTAAACAATATTTTTTACATTGTAACGCAGCTCATTGACAAGATGAAAATATAATATGTATTCGAGATATTTGACACGGGGGTGGTTTGGCTAAAACGTCGATCCCCTTGATAGACTCATGCGCTCTATACTGTATAGGGATGATTGGCGCCTCCTCCTCCAACCTCCGTACATGACAAAAGTGACAAAACTTCTCTTATTAATTATAGAAATTCTCTAAAGAGACTTCAAGTTTTTCCCGGTATGTAAATTTCTCCATAAGCCACCATGTTAAAAAAATTTGAAATTTTCTCATTAGTAACCATTAAAGCTATTAATTAATATGAAACCATCTTCTATCAGTTCTATTCCTCCATGTAGGTGTCTTTTGAAAATGAATCAAGTGCTTATTTTTAATATTTTCCTCTAATAAGCCGGTATTACACGATGCAATTTTTTTAACTATTAAATACAATTTTTCCTTACAAGAAAATTTGAACTCCATTTGTTTGTATGGAGATGAAATTTTCTTGTAAGGAAAAATTGTATTCAATAGTTAGAAAAATTGTACCATGTAATACCGGCTTAAAAAATATTTAATGCCAAAAAAGCATTTTTTTTTTTTTTTAAATATAGCTTTGGGTTTGAATAGGAACCCAAAGCTACGTAGCTGCGTAATAGGCTGATTTTGCGGTTGTACACCACTAGAGTAATGGTTATAATACAATAACATCTAAATATTATTATAACAAAAAATACAGTCAAATTAATTTAACACTCCCTCTGGAAGTAGCCGGAATTGAAAGATTTTGGTCTTTCTATTCGTGTTTCAGCGTTACAATTTCACACATAGGTCAGTTGTTCTACTACAAACCACTGTGTAATGTTCAAAAACTAAATTACAAACAAAAGAGCTGCAAACTTCACATTCCCGGATACTTCCGGAAGGAATATCAAATTAATTTGACTGTATTTACGTTTTTAAAGTAAACATTGTGACCCCGCACCATTACTCCTCACGGAGAACATTTTTGCAACATATGACATTGTTCTTGTTATTATAACATGATGACGTCACTTGGAACGTGACTCCGTGCAGTCGCGACCTTCTTGGGTCATGCAACAATAAAAGTTAAACCACAGGCATAAATGCAGTTATCGTTTATGCATTTTATTGCAGTCATGCACGTGCCATTGATTTAATTTTACTGCATTTATTAATTTTAATTTATACAAGAAGTTGTAATGTACCGTAATAATAAAAATTTTGCAATTGAAATTTCTAACCTGCATTGAATTTACTATAAAATATAATTAATTGTTGAATTAATTGGTATACGATTGGTTCTTATATATGTACAAAAATAAAATACCATTAAATTGATAATATAATATTTATTTTATTATTTTTTTTTAAGATTTTGAAATTTCTATTTGCATTGTTTCATTTTGGAAATGTTCAGTGAAATTGGAAAATTTCTTTGAGTTAGAAATTTTCAATTAACTTTCGAACAATAAGTAAATATATCAACCATATAGAATATAACTTTTTGGACAGTCTTTTTAATGACATTGCGTTAATAATAAAATTTTTTTTATTTTATTTATTTTAACCCATGTCAATTTATCGTAAATATTTACCAGCGAAAATAGTTTTGTGTTATGTAGTAATATTGCATGATTTATATTTTAATTATCTTTAGATTAATTTTTTTTTCGTGTGACCTTAAATTTCTTAAAAATAGTGTCACAGTCAACTAGATTCTAAATTTATTTTCAAAAAAAGTTTTAAAAAAACAATGTGCTATGGATATTATTCATATCTTTATCTAAATGAGTTGTTATTGGAATTGACAGCAGTGCAATAAAAAATTCTATTTTTATGAAGAACTACAAAACATGATAAGAGTTTTATGTTTTTTTATGATCGTTAATTTACAGATGAGGCATTTTCTTATCTTCAGTAAGAAAATATGAACTAATTCTTTTATCGAAATATATATGTAGGTCTATTGTTTCTAGTGATATCTTAAATATATATAAAGAAAAATCTCACATGCACGAAAGAGAAAAATTTTACGTATAGAATTTTTATTTAATAAATTATAAAATTAAGTTTATTTGCATATTTAAATATTTTTATTAAATGTATATTTTAATTAAATAATAACCATATTGGTACATGAGGTAGCCTTCATAAATATTTTAAATTATAATAATTATAAACAATTCTTAATTAAAAAAAAATTAAAACAATTAATAAGCGATGGATTTAAAAATTGCATTTTTTTTTATCGTTCACTATTATAGTATAATATTTTTTTGTAAATTTACTGTTCAAATTTTACAAACTTGTAAAATATAATTTTCTTCGAATATTGCATATTATTTAATTTAGTTAGGTAGATTTTGCGCCTCCCAATGCATGCAATGAATTAATTAATTTGATTTTTTTCAAATTTGTTTTTGAATATTCGTCAATCGTGAGGACATACAGGCGTGTAATATGTGTATATGAAACAAATCTGTGATCAGTACCGAGAGTGATATGTTTATGTGTTTATGAATTCTCCAGTATATACGTCAGTCAGTCAATGTCAAAAGGTGTGCGCATGTTATAACGTGTTAATTAAAGGTGGTGATAATTAAGCCAATAAGGAGATACACACACGTAGCTTGTATTTTAGATGTAAACTATTAGGAAGTGACTTTAATAAATTACATTAAATTTATTAGACTTTTAAATAAGATCAACTTGGAGCGCAAAAAGGTCATATCTCCATTGCATGTAGATATTAATTATCCGGTTTATGAATCGTCAACTTTCAGAACGAGACATATCCAGTAGTCTACTTTTTACTGTAAAGATCAGTTTCTAATCTTTCTTAAAAAAGATAATGACCTTATATCTGAATGGGTTATGTTTATTTTTATTATTTTTTTTTTTTAATTAAGGCCTCAAAAATTATCTCATACTTTTGTGTGCATTTTGGCGAGCGTATTATATAAGCATTATAAGCTTATTGTAACATAATTGAGACCTTTTTCATGTAATTTTTCAAATTTTATTTCAATATAGATACAAACTAATACAAAGTTCCCTTAGTTCGACCTTATAGGCTGCTTTGTATATTACGTCTCTCTCTATAATATACTAAACTAAATTGTAATTATATTGCTAGAATATATTTGCATTATATTATATATACTGTACAGTATATTATTTATAAAATATATAATATCTATTATGCATATACCTCTCTAAACATCTAAACATGCAGCACGAATTTTTTCTTCAGCCTCATTTGCTGGCGCTGCAGCTTTAAAGACAAAGAGATGTAGATTTGCAATTTTTGGGTAGAAAATCGCCTCAGTCATACCGTCCCAAAAAGTTGAAGCTCTCATTGCGCACAGAGCAAAAACGTTCGTGATGCTATGGTTACTTATTGTTAGAAGGTGGAGACTTTAATATAATATAAGCTTCAATGTGTATATCAATTCTTTCGAACGTTTTTATACACCTACTTTTGATCAGGGATAAGGGGTATATTATATTATAACGTTCGCATTGCCCAGAAGTGTATAATATAAAATATTTTTTCAATTTAACATCGTATTTTATTATAGAGAATGTATAAAATTATGTGAAAATTTAAAATAGTTTTTAATTTTTATATAAAAACATTGAAATGCTCTATTAAATTTATTATTGGAAAATAAAATAATGATTTTAAAACATCAAAAAATCTCTTATTTTTTTCCTACAAACCGCAAACATGCTACATAAGAAAAAAATTACTATAAAACCTGGTTCATTTATAGAAAAATTTCTCCTAGTATTTTAAACAACATTTTTTTTTTTACAAGGAAGCAAAAACAAAATTTATTTCCTTTAAATTATACGAGGAAAGGTGATACTTGTTTTGATATGGAATTATTAATGTTTTAGATCAGCTCGGAGTAGGTCAAAGTATATTTTATGATCCGTACGACCAACTTAAAAATCGAGAAAGGAATCTAATTATGTAACTTTACATATTTATAATAATATGCATAATTTATCTATATCTCAAATAATCTGCAAAATAAAAAAAAAAATTAAGTGGATTTTTAACCTTTGTCACAGTTTAAAAAAACAAGCGTCATCAGATGTGAACATATATATATATATATATCTATAATACATTGGAGGATATATATTTTTTTTTACTGGACTTTTGTTCCTGCAGCAAAAAAATACAAGTATGGTGAATTTATACTGATGACAATTAATTAATACAATTTTTTTTTAAATAATTTATTTTATATTCTTTAATTTGTACAGACATAATAGCAAAAATTCAAAAAGGTGAAAATATTTGAAAAGCATACTGAAATTATAAGCTGTATTGGTTCCTTAAAATAAAATGCTGTAAATTTAAAAGTCATTTCACTAATTTAATATCATAAAATATTTTTTATTTCATCCGTTATCAATTGTTTCCGGGGAAAGTATAAATCACAGTAAAAAAAAAGCAATAATGCTTTCAGTGAAAGAAAAAAAAAAAGAGATTCGAAAGAATTAGGAATAATTTATAATTGGATTTATAAAGGAAGCTTTTAGGATATAAAAGTGTGTTGGACGCTGATTGCAGCATGTGGGAAGCTTCAATAGCCCAAATAACAATTTGTTTAAATATATTTTTCATATTATAGGTGTTCTGTGCTTTCTATATATATTATAATTATTTTACAAATTTCAAAGAAAATTGCTATAAAATAAAAACCATTTTTCTTTTTTTGGGGGGTATGGGGAGGGGGAGACAAATGATGTTTAAGGTCGTTGTTTGTCAACCAAGATACATAAGAAATTGAACCTTATATAAGGTGGATATATAAGTCTGTTTGATCTCCAGATATAATACAATAAATAATAATAAACAACATTCAATTATAATTTATATAACAAAATCTATAGATCGAGGTGGTACTGAGAACGATCTGGTTGTTACACCTCTCTCAATGACGCAGGCTCGTACATGTATGTTAATATGATGACGTCACTGCCCCTCACAACATATGGGATAACGTCTGTAAACCGGTCAAACAACAAACAACCTGCATGTATATATATACCCCACTGACGCAATTGCGAAAATAATAATAATATTATGTCGCACTGGCAAGTAGATCAGGTTTTATATATTTTTTTGCGAACTTGTTTATATAATTATACTCTTATATAAAATTTAAGGTATTTTTTAAAAGTTAAAACAACAACACCTGCTGTATATTCTCAGTAAAATAATCTTATGGAGTTCATGTCATAATTAAAACGAAAACGTCTGTATGAGTCTTATAATTATGGCAAGTTTTCAGAGGGGAAAAAAAATTGTTCGCACTTAGACGATGGTGTCATTTTTTTTAATTTCATGATCCATGCAGTACATCCTTTTTAATTAGCTTAGAATTCAGTTGGATAATTAAAGAAAAATTTATAATGGTTATTAATTCGATCTTATCAAATAATGAAAAGAGGCAGGCAGGCATTGGAGGATCATAATCGCCGATCATCAAACATCAAATTTCTTTTGTGTATTATAATTAATATATGAGACCGTTCTTATATAGATGCAAAATAATTTTGTATTTAAAGAGTTATGTTTGTACATTAAAACGACTGCAATGAGAGCTTTGTCGCAAATTGTCCTGTTTTGCAACTTAACTCTTATAAAATTTCTTTTAGTATTTTTTATCTCAATATGAGTTTGAGACGGGGTAATAGGTGGGTTTTAGAAAGGAAAACGATGGTGGCCACGGCCTCTAAAATTTGCCGAGGTAAGACTGAGGGAACCGAGGAAATCCTCATGCAGTCGATCAAGACTGACTGACACCTCTCCTTTTTATTAATGGATCAAAGTGATGTCCAAAACCTGGGAAACCACACGCAAGTGTCGCATGTGTATCACTGCACTGGGTGGAAAGTGAGATGAATTTTTCCCAAAATTTTCATATAAAAATGTAAAACATTGACTTATTTAAGTAGTTTAACTTACCTTATTTAATTCTACTGTGTGCTGAACTAGAAAAATTTGCACTGAATATTTTCTCAGATTTCAACTCCAATTTTCAAAGTAAAATAATTACACGTTAAACCAGTATAATATTGTAACGTGTCAAACACAATGAAAGTATATTCCGTTGTGAATAGCTATAGACACAACTGTATGGAGTTCTCCATTGAAATGATAATTATAATGCGGCAGTACGTCCCAATTATATCTGCAATGTCATCTTTTTAAGTTTCTCTGCTTAGATGACATATGGAAAAAGTGGTTAAATTTTTATAATAAAAATGAAAGTTAGTACATTAAATAACGAGGAAATAA
Source organism: Siphlonurus alternatus (assembly GCA_949825025.1). Lineage (NCBI taxonomy): Eukaryota > Metazoa > Arthropoda > Insecta > Ephemeroptera > Siphlonuridae > Siphlonurus > Siphlonurus alternatus. Next base: position 19,661,897 of record OX463783.1, on the reverse strand, counting down.
TTAAAGAGGAATTCCCCTAAAGTAAAAGTGATTGTAGTCTTTGATGACTTGATTTCATTTATGCACGTTTTGGTGAATAAACACAAGTTAAAATAATGTGAGAGTACTTGTCAATTTAAAAAGTACGTATATAAGCAATTAAGGTTAATTGGTATTTGTTCAAAATATATACACTGCATTTACCATTATATGAGAGAGTGGATTTAATCGGGTTTGATCATCAAAAAGAAGTTTTGATTCTCTTGGTCTATCGTGGAGTTAATATTATCGTGTGTCGTGTTTATATAACGTGTGATATACTGCAGATGTATATATATATATACGGCTCAAAAAGTTTGACGTGATAAATAATAATAATAATTAACGTTCTAATCTTAATAATATATTGCATATGATATTATAAGTCCGTTAAAATAAATTTTAATTGATTCACATTTTACTTGGAGTGTAAACCATATATAATGTAACCACATAAATATATTATAATTCTATTGTTTATAAATCACTGCGCATATCGCGTTTATAGTTAAAAATTACTTGTATTTTATTTACAATTTCCAAAATAGCTAGTAATGTAATGTTCAATTTTTATTTTAATTCTGTTGCCATGGGGCACTTCTAATATATTTTAGTGGAATTATAATTTATGCATAGACTATTATATTTATTATCATCTGTTAATTGTCTTTGCTGCGTACGCGCGTGTGGTATATTAATTATTATAATCATGTGCGGTATATAATTAATTATATTAATATATTCTACATTTTATAATTCACATGGAATTAATACTTTGTTAATTATATACTAGCGATTGTTATCTTAAACGTAAATTTTCATATAATATTGTCACAAAGTACGCATGATTGCAAATTTTTATATAATACTATTTTCCAAATATAATATCAGCCTTACAAGTATGCAACTTCTTTTGCTTCTTCTTCTTCTTACAATTGTTGGAAGGAGCCTAAACGGCTATAATTCCACGTACTGAGTAACTTGGATCAATTGTATAGTTGAACTGTTTTTTGCAGGGTCTTGTAAAGGATAATGGACGAACAATGGATAGGATGATTATGAAATGTGGGATATGCAAGGTGATGATGGAAGTGGTACCTATATGCCCACCACGTGTTACCGTGGGTGAACCAAAACCACACAAGGAATTGGTTGGATTTTAGGACATTGGGTTGACGGTGTGGTGTGGGGTGCAATAATGTAGGTTGATGATGCAGGCGACAACATGCAAGGAATGGCAGGAATTTGAAAGATTCTCAACGTGTCGACTCCTGTGGGCCGACCGAAGAGCAGGGTCAAAGTAGGATTATGTGGATGCGGTGAGGCGAGATGATGATTATGAATCAAATTGACTGGGGATAGGAGTATAGAAATCAAGACGATTAATATATAGAATAGGATAGGGATAGTTACCAGGAGAGGACAGACAATTTGAGCGGAGAGTCACGTCGGCGTTGCTCACTCTGGCGCGCCATCTTGATTCTCCCCAACTTCTTTTGCACAATTATAATTATAATTTTTCCCCAAAGGTGTCACTCCGTTATAGTTAAAAGTGACATCTATTGGTATTATTTGTAACTATTTCAGTTTCAAACAACTTTCCAGCCTGTTTCCAGCTGTTTTTGAAGCTTCATTCCGATTGGTAAAAAAGCAATTAAAAAAAATCCCATTTCCCCCCTTCTTACTTTAAATGGCTTTACCGGCCAAAAGGTGTAGTGTGTGTTTGTGCTCCGTGAAAATAAGTGTTTTTAGGTGACATGTCGTGATTTTAACATCTAAAGGTAACTAGAATAATCAATAATATGATTTCTTCCATTCGCTAAACTTGCTTGATGTTTGTATTCAGTATAAACAGAGCCTTCAAACTTCAAATTACAACCACGTTTTCTGAAAAGTTCTCTCCCGATTTTACCTGTGTTATTATTTTATCTTGTTAGCAAAACAAACAAATTATGGTTGTAAACAATTTTATTCATTTGTACCTGCATCTGTATCTAGTATATAAGTATGCATATTTGATTATATTATTATATGGTAATATTTACATAATAATAATTATTTTGCATATTTATTATATTTTACACACGGTATCCTGCTTAGTAGTACATTTTTATTTTGCGTATAAAACGCCTACTATATGTATGCATACCGGCAATATGTAACAATTTTTTCCCGCGTTTAAAATGATTAACAAACTCGGAAATTTGCTTTTGCAGTACATGTTTTATAATTGCATGCACTCTTTACTGTATGCATACCACGTACAGTATATAATATATTATAATTATACTGTACGGAGTTGTTTTATGAAATGCATTAATTTTATTTTGTTGATATGCATATTAGATAATTATGTAGGTATATACGCTACTAGTATGTAATACGTACCGGTATCATACAGTGTACCGTGTACCCCGTCTTAATTCTCGTCATATATTAATATACATGCAGAAAAAAGGACTATCAAATTTACTGGTAAATAAATTATTATACTGCTGCATTATTTACATCATGTGTACATTTTATAATATATAAATATGTAATATGAAAAGGTGAAGTTTTACAATAAAATATTTCAGTATAATTTTTTTCTGTATTATAATTAATATTTACCGGTACCGGTAATGATCGACGACTATGCTATGCTGTATGTATGTCAGTATTATACCGGTATCGGTCTCTCTCACTCCCTGCATATTAAATTATATATGGTATGCAGTCCATGCAGAAGCTAAATAGTAAATAGTACCATATATATAGTACGTATACAGTACAGTATATTATTAATAATAATATATGTACACGTACAATATAGGTTATAGCAGAGATTTTATATTATACAATGTAAATTCTTTGGTTTTAATTTGCGATAGCATGACATGTAAGGCTGCAAGCCTGCAGGCTATAATACTAATTTTGTATCAAATTTAAGGCGTAATTTGATCGTGAATTTTATGTATAGTAGATATATATATATATATATATATATATATATATATATATATATATATATATATATATATATATATAATATATATATACAATATATATATTATGCAGTGTAATATGATATATACGTTGCCCGAATGGTAAAGATTAATAATATAAAATGTAATTTAAGATATTGATTAAAAAAAGATCAAGCACTGACAGCACAAATATCACAAAAGCACATCAACAATAGAAGGGGAAAAAAATAGGCCTTCTGTTTCTGTTGGTATGGAGTATATATGGAGATTGAATAAATTAATAATAATAACAAATAATCATTGCAGAACTTGTTTTAACTTCACTCCAAAGCAGTGGCGAATATCCATAATATTTCTAAGGGTTTGGAAAGGGGGTTAAGATGGGGGAAATCACCTAAAGGGCTAAAGGTTTAGGCACTTTGGACCCACCATAAAATCCACTATGGAATGGGCAATGTATGTGGTTCTCCAGGTTTTGGACATCACTTTATGTAGTATTAGTAAGATGTGTCCATCCCTGTGACTGAGGTCTTCCAGGTTTTCCACGGTTCCCTCATTCTCACCTCAGCGAATGCTGGGACGTGTAACAGGCCGTTAACAGGCCATGTCCATGCACCATCCTTTTCCTCTGTGAATACATTGAAGCAAAAATAAATAATAATATATTATTTTGTAGCAGGTGCAGTACCTTTGCCCAAGTCGGCAAAGTTAGGTAATGGACAACATACATGAAAATTTTGTATTGCAAAAATGAATAGAGGGTACCAAATTATGCTACTCTGAATTTTTTCAGATTTTTTTGAGACCCGGAACTATTTTTAAATATTTATTGAAAGTTCTGGTATTTAAGTTGGCACCCCTGAATCCTTAATAAAAAGGGTAGGACCGAGACGCTTATTGATGCCTCCAGGGGGCGTGGCCGCACTTTCAATAATTATTTAAAAATAATTCTGGGTTTAAAAAAAAATCTAAAAAAATTCAGAGTAGCAAAATTTGGTACCCTCTATTCATTTCTGCAATAAATTTTTTTCATGTACTGTATGTTGTCCATTAGGAATGTACTTTTATTATGCTTGATCGACGTATTATTACCAAAAACTCGTGCGTTTGAACCTCAGTTTGGGTACCACTGATCAATGTAGCTTTTTATTTTTTATACATCATGTATGACATGAAAGTATATTCCTTAAATAAATAATCGATTTCCGCATGGTTCACTTTCTTTAGCTTGCTGTAAACACATGCAGCTAGATAATATTTTTATAAACAAATTGCGTGTCTTTATTCAGCTATTCTTTTAACTCAACCCTTTATACTATATAATGTAACGCCCTTTTTTTAAAGCAGTGCTATTTAAAAATAGCCGTTTGTTTCTATTTTTATTACTAATGTAAACTATACGAAAAACAAAACAAATAGACTAGTCTTAAAAAAATACAAAGGTGAAGTCTTTTTTATTGATTTAAAATAAATTTTATTGCTAGTAAAATGATCACTCTAAATAAAATTAAGAACCGTACTTCCGTGTTGCAACTTTTTGAGTAGTTAAAAACAATGAAATCTTTTCTTATTTTAACCCCCATTCTTATTAATGCAATGAAGCAATATGTTATTTATTTTGGGTGTTTTAGATTACACTTTTATTTGTATTACTATATAGGGCGTGGATTTTGATTGTTCCGGTCAATATAAAATATTATAGGAAAAAAATATGCTTTGTTTCAAAGGCACATGGATGAAATATATTATCATCATTATTTATTATTTATCATCTTTATTAAGGTAGAGATAACACGGAACAGCTGACCCAATGCTAAAAAAATCCCATTCATAAAAATTATGAAAAAAATTTAAAATGTTCTCCTCTATAGTCTATCTATACATCCCCTATCAGTATAGCTAAAATATCAGGTACACAAAAACGAGCTAGTTTTTTAGTTATTTATTTTTAAAGTTGATTAATTTAATATGGAAGTTCCATTCCTCCATGTTAAATTAGTCAACTTTAAAAATTCATAACTCGAAAACTAAATCATTTTTGTGTACCTGATATTTTATCTACTGATAGGGGATGTAGAGGAGAACATTTTAATTTTTGTTCATAATTTTCATGAATGATTTTTTTTAGCATTGGGTCAGCTGTTCCGTGTTATCTCCACCTTAATTAACATTGAAGGAGCAATTTCACATAATATTATACTGACATTTGCATTGACAAACTGTTAATATTATTATTATTATTATTATTATTATTAACGCCCATTTAGAAAAGTGGGCGTAGCATTTTTTTTTATCTAGCTCTATGTACATAGTATTGTACCAAAATTGACTCGTTTTTTTCTAAGACGCTTTTCCACATTTCCCTTCCCAGAGGTATTTTAGTGATATAACTGATATAATAACCAGAGATCTTTGCAACATAACAGTTGCCATCAAGAAGTGTGCGTTGGCTTAGATACAACAATTTTATTTATGCAATATATGCTGCAAATTTAGAATCAATACAAGTATGAATAAAAATATTAAAAATGTTGAAAAACAAATATAGAAAGGTCACATGCAGCTCAAGAAGCAAACATGGTCTTTGTCCTCAAAAATGTACATAAGTAAGGGTGAAAAAAAGGATTTAAAGATTACGATTTGAAATATTAGGGTTTTAATGAAAAAATTCTATATTTTAAAGGTTCAAAAGTCAGTCTCAATAAGCTTACAAGTAAAAAATTGCAAGAGACGTATAATAAAATATATATTAGAATGATTATAATACTGCCTATGTATACAATGACAGGCTTTTTATAGAAGGTTTTGAGCTTTTAAAGTACGATAATATTAGAGAACAAAATGTATAACTCTTGTACGCCTTAATAAGCAGCTTAGAATTTCATGCATGCTCTATCCCAATATTTCAATGGGAAACGCAGGGGTAGAAGCTATTTTAAACTTTAGTTAAAAAAAATGCATACCATCCCTACAGCTTGGATGTTTCATATCGACGACAAAGTCAAGTTTCATAAATTTCGAAATATCTGAATAAATGGTGAAGTACATTTTCAATTCACAGAGGATATTTATAAGATGCCGCACATGAACTGCATATATAGTGGGTGATCATATACAGTTTTATATGGCTAGACTGAGGCGGTAAAGTTCTATAAGTAAGTTGTCGTTGCATGGCGCATGCAATGCCTTTATGAACAATGGAGTAATGGGTGTGGATGTAAAAAGTGGGAGGGGCTTTTTGCTATATGAGCGATACTAATTAGGAATGTTCGCATGTACATTCTTTTCACTGAGGGTATTTGTCATTCAAAATTTGCTTCCCTTTAGCTTCTACATGCAAGCGTATGTGATAACAGAGGTAGGGGGATAGGCCGGTGTGGTTCAGAGGGGAAGTTGAAGGTTACGGTTTTAGTACACTAAGTCATAAATAAGTTAATTAAAATTAAATTAGGAAATAATGGTATTTTGTTGTAAAGCACTAAAACAAATAGATTTTTTAATGAAAGTAAATTTTTTTAAATTTTCCCGTATAACTATAGTCTCACATGCGCATGCATGCACAGATTGCCCGACAACCTTTTAGAGGTATAAGGAGGTGGTTATTATTGGTATAAATTAATATATTATTATGCATTTATATTTATATTGGAAGAATTGTAAATGCATTTTTTTTTATCAAATCATTACAATTGCAAGGAGACGAGGTCAAATCAAGCTCACGGTTTTGAGGACAGGGGTTTCCCTTTAGGGCAATGTCATTTTTCAGAAAAGGATATGGTGAGATTTAAGGGTGAAGGGGCGAAGTTTACGAGGTCGTAATGTATTACAGGACCTTCGAGGGAGAGGGAGATAACTCTAAAAAATTTGTCACTGCAACGAGCCAGAGTACAACATCAAAATAGAGGCTTCAAAAGTCAGCTGATTTTGCGGTGCCGTCCTATCCAAATTAACCTATGTAGAAAAACTTGAAAATGCTCTTTTGGCATTAAAGAAATTTTTTAGAGGAAATTAAATTCTTGATTCATTATCAGTAGACCCTTAAATGGGGGTGTAGGTGATGGTTTCAAATTAATTAAATAATAACTTTAATAGTTACGGAGAAAAATTCAAATTTTATAACATGGTGACTTATGGAAAAAAAATTCCCGCCGGAAAAAACAAGCCTTTTCATATGATATATATATTAAATTCTATATAATAATCAGTATACCGACAGGTATATTTTGCCATGAAGTCCCTCTCTCTGCGGAGCGGTTTGCTTGATTGCAAGTCCCCCAGTGAACACACACGACATTATAGCCTGCAGACTGTCATGCACGCAAGCTTGTGCAATACTTTATTACTTTAACCACTGTGTCATTACATGTTGCGATTTTACATTGCAGCTGTAGTTCAATGAACCGAAATCGATTTATCATGTGAACGAAATTCTATACCGTGTTCTTTATTTTGTAGCTGTTATTTCGGACTTTCTTATATGTATTCTTCGTTTACTATAGCTAAAGTCGTACCCATTTATCTTTAGTTTGACGTCACGTGATTTTCCCATTAGAATTGTATTGGAGGGAAAAGGAAAAGGTTCGTGACGTCACACCAAAGATAAATGAAGATGACTTTACAGTTCTAATTTGTATACTCTACTGTATTACGTTCATATAGAAGTAAAGGCCATTATTATATCAAAATAAGTGTTATTAGGAGTTGTTTCCTAAATTAGGGGAAAGATTTGGAAATATAGTTCAATGACATATATATATATATAATATATTATATTATATATAATTATATAACGAAGAGGAATTTTTTTATTCATAATTTCAAATGGGAGTCGCATCTCGTATTTTTTTATGCAAAGTTTTATACATATTATATAGCTATAATATAAAAATCATAATATAGTTAATTTTTAATTGAATCATTTTATATTTGATCGTGTTACATTTTTCATTGACTTAATAATGAATCTTTCTTACATAAAATATTAATAGATTAATTGCATTGCAACTGTTTGTTGTTTAAAAAAATACTGTGGGCTATGGCAGCATAAAATAATAAATATGACCAAATGTACACAAAATTGAACGTACTTGACCGAGAAAAAACAAAGGCACTTGTTTTTACGAACGATCAATAAGACTCTTGAACGTCTGCCACTGTCACGTACACTCGATGTATAATTTTCGTAGAATAACGTATCATTTGAACTATATAATATTTAACAGATAGTTCTCAGGTATTCAATAAGTCAATACTAAACGAAGTCTGACAATTTTGTCGCTCATTTTTCATGGTATTCTTGATACTTGTACACCATTATATATAAACTTACGTGTAAACTTACATAGAACTTAGCACAGATTTTAATATAATATATGGAAATTTTTAAAAATCACCGGATTTAGTATTGGAATTTTATATGAAATATAAAATTTACCAAACTAAAAATTTGTTAAGTTCTTAGTAAATTGACCCTATGCATGTATAATTTTTATAACAATACGAAACTCCTATATCATTTAAGAATGATATTGCACAGTTGATAGAATATAAAATATATTTTATTTGCGGTGGTGTTTAAGGTAAGCCTATTCGTGTGCATCGAATCACCCCATTCATCTTACACCTAACCAACAATAATGCTAATTGTTAATATATATACTGTATACAGTATAATATATCAGCTATAATGTTTAAAGTTCTCCTTTATAATCTTTATATTACACATTATGGACAACTTACATGAAATTTTTTTTATTGCAAAAATGAAAAGAGGGTATCAAATTATGACATTTTTATTTTTAGTCCTGGAACTATTTTTAAATAATTATTGAAAGTCCTGTAATTTAAGTTGGCACCCCTGAATCCTTAATAAAAAGGATAGGGCAAGAACGCCTATTGACGCCTCCAGGGGGCGTGGCCGCACATTTAATATATATATTTTTTTTAAATAGTTCCAGGCCTCAAAAAAAATCTGAAAAAATTCAGGGTGGCATAATTTGGTACCCTCTATTCATTTTTGAAGTAAAAAAAATCATGTAAGTTGTCCATTTGATTATACACTTTTTTGACTGATATTTTAATTAATAATTACAGTATAGTATTATATAGCTCTGATTGGTATTAATATATGGATGAGGCAATTACTTCGTAAATTCTCAGGTACAGTATTATTTATTATACCAATGGGGCCCATATATTATATTATATTCGAGAAGATTCACTATAATATTAAAACCGATGGTGACCTAATAAAATGTCTATTGAATAAAGCATCTGTTATAATATAGTACATGCCAAAAAAACACAATGAACACCATGCTGCAGGGTGGGGCCGACTTCATTGTTGTAAGACTTATCTAGTGATGTTATTTGGCAGTGGTAATAAACCAAGCAATGATAAAATGTCAGAGTACTTGGAGGATAGAAATCTAGATACGTAATAAAATTATTTTATTATCTAAATTTATTTCATTAAAAAAAAAAAAAAAAAAACGTGGTAGTAATAATTCTGTTTATTATGTGTTTTCTTTGATGTGTTTTATTTTTTATTGTCAACATTTTATTAATAAATAAAGCACTTAATTGTAGATGTACAGAGTATATAATAAAGTATAATAAAATATATTGAAATTTGAAATCGGTAAGATACTCGTAAAAATATAACATTAACTTATTTTGTAATACTATAGTGCTGTATAGGGAGAGTATAATGTATAAATAAGTAATAAAAAAGGTATTGTATGATCGTATACGAATTTCATCATTAATTAAGTGTAGATACAGAGCTCGTTTGTTGGGGAGGGGCCTAACGTCCTACCTCCAAATATTAAATTTGAGGTATTATGGAAACTGTTGTTTACGGGTGATACCTTCGATTTAATTTTCGGGACCTCTTATGCTGTAATCGTCTAGTTAATTTTTAAATTTATTTATATTTTGTTATATTAATGGAGTATCGACCTCATTTTGTTTTATTGCAGAAATGGATAGAGGGTGCAAATTTATGCTACCCTGATTTTTTTCCGGATTTTTTTTTACAGCCCTGGAAGTATTTTTAAAAAATTATTTAAAGTCCTTTTGTGACGTCACACGGTGGCAAGTCCTATCCTTTTCTTAAGGTAGAGATAATACGGATCAGCTGGCCCAATGCTAAAAAAATCCCATTCATAAAAATTATGAAAAAAATTTAAAATGTTCTCCTCTACATCCCCTATCAGTAGGTAAAATATCAGGTATACAAAAACGAGCTAGTTTTCGAGTTATTAATTTTTAAAGTTCTCTAATTTAACATGGAGAAATGGAACTTCCATGTTAAATTAGTCAACTTTGAAAATTAATAACTCGAAAACTAGCTCGTTTTTGTATACCTGATATTTTACCTAATGATAGGGGATGTAGAGGAGAACATTTTAAATTTTTTTCATAATTTTTATGAATGGGATTTTTTTAGCATTGGGCCAGCTGATCCGTATTATCTCTACCTTAAGGAGAGGCGCCTCGTGACGTCACAAAAAGGACTTTCAATAAGTATAGCATAACTTTGCACCCTCTATCCATTTCTGCAATAAAAAAAATTGAGGTCGATACTCCATTATATTATACATTTTGTTTACAAAAATTCGATGAATTTCAAAGATAAAATGCTTTGCAATGTATGAATTATTATTTATTTATTATGATTTATTATTATGATTTATTTATTTATTATGATTATTATTATGATTTATTATGATTTATTACAATAAATAATAAATCTGTCACAAATCTTGTCAAAACAATATGTTTTTTCCTCAATATTACGTAATTTTGACATATTTCTTGAATCATACACATACCAGTGGTAATGTTTTGTCTTGGCTGAGTGAGTCAACAATTGAACAAGATAATATACGAGGTGACAAACAACGATCTTGATAGCGAGAAGACGCCTCCAGTGTTTTATGTACTGTGAGGCCTTCTGCTTGAGATTTAATTCAAGACTTTGGTGATACATTAAAAACTTATTTCGAATTAAAAGGACTTCAGTGAAAATAGGAGTGATGCAGAAAATATGCACAAACTTCAAAAATTGTATGATAGTTTTCTAAATGTCAGTGTAACTTTGTTTGCATGATGTTTACAACGTAATTTGTGAGTTATATAATACAAAATTAGTGGAAAAACACAAAATTTTAAGTTAATGGTGAGTTAAAATTCATATATTAATGGTGCGGTATAACAAGTTTTTTTACACCATATATCACTCATATATGTGTATTAAAATATTGACTTACAAATAAATTTATTAACAAAACAGTTAATAAAATTTAAACTAGCTTGAAATAGCGCATAATTAAAACAAATGCTTCTCAAAATAGCCTGAATTAAATTTAACTTAATCATATTGAATTAAAGTAAAAACGAAATTACATTAGCAATTTAATTCAGAGTACACTTGAAAAGGGTGGAGCTGTTTGCGTTTTTCTTTTGTGTACTAAAATGTGTTTTTTTCTTTTTTTTTTGGTCTGCATGACTTTTCCTGTAATTAAATATTCAAAGAATAGTTAAAGAATCTTAACTGTAATATACTTGCACGTAAGGACAACGCCCACAGTTTTAAAGCTAAAAAAATTTATAAGTTCAATTAATAATTAATTTATAGTCTTTACAGTACAATTCGTATGGAGCTACTCAATTTCTTTTACAATGACATTGTAAAGTTAAGAAACCCTCTGAAATTTATTAATGTAATATATTTTCAAATCCATAAAAAATGGTATTATAGTGTAATTTGCAACTTTGCACCCAATACCATGTAGAAAAGATTAAACATTATTGAATTTTGCTGCAATCACACAGTCCATTATTTGTCATGAATGCCTCTACGAAATATTTTTTGTTATATTTTGAAATTTGAAAATCATTCATGATTATACCTGACTTCAATGAAAAAGAGTTGCTGAAGGATAAAAAGCTTACACAGAGATATTTTTCTTTCGAATGTATTTAAAATTCAATTTCCAAGCTACCCTTAATTTTATGATAAAAGCTGGATAAAAGGCCAACATTTTTGTATTTTTTCCAAATCTACATTTTTGACCATACGAGCATGAACCATTTGATTGCTATTTGCTAAATTTTAATTTAACACTCCATACTTTTTGTGTCCAAATCTTCACGTGGCCGCCGTCAGTGCATGCGTGTTACATTAGAACATGCAAGGAGATAATTAGCCACCGCCACCTGTCTTACCTGGTGGGAGAAGGAGGGGGCTGAGAGGGGAAACGCCCACACTGTGACGTCACACTTATTATGAACTTAATATTTTATCATGTCAGCATGCATGATAAGTCAAGGGTCGCTAATGTTTACTCTTTTGTATATTTAATGTTTTGTTATGCGTTTAAGAAATATGAATGCGGTTTAGTTATTATTTTTTAGAACGCATTGTTTTAGGGGTACTTTTGTAAAATTAGACTTTTAACTTCTTGGTTTTTCTTGTACCCAATTTAGCTTTGCTTATAGGAGTTGTGGTTCCATTCCAAACTGACCATGACCTAACAATTTATCTTATTGATTGATCGATTGATTGATTGGTATTTTGGGGCAATTGACACATTTTGGTCATGTATGCCCCCGAATTTATCTTATAATTTGCCTAGTTGTGACTGAGAGAACCTTGAAAACCGTAATCAGAATGGTCGGCAACTGATAGAGAATGTTATCAAGTACCTCATTCCTTACCTACTACCATGGCATGTGGATAAAATCTAGCGATGCAGAGATGACTTTTTAAAATTAAAATCTGAATTAAATTAAATTATATTCAATACCATGCAAAAACATTATACAGTATGTATTTTATAATTCTCTAAGTCTATATAATAAAAAATGTTATAAAATTTATCCTAACACTCAGAGTGTATCCCTTGAAAAAATATGTCTTGAGATTTTTTTGTGTGTGGAAAAACATTATTTTAATAAAAAATTTCATGTGAGGAGAGTTTTAATTTAGAAGGTCAGAGGATGTTCCTCCCACTTTCCGCCCCCAACTTTGTGTGTGGATTTTACTATTTAAAACTGCGGAAGAGATAGAGTGACACACTGCCTTCATGTTTATATAGTATCTTATATCAGTAATTTGCATGCCATTCATTGTACACTCAATTACATAAAAAAAAGAACTTTTGCCATTACCATACTACTTTAAATGTCCACAGTACATAGGCGTATTTCTGCTTGATTTCATTTTTTATCTATACATTTGAGTACTGTATAAGTCGTGTTAATTATTTTATTATGAGGATTATAAGGGGTATTCATTTACAAAGAAATAAAGAAATAAAATTACTTTTTTAGGGCAAAATTTTTAAAAACTAGAGAATTTAACCGATAAAATCGAGCTTTATAATAATGAGGCTTCATAATTTGTGAATTACTATCATCTATTAATTTTTAAAGCATTCAAAGCTTTTCATTATAGTTTTGTTTTTGACTGTATGCAATACGCATTAAAATTTTGTTCCCGTAAGATATATATACTGTAAGCACACATAATATTTCACATTTTATAAGATTTTGCTAAAGTGATATAAAAATATTTTTATTTTGTAATTTCGACTTGTGTTATTTCTCTCATTTTTTTCCCTCAATACCGACATCATATTCTGAGAGATTGCGCCACGCTACTGGAGTATTATTGACGCGTGGGGTTTATCTAGACGTGAACGTGGGCTGCCGAGCTGCAGTGCGGCACAGACGAGGAGCTCAGATGACGTGGAGTCTATTTACATGGGAGAGCGTTATTTATCAATCACATGCATAACGGATGATGACGGTGTTTGATATACGGATCACTTGACGACAGATAATTTTATTCTTATAAAACCTCCGTCAAATGACGACACTATGTCATGTGTCCGTAGAGATTGAGGAGTATTTTTATAATCGAAGAGACTTTTCAGTATAATATGTAACGTATATAACGCGTTATTAATTAATTCACCATTAATTAGCGAATTAAGACACAGCTAGGTTCATTAGTAACTCAATCAAATACATTGTTTTTTTCTCTGGACGTGATATATGAACGTGATTAATAGATCACATTTTATTTAAAAAAAAAACAACATCTTTTTATGAGCAAAATGTTAAAAATGTTTAAACTGCTGTTTTTTTTATATATTATATTATCTATACAGTATTTTTTATATATTTCACTTCCATATATTGTGTATTCCCCCCCCCCCCCCATCCCTCTTCCAGCTTGCCATTATGTGAGTCTTCCGTGTATTATACGAATATGCCAATACTGGACCAACCCTTTTTTGTGCTCTAGATTGCAGTTTTTTTTTATACATTTCACTCTCCACAGCGACGCTACTTGCATGTCAGGTGTCACAACAGTATACACCAAGTGCTCCCACGTTGTCATTCCAAGGCAAGTTCTGCAGTGCGACACTCAGCAGTGTGTTTTGTGAATGTTGCAGACGCGACGACGATGCCTCTAGCAGGAGGACGCACGCGGCGCGCCTGTTGATCGTCTCGTGTTGATCTGCCGTTGTCATGACAACGCTACAGCTGGCCTGTTATGCCCTCGTCAGGCTTGCTCTACCGCTCTGCCTCACTGCATGTAAGTACTTTGTGTATGCCGGTATTGTACTGATGAGAATGTATGAAATATAGCTTGGCCTGAAGGTGGATTTACATTGATTTTTTTTAAAAGTGACGGAATTTGCTCTGAAATTCTATAGTGGATTTTCATGTTGACGCCAGATGATTTATTCGTCAACATATGATATTGCTGTCGAAACGTAGCGATTTTGCTTGGAAATATAGATTTGTAGCCACATCGCTGCAGCTGTCACTTTTATTTGATGACATAATTTTTATATAACAATTATTTAAATCGTCGAAGGCTATAAGTGTGTTATTTAAAACATTGTTGTATGTATATATATAGAGAATAGAGAATATGACGTTTGAAGCAAAGCTTAATTTCTTCTTGCCTGCTTATCGTCGGTGTTTTTTCTGTTGAATATTTGCTATATTTTATATAAGAAATTTTGAATTGTATATTATTTCAAGCATTTTTAAATGTACTTTTTATTTTTGAGTTAAAATAACGGAGAAGCTACCATGCAAGGTAATTTATGATTACGTACGTTATACAGGGAATATCGCCCTAGTCTGGCTCATGTGTGTCATTGTGCTATACGACCTGTATTACGTAAATTCTTGTAAAGAAGGTAGTGCTAGACAAATGAATTTATTATTATGTTATTATATGTTATTATACATCGTATCAGTCTTGTAAAAAGATGGGAAAAAATTTGTTTGGAAAAAAAAAAATGAAGGATAAATCTTTTCTTTACTACCATACAATTTTATTATTTTGCAGTCATTCACATGAAATATTCAATTATATTATATAATTCTTGAATAAAATATTTAAAAATTTTGCCTGTAAATTATTATATTATATAAGAAACACCGTGATGCAGAATCAACCACAACGTGTATATTAATTATATGTATATAATGACATGTATTATATATTAGTTGACTAAATTTAACATAGAAGTTCCATTCCTCCATGTTAAATTAGTCAACTTTAAAAAATTCATAACTCGAAAACTAGATGGTCGTATAACTGCATGATGATATTTTATAGCTACTGATAGGGGATGTAGAGAAGAACAATTTAAAATATGTTTCATAATTTTCATATGTGAAAATATTTTTAACATTGGGCGTGTTACCTTATCCCCTTAACTCACTGCCTTAACTCTAATATACACGTTGAGAACAACGTAAATACTATATCAATTTGTCATTAAGTGGGCGAAAAAATTTACATTTTTATCTACTAAATTTTTTACAAGAACAAGCTGTATGTATAAATATAAAATATGTTTAAATATAAAAATATAAGAATCTTGTAAAGTTTATTGATTTTTATCAAATAAAATATTGAGTATGAATCGTACATTTGAACAACGTTAAATTTTCTCACACTTCATCTTCCATCGATAGCTTGCATATCAAGATCCCTTTACTTACAATTAGATAAAGGGATCTTGGCTTGCACAAGCAAAACTCAGTTTCGCTGCCAATATTATTACATTGCAACATCGGTATGTGCAAATACCTCGGTACAATAGTACTTACAGTAATGCACGTTTGTTACTGAGGCTGTAAAGACTCAGTCAGTTTGATGATGTCATCACAGTAAGCGAGTAGCATCCTGTCACATAAAGATACCACTGCACTTATCAATATAAGACCGGCTGTAAATGGGGATTACTGTTGGGGGATCATTTGAAGATTGTATATGAGGGGTTTAATTTAATGCATACAAATATATAGTCGTGAGAGATATATTGTACAAATCTCTAGTATACTTTTTGATAAGAGCTATTTTATTATCTTTATACCTTAAAAATGACCTTTATTGCAGAGATATTGTTCTGTTTTGAGTTTTATATACGGTCTTACATTGCAGTTACAATGGAGGCTTCAAGTCAGCTGATTTTTCGATGTTCTCACCGTCTAATCAAAACTTATATAATAATGTAAATTAAATGCGAATTCGTTTTTTCAAGTTATGAAAAATTCTTGAAAGGAAAAACCAAACCGAAAAATACAATGGATTTAGATTTTTTACGTCATTTAACCGAGAAAAGTTAAAAAAAAAGAAGCTTCATTTTCAAGTACAGGATGGACCTTAGCGACACAAATGAGCATTGCAAAGAGCATGACTGACTTGAAGCCTCCATTGTATTAAAATTGCAATTTTCTTTAATACAAAAAGAATCATATAAAAGTTACAAAGAGTTGGGTAGAGTTGGTACTGCCGGTTGAGAGAGCAGGAACGCATGCAGAGCTCAACTCACTCCATTGAGTCCATTGTATAAGAATGCATAAAAATATTGCAATTTTGTGCAGTCTAGAAAACTTGAACTCCATTTTATTTGTATGGAGATGAAATTTTCTTGTAAGCAAAAATTTGTATGCAAAATTGGATCGTGCAATGTAATACACAGGCTTTTACTCACAATACACATATAAATTTTACATCATATTGCTATAAAACATACAATTTTTTTTAAAGAACTAAAGAGCTGTTTCTCTGACTTAAAAAAGTGTTGGTTTCTAGAGTTAGTCTTGCTGTAACATATAAAAAATCGCAAGATGAAAATCTTACATCGTTGTACTGGCGCACAGACTGGTAAAGCGAGAAGTAAATTTACTCGCCCACCTCGTCTCATATTTATAATGCATCATATGATTTATATTGCAGTTCAGTCGACGTATACGCCTTTATAAATGATGAGGATCTATGACATCATCTTAATTAAATTAAGCAAGGTTGAGTTTAAACCATCAGAATTTATATATGCTATTCATTATCAAAAACCATAATGCGTGTTATGGGGAATTTTTAGTAAAAATATCCAGCTTGTACCAAAAAGAATAATTTTGGTTTGCACTTCTCCTGTATATAAGCATGGCCTGTTTTCCTATTTAAATAACAAAATAATATCCATTTATAAACAAACATTTTATATTTTAATATATAATTATAAATAATTTATAATAGACAATATTTTCACGATTTCAATCAACTGGTACAAAAATTTCAGTTAAGAAATTGTTAGGAATTTAGTAAAGGTATTTGTATTGTAATAGTAATGCAGTAACAATAGTTGAATTTAGCATTGTTTTTAAAATAAGCCTCAAGCAAAAAGTAATAAATTCATTGTTATCTCTAAATTGTCTCGTATAATTAGCAGATACATGAGATCATCACTAAATTATTATGTAAAATATGATGGATAAATTCCAACTAATGAACTTTACTATCAGTTTTGACCTGGATAAAGTGCACAACATGTAAAAAAATTAGTTGATAACTCACACAACAGCACGCAAGCATGTTATACAGTGTAATGAATTTAAGGTTCCCTCTCCTAAAAGTATCTTAAAGGTGAACTGAAGGGATTGCTTTTTTTTCCCATTAGGGAACCTTATATTACCTATCCCATCCATCTGCACTAATTTTTTCATGGCAGATACTTATTGTGCTGCTGTAGGACAATTAGTGAAAAAGTGAAGTTGTGACGTATCAGCGACGGTTGGTTGACTTAAAACTCGCCGCCGTGAAAAAACACACGAGCGACCGCGGGAACTGCCGAGGGAGCGGCGATCGGCACTCTCTCGGCAGTTTCCGCGGTCGCTCGTGTGATTTTTCACGGCGGCGAGTTTTAAGTCAACCAACCGTCGCTGATACGTCACAACTTCACTTTTTCACTAATTGTCCTACAGCAGCACAATAAGTATCTGCCATGAAAAAATTAGTGCAGATGGATGGGATAGGTAATATAAGGTTCCCTAATCGGAAAAAAAAGCAATCCCTTCAGTTCACCTTTAATTATTTTTTATAAAACCATTACTGACAATACTCAAGAGAATACACAAATAAATTAACATCTTAGATTTTAGTCTATAGTTATTTACTCATATTTAGTACTAAATTTGATCAAATTGCAGTACAAAATCGATTACAAGTTTTAAAAATTCCTGTGCTAGTTTTGGTACAGACTCCAATGTACAATCTTCACGGATTTTTTTATTGCATATTTCGTTGAAGGGCCTTGATTTTTGTATTGTCTTTTTCTAGACTTTTTAAACTTATCCTAAAAATCGTGCTGCAAAACGCTGTGACGTAATAGTCATGCAAATATTTAACACGCAAGCATAGGAAAACACGTTGTATGACTATGACGTCACACTGAAAAGAACTGAAAAAATTGAGAACACATAAGTCGAGGTTCTCAATTAAAATATACAGTTAAAACTTATGAAGGTATAGTCCTCCAGTGCTGGTTTGAGACAGTGACGTGTGCCATTCGGGGATTTAGGGGGGTTTCAAACCCCTAAGGAAAAAAGGAAAAGGTCCTTGTCCAAAAGTTTAGTCCTCATGGCTAGCAACAACGGACGTTATCTCTGTATGAGTCATCTGGACCTAAAAATAAAGTACTTAAGTTTAGTTATAAATTCTTATATCCAGGCCCTTATGCTACATAAAAAAAGGTCATTCCTCACTAAATTCAGAACTGCTCTTTAAATATTTGCACCAAAATGACAGAAAGTTCTGATAAGTACTTCCAGATGAATTTTTCCCTCTATTTACTGCATTTTTTTTTTGCATACTTGTAAAGTGCTGCAAATATTTTTTGCTCATAAAAAAAAACACTACAAGAGAGAGTATCTGTTTATCTCTGACTCTAATTTAAACGTGCATTTAATGCCAGTTTACAATATTATTATATGGTAAATTAGACCTTATGTACAGGTAAAGTGTTGATGTTTTTAAAGTACAGGTCACGTGGTATTGATGTGCTCATTGCCGTGAATATATTCGCTACAACCACAAAAATACTTTGGAAAACCGCGAGACAAGAATGCTAGTGTACTGTTTACACCCAAGGGCGTGGGTTGAAACATAATAGAACAAGGTTATTTTTACCAATAGTATGTTGTACAGTACCGTATAATTTTTATATATAGTTCTAGCTTATTTGGCAAATAAATAAAAGTAATAAGTGGCTGGTATCAAGTAGTATTATATATTATATTTTTATTTCAAGTTGATCTAATATGTTTTAAAGCTCGAATAATATTAAAAAAAAAAAAAACTGTTCGTAAACCCCGTGTACTTTTTATATAACACTCGGTTTTATTATGCATTAAATTTGCAAATACGGTCGATCGAGTGCAGAAATGTTTACAATCGGAACTTGGAGATTTTTAGGGTCTGATTATCGGTGCTACGTTTGCCGACATTTTTTTTGCAATACATTTTTTTTTTCTTTTTAACTATCAATTATCATAAATTAAAAAAAAATGCGTTTTTCTCCAATAAGGGGTAAAGTTAGAGCTATCCCGAGATTTTTACAGAGCACAAGGGTGACATTTGTGATATCTCGGTGTGTATTTTGAGAGACAATACAGATGAGCGTATTAATGCATCTCTGACCGTAAATAAATAAAACACATGCTCTTCAAGCCAAGTGTAAATTATATACATTTAATCTGAAAAGGACTTGCGCATTTTTATCACTGTCTACGTTGATATGCATCAGTCAAAGGAAGTTCAAACTTAATTTACACACAATAATATTTTCTTGCTTTTATTCAATTTAATTTCGAATATAAGCAGCAGAAGACGATAATTTTTTTGTTTATATATGGCATCCTTTTTTTTATTTTTTACTTCTTCTTATTTTCAAACATGATCTCATCATTGAAGGCCAAGTTGTCGCCAGCGACAAAATAATTGCATTACTTCATGTATTAAATATGAGTCTTATACAGCCGTGTGCCATAAGCGGCAGACACTATTTATGTAATTACATAGCTTATACCGCTGTAATTTTGCACTCCTTATAAGAATAATATTTTATTATATAGATAGAAGATACTAAGGGGCATTCACAAAGCTTTAAGGCCACAATTAAAGCTCAATAATTTAAGACCAGAAATTTTTGGTCTAAAAGCACGTCTAAAATCAAGCTTTAAATTATTGAACCTTAAATGTGGCCTTAAGACTTTGTGAATGCCCCTTACTGAGTCTTATTAAAGGAATTGAGTTTTAATCTCATGTAAATTATGCATTTGTATAGTTCATGGACTACTACTCTATTTAATTACGTTTATCTTATTTAGGATTAATTTATAATTACTCAGAGTTTCGAATTTTCTTTATATCAATGAATAGTAATTATAATATTTCTATATATAAAAAAATTGAAGGAAGAAAGGTGTTAACTGCCACTCCAACCTTTTTTTTTACCTTTGGAATTGAAAAAAAAAAAAAAAAACCCTTTTTTTATGCATGCGAGTTAGCTAACTCTGCTACACTTCACTGAAATCTGGTTGGTATATTTATATAGAATCTATATTTATTTTCATACTTTGTAGAGCCTATAATATGATCGAATTTTATTACGTTTTGAATACATATAAGTATGCTAATGTATAATTTTATAAGCTTTGTTTACAAAATTCTCATATAGATTATTTATACAGAACGTCTCTGCTTTATTTTTGTATGGAGAATATTATGAATGAGGGTTTTACCAGAAAAACACCACAATTCTTACTTCGTCCAATAATGCCGAAATTACGAACGTTATAACCTTGTTAAAACATGGTTAATGAGCAAGCACCGTCATTAATTAAAAATATTAAAATACATTATTGCCATGCAATTGCAAAACAACCTCAATTTTTTGCTCTAAAAAGTAAGACCTATTTCCTTTATATTTTTACGTTAAAAATGACCTTTATTGCAAATTTCATGTTTTGAAATTGGCGGTCTCAAATACAAATTCCAGTTTTTTTGGTATGGAAGTTTCCAAAATAAATATTAATACGCGCAAGTCTCATGTAATAAAATTATGGTCTGTGATATATAAATAAACCTTCTTGTTGTGTTTTTGTTGCATGAACAAGTTGTGGCTTTTGGCTGCTACAAAATCCTGATGCCCTAGGCCATGCTTCATATCACGGCATCTCTCACAAGGACTATTTAGGTTTATTGTTGTTTTAAGATCGCAGTTAAAAATACTTTTTTTAACACTTTCGGAATAGATAAGGTTAACACATGCTAAGAAAACTTTATGCAAGATCACAACAATGATTGTTTATAAAACAGGTGAAATTGTTTATAAGAACAAGATGGTTTATTATAATTAAGATTTATGTCAAGTTTATAAAGTTGTCATTTATTAAAATAATGTGTCCCTTAAAATAATAAACAATATTTTTCTCAGTGAAAAAAAGAATACGTAAATATTTATGTTATTTAATATCAAGTATAATATAAGCTTTTTAATTCGATCGTCACAAAAAAATAAAATCAATCTGTCAATGTCAATTAGTCCAATTAATGTGATATTGTAGGAACAATGAGTGTGCTTTAATTAGAAAAAAAAATAATTGCGTAAAGGTATGAAATGAGAAATGTATTGTATATATACCCTTTTTGCCCTTTTCTCTGCAAGAATTGGCAATTAGCGATGTAGTTTTACTATAGTGCAAATTAGCAAATATTATTTCATTGTCAAGTCAAAATAACTTACAGGTCTTATAAATTTAATACATTATTATACTTATAAATATAATATTAATTGTATAATTATAAAAGTATTGTTGCGTGAATTGTTAAATTGCATGGGTTTTCTCGATGTCTATTTTTTTTTTCAGAACATCTTTTTTTTTAGTACAGTACATAATTATTTTAAAATTAATAATACCAGAGTTAAAATATCTATATAATAATAGTACTTGATTAATAAACATTTAAGTAATGATTTTCTTATATAAAATAAAAATGTATAGTAACGTCAAATATTCTCAAAGCTGCGCTAATACACCAAAGTTGCAACATTTTCGACTTGGAGGAAAGGTTATGTTGTAAATTTTGTAATGTCATTGGCCCGGACGCTCACATAAACACATGCACGCCTATTTAGCACTGTATGCATGGCGAGTTCTATACCACGGCAACGGACAGCGTCGGAAAGTTGATTCTGGAGGAGGCATGCACGCTCACGCCCAGCCCACTGCTCAGCACCTTTGCAAAAAAACAACCGAGGGTACGAAAAAAAAAAAAAAAAACGTAGCAGCATTCTTCAACGTCTTCAAATTAACAAAGAGCAAATGAGATAGCTAAGTTATCAAGTCCAAAAAGACTACTGTAATCTAAAATCTGAGGTTCACTTTTTCCCCGATGATGCCGCTAGTTGCTTTTATATCAAATGGACTAAAATTTCACCAGAAGAAAGTACCTAAAAACTATAGTTTTCTTGACTGAATCTCTCATAAGAATAGGGTTTTCTTTAGTGATTTTTATATTAAAAAATAATGTGCAAATGTGAATTTTTATTTAAGAAAATTTATTAATTTTCTCGTCAATATATATTATGTAGGACACGACCCTAAGGAGTTGTTCTCACCCTTGTCTAGTATACATTACTCCAGCACGTGAGATATATGGGTCACGAGGGGGTTGCTACCGAGTGGAGGAAGCCAGGGGGTCCACAGGGAACATTACTGCATGATGATGGGAGAAGGGGTAGATTGATAGCCCCCAGCACAACCACCCCTATTTGGCTTGGGGTCGCGTTCAACGTGTGTATATTGACGGGGGAGGAAACCACTCACCTTTCTATAAAACCACGTGGTGGTGGACATCACGGAGGTTGTATTGTATACCTAGAGTGGTTTAATTATCAAATTGATATTGAAATGCATGAATGTTATATAATAACATTAGTTTTGGTCCGACAATAATTCTATACTTCGTCCGGAATAATGAGCTATCTGCTTACCACGATTTCGTTGCAATAATGAGCTATCTGCTATTTCAGATAAGCTGTAATCGGTATAAAATAAAGCTTATTGTTGCGCTTACCTGAAACTGCAGATAGCTCATTATTGCAACAAGATCATTGGTAGGCAGACATTACAACATTATTTCGAACGAGGGACTTTTATATTATATCAAAAATGAAAAGCTATTCTGAATTTCAGTGGTTATTTATAATATATTATATAAAATGAACTGAAATGATGTTACGTGAATTTACTTTTTAAGGACGGAAAATCAAAAGTATAATACTTTCTTATCAAATTGCAGTAATCTGGTGGTTAAAAAAAATTAAAACAACATAAAAAACGAACGCCCAACCGCAAACAATATTTGTTTCCTGTTAACTGATTTATCATTCAGCCTTGTGGTTTTTGATAATTAAATTATATAAAAAATAATTAAAATATTATAGTTCGTAACAATCTTTTTCCTTTTGGCATTAGGAATTTGTTTGTAAATTAGTATACGTAATGAAAACGATTTACGAAAGAGTTATCCAGAAAGTTATCCAGCTTTCTCGCTAACCGTGGTTAGCGCCAGCCTAATTTAATGACACTAAACGTGGTTAGTGAGAAACCTGAATCGCAAAAAAAAAAAAAAAAAAAAAAAAAAAATCGTTGTATTTCATCCCTCTCTCCAACCCCATGACCTAAAATAATTGAAATAACTTGAAACTTGAAGGTACTAAAAGTTTAAATCCCAGAAATAATTTGATTAAAATTTACTTAATACAATACATTATTAAAGTTTCCATGAACGTTATTCGTAAATTTTTTAAATTTCAATTCAAAAAATATCGTACCTTTTTTTCTAGGATTGCTGGTCCGTTTTTATCATGATCGAGATAATTTAATTACTTACCATTCTCCAGCTGCTGGTATTAAAATGCTTTTGTCTGTCATTGCATGAAATGATTACTTTATTGCCCCATACTGTGATGCACTATCAGTCATCACAGGGGAAATTACTATCTCGCATGCACTTCGTTGCACTAATAATTAACCTTATTGAAGTACGTTTCGTGAACTATTAAATTATTATCTACCATCATGATTATGCATTACTTATGTCAACATAGATTTAATTTAATTAATTTATATTTTAATTATAATGCACTTTTTGTAATGCATAATTTATTTTACTGTAATTAATTCTGGAATATATAATATAATACTTTATTAAAAGTATTACATTCGGTTTATGTAGATTTTCTTTTGCAAATAAAAAAAATGTTGCTATACTGTGTAGCCATCAAAGTATGTATTCAATTTTTGTGCCTTTGTTTTCTGTGTTTTTGTATTTTAAGTGCAAGCGGCGGTACGTGGTAATAGTATATTGATAATGATCTATAGCTTTTATAAATGTTTGAATTGAAATTAATTAATGCAATTGTGTTTTTTATAACACCTAACTCTATTAATTAAATATTTTAAATAGATATAGCTTCATATATTTTTTATTGATTTATTTTTTATTATAATATATATATTTTTTTTTTACTTTATTAAAATAATGTATGCGCAGTGTATGCACAATTGTACTTTTATATCTTCATTTTGTTCAAGTTTAGTCCGCATGAATAATGTTTATTTATTTACATAATATTTAGCTTAAAAGTGCAATAACTCAGAAACTTTATGCGCATTTTACTAACAAATTATGTAAGGTTGCATTTAATTTTACGCGTGTAATAAATCATGTGTTGTTTACGTTTATCATTTTATATAATAAACACCCCATCAGAGTATAATGTTAAGTGTGTCACTATAACGCCCTTTCTACCCTCTCATCTTTTCTCTTAGCATATAAGGGGGGGGGGTGAGGGAGCACTCTCAATGTCAATTAGGCTAATTAAATTAGGCATCTAGGAAATTCAGTTAATCTAGTGGTGACATAGTTAAGTCATGTTAATGTCATGCGGTGTTTTCTTTACGTAATTTTAAATTTACATAATTTATTATTTAATTAATTTACAGGTAGTTATAGTTAAGAAAATAAGAGAATTAAGTTCTAATTAATATCCGCGTAAAAAATAATGTATATTTGTTGAAGTTTATATATTTTGTTTCATGTTGCTAACAATTAAAAATGAAATATAATATAATATAGTAATTGACAGTATTAATAATAAATATACATGGCACTTTCGCAGTACTGCATATAATATATAGCATAATATATAATATATATTATATGCAAAAATATAATATGTATAATATTTAATAAATACAATTAGATGCATAATTAGTTTTTTTAATGATATATTTTTATTATAATAGTAAACTAAGTACTTAAATATTTTATATTTACCATTGAAACATGACATGTATTGCCCTTACATGATTTATATAATTTCATTTAATTAAATAACTTGTTCATCATATAATAAATCAATCAAACATTGGTATTTACTCTACTTTAGCTATATATATTGTCATTTCCTATATTACATTAATTATTATATTTTACAATTTTATGTTATATTGTCATTTTTTTTTTCTAGTTCCTATATATCATTGTTAAAATTTTCGATGCTTTATTTTCTTTTGTTTTCTCTACATGCGCCAAATTTATGTATTGAAATAAATGATACTTTTTAGTGTACGTAATTAGAATGTACACGTTACTACAGTATATTAAAATAAGAACTTAGCTGTAAAGTATTTTTAATTATAATTATAAATTTAAAATTAACAAATATTTTAACATCAACTCATTAATTAATACATACTACATGTCTTCTTGAAGCTGATCTTGAATGAAAAAAAAAAAAAAAACTATGTTCTATTTTCACCTTCACACTTTCATAACAAAATTAAAATTTTACTAATAATTACCACAAAAGTACCATGTCGTTTAGCTCTCTGATTTAATATATTAATATTAAATATTTGCATAAGCCTTAGTAAATTAAGGGGGTTCCTTCAAAGTTTTATTTGTTATAAAGTCCAAAAAAACTTACACTTCCGGTATTAATTTTTAATTTTGTTAAACTATATATGGGTGTGAGACATTGAGAGCACACACCTCTCACAAAAAATGTATCCGTCTAAAAGTGGTTGGTATACGGGGGAAGAGTAGAAACACTCACTCAGGGGTGGGTTTTTACTAGATAGTCATTTGGGGGTGGGGATGTTTTTAAAGGCCATTGGCTGATCTTCCCATGCTTTTCATTTTAACCCATCATACCTCTACATATATTATAATAATAACTGTCCATGATATTAAAATTTAATGAGGTATAACATAATTAATTTATAGAGAATAAATATTTTTGATGAACAAATTCAAATTCAAATTCAAATTTTTATTTCGATCGTTGGCTTTACAGCATAGATCACGTCAGAGTTGTTACATAGATTATACATAACAGATACTTAATTCTAATTAACATAGTACAGAAAAAACATACATAGTACATAGATGTTTAAAAATAACACACAGATTTTATAATTAAATTAGCATATTAATAAATAAGATAATAATGCTACCACATATGATATAATATGGTCATGGAAATACTTTTATAGCTTATCATGTAGATTAATATTATAATGATTTTTGTACCTGATAGCCATCATTATAACTAGATTTGTGGCAATAATTTTATGTCCTTTATAATTGCTTGTAGTGCACTAACAATAAAAATTTTATGAGCGATATTTTTTTTTCACTTTTTTCATTTATTTTAGCACCTGTGCTAAAATAAGTATACCTTAGAGTATCACACTTGGCTTTCGAGCAAAAAATAACTATGTCTTGATGGTATGATTTTTTTTAATATATTTTAAATGTTTTGATTCAATTTCCATTACATAAAATTAATAGGCATGTAATTTTAATTGTCCAATCATTTCGTGTAAATTTACATATTTTATGTATCACTATTATAAATATGCTTTACAATAAATGACTAACCACTTTAAATATAGACTATATTATGCAAATTCTACGCAACTCCTGTTGCTGTATGCTAAATTTAAGTATACAAAAAAAAAAAAAAAAACCCATTGTTTATCAATTATGTAAAACAGTTTGCATACCTAAACAGTAGTAAGGTTCTAAGTTACATACAACTCAGAACTTCACAAACGTTATACACTCTGCTTTATTTTTAGGGCGTTGTCACATAATTCATATAAAGGCGTGGTGAAATAAAATACCCTTATTTGGGCAGATACTCTTCTTACCTCAGAAAATTTCCATTCTACATCTTCTTATCTCTTAAAGCCGTAATATTTTAGGAAATTAAGCAAGCGTTCTATCTTTCTTGAAGTGTACCATTTTTTAATGTATATTATTAATTGTCCTATATTTACCTGTTTTTTCTAACCCCCTTGCCCTCCATTTAAGAGGGCGGGGCACGTTATAGGAAGTGAATAGAGTCGAGTTAAAATGCTATTATCTTCTCCAGAATTGCTACTGTGATGGTGTCATAGTATATTAGAGCTTAGGGGATTTGTTAAATAAATATATTATAGTTGCCCTATCGTGTATCAACCTATTATAGGTGCAGTAACAATGTCAATATTTTTGTTTGCATGAATGATTTTTTGTTGTACAAGTAAACAATGAAAGGAGAGAGAGGATTTTTTTTTATATTAAAGGTAAAGAGTTGAGTTTTTATTACGTTATAAAGGTCAAAAATATTGCACGTCTAATGTTAAAAAAAATCCCACGCATGAAAATTATGAAAAAAAAAAAATAAAATGTTCTCCTCTACGTCCCCTATCAGTAGCTAAAATATCATGCAGGTATAAAAAAACTAGCTCGAATTTGTATATCTGATATTTTAGCTACTGATGAGGAGAACATTTTAAATTTTTTTCATAATTTTCATGTGTGGGATTTTTTTTTTTTTTTTTTTTTTTACATTGGGCGTGTTACCTTCCCCTTAATATGTTGTTATAATATTGCTTTGTAAAGAATTTAAAACCCATCAAAATACTAATAGATATTCTCCGAATGTTGTTTGTTACAACCTTATGATGGTAAATTATAATTATTGACTAAAAATATGTAATAGAAGTTTATATCTAATCAGGATTTGTAAATAAGGATGTACGAGATATACAAATCCTGGTATCTAATATTATATACATTGTTAGCTTAGGTTGTTTTTTTGAGTATAAAGTTCATTTTAATAGACTGTATTTGTTTAATACTAATATCATGGATTGAAGATCTCAAAATGAAAATACTTACTAATTATTATAGTTTTAAACAATGTAAAATAATAGAAATATCACAGTATAAAGCTTGCGATTTTCAAGAGAAATTATCATGCAGATCTATAAGATTATAAGTTTAGACAAGAAATTATGATTTTGAAGTACTCATACTCTGCAAGATCGATCAATTTTACTATAAATTAAGTAATATTCTAATAAAAATAAATAAAAATTTACACCTAACCAATTCTTGGAGTATTTAAATAAGTTAATAAGGTTTTATATAAGGTGAAATCAGTTGATATATTTAATTAATTATAATTTATTATAATCTATTACAGTTCATTGTATAGATTTAATAATAATTATTGAAGTAATCGATTCTAATTAATACTAAATTTAAAAACATGCAGTTGCATGAGAATTAGCACTTTTTAATTGTAACATTTATATAACACAGAAAGACATAGAAGGTATACATATAGAATAAAGTATATAGTTAGAAATAATTCGAGCTTACAAAAACAGGGTCTTTCAAAGGATCAAAAGTTGCTTGAAATAGCCATTATAATTTTACGTTCTATCTGCAAAATTACAGATTTGAAGTTCAAAAACCTTAACCTGTAAGATTAATTTGACTTACCTGTAGTTTAATGATAAAGCGTGATGGTTTTCATTTGTCATGAGGTAGTAAAGATGAATTTACTATGACTCAGAACTTCCGCAATAAAAACATAAGATAACAAAGTTTGTTAGTAACACTTACCTGTGTACCTTTCGCATTAAATTTGTCGCTACAATTTTCTGGTACGCTCTTCGCTTTGGAAAATATTACTCATTAACAAGAGATACGTCCCAAAACACAATATTTTATCCCTTACAATGTGCCCTAGAATATGGCTGACAAAAGAAGGTTTCATCGTATACGGTATATATACAACTATACACCCTATGCATAGCGGTCATAATAATAGAGGTGAAATTCAAATAGAGACTCTAAATAGACGAGAGAGAGAGAGAGAAATTTGGAAAGATAATCTCGAAATAATATATTATGTACTGTCAAATTTTGTCAGATTTTTCTGTACCCTTTAACGTCCTCTAAATCGAGGGGAAAGACTCTGTGACATCATAGTCATGTAACGTCTTTCCCTATTATGCTGTGTGCCAAATATTTGCATGTTTCAGCGTTTTCCAGCACATTTTTCAAGTTAAAAAAAATGTCAATAGGCCTCGAGGTCTTCTATCCTAATATGCATTAAAAAAAATCATGCAGGTTGTCCATTGACACATCGATGTTCTTGTCATCTTTTGGCAAAATAAATTTTCTGTGGTGACGACTGAACATGCTGATTCACAAGCTGTAACATTCTCTTTTTTTAAGCAAAAAGGATGTTCACGTAATGATTGTAATGGCCCATAAAGTACAGAATAGTTTAAATTTATGGCAAAAGCATTAATATAATGAACAGACTTGCTTTCTTCAAAGGAACTTCAAAGCATCACGAATTTTCCTGTAATAAATTTTATTCTCGTATTATATAGTTTATTGGTTATGCCAATTTAATTTTTTTGATTTATCGTGTTTGATTTATGCAAAAAAATTAAAAGCTTGCTTTGAAATTTATTATTATATTGAGATGTTTTTTTATCAGTCAAATTAAATGAATCTATAATTTGCATTGATCATAAATTAAGTTTTGATTGCATGATTACTACTGATCCCAATGCTCCAATGCTGGGGTTATGACTGTATTCTCATACTTTAATAAAATTAGTGACATTAGTCATCATGCAGTGACGAGAAAAAAAAAAAAAAAAAAAAAAAAAAGATAAACCAAGAACCTTCAGCTTACATTGCATTGGACAGTGAAAAGAATCTTTAGATAATCTTTACTTTTTAATATTGATTAATGTATCAAGGGTAATCTGAGAGCAAATTATACTCTTATCACGTTGAATCATGCATGCAGGATAAGTCGGATTAAAATAATTTTTATACCCTATACACCTCATATAAAATTGCATGCAGCAATAAATAATTGAGAGATTCTACGTATTTTTCTATATCAATGCGAATGATTAAACTACTTCTTATACATACTATTGGATTCAAAATGGAACATGTTCCTATATTAACCATAATAATAAATCCTATCAAAAGTATAAAGGCACACCTTTTTTAACCCGTTCTTACACTGAAACAACCCTTACTAAAATAAATATAATTATTACCCTATAACCTTTTCTCAGAAGTTTCTGCACCTTTTTTTTTTTCTTACCCAAGAACAAGTTTGAAACTCGTTCCGACCTCGTTTGTACAGCGAAGTCTTTTTGCTTCACGTTGGTCACACGAGCTGTGTAATTGAATCTCGTCCCATGACTTCAAATTACTCTCATTTACACTTACACAGGATTCCACCATCATTTGTGGCTATTCTCTACAGTTGAATGTAATATTAATCGTTTTGCAGTCAAATTTGCTGACATTTGAACTAAATTTGTTATTTTTTCATTTTTTCTTTGGTATATTTTTAAATTAATCATGAAACATAGAACTTATATATTTTTTAACATAAGTTCTTTCAGCTCTCTGATATTATATTCATGAAAGCTAGTATTCTTTATTATATGGCATATATTGTGATTTAACATGCAGTTGCATGGATAAAATTATTGTACTATTATAAAACATTGCTTTATTCTACTGAATCTTATTATTATTTTTTTTTTTTTAGATTTTAGCTTTATTTGATAACAACAATGCTTTCATTGAATGACGTAAAATGATTTTGTACTTTTGTGTAAACATATTTTAACAACAATAAACTTCATTACGCATTATAACAATAAAAAACTCTCCTAATTCAATGTTGCAATTGATTCTGTCGGTTTCGTAACACTAAAGTTGTTTCACAATCAATTAACGTACAATTAAATACAACAAGTCATTTGGATGATAGTTAAATCCTCAATTAATTTACCTACATAAAATACACGAGCTGCCCCTTGTGACTGGTGACCCGCCAAGCACCGTTTTACTATCGCTGATAACGTCAGCCTAGCGTGTGGATGATTGCAGTTAAACGTAATTGCAATGAGTACATGTACTGAAAATAATGCTGACATGAATAGTACACTCACATTCAGTCGGGTATTAACTTTTCAAAGGGGAAAAGGTGTAAAGAGAAAGGTTGATTTTCTCTTGGGTATATTAATTATAATTAATAAAATTATCATACTCTCTTACAAATTACAATTTTATTCTTTTGTGTGCCCTTAGACCCTTAATCACGATTTTTTTCAAAAATCTTTCCCCTAATGATAATAAGAAACAAAAAAGCCGGATTTTGAGGCCTTAAACTTCAAAACAGTGAAAACAGCAAAATTTGACAAAACCAAAACTTCTAATTTTAGCTCGATCATACTGAAAACACCTGACGCCAAGTAATTAGACCCTAGGAGTTCAAATATGAAGGAATTTTGAAGATAATATCACAAACAAAAAAATCGGATTTTGAGGCCTTAAACCTCAAAACAGTGAAAACGGCAAAACTTGACAAAACCAAAACTTTTAATTTTAGCTCGATCATACTGAAAACACCTGAAACCATGTATTTGGACCCTAGGAGTTCAAATATGAAGGAATTTTGAAGATTCAATAACAAACAAAAAAGCCGGATTTTGAGGCCTTAAACTTCAAAACAGTGAAAACGGCAAAACTTGACAAAACCAAAACTTTTAATTTTAGCTCGATCATACTGAAAACGCCTGAAACCATATAATTGGACCCTAGGAGTTCAAATATGAAGAAAATTTTAAGATTCAATAACAAACAAAAAAGCCGGATTTTGAGGCCTTAAACTTCAAAACAGTGAAATCGGCAAAACTTGACAAAACCAAAACTTCTAATTTTAGCTCGATCATGCTGAAAACACCTGACGTCATGTAATTAGACCCTAGAAGTTTGAATATGAAGGAATTTTGAAGCTTCAATCATAAACAAAAAAGCCGGTTTTTTGAGGCCTTAAACCTCAAAACAGTGAAAAAGGCAAAACTTGACAAAACCAAAACTTTTAATTTTAGCTCGATCATGCTGAAAACACCTGACGTCATGTAATTAGACCCTAGGAGTTTGAATATGAAGGAATTTTGAAGCTTTAATCATAAACAAAAAAGCCGGTTTTTTGAGGCCATAAACTTCAAAACAGTGAAAACTTGACAAAACTAAAACTTCTAATGTTAGCTCGATCATGCTGAAAACACCTGACGTCATGTAATTGGACCCTAGGAGTTTGAATATGAAGGAATTTTGAAGATTCTATCACAAACAAAATAGCCTGATTTTGAGGCCTTAAACTTCAAAACAGTGAAAACGGCAAAACTTGACAAAACCAAAATTTTAATTTTAGCTCGATCATACTGAAAACACCTGAAACCATGTAATTGAACCCTAGGAGTTCAAATATGAAGGAATTTTGAAGATTCAATAACAAACAAAAAAGCCGGATTTTGAGGCCTTAAACTTCAAAACAGTGAAAACGGCAAAACTTGACACAACCAAAATTTTAATTTTAGCTCGATCATACTGAAAACACCTGAAACCATGTAATTGGACCCTAGGAGTTCAAATATGAAGGAATTTTGAAGATTCAATAACAAACAAAAAAGCCGGATTTTGAGGCCTTAAACTTCAAAACAGTGAAAACAGCAAAACTTGACAAAACCAAAACTTCTAATTTTAGCTCGATCATACTGAAAACACCTGACGCCAAGTAATTAGACCCTAGGAGTTCAAATATGAAGGAATTTTGAAGATTATATCACAAACAAAAAAATCGGATTTTGAGGCCTTAAACCTCAAAACAGTGAAAACGGCAAAACTTGACATAACCAAAACTTTTAATTTTAGCTCGATCATACTGAAAACACCTGAAACCATGTATTTGGACCCTAGGAGTTCAAATATGAAGGAATTTTGAAGATTCAATAACAAACAAAAAAGCCGGATTTTGAGGCCTTAAACTTCAAAACAGTGAAATCGGCAAAACTTGACAAAACCAAAACTTCTAATTTTAGCTCGATCATGCTGAAAACACCTGACGTCATGTAATTAGACCCTAGGAGTTTGAATATGAAGGAATTTTGAAGGTTCAATCATAAACAAAAAAGCCGTTTTTTTGAGGCCATAAACTTCAAAACAGTGAAAACTTGACAAAACCAAAACTTCTAATGTTAGCTCGATCATGCTGAAAACACCTGACGCCATGTAATTGGACCCTAGGAGTTCTAATATGAAGGAATTTTATGTAGCGAAGATTTAATTTTAAAACGCTTTTAACAATTTTATTTTTAGTATTTACGAGTATTTTTAAAGTTAATTAATTTAATTTCTTGTTTACACCATTTCCTTGCAATAATTTTGTGTAAATTATTAATACAACAAACGCAGCAAATAATAAGTATAGGATAAATATGTATTACAATAACTGTACCACAGTAAAATCTAAAGAGCTAAATAAATAATATTGAATATATACTAAGAAATAAAAAAAACATACTTAAAAAAAAAGCATTTCCTGTGCTTATCAAGTTACAATTTACATTTAAATTTAAAATTCCCATTCTAAAGCTAGGTTACAAGAACAAGACGTTGACTAACGAGAGATTATTTAGTGAAATGTCGGGTATGTGATGACATTCCCTCCCACACTTATATTTATCCATGCAGTACCAAAGTAAGAAGCAAGTGGTTATAAATATATCCGTCTCCAGTGACTCTTTCTTCTCCAGCAAACACCATA
The DNA here is from genome assembly GCA_949825025.1 of Siphlonurus alternatus. Lineage (NCBI taxonomy): Eukaryota > Metazoa > Arthropoda > Insecta > Ephemeroptera > Siphlonuridae > Siphlonurus > Siphlonurus alternatus. The sequence continues at coordinate 19,627,516 of OX463783.1, read as the reverse complement.
CAAGATAGGACCTATAATACTAGGTTCTATAATAATAATACTGCATGTATATTCTCTGAATACAAGCCAACGGGCTCACGTGGAAAGTTTTCATAATATATAACAATGAAGTTTTTACAACTCTCAATGACGGCGTAGTTGCATGTCAAGTAAAATGATATGAGCACTTGAAGCAAAGAATACCGCATATAATCGGATGGTCGTGAGTTCGATCCCAGATAGTGCTAGATTTTTATATTTAAAAAAGAAAACTATCCGTTTGTTAGTTGATGGTATGCATCTTCTATCAATTATGGACCATATTTTCTAAAGTTTCCATGGTTTCCTCAATCTCAACTATAAGTAAAATGCTGCATGGGATAGACTCATAAAATCCTATGCAACGCTAGATCGGGGTTACGATGAACCAAGAAATTAAATTCTTAAGTCGATACGAGCGCACAATTGGAGAAATTATTTAAGGGTTCGAACTGTAATTTTTGGCAAAAAAAAAAAAACTCTCCATAAGATCGCTCTTGAATGGTGTTTTCTCATGAGTTGTCAGTTTCTTTTGCGTCATCGATTGACACTGTCAAAAAGATAATGAAAGGTCATCAACTTGTTATCTGGAGACTCGTAAAAAATTTTTAATTTTTGATTCAAATATTTTAATATTTTCTTTATTTATCAACTAAGTAATATATAATTATAGCCCTACACAATATTTTGTACTTATGAAATCATGATTTATACGACATGTATAGTTAAAACACAACTTACGAACTTACTAATTTTCTAAAAAAAAAAGAAAAAAATCTTTTGATAAGCTATACTGTCCTCTAATATTTCAAATCTCTACTTTTTTGTATTTCTTGTTATAGCTGCAACATCAGAACTATAAAGTGCATAATATTTCTTCGATGTGTAATTATGACGTCACATGATACTGTGCGTGAGCTTTGATATATAATACGTCTGGTCGTGCACGCGGCATGGTGGGAAAATTAAAAAAGTTTATAGATCGTGTCGCGAGCAGAGAAAAGTCAGTAGACCGATATACTGGAGCGTTGGCCGACGTCCAGACATTAGTAAATTATTATGCTGTACTACAGTCCTCATGTTATATGGTCCATTTTAACATATTTTTAAATGGGAAAATCGATTTGTTGTTATCCTTTACAATGTAGGTGAAAATTCTGTTCATGGCACTACTATACAAAGTATAGACATGAGTTTTTATTAAAATTTTGTTGTTGATCTTTTTAACAGTATCAATATTACTATGTATCTCATGTTGATTGCATAGCTTTATTATAATGTTCGTTCTTTATATGTATCATAGAGCCCATAATTATAATTTCCACGTTCCCTGATGAAATCGTAAAATAGCATGCACTCGTCTGATATAATATGCAGTTAAATAACATTAATTACTAATGCAAGCATCGGGGGATAATGATATAATTGTCCTATCTACAAGAACAAACAAAACAACGTCTCATGTTTCTTAAAAAAAAAAAAAAACAAAAAAAAAACGTATGATTATGTGGTGCTCATTTCATGTATTTTAGGCCATTATTATAGTTGTTTGTTGTTATATAATATTAAAAGTCAATTAAGGATGAATCTCAGTAGGTTGATATCTTAATTGTAATCGTACCGCCTGAATGCAACAAGACTTGCAGGGGACTTAAAACTCACCAAATTTTGAAGCGAATCTGTCTTATCAGTTTTGTGAAAACTGAAGTAGAATTTTAACATTGGCCTTATGGACGAAAACCGAAAATGGAGCTGTTGTAAGAAAATTGCAAGACTGAATTTGCTCAAACCATAAGCGATTAAGTTTTAGAACATTCTTGATTTTTTAAAATTTATTTCATTTGATTCGTTTGCAGGGAAATATTCTTTGACTCCAGCAGTAACTGAGATTAATCGTTAATGAAGAATCAAAGAACACGTGTACAAGTATACAATTATAAAAAAAACTTAGTTCTCTAAAACGAATAGAAATAAAACTTTATTCATTATGCATTATTGTTCAAACAAATTAATATTGAATCACAGTAAGCATTGCCATCTAGCGACAAGTTACGAAAGCTTGGTGAGCAAGAATGTAGACAAGTGTATCAAGTATTGGCCACCCTCCAGCCAAGTGTCATACCGGCTTAGATTCTACACTCCATTTTAAAAACATAGACCTCTTGTAAGTTGATATTGTAAAGAAGCGAAGAGATGTATATTTTTGAAACTTATTCTATATCTGGTGTAATGGAAGTGTGTGGGATGCTGCAGAGAAAATGACGAGGCTAAAAGAAGTGCATGCTGGGGAAATAACTCACTTTTAATGCATTATACTTTTCCTCCCACTGCTTTCTGTGTATTTCATTATATTAATTTTTCTAGAGTATTTTTTTTATGATTAAATTTATTTAATAAGTACTTCAATATTGGTATAAAAAAAGGTCTAAAATGTCGTATAATTTACATTTACATTTAAATTTACATTAATTTTTTTAGGTATTTTCGTAAATTCACAGTATTTTAAGAAAAGTCATTTGACCTTTTTATATATCCCCATAAATGGTTCATCTGATTCTTGATTTATGAATCCATTTTGCACTTCTATAAACACACAGATATTAATGCGTGTAATATGATTACATATTTATATACAATAATAGTTAGCAAGTAATTAGTTAATAGAAGTACCCAATTGTGGCTCGATTAAAAAAATAATAAATAAAATATGTATAACAATTAATAATATATAATGATATTCATTTCATATATAGGTTTGTACAAGTTTATTATACCAAAATTGATTTACTTTTCTTCCTTACTGGTTATATTTTTATAATTCAATTTTTGTTACCCACAAATTAAGATACCTTCCTACTCAAGATAAATTTGCTCCAGCATTAAAATCAATGAATGCACAGCATGTTGCCTATATCAACAGTCAACAGGCGTAGCGCGGGGCAAGCGCCCTTCCTTCCTGTAAAAAAAAAAAAAAAGAAAAAGCAATAACGTACAGCCACATATATTATATCATGGTACAACTCAAGCTTATTTTATTTTTTTATTCTGCAGTAACAACATCCCAACACTATGCCAATATGCTTACAATGTTTTCTGTTTTAAAGTAAAGTGCGCGCTAGAAAAAAAAGTTGAGTTAGTATTTTCTAAAAATAGTTCAAGTAGTCCTCCATATCAAACCAAAATTCAAAAAATTCTATCTCAAATAGGTTTGCCAGAAAAAAATTCTAAAGTCAGAGTGAACGCGTCGCTTAACATGGGGCCTTACCTGACAAAAACCCTCGAATATGCACTAACATAATTAACATGGAAAATCTACCATGTTAATTCCCATAAGATTTTTTATTATTTTTTTACGGAAAAATGGATTCGAGAGAATTTTTTTTTAATCGGTTTTTGGTTAAAGCTTGGGTCATAGAACATCACTATATTTTTTTCATACTACCTAACGGTGTGTTTTTTCGAGATATTCGAGGGTTTTTGTCAGGTAAGGCCCCATGTTAAGCGACGCGTTCACTCTGACTTTAGAATTTTTTTCTGGCAAACCTATTTGAGATAGAATTTTTTGAATTTTGGTTTGATATGGAGGACTACTTGAACTATTTTTAGAAAATACTAACTCAACTTTTTTTTTCTAGCGCGCACTTTACTTTAAAGGTATTATTTCAATGCTGAATGTTTTAGAGACAACGGAAAAGTTAATTAATATGTTAGTAAAACTAATTACACAAGTAGTGTGAACTATGAGTAATGGTTGACATGAATAATGAATCATGACAATGTTTACTCTGTGACTGAGTAATAAGTACCTCGGGACAGCACGAACTTGCCTGATTTGCTGCTAAATGAAATAGAAAAATAAATGCAAATTTATTATTTTTCGGGAAGTAAAAAGAGCACTCGGTCTACCCATCCCAAAAATAGTTTAGAGTTCACCACATCCACAGTGAGATAAGTAACAACAAACAAATAGAGCATAGAAGTATAACGTTCGTGTAGCCTTGAAGTCTACAATATATCTTATTATTTATTTTTTTGTTTATTATACACCAGTGTAAAAAAAATTATATTTTATCAAAATTTAAAAATTTAATGAATATGGCGATTCACGAAAGAGTTATCCAGAAATTTATCCAGCTTTCTCATTAAATGACACTAAACGTTGTTAGTGAGAAACCTGGATAACTCTCTTCGTGAATCGCGCCTATTATTATTTTACTTTCTAGGATTCATAGTTATATTATTGTTTAACAATTAAACTATTAATACACATCAGAATTGGCTTAAAATAATATTGTTATAGCTACTATTACTAGTAAGTGTAATTTATTATATTTATGCTCGCGTCTCAAAATATAATGCTGAAAATTATTCTATGTTACATAAATGTTTATCTTTTTACTTCCATGTAAAGACTTTTTCATTGATATAAACAATTTTCTCATTCCATTTTTTTTCTATTGACTGGTTATTTTAAATATCCTTGTAGTGATTTATGTATAATAATTAACTCTTCGTATTACAAGAATCCTTTGTTCTGTTCTAAAGAAATCGTTTTAAGTGAAATTATATTTGTAAATATCATTACGTCATCGTCATTCATTGTGACTTTGACTTAGACTAAGTGCTCTCGTTATATAAACACAGTGGTACAGTACAAACAGTTTCGAGTACGGTAAAGTTTTATGATTTGTTTTTACTGTCGTAGAGACATCAACTAAATGTACGCAGTTTCCATTTATAATTCTCGTAAATATTTAGCGTGTGTGATTCATTAAATGGGGAGTATTTTTGTAACTTATTGATTAATCTGATGCAGTAGAGTATACGTTGATACATTTATATTACTATTTTCAAAATAATTGAGTTCTAATTTCATCATAATTACACCTAATTGTAAGTTTTTTATAATCTATACTTTGATACACAATCCATTGTGGGAAATAAATCTACTTATTTTTTTTTTAGCGAACACAATATTTGCATTAAAAAGAATCCTCAAGAATCCATAAGCGAGAAAAGTTTGCCATTATTAGTATTTTTTTTTTCTTTTTCTTTCGAGCCGTATTATTATACTTTATGACTCCATCTGATAAGATTCATGAATCCTCAAATGAAATATATCTTGTTCCTAGTTGTTTAATGCAAGATCTTACTTACTAAGTAAAGGAATCTTGGTTTAATGCATATAAAGTTATAGTTATTCATTGCTTAAGAAGCTTAAGAGCTTTAGATAACATTTTATGGTCATGTGCATCATCATCTATTTGTCATTTTTATAACAGCAGTGAGAGATAAAATTTTATGAATGAATTATGTAATGAATAAAAATTAATGGTTATTACTTATTATACCTGTGTTAAATTATTCCACATTGTGTAATATTTTTAAGTTAAAAAGTCATTACCAAAGGTGAGAAATATGAATGGTGTAATTACAAAATTTTGTACGCGGAAAAAAAATCCACAATCACGAGAAAATAATTAAAACAAAAATTTAAAATTTTATAACAATCGAGGAAATTTGAATAAAGCGATAATCGTAATTTATTTATTAATTTGTTAGACTTGCATTATTGAACCACGTGCAATTAGAATAATTAAAGACTTTGTTTTGAATTTGTCCTTTTTCTAAATACTAACGATACTAATTCTTTTTTTTTCCGTGTAATTTCAAATCTTATTCATTGATAAAAGTTACATGCTGACTAAAGCAACATCTGTCAATGAAAACTGTCTCACTGGTTTGTGATCGACATGAGATTACGTCTTCTTTTCAATGTTAACTTTGTGTTTCCTGAACTAAAAGTATACTGCAAGTTTACTGCAGTATTCTCCGCATAAGGTGTGACGGGATGTCCTTTTTAGATTGTTTCTTTTATGATTGAAACCGGGTTATTTTACTGTCATTATAGGTATATGTTCGTAAATGGCACAATCGATTCAAAGTATAAGATGAATGGAGTGTATACAAGGAACATAAGCAAAATCAGATCATGATTCTCAATTGATTGAGTATTTACTATTTACGAATATACCTTTAATTGATTTTTTTTATTCAAGTTTAGCTTTGTATCCAAATTAACATTTTGAAAAAGGAGGAACAATAATATCTTTTTAATATTATAGAAAACCTTTGTGCTATTTCAATGTGTTTTTATGATGTGAAATTTTTCATGGGCACACGTACTGAAAAACATTTGAGATAAGATAAAACAAGTGTTTGTTGTTTGGCCACAAACAATTATTAGCAATAGCGTATACTGGAACTTTATATTTATCAACAATCTTAAGTGCGTCACTTACAAATTTAATAATTTTACTTGTAGTTGTAATAAGAAACAACATTTAAAAAAAATTACTACATAATTATTATGCACTTTAAAAATGTTAAATGATCTGCTTTTAAAATTTAATTAAATTAAATAGTCCTGCTGCAGTGATTATCAATCGCTTAAATAAAATTATTTACAAACTTTTATTTTGGATTAATAACTCTTGGTGATTAAAAAAGAAAAGAAAAAGAAATAAACTTTTCAGATATTTATCTGCTCTATTGATGCAAGAAACTGGTCTTTTTAGTTTAAAGTGCATGCATTCTGCATGCAATTTTGTGAATTTCAGTAAATGCGAGTACTACGATGATACATCACTTGGTGCTCAAATGGTGCTCACTCTATGTTACAGTCGTGGCACTGCGGCAGAATGGCCTCTCGCTGGTGTACCTGCTCCTGCTACTATGTCTACCCCTCGTCCCTGCGCCCTCGCCACACACCATGGCGGGGCACACGGGACGCTACCTGAAGGCGGTGCTCGGCCTCAGCATCGTCAATGTGCTAGCGCAGTTATCTTTCCAGATCGTCCTACTGGCCATGCCGCCTTACGCCAACTTCCTCTCAAACTGTGAGTTGTTCCCGATTTTTTTATATCTTCATAAGTGTTTTTATGATTATTTATTATTATTATTATTTTAGATTACTTCAACAAAATTATTTTTTAGTATTGTTAAATTCATAATTGAACTTACATTACATACTGATTGCTAATATTCTGCACGATATAATTCTTGATAATACACAGATAAGAGCCTATGGATAAACATGAAATGTGGTGATTTCTTCATATCCAATTATAATATAGTTTTCCCTTTTAGATTCGAATTTTGAATTTTAGTGCAAAACATTATGGGAAAATTGCACGGGCAGTGTGGATGCATATGATATGTGACCTAGCTTTCTTCTTCCATTGACAAGCCTTTTCTCCCTCGAAAAATACAACAACTATGATTTGTTTCCTCTAAAACCACTGTCCAAATCTGAGTTATAATTTCTCGTTGTAACTCGTACTTCCCTCGTCCAGGCGAGTGGCTAGAGAAGTTGCTGCGGCACGTGGGTCTGGTTCGGCTGGACGACGTGTCTCTGGAAGACGCGGCGCGGCTGCTCGGACCTGACGTGGCCGCCCTGCTCGTCTCCATCGTCGTGCTGGTGGTCTGTCTGCGACTCAGGAGACCCCCCGCTCAACCGGGCACCGAGGCCGCCGCTCAGGCGAACGCGGCCGCCTCACAGGTCGAGCTCAAGTACCGCAACATGCTCACCACGCTCGCATCCATAGGTATGATGTTTGGGATCGTTGATCAGTTATTTTTTGTAGAAAAATAGAGAGTATTAATGAAAAAATATATATTATATTGTTAAGAAGCGTTATAGTTACAAAATATTTTCAATCTTACGTATTATTTTATGCATATTTTATATGATGTTAATTTTTCAAGAATATTTTAATCCTTACTCATTTTTTTACATTAAATAATATTACTTATATTATTTACGTAATAATTTTTTCTTATAAAATATAGCAACTTAAATTATATGAATAATGTAAACAATGCACATGTAGTGTATATAGAGGAATGTCAAAGTTTCTAGTAAATAAACTAAATAAAATTAGCCTGTTTAATATTTGAAACCTATGACTTCAAATTTGTGTCGTACTTTGACTCTACCCTTGTTTCAGGCAAGTTCCTTGCGTTGGGCTCACTGTGTGTGGCAGGCAGCATGCGTCCCTCGGTACCAGGAGGAATTTACTTCCTCGCCTTCCTCGGGGGTGCCACGGCATGGGCGTGTCGCTGCGAGCTCAACAGGGGCTTTGCTTGGCTGCTCAAACTGTGCACCGTGCTCTGTGTGGTGCACATGCTCGCTCTCTTCGCCTACCAGACTCCCTGGCTGCAAGAGCTGTTGGCACCAGAGGATCTCATCGCAAGGTACCTGAGTTCAATACTTCGTAAAGGCAGATTTTATAGAAGATAATTTTATGAATAGTTGAAAATTCTTAGAAAAAATTAAATTTTAACTTTAAACTTTAAGAAATTAATGGAAAAATATTATTAAAAAAAAAAAAATTAAACAAAATTGGGGACATTCACAAAGCACTTTAACCCCAACTTTAGCCCTAAGTTTTATCCCTGGTACTAAACATGGTGCTAAACTAGGAGCTAGACATGGTTAGCCCCTGGTTTAGCACCATGTTTAGTACCAGGGATAAAACTTGAGGTTAAAGTGCTTTGTGAATGCCCCCCAATGTGTTCTTATAATTTAAGGGTTTTTCTACCATTTCTAAAGAAGATAATGTTTTTTAATACATTTTGTTAATTTATGTCAGTATTATACTTTTTTTTTTTTTTTTTTTTTTTTTTTTTTTTTTATTGACATTGAGTTATACAGTAGTGTCCAGAAAAGGCATAGCCTTATAACTCTAGTGCACATTACATTAAAATGCTGTCAAATCACAAAATTTATTCTTATAATTTAATTAATTTTGAATTTTAATACTAATTGTTGGTAATTGTTATTTTAATTTTACCGGCACTTTTAACCATAGTACTCTCTCCAATATGTTTTGATACTGACGTTATTGCAGGTTGCTCGGTCTCACTCCTCTAACGGTGACCTCGTGTGAGGAGCCAAGACATGTGTGGCTTGCTGATGAGGAATGGGCGTCCTTCGTCAATCCCTTGGCCCTTCTGTGGCTGTACTTTGTCCTCGTTTACGAGTGCAAGCTGCTGAACCAGCCAGCCGTGAGTACAACTAGCAGGGCTCCCTTAATTGTGTGATAAGAATGAGTAGTGGTAGCTCATGAAGTGCTTTCTTGTGATGCTGCAGAGCTTTCAACGTAAAAATGTCAACTTTTTATCAAAAAGATTTTTTTTTTTAATTTTCTGTCAATATTTATGAATCTTATGACTTCACGAGTCATCGTTATATTGGAATTTAATTATAATATAATTGCCATTTTAAATTCTTTTAGGGTATTTTTATTTCACTTTTTTAAAAGCTGTCTTAATTTTAACTATCTCCTAAATAATAGATCTCTCACTGTTATTAAGTTTATGTAGTTTTATTCTCTTAAAATTTTATTCTGTTTCTTAATGTCATATTAGTTTCATTTTTAGGAGATAACAATAATTGTTTCTATTTAAAGCTATTTTTGAATTTTAGGATTTTTTACCTTGTCAAAAAAATTGTATTTTGCTCTGCCCTAGCTGTAGTATTTTACTTGCAACTTACAAAATATTTAGAAATTTATTTAAATCTTCTCTAATAAAACAATGCATCTTCAAGTATCTAAGTTGCAGCCTGTAAATGCATGTATTTTTGCTTCTAATATCTTAAGGTAATGGTATTCATCCTTAAAGTACTAACAAAATCCTTATTCTCGTAACATGCTTACATTAACGAAGGATCACTCAAACCTGGATGGAGTTCTCACTAAAGAGGTTTCTAACGGACCTCTCACTCTAAACAACGTCAGCAAGCAAGGTTCCATAATTCGTCACCAGGGTAGCGCTACCAGTCACACTCGACGGCACTCTCGCAGACGTACCTTGCGATGGAAAGGGGCAGGGCCACATGCTTCTCAGCGAAGAGTACTTTAATATTTGTATATTGCACGTAAATGTACATTATTGATGCCAATAATATGAAAGTTATGTCCATGTGTTTTTTTAAGAGTTATTTGAACATTGTAAGAAGTTCAAGAGCACTGCACTGAAAAAATATGACAAGAATTGAATATTGTTGGTCATTAATTGATATAGTAGTTTAAGCTTTGCTATAATAGGTGTTCTATTTCTACTTTACATGTTATGCTAATTTTTTGATTTTTTTTTCTTTATTAAATAAATGTATTGAAGATTTTTATAATTTTGCTTATTACCTCACATTTTATATATACAATTATGTTGGCTTTCTTATTTTTATACAGTATTATGTATAACTTAAATAAATAAATTTAATTTGTGATTTTCAACTGGAACTTAAGTTTGCTATAAAATTTGCTCCCTATTTTTTTACTGACATAAACAAGCAGCTGCTAAATTATATTTTCAACGTTGATTGTGCAATTTTTTATTTTATGTTTAAATTTTCAGTGTTTTTAACTCTCATCCCATAAATGATGATTTATACTGCTTAAAAAAAAAAAAAAAAAAAAAAAAAAAAAATTCTGCAAGTATTTTTGGTGATTTGTTTTCTACTGCTTTTATAGTTTTTGCATGAATTTTCTTTCTTTGTTTTTGGTTTTAGGTTCGAAATTTTGGTGATGACGATATTATCACTGACATCACTCCAGTATGTACCAAAACTAACCCACCTTAGCTTTAATTTTTTGTAAATATTTCAACAATTTTCTCCGTAGTGCTATTCTACCTTTTCTGTTTTCAAATTTTTTTCACCTGTAGCGCAAAACTGTTTTTATTTTCTCAAATTTGCATGAACTGTAATAAATAATACTTCATTAAAAATTAAAACTGTATGTATTTTCTGTTATAAAGTATAAATTCTTATATGCTTGTCAATATTTTAATATAATAAATAAACAAAAATATAAATAAATGTTCTAAAAATATTAAACCTATAATATATAGAATAATAAATATTATTATTGAGTTTCAAGCAAAAGTCACGGTCGATAATGAGTAACAGTTGGTTACTGATTTACATGACACCATCAGAATAAAAAAATTGCTGTTTACTACATTTCTGATGAAAGCTTATCACAACACCTGAAAGATAGAATTAATTGAAACATCATTTATTGGTTTTGCTTTTGACAGTCTCACATGATAAACATCTGATTCTCCAAGACTGACAGATTGCTTGAAACTCAATGTCTCCACCCCTCGCTAACTCTTTCTTGCCTCCAGCTGATGAAGGGCTCCAACCCCACCAACTACGAGGCGGTGGGCAACCCCCCCATGGGCCCTCCTCCGGCTGGGGCGGTGCTTCAAGACTCCACCGGTAGCCGAATCTGGGCCCCAGAGGATGAAAGTATTGCCCTCAAAGCGCTCTCTACTGAGAACAATGGTGGACAAGGTAATCTAATTACTACCACAGTAATATTATTATTTCTTTCTTTATTTTCTTTCTTTTTTGTTAAGAATTATTTCCCACCTTTAATTCTGCTTTTTTTAAATTATGATTTAATGCTTTTACTCTTCAGCAGTGAAACTTAAAATATTAAATAATGATAGTAATAAGTTTGAGCACATTCAAAATTTAATGAAACAGAGAATATATATTGTAAATTTACTGAAATTGTAGTAAAGAAAAATACTGCAAATAATTATTAATTAGCATAAAAAGGTGTTGGTTTGCAATTAATTATTAGTTTTTTTTTTATTATTATTATTTTCCCAATATATTTTAAATTACATTACTAACAGGTGAATATAGAGGAATATAAATTTGTTTTCAGTCTAGTATTATTTTATTTTATTTATTTATTTTTTTTTTGCTGTTAAGTTTCCCCACACAGTTCCTCTGCCTAAGACCGTTGTGTTCCTTCAGGATGTACCGAGGATGAAGAAGAAGATGATGGGGAGCAGAGCATCTTCGAGCTGCTGCTGGGCGGAGTGCTGGGGCTTCTGGGGCTCGTCATCCGCTCTTCCTACATCGCCACCAACATCATCATGATGGTACGTGCAGACGTAGGAATTCAAAAGAGTTAGATCACAAAATTAAAAAAAACAAACAAACAGGTTATTCTTACATTGGCTCATATTTAATTTAGTTTACATCATGTTTGTAATGCCTTTAGTCATAGTAGTATATATGCAATAAGTAAAAGCTCTTGCAGTGTATAGAATCATGCTGTAGGAATTAAAAGCTTTTGTAATAAAATTAACCTCTTTAATTTAATTAATGTTCTTAAAATGTTCAAATATTCTGACTAAAATTTTCATTTCCTACACCTGAGATTAATCTTTTTTTAAAAGTTTTTTATTATTAAATTGTGTACAAATACAGTCCAACCAAGGCCCTAAATGAAGCCCTATTGGTTGGAACTGAGTTACATATACAATTATTCAACACGTATAGTAAGCTTAAACAAAATTACCTATATTTATTAAAAATAACAATACAAAACAATACATTAATAACATTAACAAAAGATAAAAACAAAACAATAAAAAATAAGCAGGAACAGATTTAAACCCTTCAACTTAAACAGAAGCACGAATACAATTAATAGAATGGTATTACAGCTCACATTAACGCAAATTATTTAATATGTGCTTTCTCAGCACTAAAACATTAACATTCCATCTTCCTCAGGCGTGGAGCATAGCGTACCACAGCTGGCTGACGTTCGTCCTGCTACTGTGGGCGAGTCTCTTGTGGATCACCCCCAACCAGCGACGTGCCATGCTGCGCTGCTCGCCCGCCCTTGCTCTGTACGCCCAGCTGCTCCTGCTCCTGCAGTACGTGTACAGTCTCGACCTGAGTGCGGAAGAGCTGCCTGAGGAGGTGGACTGGGTCAACCTGAGGCAGATCGGACTCATCAAGCCATCCAGACTTCCCATCAAACCCCTCATAGTCAAGGTAGAGTACATGCCCATCCTTATTTCTTATTGATCTATCATCATATATCAATCAATAATAGATAAGAAAATCAATGTTGTTAGAGTTCATTAAATTTAAAAAAAAATGTAACAATATGCAGTATAAAATGTAAAGTTTATTTATTGTATTAGTTTATTTTATTTTTGATCATTTCCCAAAAATTACAAATACTTTAGCTTAATTTAAAAAGCTGCACTATTTTATCATGAATTTTTTTTTTTCTTTAAATAACCTTTATTAATTTAATAAATTAAATAAATCGTCAAATCCAATGCCAATCATGGGAAAATATTCTTTACCAAAACAAAACATGCATATATTAAAATTGTCATAAACTATAATTCTAATTTCAACTCTCTTCCACAGAGTCTGTTCACGGTGATGTTCTGGGTTACTCTTCGTCAGTTTGTGCAAGAACGTTTCGAGGCAAAGCACTCGTCGGCACTTGTCGAGGGGGTCACTGAACCCTTCAACATCACGGTGTCAACCACCGCGGGAGGACTCTCTTCAGGTCTGGACGGTCAGGAACACAACCATAATCTCGCATTCCGCACAGCTGATGGCTAACACAGTGGCAAAGCTCTGTAAGATACAGCACATACGAGCCTGAGGAATCGTGACACACTTATTCATTGAATTGAATCAGCATGATTTTTTAATATAAATAATAATTTATGAAATTTATCACATATTTTTAAACATAGTGCCTTAAAATAAATCACTGCATACTGTATATATAATTATTATAATAATACATTAAAACCGTTATGCAATTTTTTTTTCACCATGCAAAGCATGATAATAAATAAATAAGAAATAATATTTTTTTAAATTGTTTAACTCTAGTAAGATTATGTAATTAATTTTATGTTTTATGTATATTTTTTGTACAATATTTTATGATAAACCTTATGTAGCTTCAATTATTAGCTAGAATAAAATAATAATATTTGTTGCGTATTATAAAATTTAAAAATTTGAATGAAATTATGTCAAGTTTAATTCATCACAAGATAATCTAAACAATGTCTCCAAAACTTGCATTTCACTTTTGCAGAGTTGTCAACAGCCGCTCCCGAGGCCCAGGGTGGCAGCACCGTGCTGGCCCGAATTGGTGGCTGGCTGCAGAGCCTGCTCACCAAGTTCTGGATCTGGGTGGTGGCCATCATGCTGTTCGTCATCGGACTGGGCAGCGGGCAGGTGGTGCTCTACCGCATTGTCTACATGGCTCTCTTCCTGGTGTTCGTCCTTACCTTCCAGGTGTGATATTAATTACTGGAGAAATGCATGGGGTTTTTGTGAGTCTATTATGCAATGAGTAGTATATAATTCAGAAGAATAGCAGTTGTTAAAATATGAATTATATATACCTATTATAATTGAGAGTTTTCCTACAATGTTTTTTTTTTTTTTTAATTTTAAATATAATTTTTTATGCAAAATGTTTTATTACAATTGCGAGTTTTGCTACAATGTTTTTTTTTTTTTTTTTTTTTTTTTTTTTTTTTTTTTTTTTAATTTAAATAATATATATTTTTTTATGCAAAATATTAATGCTAAAATTTCTTAAATAAAAAAAACAAAAAAAACAAACAAACATCATGTTGAGTAAATTTTGTAAATTGCAGTTTTAAAAAAAAAGGCCTTTTTTATTTTACAATATTTCTATTTCACTTCATACAGAATATATGACTTTGTAATATACATTATTTTGATGATAAATATTTTAACAGACAGTTTCTTTATACTGTATTTTTCATTCTCCAAGTGAGCTAATTATGACACACAATTCCCTGCTCTTGTTCCAGCTGTCATACCGTGTTTGGCGTATGATGATGTACGGCTTCTGGCTGACTGTGATCGTCTACTCCATGCTGGTTCTTGTCCTCATCTACACGTACCAGTTCGACAACTTCCCGGAGTACTGGCACAACTACACCGGTATTCCATTACAGCTGTGAGTGAATCTGTTGAAAATTATACTGTGAAATTAGTGTTCATTTTTTTTTGTAAATGTTATAATTTTTTTCAAAATTATAAGACTAGCTGAATTTAGTCAAATACAGTTATGTTTTTATTTCCATGTTATCTTAACAATTTCATCATCAATTGTTTACAGGTAGTGTACTCTAACTATATGCCGTGTTTTGTTATTAAAACAAAAAAGAAACTAAATAAATATCATTGTGTCAGATTGTTGGTTTAGAAAAACAATGAGAATGATTTTCACTTGTTATTGACTAAATACATATTGAATATTTAAAAAGAGTGCTCATAAACTGTCTACTTATCTCCCCGTGTGTTACAGCCAACATGACATAGGACTAGAGGTGTATGACACCGGTGCTCTGTTTGTGCGCCTCCTCACCCCCACCTTCTTCGTGGTGATCACCGTCATCCAGCTCCACTACTTTCACCGAGATTTCCTTGCCATATCTGACATCAGATACAGGTGAGGAAGATATAACTCTTGTCTGCAGATTATCTTGTTGTTATAAGTTATAAAATTAAAACAAAAAAAAAAAAAGAAAGAAAGAAAGAAAAACATCACAATGTCTATCTTTTAGAGGAGAAAGTTATATTATAAAAAAAAAAAAAAAAAAATTGCACTAAATATATATATATATATATGATAAACTCTTGATTTTTATTGACATGGTTTCTAAGAAATGGCATTTTATATTATTTTTCTTTTACCTCCATTTCCAACAGTTCATTTCATTTTATTTGTCATTGTTGCTCTATAGTTATTTTTGTAATGTGAATAATATGAAGAGATAAAAGCTTCTCTTGCAATTCTCATTTTTTTTATTTTTATGAGACTGACTATTATTTTTCTTACCCGCAGGGTGTTGGGGAGTGAGAAGGACCCTGAAAGTGGTCTGACATCGCTGACAGTTCCGCTTCCCATTGAGCCCTCCTCAGACAAGAAAGAGAAGCTCCCTCCAGATGAGCCAATAACAACAAAGGACCTCTCGTACGAGGCAATCAGGAGTGAGTTTGTAAACAACAATATTTTTATCAAGCACATTTTTTTCATCTAGTTTTAATGCAGTTACTTCATTCAACAATAAAATTAACGGTAATTTAATATATTTATATATATTTTTTAATTGAGTACAGTACAATATGTGATTATGATTTAGATTTTTCTTTAACTGAAATGCAGATATAATGAATGGAATATATTAATTGGTAACTTCTGCATCAAAGAAATCTACATTTGTTTTTAAGTAAAATCAGTTGAACTGATAAATCTTATTACAATCAATCCCAGAACAAACCTTCAACACGTAGATGCAATGTATTAACAAACCATCACATTGTTTCAGAAATGTCTACAGCGCAGCTTGCTCGACTAGCCACCAAAACACGAAGTGTGGCAGTGCAGCTGGAGGAGCTGTGTTGGAGACTGCTGGAGCTGCACATGTCCAAGATAGCCCTCCTGTCAGTCATGCTCATGGCCGTGCATGATGTGAGTACAAAGTCATGACAGATGACGGAGGGAGGGAAATAAAAAAAAGAGAGGAGTAAAAAAAAATGAGTTTAAAACTTTGAAAGCATTTTTTTTTCCTCCTGGTAGTTGGGAAGTTTTGAAAATTCTTTAAATTGTAACTTCAAGAACGTGTTCCTACCCCCCCCCCCCCCCCCCCTGGTTTTCTTTTTCTCTCTTTTCTCTATATAATTGATTTTGGGGTAAATTTAAAAAATAAATTTAATAGTTTAAATAAATTTCTAAAATCCTAATACTGAAGATTGAGTTCCCGGAAAAAATAATTAACACTGCAGGTAGAGGAAAAACTCAATGTAAAAGGTAATACTTGATGTAAAAAGGTAAACCTAATTTCTTGGGTGCCTTAACTTTATGTACAGTAATAACAAGTTTTCACTGTTGCTTTGATTTTTAGTAGTGACAGTTTTATTTTTAATTGTTTTCTACCTCCTATTTTTTTCTTAAAGTATGTCACTTTACAAATTGTGTGTCTCTGAATGTTGCCAGGTGTGCGGTGCCCACGCCTTGCTGGTGGTTCTTGCCGTGGTGGCCCTGCCCCTGACTCTCTCCCTCCAACGAGCCATGCTCCACATCTGTTCTGGCCTCGTGTGCTTCCTCATCCTTGCCCAGATGACCTACCAGATCGAGTTCATCGACCATTCTTACTGGGACGTCAACTGCACCGTGAGTTGTTTTTTCTTAATTGAAATGCAGCTTATTATATAGAAAAACTTGTCATCATGTATATGTAACAAAACTTTATATCTCATTTACCTGTATAATATTGTTCTTAAAAAATATAAATTAAATACTTTAAAAAATTCACAGTTATTAATATATATTTTTTCCTCTCTAAATTTATATTGTAAAAAATTTCCTCTCCTCTGTTTGTGATGCTAACTGCTGCATTTTATTGCTGTAGTTTAACAATACTAGATATTGTATTTTAAACATTTCAAATGAATAGACAGCAACATAATCCTCTAGTTATCCTCCAGTCTCTTTTATTTAGCTGCATATTGTTGCTTTAAGACATGTTTATAAAATAATTCTCTTCATCTTGCAGGGCCTGCCGTCCCTCAATGCCAGCAACTCTCTGGTGGGCAACAAGTCGTTGTCCATGAACAACGCAGAGTGGCTTGGACTGAAGAAGTCATCGGACCTGCCTGACCTTCTCCAAGGTTATATTGGTGAGTGGCGTCAGAAGTGCCCTAGTTTTTGCTCAACTTGTGTATTTTTATGTGCATTAATTTGTTATGTTCCATTTAAATAAAAATCTAATGCAATGTTTTGTTAAATTGAGACAAAAAATAATACAATTAAATATTTATTTGAATTTAATTAATTTACTGTAGCTCCTGCAGTCACATAACCACCAATGATAATAACATATACAGTAAAACTTGTTATTACGTAAAGTCAAGGGACCCAGAAAATTGAGTTTACCTTATATCGAGTATACCTTATATCAAGTTTTTTCCTATATCTGCAATACTAATTAATTTTTACGGGACCTTTACTCCGTTACTCAATATCAAGTTTTTACCTTGTAACAAGTTACGTAATAACAAGTTTTTACTGTATTTTATTTTAATTTATAATCTCTTTCATGGGCACTATACAATAATATAACATAATATATATTGTAGTCAAAATTCAAATTACAAATAAAAGCCCATGGGGCAAATGAAAAAGATTGCTGAGCAGGAAGTGTTCACTAGGAACTGTATCTCAATAAGCTACGACAGTTGACACAATTCTCTTCTCAAAAACTACTTCTCCTTGCAGGCCTGGTTCTGGTGCTGACATTCATGGCGGTGGTGCGTACTCGCCAGCAGTACCAGCGACGTTCCAACTTCGGCATCTCCGGTGACCCTCCCTCGTCCCCTACCTCTCGAGACACCACCTCCACCTCCTTCATGTCCTTGCCACTTCTCTTCCCGGGCGTCACCAGGACTTTGGCTGACGACGGATTGCTGCCGTGTGCCAAGTTCCTCCTTAACTTTGGCTTCTACAAGTTTGGAGTAGAGGTGAGTGACTTTTGGACTTGTAGGTAGTGAAAGTTTGTGGAGCTCAAAATATTAGGAAAATAGACTGCAGAAAAAGTGAAGAAATAATTAAAATTAGAGCATTCAAGTATCATTTTATTACTCTCTAGCCATCTCTTTCAAATTTATCATATTAATTTTAATTAAAAAGGATTTTTTTTTTTAAATTAGCATGTAAACAATAATTAAAAACAATGACTTCAAGATTTTTTTATCTATAATTTATATCTTAATAATTGTTTGGTTTGGTTTGTTATTTTATTTCTAGTTGTGCTTAAAAAATTGCTGAATTTACACCATCGTAATATTTATAATCTCAAGACTAGACACTCACACTTCTCTCTCTCAGATTTGTCTGATGGCAATCGTGGTCTTAATCGGCACTCGCCTCGACATCTACTCTATGGTGTATGCCGTGTGGCTGGCGTGCCTCTTCAGACGTCCTCGTGCCAGGTTGTCCCAGGTGTGGCGAGGCCTCATAGTCTTCCTGGCCGTCTTCACCCCCCTGCAGTACCTCATGTGTGTGGGCGTGCCTCCCGGACTCTGCCTTGGTGAGTTCTGCAGTCTCTAAACTTGAAGGAAATTTTCGTTGAATCAGGAGGATTTAAGTTAAAGAAAATGAATATCGAGGATACTGTGGCAAAGTGGACTAACAAAAATTGTAGTGAAACCCTGTTGGTTATTTTTGCATAAGATTTTCCAACTTGAAAACAATGTTACAATATTTTCTGTTAGTCTGTTTTGCCGTGGCACCGTTAATATTCATTTAACAAAATTTCTTAGAGAGAAAAAGAGGAAAGCCTGCAATATTTGTAGACCAACAATTTTTTTAATTATGGAATTTGATCAGCATTTTGTAGTACAAAAACAATAAAAGAAAATTATGGGAAAAATCACTGCTTTTTTATTGTTTAGTTTTGAAGTAAAGAGGATATTTTTTAAATTTCATGTCTAATAATTTCAGACTGGCCTTGGTACCTGAACGAGAGTCTAAGACGCTTGCAGGTGTGGCTCTTCTTCCCTGACTACGTTCACCCACCTGAGTGTCCCAAACTGATGTGTGAGTATCTCCTGCTAATCTCTGACCTCTTGTATATCTTCCAGCATTCATATTGAGGATCAAGTCTTTAGATTTGTAGTAATTAACCTCAAATGTGTACTAAATTAAATAATACATAATACTGGTATTTATGGAATAATTCAAATAATTCATTTTATATAAGTACTGGAATCCTTAATATTGTTAATTATTTTTCTTGCAACATTATATACTTTCCCATCTCATCTCTGCTCACTGATGTAACCATAGTTCCATGTTCTTCCACCAGGTGACTTTGTGGTGCTGCTGCTGGTGTGTAGGCAGCAAGTGGTGTTCAGGGTGGAGAGGTCGTCGGACTCCTCGACCTTCCCTGGGGGTAGCAACGCGGAGGTCTCTGATCAGCTGGATGATATCCAGGACAACCCCGTACCCGACTTCATCACATACACCAAGTGAGTCGACCGGAACCTCAATCTTTGTAACAAATAATTTACTTTTTGTTCTTTTTATTTTACATCTACTTTTAACATTTTGTGTAGTTCTTTCATATGTTAATAAATATGTCTTATTTCATTGGTTAACAATTTACAATGACCCTACTCATTGACAGAATGAAAGCCAAAGACTCATGAATTTATGCGTCTATACTCTACATTTTTTTTTTAAATATAATGTAACTGCATTCTATTCCTATGATTTTTAAATTGAGAAACATTTTCTTCAAACTTAATTACTTCAATAAGTAAAAAAAAAAAAAAAAAAAAAAATCTGTGCTATTAAAAATATACAGTGTATATTTTTTTTTATTCTAGAACAGAAAATCATTTTCTTCTTGACTGAAAATTGAAGCTTCATTTTTTGTCTTTTTAGTTATTGCATAAAATTACTTTACATGAAAACTTAAACTCTATACACTTGCACAAATGGAATTAAAGTTTTTTAAGAACCTGAAAGGAAAATTTAATGCAATATTTAAAAAAATTGAATCATGTAACACTATTTTAATTAAGTGGTTAAAATTACTCCTATTTTTTTTTAATAAAAGTCACAGAATTTAAATTTTACTGTAAAGGTGAGAAAATTCTTACATGAATTATTGTTGTTTTATTTTGTGTTGTCTTCAAAAATCGGATCTATATAGAAAAAACTAGAGAACACAAGTGTTATATATAATTGAATATTTATAAACAATAACTCAATAATATTTATAATATTTTTATTTCCGTTACCATGCAAGCACAGAACATAAAATTGCAAGTTTTGCTAAAAATACACTAATTTATCTTTCTTTTTGTTTGCAGGTCCTGGCTAGATAGTTTTAAACGTGGTGTTTTAAGACATTTTTATTGGGTAACTTTAGTGGTTGTTTTAGTCACGGGTGTAAATAGAGACAATATATTTTCACTCGGCTACCTCGTTGGTGCCTTTTTCTTCCTACATCACGGTAACGACTTGTACCTACTTCCAGTAAACAAGATATTACAATGGTGGAATATTTTACTAAGTTATAATGTATGTGTTATTGGACTCAAAGCAGTAACTCAGATGTTGGGTTGTCTATTTGTACGAGAGTTACAGACACATGCTTGCTGGTTAGTTCAGCTGCTAAGTGTAGCGTGTTTAAGTAAATTTGGCAACGAGGCAGGGAAGGCTGGGGTGGTTGAGCCTAGCGATTGCATCGTGTCCCCTGACCAAACTGGACTTGTCTGGGATGGAGTCTGCTTCGGATTTCTTCTAATGCAGAGAAGGCTGTTCTCAAGTTATTATTTTGCAAGGATTGTGGATGAAGCAAAAGCCCAGACTATTCTGGCATCTAGGTGGGTTGGTGTGGTAGTTTAATTAAAAAAAAAAAAAAAAAATCTCATGCATGCAAGTGAAAATTTCTCATATTATTTTTTTGAGCAATGAAAGGAAAGAAAAATGAAAAAAGAAAAAAAAAAAAAAAAAAAAAAAAAGAAAAAAAAAAAAAATATTTTGAATTGTCCTATCGAAAAATTATAAAATGTGAAGAGTGCAAATTAATATACAAAGCAATTTACGAATTTTTCTTTCTTAAAATTTCTTAATTTAATTCAAACTTAATTACTTCTTGTTGAATAAAATTTATAGTTAAGCATACACATGGTCAATAAAAAATGTGTTGATTGCCCAAAAATCCAACAGTTTATTAACAATTCTTTAAAATTTGTCATCCTGTCTAGCTTTTGCTAATAAAAACATGAAAATTTCAAAATTTTCATAGTAAATAAAATTTAATCAAGCAGTTTATCATGCATTTTTAAAATTATATACTGTATAGGATATGCATGATATGTAGGAGTTAATAGAAAAAAATCAGAAGGCTTAATTTTACTAGTTTTGTAAAATTTTAGAATTAATTCCTACCCTGTACTAACAAGTCTGGTTTCGATGCAGGGGTGCCGAGTTGATAGAGCAGCTACGTCGCAAGCGAGTGGCAGCTCAGCGGGAGGAGGAGCAGCGAGTGCTGGACAAGATCCGCACCAAGATGGAGAGGATCAAGGAGAACCAGCGACGCATGCAGGGGGAGAACTTCCGAGAGCCGCAGTCTCACCAGAAAGGTAAGACGAGAGACATTTGCAGGAGCAGAACGAAGGGATTAATGTGCATTCTAGGTCTGCGACAACTGTGGCTAGACCAGCCTTTAATAGAACTTAATAGCTTCATTGTATGAATATTTCTTTTATGAATTAAGAAATTAAATATCTTATAATTTTAGCATATTAAAATTGTTTTCTATGGTATTTTTTTTTGTCTTCATTTGAGCAATAAAAAATATGTTAACTATATAGACGTTGATTTCAGATTGTATCTTAACATTATTCCCTTTTTAAAGGTCTTTTAGATGATGCTAAATTAAACCTTGTACGCTAGAAGGAAATTTAATTAATGAAGAAATCATTTTGTAATAAAAAACAACTCTTACTAACCAACTATATATTTATTCTCATCATCATTACTAACAATGTTTATGTGTTTTTTTACCTTAGCACCTTTGGAAACTCATTCTTGCCTATCCTCTCCTCATACCCCTCAGGGTTATCACACCCCTGTAGAAGATGATGGGGATTTTATCAGCAACACCCCTCTAACCCCTCAAAGACTATCACAACTCTTAGGAGGTACTGGGGGTAATAACGCCCCTACTCCTACATCTGCCGCATATACCATTTCACTAGACGGATACTTAGACCCTGCTAGAATTTCTATTGGTTCTCCACCTCATTCGGACCCCATGAACCCTAGACATGATTTTCCTTCTGACGAGGAAGAATCTTTCCCCGTTTTCTCTCCTCCACCTTATGAAGAAGCTGTGTTCAGACGTAGACATAGGAGGAGTGTAAGTTCAGGGAATCCAGTTAGGAGGAGTTTTAGACGTCGTAGGTCATCAATGATTCCTCCACCAATCCCTAGTGCCGCAATAACTCCAACAGCGGGAACACATCGTTGGAATGACGAGACAAGACAATCATTGTCTTTATCACCTGCTCATTCTCATCATACGTGTAATGTACCTGATTTAATATTCCTATCCCCACTGTACATCCATGTGCACTTTTTCTTTACTGTCATTATTTATAGTAGTTTTTTATTATTATTATTTTTGTGTGTTTTTTCGTAGATTTGAAATTTATTACTAGATTTTTTATATTATTTAGATAGTAGATAGATTTTATTTTTAATTTAATATTTTGCAGTAGTAATTAACAAATAATTTCTATTAACTATTAATAAGAAAAAAAGAAAACAAAATGAACTTATGTGTTTTACCGCTGCAATTTTGTGTTTTAATTTTTTATAATATTAAATTTTGGTATTTAGTTTTAATTTGATTTTTTTACAGGATTTTTTTACATTTATTTTCTTTTGTATATTGTGTATTAATTTCGTTTTTATAATTTTGTTGTTATGTTGCATGCTATTTGATTTTATGTTGCTCAGGGGAGGAAGGAGTTACTTTACGTCGAGGCAGAAAAAGGAGAAATGTTGCAGGTGAAAGGATAAACAAAAATTATCCAACCCTTACCTTCACTTAGTTTTTAGTATGGGTTGCCTGGCTCTTTATCTTAAAAAACCTCCCTTTTTTGTTGTTTTTATGATTAACTTAATACACTGAGAAAAAATATAACGTGTAATAGCACGTTTTAATTCAAAATTAAATTTAAGTTAGTACTAGCTCAAATCTAGTTTTAAAAAAAATCAGAATAAAAATGTCCTTACTGTTTTTTTTATTAAAAATGCTTGGTGTATCAAGTTTTTACATTTAAAATTTTCATTTTGTGTTTGTCTTGGGTTGTTTTTGTAATTATTTCTTAACAATTAATTTAATTTAGATAATTATCTAGGTGATTTCAACACCTCTGATTATAAGAAACTACTTAAACGAGCTCGTAAATATGGCAAGTAATTTAAAAAGACTATGCACTTTGCTAAAAGTAAAGCAGGTAGAATGCACAAATCATCTGCATAGTTATCTAAATAAATTGGGAACAAAGGTTTGGTATGAAATTGATGGGAACATGAATTTATATTTTTAATTGCATTGGAATATGGTACATATTAGCTAGAATTTAGTACATACCTTTCTTGGTTATGGATTAGCATGGATAAGTATTTTGCTTCTTTTATCATTTTTGCATGTATGTAAATTTAAAATAGAATGTGCACTGTGAATATGTCACTCCTGAAAATCCTGATCCACCTATTTTCACCAAAATGTAAATTGTCTCTATTTTTCCAGTTTCTGCAACATCAATTTCAGCTTGTAAGATGACTTGGCTTTATTTAACTAATGTGTATATAATCATTCTTACAGCTTCATTTTCACTCTATAATTAAGAATACAAAATGTTTATTTTACTTCTTTGGTATATTTAAATTTTAGACATTTTTTCTGTGTGCTTATCTTTTTTTTTTTTTTTTTTACTTTTATTAAGAAATTAGGTGCAATGAGTGAAGGAATTTAAATATCTGGAAAAAATGTTCCAGGAGGATGGAAATGTAGATGGAGAGATTGATAGGAGAATGAGTGCCAGTAAAAACATAATTGGTAGTATGGCAGAGAGGGTTGTCTCAGAGTGAAGTGTGGTTTAATAAGGCCAAACTTACTGTGAATAACTCTGATCCTAATATACATACCAACTTTGATGTATGATGATAGCCATGATAGGTCCAACAAAGCATGACATAAGCGTAAATTAAATGCTGCTGGTTTGACTTAAAAAAAATATGTGAGGTAAAACAAGGCTTGACAGAGTGAAAAATTACATGGGTGTGAAAGAATGAATAATTTACAAGTCTGAACTTGTAATGAATGTGAACTTGGGTATGTTGAGAGGAGATGGGTGAGGAGCAAATTGCAAAATAGGTGTACACATTAAAGGTAGTCTGGAAAGAAGAGGGTTAGGTATATCAAAAAATGTTTGGCTGAGATTGTAAGAGGTTTGGATTGTTTTGACAGCAAGAGTGTTAATAAAAGCATTCTGTGCAATAGAGAGTGTAAAAGACAAAAGATAGTATTTCTAAAGCAAGTGGATTATGCAAGAATCAAGTGCTGTGGAGGTCTATTTGTGGATGGTTGAGATTGTGGAAAAAATATAGACTTATTTCTTCATGGCTGAGATATAATAATGCTACTGGCTTAAAGAAAGGCTGACATGTTTTATGTATGTATTGATGTAGAAAAGGTTTAATACATAACAGAAAAATAATTATCACTATAATGGCAAGTTTTAATAATTAATTAATTGTGATTTAAAAAGTAGCAATTGAAATTTAACATTTTAATATATTGCAATAAACATTTTGTAATCTTAACTTTAAAAACATCACTCATCATCCCTTCTTAATTATAGATTGTTAATTAATTGTTTATATGTATGTAATGCTTATAACTATAGTTATATTCTAGGCTAAAATATTTTACTAAAATGTGAATGCATTTTATAAATAATAATGTATATAAATAACACAATTAATGATACATTCAATGCACATGACATAAAATGGTTTGATAATTAATTGATAAAATAATCATAATTAATACCCTCTTACTTCCATTTAACAAAATTCTTTTTGTAGCATGGTATTTTAAAACCAACTGATCTAATAAATTGAGTTGACAATATTTTTAAATATGTCATTCATGTAAATATATTTATTTACCAAGGAACTTGTCAAACTTATTAATTTAAATTAAATTTCAATAATAATTTAATTTTTTCCCTCTCAACTCTAAAGATAAATAATGAAGATAATAATAATTACACCAGATCATTGTAAATAATATTAATTATTTTGATGTTAATATATTTTATGATTCAATATTTCTTGCTTTAGTGACTCAAAATTTGGTTTCTAAAATTTGCTCTCGTAACACCAAACGTCATACCTATACAACCCCCGAACACCTACCTTACTATGTACTGACTTGTCCTTCCCTCAGCGATCCGTTCTGGTGACTACTACATGTTCGAGGAGTTTGACGATGACCTGCTTGACCTTGGTCTGGAGCCGCCGCGAGCCACCGTCGAGGAAGTAGATGATGACGACGAGGCCGGTGGCAAGGTCACCGTCAGCAAGGTAAGGCGGGAAATTTCAAATTAGGCTCTTTTTGTCCCAAAGGCGGGAAATTTTAAATTATAGTCTCTCTTTGTCCTTATTTACTTTCCCAGAAGATGGCCCATTTTTATCAGATTAGCACGGGGAAAGATTTAAGTATTCATGAAAATTTATCAAATGATGATGTTTTGTTTGATTTAAGTGTCCAATTTTAAGCTAATAAAAGGTGTAAAACTTTTATATATAGTAAATTATTAATTGTCCGCTTGCTTCTTACAGGCCAATGATTTTGCTTGTGTTCTTTATTTAATTTTTCAATAAGCAATCATCAAGTTGCTAAGTTTGTTGGACTTTTACATTTCCTCACTGTTTTTATTTATGTAATTAGGTTTGTGTTTTCCAAGTCTTTATACAACTGCCTTTAAGAAGAGGAAAAAATTCATAGAAAGGCCATTTAATTGGCGTGATCGAAAATGATGTATTTTTGTTTAATTTATTGTGACTTGTTTTAACAAAAATTCAAATAAAATAATTAAAAATTCTTTATGATCTATGG
The DNA here is from genome assembly GCA_949825025.1 of Siphlonurus alternatus. Classification (NCBI taxonomy): domain Eukaryota; kingdom Metazoa; phylum Arthropoda; class Insecta; order Ephemeroptera; family Siphlonuridae; genus Siphlonurus; species Siphlonurus alternatus. Next base: position 19,600,888 of record OX463783.1, on the reverse strand, counting down.
CTAGAGTAACATAACTATGTGCTGTACATACTGTATATTTCAAAATAACTTACAAATTTCAATTTCAGCATATTTTTGTTAATAAGTATTACTTTAGTTATTACGGAATTGTAAATAATGTGCAGTGTGTTAGTATTTTAATTTATAGTATATTTTGTATGTTGTTAATTGGTGATGGATTTAATTAATTAATATTTTGTTTGTCATGAGAAGAAAATTGTCAAGTTAATTTTTACCTCTGCTTCTCCTTAAAGGTGCATGAAACTTTCATTTGCAAGGTCAATAAAATTCTCTTGCTCAGTACTGACAATATTATTTGCCTGTGCTAATTACTCACCCCCATTTTTTATTGAGATAGATATTGAAATTTGACTCTGTGATGTCACGATGATGTCATCTCGCCAAAACGGACAAAGATTAACTCTGTGATGTCATCACGATGTCACTGAGTCAAATTTCAATATCTATCTCAATGAAAATGGGTAAATAATTATCACAGGCAAAAAAATTGATAGTATCTTGTGAAAGAGAATGGAGTATCGACCTCAATTTTTTTTTATTGCAGAAGTGGATAGAGGGTGCAAAGTTATGCTACGTACCCTGATTTTTTTCACATTTTTTTTAGACCGGGAACTATTTTTAAAAAATTATTGAATGTCCTTTTTGTGACATCACAAGGCGGCAAGTCCTATCTTTTTCTTAAGGAGCGGCGTCTCGTGACGTCACGAAAAGGACTTTCAATAATTTTTTAAAAATACTTCCCGGTCTTAAAAAAATCTGAAAAAAATCAGGGTAGCATAACTTTGTACCCTCTATCAGCCTCTATCCATTTCTGCAATAATAATAATAAAAAAATTGAGGTCGATACTTCATTATTTTATCTTCATTTTATGATGAAAGTTTTATGCATCTTTAAGCTTTACAAATCAAAGGGGCAAGGTTTTATTTTCATAAAAGTCAAATTATGTGTCTTTCTCCTTTATTATTAACTTTGACTGTAAATAATGATTGTTTTTGAAGTAAGAGAAGTAAAAATTATTTATAAAATGATGTTAAAAAAATTAAATTTTTAAAGTAGAAAAGATTCTAGAATATTGTTATTTGTGGTGTTCTGTACTGTAAATATCTTGCAAAATCATTCCAATGCTTATAAGCTTTATTAACACTATTTAAATTAACAAGAAAAATCTTTCTGGTAATCTTAGAAAAAAATGTTCTGGTATGGTATTTTAAAACTACTAATTTTTCTATAATTAATACAAGGTGTCTAGATTAATATTTTTTTGTAATCAAGTGTACATGATTGTTTTTAGAAAATCTAATTACATTTTTGCTATAAATCTAGACCCCTTGTATGACAATGTCATACTAACAGAGATATGATCTATGTAATATAGCGGCAATTTTCATTCTTCCCTTTCTCATTTACCCTATCTATTTTTTTTCAAAATGAAAAAAAAAATCCTTATCCTTATATTTAAAAAAAATGCTTTTTATAATATATTTACGCTTGTTGTAATATAATTATATTTTAATTTTTTTTAATTGCAATTATTTTATTATTGCATTTATATTTGATGTATATTTGTACCATATTATTTTACTTGCTTATTATTGCTATGTATCCTATCCCTCTATATGTGTGTGTGAAAAAAAAAAAAAAATGCATGTAATTTTAGTACCCGTTGTACCCTTATGTCCTGATAGCATCCCCATACCTTCACTGTCACCGCTGCCGCATTCGCAAAACTTCTCCCCCCTCACTCCCCCCCTCTGTTCGTGGCCCCCAGTTGCTAAGCAACGTCATGAAAACAAACATGGAAGCAGCTGCGGATCAAGCTCTCGTAGCAAATCTTCAAGATACTTCGCCAATACCTCTCATGGATGAACCTACACCTAAAGTTGTCAGAAGGAAGAAAAGTTCTGTCTCATATTTGTCTGGAAGATCTGAATTGGTGAGTGATTGAAAGTTAATTGTGTGTGTGATTTGATTTTCTACAGGCATTTTTATTTATATGGGAAATTTCAGTCTTAAATGAAAGTTCTCTGTAACATAAATAATATATTCTGGTTAAAATATTTCTTGAAATTTTGTAAGGTAAAATTAGAAAAAAATGTTAATTATGGGAAATATTTGTTAGGTGTGCATTTACAAATGACTGAGAATATGAAAAACATTCAGTTCATGAAATTAAATATTTTTCCTTCAATTTTAAATAATCTACTAATTTTTTATAAAGTAAATATTGAAATTCTTGTATTAAAAATACTTGATTCTTATTCCTACCATTAAAGAAAAGACACTAATTAAATTTAATAAAGCACAAACAAGAACTGACAAACTCGTACATTCTCAGGGTCAGCCGTCAACGAGCCAGAGCCAGCGATCGAGCTTCCAGTCTGGTCGCATTCCTCCTCTGAGCGAGGCTGATGAGCCATCCTCCCCCTCCCCTCCACCCCCTCCACCTGGTGAGGGGGCGGAAGGTGCTGACGGAGGGCAGGCAGGAGACGAGGCAGCAAGTGAGTCAATATTTTCATGTTTATTGTTTACTTTAGTCAGTCTTATAATTTATTTTTGTTTTTTAAAATGCTTATTTTTGTATATGTTAGTGATTTTTTATAAAGTTGGAAAACAATGGATATTAATTTTTCCTTGTAATTTGAAGAAATTTATTTATTTTATTTGTCCTATTTCCTGTTTTAATTTACTTTGATCTTTTCATGAAAATTGAAATCTAAAGAATTTATCCAGCAATCACAACATTTTAAAGAAATACTTTTGAAATCAAGATGATATTGAAAGTATTATGATTTTTAATAAATTTTCAATATGATGCTGTTTTTCAGAGGAGGAGAGTTGGGCCAAGAAGTTGTGGGTGTACCTCAAATTCGTGTGGGCGCTGATGCAGAGTGGGGTGGTGAGCACCACCAAGAAGCTCAACAAGCTCTCGAGGGACTACCGCTATGTGGCCCAGTGCCTCGCCGCAGAGACCCTGCAGCTCAAGGTAGCTCATTGGTTGAGGGGATGGATGTGTAGGGAATCTTAATTCAAAGGGAGATTTTTTTAAAGAAACCAGACAGGAAATAATAACTCAATTTTCTTAGTTATTATTTTCCACCTTAAGAATTTGCAGAGCTAATTCTTATCAATAATATGAATCTTACATGTTGTGATATTATTTTAAAACACAATATTTGTGATAGCAATTTATTGTCTTCAGTAAAAGATCATCAGAATTTAGCAGGAAAAATAAGATTTAATTAACTTACTACAGGAATCCTAAAAATCTATAGTAGGTAGATAATGTAAATTAATTGAAAGTTTTTAATACATGTAAAGATTTAATTTTTGCTTTATCTAACAATAAGAGTTAATATATTTGCCCATTTCCATACCATTGTATGTAATAATATTGCGTATGAATTAAAGCATTAATTAGCACAACCATTTTTTTGTTTTTGTTTGTAACACAGCAACAATACATTTTTAGTATATGTTTCAAGTTTTCCATTCATCAACAATATCTTGTTGCAAGAATTGCAGATAATTCAGCTGTAAAATATGGATAATTTATAATATTTATCTTCCTTTCACACCCCACTATTATGTCCTCAGGAAAGAGGGGACTATCGCATAGGTCAGCGTGCAGGTCAAGGCATGTGGAGACCTCTGCCCTCCGCCCTGCCTGACCGAAGAGAGGGGTGAGTTTAACATTGTAATGTTGACTCTCATATGGTGGCACCACAATCACATATTGCAAGTATTATAAGTTAATAGAGGTGCCTTTATTTTAACAAATATTTATAATTATTAGAAAACTAATAAAAATAGCTAGTGCAATAATTCGATCAATCTACTAGAATTTTATTAATGCAAAAATTAATTAACCATTTTGGCATTGCATAAAATACAAAACTCATTCATTATCATTCAAATCATACAATACTTCCTCTATTCATTTTGTGAAACTTTGTCTTTTAACTTTATAAAAAAATAAAATATAATAAAACAATTCTCTTACTATATGCAGGGATTATCTTTTCTCTGCTATATGTGTGCTCTATATCTGTTAAGAAAACATAATGTGAATCATAAGTTAATAAGGTTAATCAGCAAGGTTTCACAACTTTATCACCCCTGGTATACCTGGTGTATCCTGTCTGACATATTTGGGCTACAGAGGGTTGGAGATTCGCATTGTCGGAGCCAGTGATGAAGCTACTCTTAACGTTGACCGCGATGAAAATCAACAACCAATCACAGAGCACAGGTGAGGGGCGGGGCTTGTCTGGCTTGGCTTGCGGTGTACATACCTGCAGCTTATTGGTTGATGTAATAATGGTGGGGGTGGAGTTGAAGGCAAGATTACATGGATGGTGATTTTTTAAAAATATTTGTGTTTTTAATTTTTATATAATTAAAAAATGTTTATTAAATTTACAGAGAATTGAGATTATTTTCATTGAAAGCTTTGAATTGAGTCTTTGAGAATTAAATGAGGATTATAAATAATATTGCTGCTGCAGGTCTTATCAGCAGAACAAGAGAAGAAACTAACTTTTTTGTTTGCACATTTACTTTTCAAAGACCCAGGATTAAAATAATCTACACATTGAGAAGCATTTTTAACGTTTTTGCAATCATGCCTTTAATTATTTTTGGGAAAACACTGTCGTGGTGGTATAATAAAAAGAACTAATTTATCTATATACATAATGCTAAGTTAATGTCGTATAGAGTAATTCTATTGACACAAAAATATGTATCAGAAATAAAAACAAGATTAGACAGTTTTAATATAATAATTAATTAATTATTAATAGTAACTAGTTTGTAGTATTAATTAGTTTAGATTTAGTTGTGTATGAGCTTTTAAACCTAGAATACGAGTAGTTTAAAATTAATTTTTCTGTACAGAATAATAGGAACAAAGAAATATGATTTCATCATTGATGCTGTTGATTATAATTGTAATTGTGTTCAAATTTGTGAAATATTATTTCAGGTTTTGGTTAATATTTGCAGTAGTGGACTTAAAATTGTTTTTTTCATAATTAATAATTTTATTAAACATAGAAATTACTTTAACCTTTAACAAAAAATATATTAATTGTTAACTTTAAAACAGGTTTAGAATTTTAAAGAAATTGAATCACCTTTCTTTTAAGTCTACTATTGTTTACATTGTTTGATGTGCTTCTGTAGTTTTGTTAATAAGGTGCGGAGTTTTTGGTGGGTTGTTGGTTGTTTTGCATGCTGAGAGATGTATGTATGTATCAGGCTGCAGGATAAGCCAATCCCGACCATCAAAATTTGGGCGGCAAGCTTGGAGCGAGGACTAGATTCGGATAGAGACAGGTAACTTAATTGTGTGTGATGGTTTGTTTGTGTGTCACTAACAGCTCACAAGCAATCAGGGGGCTCTGGGCAGATAGTAACTTTAACTTGGACTCATTATGCCTGCCGCAAAAAAGTAGTATTAAAATTTTATGTTTCTGGATCTTTGAATTTTGGATTTTAAATGTTAGGAATAAAAATGCATTTAAAAACATTTATTGCTTTTTAGAATCATAAAAAAATGTATTGAAAATTTATTTTGGTATGAAGTAAATCAAATTTGTTTGCAATTTTTATTTATTGCTGTAAAGTACTGCCCAAAGTTTCCTGAATTCACTATTTTTTTTTTTTTTCACCATCACAATTTTTGAAACTAATATTTTCTTTACTTAAATTTATTTCAACCACTTTTGAATTACATGTTCAGTTTTGCTAACATTTTGAATTTTTGTACAAAATAACCACATAATTTTGTATTAATTAATTTTTCAAATAAATCATTTGTTGTAAAGCTTTAAAATACTTTCAATGTTTTCATTGCTTAATTAATTACAGTTCGTGGTCTCAGAATGCAAGTTTCGAAACTACAATTTTTTATGTAACTCTTAATTATGTCATATTGAGTTGCATTAATATTTTTGTAGTTACTTGAATTGCATTCAGAGGCGACAGATTAACTAACGAGGTTGAGTGCAGCAGGTTTTTGTTACTAACATAATCAGCTGACTGTTGCTTGCCCTCTTGTCCGCTGCTGCTTGCATGATGTACAGACGTTCTTGTTGAGATCTCTCTCTTCTCTCTGGAGCACCAGCCTCCCGGCATCACAAGGTATCTTATTTATCTGTCTCTCTGATGTTGGCTTTACATGGAGAAAGTGACAAGAAACCTCAAATTGGGAGTCAGTTGGAAAAGTGGGCCCCCTGCAATGTGCAGCTCAGAGGGGTGGGAGAAGCAATCTGGCAATGGGCTCTCATCTAGCCAACCTAGCCTTCTGGGCCCCTTCCCCCTTTTTAGTTATATTCCTGTGGTGAAAAGTCACATAGCTAATTTTGACTATTAAATGTATTTTTTTAACCTTATTTTCATTTTTATTTTAAAAATTAGGTCATTTTGTAATGATTTCTACAATTAAAGAATAATTTTGCTCATAAACTCTTTCAATAACATGCATGTAATGCCAACAAAATATTGTAAATTTTGTATAAATCTTAATATGTATTTCATAAACTGCAAATGAATTTTAAATTTGATTAAATTGTATATTATTTCAATTTGACAAATTAGAAATTACTTTGTAGAATTGTTGATATTTGGAAATTATAATTGTCTATTTAATCATTTTTAATGTAAATATAAAAAAGTCTATATAGTTAACCGTTTTTATGTCTTAATTTTTATAATGTATAAAAAATGGCTATGCACTAATGCAAAGAAACATCTGTTTTGTAAATAACATTTAACCCATACCATTTCATAATTAAACCTCTCGGTCATTTATCAAAACTTACTGTTTTAAATTTAAGTTATTGAATTCCATTATTTTGGTTAAAGCACTTATTTTTGAAACAGTTTGTAATATTTTGTCACATTATCACAATCATTTCTGTTTTGCACATGCCATAAATGTATTAAACACTTTGAACACCTATTGTTTAGTTTTAAAATGTACAGCTTTTGTATTATGAACGTTGTTAGTTTACTGTATATGTTCAATTTGTCTTGATGGGCTTTTGTTGTTAAGTTAAAAACTTTCATACAGAATTGTCTTTACTAGAAGAAAAACATTGGGGATTATGATGTGGTAGCTTAAATTTGGTAGTTTGAGTAATATCGGATATTTTTTTTATTAGAAATGCACCATAATTTTAATGTCAATTAATTTCATTTGAACATTTAATTATATAGCATTTTAGAAATTGCTTTAGGGTAAGGTAACGCCACCAATGTTAAAAAAAAATCCCTCACACAAAAATCCTGAAAAAAAATTTAAAATGTTCTCCTCTACACCCCCTATCAGTAGCTAAAATATCAGGTTTACAAATTCGATCTAGTTTTTGAGTTATGAATTTTTAAATTTGACTACTTTAACATGGGGAAATGGAAATCCCATGTTAAATTAGTGTAGAGGAGAACATTTTAATTTTTTTTCATAATTTTTGTGTGAGGGATTTTTTTTAACATTGGTGGCGTTACCTTACCCTTAAAACTAGCATAAGATTTTAATTCAACTCCAAGCATATTTTTTTTTCAGCTTAAGAAAATTACACAAATCAAAAGTTAAACTTTTTTTTTTTGTATAAAGTTTAAAGTGTGATAATTATAATTATCTAATTTATTTAATAATTTTTATTAGTTTGATATCAAAAATAATAATTTTAAGAAAGCAATTTATAAATTTACAGTTATTTCATAATTAAGATCAAATGAGCCTTATGTTACTTGTACGGAAGCTTGATATGATTCTTAATTCATGAATCGAGTGTGTATTTATTCCATTTATACAAAACCTTTTTTTTTAATAAATTTACATTTCTCATTCAATAAAATTTAACATAATGAATGTCCACTGATTATCTCCCATCTCTACAGCCCTGCGTCTATGTCTGAGATTGACGGTCGTGGTACCGCTGTACCGAAGGAAGGAGAGGCCGCCTCATTGACTCAAGGTCTGCTCCATGCCGGCTGGTTTGCGGTCCTTGCCCACTCTGAGCTGGTGTGCTACTGCATGGTGTTCCTGCACCAAGTCAAGTCTGCGTCCATCCTCTCTCTACCACTACCAGTCATGGTGTTCCTCTGGGGTTCACTCTCGGTCCCCAGACCTTCCAAGTTCTTCTGGGTTACCATCATCGGATATACAGAGGTAATATATTAATGGTGTTAAGGAATTTTGAGGGAAATGAATGGGTGTGAATGAGGTGAAATTTCTCATGATGAAGATAGCACATAATATGTAATTTTTAATCTAAAAGATTAAAATTTAAATTAATTTAAATTATAATGTTAAGAGCTAGAAAAGAATGAAAATTGATTTAATATTTGTATTAAAAATAACAAGAATTAAAATTAAATAATCTTATATGTTAAAATTACAAGCTTTTAAAGTTATAAAAGCAATGTTAATTAATTATGCCTTTAATAAAAGATAGATTAATTGTATCAGATAGTGAATATAATTAATGAAAAACTTTATATATAGATTATTCCAAGTTTATTTATTTTATTTTTATTTTTTAATTTTGTTGTCACAACTCTTTTCAGAAAAATAATACAGTATGAATAAAAAAATACAAACATATTGAAAAGCAAATTAAAATTACATTAAAATTTTTGTTCACATTAAAAGGAAGGAAAATGAAATAAGAATTAAATAAGCAATCCATAAGTAAATAAAGAACCATGATGAACAAAAAATTTTATTGCAAACGCATTTCACCAACTGTGTCTTCCAGATGGTGGTGATTGCCAAGTACCTGTGTCAGTTTGAGTACCTGCCGTGGAACCAGCAAGCCATTCCGTACAACCAGCCGTTCTGGGGCCCTCGCATCACCGGTGTGGAGCGCAAGGACATGTACGCCCTGTACGACCTCATGTTGCTGCTGGTCGTCTTTTTCCACAGGTGAACTCTCTTCTCTGTCACCTTCTTACAAGCATTGAAGTTTGTTTTGTTTCTCTTTTATTTAAATGAAGATCAAAAGATCGCTTTAAAATCTGATGATAACAGGATGTAAGTAATGATTACAGTATCGGTAACAAAAATATTTCAGTTAAAATTATGATAGAAATTGATGAAAATTTTGTGACAAAATGCCTCTCACCAAAACTATTTTCTGATAAATAAATGTGAATATAAGAATAAATTTATATTTTTATAAGGCCTTTTGGCCATTAAAATAACCCAACCAATAACAAAAATTGAAATAAAGAAAATTCTATTCTACTCCATTCAGGTTCTATACAGTAAGGTCAAAAACAAAATAAGAAACTGTACTTTCTTGAAAAGTATATAATTAAATCTTAAGCTTTTTGAAATTGTTTTACTATTTTTAGAGCTATAGACCTGTGTATTGCAATACTTATGCCTTTCCAAAATACCATCAGGTTCATGCTGAAGTCTCTTGGACTGTGGGGAGAGTGTCTGGAAGGGAAGACAGAGGAGATCATAGAGGAGCCTCCGGAGAGAGCCAAGTCTCCCGTCTCGTCCGTCCAGTCTGCGGCAGCGAGGTCGGCGGAGGAGGATGTTAGTGAGCTGTCCAGCCACACGCAGGGCTGTGGCGCTGCAGTCACCACCAGGGTCAGGAGGACTGCTGCAAACCTGCCGAGTCTACCAGCGCCCCTCAAACAAGTGTGAGTTAGCAGTGGCACTAGTTTTTCTACTCCGTGATCTCTTCTAAGATTTTATAATAATCAGTGATGGTTTGTTTGTTTGTAATGCCTTTTCAAAGCTGTAGAAATCCTAGTAAAACTTTGAAACAAAATTTAGTGTTCTAACTGTGAGTTTAAGAATGAGTTTTTTTTTTTTTTTTTTTTTTTTTAAATGGGAAAAAATCTAATAAATGTAAAGCACATTGCCGCTCCTCTGCTTCGTGTGCTGCTTTTTAAAATTTGCATTCATGTTCATATTCAACTCAATCTCACTTTGCAAAACATTGCTGAATAAAAGAAAATGTTGTATAGGAAAAATTGGAAAAAAAAATAAAAATATCTCAAGTAAAATTTATGTTTTAAAAGGTTTTATTTTAGACATAAGTTCTGTTACTTCAAGTCAAGTAATGACTGTGATTGCCAGGCCTGCCAAGCTGACAGCCAGCATCCACGGGTTCTTCGCCCAACTGCTGGAGCCAAGCAGTCGAGTCACAGCTGATGTTTACGCCTTCATGTTCATCTGCGACTTCTTCAACTTCATGGTTGTCATCTTTGGCTTTGCTTCGTTTGGAGTGAGTAGGAGCATTTGAAATTTGAAGTTTATAAATACATGCTTATCTTTTCTACTCCCTTCGCTAATTTTTCAACCCAATCGGGTTTTACTAATCAAATATTTTATTTTATCCAATACAGTCTTTTATCACAATAAAAACATGTCAATATACTGTATAATTTCTTTTTATGAACAGTTTCCAAGTTGCCTGTGTGTTCAATTCATATATTACTAAATAAATTTAATAAAATTATGCATTACTCTTAAAGTAAAAAAATAAAATTTGAAGGTTTTTCTTTTTTCTTATTTTTGTGTAAATAATTATTGTTATAAAATTAATATTTTTCCTGAAAGCCACCTTGTTTCTGACCCTACCTTGTTTGCCAACAGACGCAGCAAGGTGACGGAGGAGTGTCTGCCTACCTGGAGGAGAACAAAGTCCCGGTGGCCTTCTTGGTGATGTTGATCCTCCAGTTTGCACTGATGGTGGTTGACCGAGCCCTCTTCCTGCGAAAGTTCATCCTTGGCAAGATAATCTTCCAAGTAGCCCTCGTCATTGGAGTCCACCTTTGGATGTTCTTCCTCCTGCCCAGCCTTACTGAAAGGTGAGAACCAGAGTTCAATACCGAGCAGCAGAGATTTTTTTTTTTGCTGGAAAAAGTTTTTTTTTTTTATATATATCTACATTTAAGTGTATTAGAGAGTGCAGAAGACAAAAGAGTGTTACGAGTATTTCGGAAGCAAGTGGAGTATGCAAGAATCGAGTGCTTTGGAGGGCAATTTGTAGACGGCCGAGGTAATAATGCTGCTGGCTTACCCCGTAAAGGGATATGGCGTCATGTTATGTATGTATGTAACTTTCAAACTAATATAATTACCGGTATGTTGTTATTATCTCAAGACGGAGGAAAAAAACTCAGATAACAGTACTAAAAATTTAAATATTTATTTTAAATAGTATTAAAAATTATGGTTTAATTTACTGATGATTTAAATATTGTTGCAAGAAATTTATTTTAAAACTGACTTTGCAATGTAACTTGGGTTTTGTCTCTACTCAATCCTAATCCACATACTGTATAAAATCTTCTGTTCTTAATTCTAATAATGTTTATCTTCCTCTCCCAGGCCATTCAGTGGAGCGCTGCCTCCCCAGATCTGGTATCTTGTCAAGTGCCTCTACCTCCTGCTCTCCGCCTATCAGATTCGCTGTGGCTACCCCACCAGAATCCTCGGAAACTTCCTCTGCAAGAAATATAACTACCTCAACATGTTCCTCTTCAAAGGGTAAATAAGCCAATAATATAATAGCTTTTTACACCCTATATGATATTATATACTGTATTCTGTTTCAAGCTTAGTTAATTTTATTTTTTTGTTAGTTATTATTTTTTTAAAAAAAATAAGTTTTAAACTCTTTACACAATATCCCATATATAAATATATTCATTTTTTTAAGTTTTTGTTCTTGTCAATTAAGAAAACATGCATGAAAAAAGCAGTTTTTACTCACCAACATTAAACAATTTTAAACAATAGACAACAATTGTTCCTAATCCTCAATTGTCTGAACCTAAATCTAACTATCGTGTTCCCACAGGTTCATGGCTGTCCCCTTCTTGTTTGAGCTGCGCACGCTGATGGACTGGATGTGGACCAAGACCTCAATGACCCTTGGGGAGTGGATTAAAATGGAGGACATATTCGCACACATCTTCCAGTTGAAAGTATGTGGAGATTTGCAAAATAAAATACAAACGAGGACTAAAAAAAATATGAATTTACGTTGAAAATTAAAAAGGGCACGCCAAAATACAATAATAGATAACATAATTTTTTAATTTGATAGTAAATTAATAATTAAAATATAATACCCCATGTTTTTGAACAATTTGTAGCATTAATTTAATTTATTATTTCTTTGCAATGATCTTTAACTTCTGTTTAAAAAAACAAAAAAAAAAAAAAACAAGATGGAGAGGACATAAATATAAATACATACAATATCAGATTCTTTTTTTGTAGCTATGCATAAACTGCATTATGTAATTAAATTGCTTCATTCAGAACCCCAAGTAACAGTCACTCTCTCCTTCCCCCACAGTGCCAGCGACGTGCAGAGGCTGCCTACCCCCGCCCACCAGGTGAGGAACAACGCCCCCTCATCAAGTACGTGGTGGGCGGGTGCTCGCTGCTCGTCGTCATTTTCATCATCTGGTTCCCCATGGTGCTCTTCGCCCTCGGTAACACGGTCGGCCAGCCCAACCTGCCCTACGACGTCTCGGTAGAACTTACAATCGGACCCTACCAGCCAGTGTTCAGAACGTCAGCTCAGAACAGCTCTCTCTTACCGTGAGTAGACATTGTGGGAGACTTATGTTCATCATAATATTACTCTATTTATTTTTATAGTTGGGGAGAGAAATGTGAAGATTCTAAGCATTTCTAATTAATGTAGAAGCAAGAGAATTCAGTTTATCTTTTTAAAAGTTAAACGTCTTTTAAATAATTGAAAGCTCTGTGATTTATAGCAGAAGTTAAAAAAAAAGTTTAGTTCAATTTTTTTTAATCTTTCTTCATTGGAAATTTATAAGAATTTTTCAACACAATTCTTAAATATGAACAAAATTTATGTTTTATATTTTATATAAAATAACTTCTAATGCCAAAGCAAATGCCATTGTTATATTATTAAGAATCCTAACCATCTCTTCTCCTCCTTGTCACCAGGTTCACGGAGTCCAACTGGGAGGCCATGAGCAGTGTGTACAAGCGAGACCGGGCCGCTCAGACCTTCTTGTCCAACTACGACTGGGCAGACGTAGCCTCGGCGAGGATTGACACCTTCTCCATGTCCGTGTGGACCATCTCGGAGCAGGCCCAGATCAAGATGATTGACGACGTACTCTCAGGTTGGTGGTGGAACCATTTGATGTAAAGGTTTGAAAATGATTTAAAAAAAAATAGAACATACTTATCACTGTATAATTACTGTATAACAGTAATTTTTATAATGGAATTAAATTATTACAGTATTTATATTATTATTTTGTTTACATTTTTTTCAACAGAATAAAATAAATATGTCTTTGATTTTTTTTAAAAAAAGGAACTTATTCTTAATTACAGTACTAATTCTTCTAATTTGTAAAAAAAAAAAAAAAAAAAAAAAAAAAATAGCTACAGTAAGTGAATGCATTAATTAGCAATTACTTTCATTCAATAGCTCTATTTTTATTTTTCTCTAAAGGTTCTAAAAATCACTTGAGAAAAAGAAAATGACTTTTACTGTATTGTTATTTTTAAAGACCCTTTTTTTTAAGCATGGAAAATAATACTGTATACAAAACAACTTTTCTCTCACTAACTTGGCCTTGTTTCCACAGAGGACCCCCTGCTGGTGAAATTCTCTTGGACTGTGTCTCGCCACTCTGACAACCCCAGCACGGTGGGCACGGTCACGGAGGTGCAGACCAACTTCCTGATGGCCCGGCTGCCAGGGGGGGCACGCAACCCCGAGCGTCTCACCCTCGCCAACATGCTCAACGACTCGTACACCGATCCCCTGCCACCCCTCAGGCTGCAGAGTCTTCTACCCAAGTTTGTCAAAGTGTCCAACAGAGGCAAGGCCACCGTCGTACCTCAGCTCATGAAGAACAAGAGTGAGTATTGAGGGTTGTGATAAAAATGGGTACTTTTTGGTACTTCTTGTAGAAATTAGTTTTTTTAGTTTGTAAATATTTTCATAGTGCAGTAATTAATTTTCATTTTCTTCTTTGTTTAATTACAATTATATTGGAGTGTTCCATGATCAGCTACAATAATATTAGCATATGAATTCTGGTTAAAATCACGTCAGATCAATAAGGAAATGGACGAGGTCAATAGATTTTGATGAATTTCACATATGTTACACATCTGACCTAGGGTGATGAGGTTTGGATGTTATTTTTTCAAATTTCGAAAAAACCCGATTTTCAGAATTTTTCAAAAATTTAAAAACAAAGGCAATATCGAGAGATAAAAAAAATTGTATCTCAAATTCTGCTCAACATAGAATTACAATTTAAATTTCTGTAAGTTTGTAGTAGAATTGCTAAACTTTTTTGCATTGACAATTTTGACCTTGAAATTTTATTTAGGTCAAAGGTCAGAGATCAAACTACAAAAAGCGTATTTATTCACACAAGATATCTAGCTAAAAATTTTCGAGATATAGGTTTTAAAAAGGGTCTATCCTTCTATAACATACCGTTTTCAAATGTTTGGGATAATTCAAAATTTTGAAGTTACGATTTTTTTTATTAATTTTTCCGAGGTTTTTTGAAAATCTTGAATTTTGAATTTCGAGTTTTTTAGAAATTTGAAAAAATAATGCCCAAACCTCATTGAACTTGGTCAGATTGTTAACACATGTGACATTTTTGGAAAAACTATTACAAAATTTTTCAGAAAATCTCGGAAAAATTAATAAAAAAAAATCGCAACTTCAAAATTTTGAATTATCCCAAACATTTGAAAACGGGATGTTATAGAAGGATAGACTTTCTTCAAAACCTATATCTCGAAATTTTTTAGCTAGATATCTTCTGTGAATAAATACGCTTTTTGTAGTTTGACCTCTGACCTTTGACCTAAATAAAATTTCAAGGTCAAAATTGTCTATGCAAAAAAGTTTAACAATTCTACTATAAACTTATAGAAATTTAAATTGTAATTCTATGTTGAGCAGAATTTGAGATACAATTTTTGTTATCTCTCGAGATTGCCCTCGTTTTTAAATTTTTTAAAAATTCTGAAAATAGTTTTTTTTTTTAAATTTGAAAAAATAACATCCAAACCTCATCACCCTAGGTCAGATGTGTAACATATGTGAAATTCATCAAAATCTATTGACCTCGTCCATTTCCTTATTGATCTGATGTGATTTTAACCTTCTGCAGCATCTTAATTATGCAATTAATAATTCAAATATAATAGTTTTACACTTTTCAAAGTTAAATTTACTTTTAAATTATCACAATACTGTAACTCTCTAATATAAATATACAAAAGAAAATGCTGTATAATATTTGAATACTCAAAAAAAGGCACCAACTGACCCCACAATTTCTGACAGAGAGTGAAGCTGCGTCATACCGTGACCTGTACCTGACTCTGGACCGGGACAAGAACGGACGGGAGCAGTGGTGGGAGGTGCGAGAGAACTGCTCTGACACGGAGTACAAGGACCTCTTCTCGCACCTGCCCCTCAACGACAAGTGCTCATCACTCAACATGTACACCTTCAACGACAAGGCTTTCCCAGCAGGACTCAGCTTCTTCTCTGGGGGAGGGTGAGTGAATTGCAGAGAACTCAATGGAGGGACAGCATGTAAACTCTAAAATGTTTGCTAAGTTTTAAAAAATTAATATGTCAACTGGATAACAGAAAAGTGCCTCAAAATATTTCTTAAATACCGCAAATTAAAATCTTAAAAAATTTAGTAACAGCATGGACTTGAGCATCTATCAGTTTTTTTGTTTTTTTTTGTATCTAATATTTTACTTATGAATTAAATCCTCTTTTTTTTCTGCTACCATATATTATTAGATCATTCTTGATTTTTATTAATAGAACTTGAATATTTATTAAATTAATTATTTTTAAAGGTAATTATTTAAAAAAAATTGTATCATTTTACCCTTCTTTTACTTAAGGCTTAACCTGAGAAATTTGGACGAAAAATTCGCTACAACAGATTTTCTTCAAATTAATTTGGTGGACTTACAACAATCGTCAAATTAGCTCTGAATTTTTTTATTTAGCATTGCAAAAAAACTATACAACAGATTCTTTTACATTTTTTTTTTTTTTTACTAAAACCTAATTTTTTAGACTATTTTTCTGAATTGTTTTCATATATTTTGAACCGTGGCGATGATCGTTTCCTATATGTGATGAGAAATGTGGCAACGTTCTCAAGGACTGATGTCACCACTTCCTCCTAAAAAATTATTTGCATTCCAATGCAAACAGTGTTGCCACTATAGCCACGCCTCTTGGCCTTGACAGACAAATTCTCAGGTTATACCTTAATTTATATATTTTTTTCTATAGTCATCTTGTAGTGTTGCTTATTTTGTTAAATTTACATATTTGGCCACCGCACAGTTATGAGCATACATATATGACAATATTTTTATGTTAATTGTACCTCAAGTAAAAGAAACCTCAACAATGTTCCAGCATCATTGGTCTGTACACCACACTGGTGCTGGTGGCCTCCAAGGGAATGAGAGGCTTCTTCTCAGGGGTTTGCTTCACCATCATGTTTGATGACCTGCCCGACGTTGACAGAATTCTGCAGGTCAGTATTTCTTAACGTCAGGTGTATTCTGTGTGTTTGATGCTAGTTTAAATAGCATTTTTTTTTTTTTTTTTTTTTTTTTTTTTTGCAGAAAGGAAAATTTGTTACTTTTCTTTATTTACTGCAGTTGTAATTCATTACATGCATTGTAAATTTAATTGCAATTGTTGTTTTATTTTTATGTTTACAGATATTTCATTTAAATAAAAAAATATTCTCTTACATGAAATTTTCAAGCAGATTTACCATATGGCTTGTCTCTTGGTATCTCTATACTGCACAAACAAATGCCATAGAAACTTGATTTTAATAACTAAAGTACATTTTCTAAAAACTTTAATATATCTACTATATATGTAACAATATGTAACAATAATGTAACAATATTTCCTCAAAATATTAATTTATTAATAATTTTGAAGAAACATTTTTTTTTTTTTTTTTTCAATTAATTAATGTAATGTGAACTAGAAATATAAGGCTTTGCCTTTTCTTGACACTAATGTACAACTTAATGTAAAAACAAAAAAAAAAAATCTATGTGAATATAAAATTCACTTTCATGTGTTGAATTGTCTTTACTGCGACTCAGACTGTTCTGTCCCCCACAGCTTTGTCTGGACATCTACTTGGTGCGAGAGTCCGGAGAACTGAGTCTGGAGGAGGCACTTGCTGCCAAGTTGATCTTCCTCTTCCGCTCCCCCTCCACACTCATCAAGTGGACGAGGCCTCGAGACGAAGATGACGGATCTGACGCCTCTAGTGACGAGGACCAATCACAGGCCAGGAACCAGCAGCAGGCAATCATGCAGTAAACAATCAGAGATATGCTACAAAAGACTCTGAAATGTGTTTCTTATTTTAACTCTTTAAAGAGTATTTAAAAAAATTGATTATTAAATTATTATTAATTTATTTTTGATTTGAAAGTGTGTGTTTTTTAAAATAATTAAGTATATAATTTTAATCAAATTTTATACAATTTTGTGTAAAATAAGTAATTAGTTTTCTTGTATTGAATTTGAACTTTTGTTGTTCTTGTGTTTTTTAATTTAGAGAAAGTACATACTCTTAAGTTAATTATTTTTTTTTTCTATGAAAAACGGACAATTACCATGAGATTCTACAACCAATAATATAACAGACAGTGGAGTGAAATCTTTACACAAATTTTGTCAAGAAAAAAAGTTGATCCAAATAATAACAGATAAACTTTTTAGTGATTACATTAGCAAAGATATAGCTTAGTTTTCTTACCAAATACATCATTGCAATAAATATTTGACCAAATGCTTAATTAATATTAAAGCATGAAGCCAAATAATATCTTTTTTACAAACTTAATTATCTAATTTATTTTATAGGCAGCTACAAATAAAACAATAATACAAGAATCTGTCAAACATAAATGCAATCACATAAATAATATTAAGATATCATTTTCATATCATGTTTTGAATCTGAATTGAGTGTATGAATGTTTCAGCTAGCTCTCTCTAGTCTAGCATTATTATAATAAAATATGTATGTGTATCTGATAAACTCATTAAATATCATACACATAAAACAAAGTGACATCATAATAAATTTGATAGTCTTTTTTAATAAATTAGCATTTCAAAGTGTATAAAAAAATGACTCCTTGAATATTTTGTTAAATATGAGATGAATTAATATTGCTATAATTTAATTTGTTATCATTAAAAATTTAAAGTCTAATATTTATTAAATACAGCATAAAAATATTTATTATCATTAAAACATTGCCAACCATTTATAATTAAAAGTTAAACACACATGACATGTTACAATATATTGCAATAAATACTAAACTAAAAAAATATAACAAGTTCTATAAAATCATAATTCAATTTCTCGTACATAAAAGCAAAATATTTTCAAAATTGCAGTTTATTGTCTTAAATTGTTAATCAAGTAAGTGTGATGGAACCTTTAATTATGATGAAAATTAGGTTTGTAGTTTCATCAATTTCCTTTCTTAATTTGAATGACTACATATTCTGAAGCAATGATAATTATGTGCTTTACTTAAATGTCAAAATTTTTGTTTTATGAAGTTAAAAGTATGACTATAAATATGAACTCAGGAAAATTGATTAACCTTTCAATAAATTTTAATATTTTTTTTTTTTGTTATGCAGTGAATTAATTCATCATTTTGTTTAGAATTACCATTGCAAAACTAAAATATTTGGTCATATTTTTGGGAGTTTTGAAAATATTACTGATGATGGTTATAATTAAAATATGTTGTATGTAAGTATTTTTTTCAGTTAATTTTTTAAGGTGTGTTAAGTATAGGAATTAATTATTAGCTAAAATTATTGTAAAAATTATTGTTAGCATGTCAATTGTTAACAAGTATAGTCATGAAAATATGTACTTAAATTTGTTTATCTTTTTTCAAAGTACTTTAATAAGTAATTAGTTAAATTGTGGAGTTTTAATTAATTTAATTTTTTAAAACTTTTTGCATCTTTAGTAGGTTAATATTTTCATTAATGAAAGTATAGATAATCAAAAGAAAAGAAATTAAAAAAAAAAGATACTGATATTATTATGTATTTTCTATTTTGCACTTTAATTTACTTGATTAAATTCAAAGAAAATTAAATTATTAATTTGAATGATCTAATATGTCATGAAAATGCAATTGAATTATTTTTTTTTGTACTATTAATTGATAATACTCATAATTTAAGTTGATTGCTTTTATTTAATATATATTTAAATTCTCAAATAAATTAACACTAAGTGCCGAAATTATCTGTAGAAAAAAACAAAATTAAAATTCATGAAAAATTTCAGTTGAATGCTGCACCATTATAATATATTTATGCTATATAAAAAAAATGCTGCTATATAGTAATTAACTTAAATGAATTATTTATTGCCATTGTATCGTCTAGCTTTTTAAATTAATATTTTACAGCAATAACTGCCAATAACATTAGAATTACAATTCTCTATGAGCTACCTTTATAATTTAATTATTTATCTGGTTAGTTTTACATTTTTTTTTTAACTTGCACTTGACATAATTTTGTAACATTTTAATTAGCAAATAATTAATAATAAGTGGCAAAAAGTAGACAAGTAGTATCCCATATTTATATTACCAACTTTTTAAGCATGCATGGCAGTTCATATATATAGTGTTTATACTCCTAATTGCATAAAAAAAAAAAAAATGTTGTGTCATGCAGCTTGTGCATTACTGCATGCATGCCCATTATAATATATACTTTTTACATCATTTGTAATTTTTATTAGAAACTAATGTCTGTTTATTTTTCATGCAATTGCTTTTAACTGATTTCAAGATTTCAAATGAGATATTGTTTTTTTACATTACTTAAAATGCATTATAAATAAATAATACTACTTGTGTATACTTCCTAATCATATCATACCTCATATATTAATAATTTATAAATTACTATAAGTACGCACAAATTTGCATTTTTTTATTGAAAAAGCTGCCTTAATAAATTTTAAAATTTAATTCATATAATGTAATAAAATAAATTAAGTTCCTATGAAAAAAAAAAAAAAAAAGAAGATAGAAAGAATATAAAGCAAAAGCATAGGAAAACATCATTAAACACCCAGTGCTAGATTAAAATAATTGTAGAGTAATTTATTTATTGTAAGTTATAATAAAAACACTGTTGGAATTACATCATCTTAAATTATATAAAAAGTAGTAATTATAATAAATGCATGGGTGTATTTATATATAAAAAATTCTACTATATAAAAACAAAATGTAATTGATGAATAAATAAATAAATGTTGAAAATTAAAATGATAAAGTTTAATTATTTTGCTCACATATATTATAATTTTAATGTAATTTAAAGCTAGCTAGGTAACATGCCTAATGTTAAACAAAATCCCTCACATAACAATTATGATTTTTTTTTTTAAATGTTCTCCTCTATATCCCCTATCATTAGCTAAAATATATCAGGTGTACAAACTAGGCTTGAGCTGGTTGTTTTAGTTGTGAATTTTTAAAGTTGCCTATATAGCTACTTTAATTGACATGGAGAAATATATGGAACTTTTTCATGTTAAATTAGTCAACTTTAAAAATTCATAACTCAAAAACTAGCTCGAATTTGTATACCTGATATTTTACCTACTGATAGGGGATATGTAGAGGAGAACATTTTCAATTTTCTTCATAATTTTCATGTGAGGGATCGATTTCGTTTAACATTGGGTGTGTTACATACCCTAATTACAGTAATTATACCCTTAATAATTAAGGCATTAATTACTGCACGGAGAACACTACACATGCAAGAATGCAATATGTTTATAAAATCAATTTGATCAATTTTTAATTCAATGAAACAATTTACTTGATTATATAATAAATAATAATATTATTAATAATAATAATTATTATTATATTAATTATATACTTATATTAATAATTAAAATATTATATTATATATCATTCATTAATTTTTTCAGCATGCAAAAAATATAAGAAAAAAGACTGGAAGTAGCAGCAGCTAGATTATATATATAATGTCAGTTCATCTTTGATGATCGTGAACTGCAGGAATAGCAATTTAAAAAATATATATTTGAATGGATAATCTATCAGTTTTGCAGATTTTCGAGATTTTCCCTATATACTTTGTAAATTTTGCACACTGCGAGTTTTGGAAGATTTCCCCCCATTTTATTACATTTTTTTTTTTTTTTTGCAATTTTTGTGAAGAGCAGTGCCATCTATAATGATTTTTTTAAAATAAAATTTCTCATTTGTCATTCCAATAAAAATGGCCACCAAAAGAAAACCTTTGTACAGTGATAGTGGATCTTCAAGAATGAATTTTAGACCATCTAATGAAAAAAATCGTACGGAAACTAAAGGAAATAAACCATTACCTGAACCGGCTTCTGTTCAAAAAATAATGGTTATGATGATAATTCATGTTTGTCGTAAAGCACTATTCTTTGATACTGGTATCAAAGTTGGAATTTATGGTGCTTGCTTATTTTTAATTTCATTAATAGCAGATGTTTTACCAATGCCTAAAACATACTTATCACGTTCTGATAATGTGTTTAATGTTTACTTCGTAAAACTTGGATGGGGATGGACTCTAATAGTAACCTTACCATTCATTGTTTTAACAAGCATGACCTATTGTTGTGGACAGAGAGAAAAGGTTGGAAAACATCTTCTAAGACTTCTTGTTGCCACAGGGATGTGGTATGTGTGGACATCTCTCTTCAGTTATATTGAATCAAACTACGGAAAATGCTATGTTAAAGGTGAACTTTACAACACTAAAAGAAAATGTATCAACGCTGGATATTTCTGGAACGGTTTGGATCTATCTGGACATGCTTTTATATTAATATACAGTTCATTAGTTATGATGGAAGAATCAAAAGCATATAATGGATGGGAAGGTATCGGTGATTTAATTAGAAATGAAGAATATTCACGTGCAAATGCAGATTCGGATATTGAAAACAGTCCGTTAAGGTATCTTACTTCAAATGAATTTTACAATTTAAAAGATAGTTATACAAAATTTATACCTTTTATTCGTGGATTATTTATAGCTATGACTTTCCTAAATGTTTTATGGGATGTCATGTTGGTTGGTACAATTTTATATCATCATATTATGATTGAAAAATTTATTAGTGGTGTTATTGCTGTTCTTATGTGGTTCTTTACTTATCGTTTTTGGTTCACTTTACCAAATGCAGTGCCTTGTTTACCTGGAGAAAATGGTCCATTTAAATATAAAGACGTCCGAGCTTCACAAACTCTGCCGTCTAAAAAACGTAATTCAATGACAAATCAATCAAACACACAAAAAGGACAGCCACCAAAGTTTATGGGTATGCCGATATACAAACAACCTGAAAATCTAACCAAAGAAGATAAATCTACGCCAACGTCCCAAGAAACAGAAGCTGTCAACAGTAAATGGCAACCTAGAAGAGATTATTTTGACAGCTAACTTCTTATAAAATCTAAGATTTGACTGATTTGTTTTTGTTTGACTTTGTTTTCAAGTTGCATAGCAATGATTTTTTTCCCTTAAAATGAAATTTTGTACTTTATCAATTATAATTATATAATTTATTATTTACAAGCTTGTCTGTGTGTATGTGTCTGTATCACACATACTGCAATAAATTTTTCATTAACACTATTTTGATATTTTGATCATTGTCATTTGAAAGGTATATTTTTGCTTTGAGGCAAGTGGACTTAAAACGCTACATTATTTAATAATGTTTATATCCAAAAGCTCTGGATTTTGCAAATATTTTTCATGAGACAATAATCAATCTTCTATTTCATTGCCTTTTTTTTATTATTGATCATACATTGTTACCAGTTTTCCATGTGAAAACAATAACATTGGTAAAGGTGCTTTCACATATTCGAAAATCGCTACGGAGATCCGTAGCAATGCCGTAAGCCTTTTATTACATATTCTTGTCCGTCTGCGGTAGCTGCGGTGGAAAATCATGTGAATGCCGCAGCAAAATCAAACTCATCTTGATTTTGCTACGGAGTTCTGTAGAACGTGCCACAGAAGATCGCGAGGTGCTAAGGTACAGCTACGGTGTGCCGCAGCAAAATCAACGCATTTGCTACGGAGTAGCTATGGCGTGTTTCCGTAGCGATTTTCGAATATGTGAAAGCGCCTTAAGACATAAGTACAAACTGTGTATGACAATTGATTGTTATTTAATTATCTTCTTTTATATTGTTTGTTGATTTGGTTTTAGGTTGGTGTTTAGTTTTGTTGTGTGATAAAGTTTTTTTCATTTAATTAAGATTTAATTTTCTTTTGGTGGCCTTAAAGTATTTTTTTTTTTTTTTTTTGCGTTTTCC
Organism: Siphlonurus alternatus; assembly: GCA_949825025.1. Classification (NCBI taxonomy): domain Eukaryota; kingdom Metazoa; phylum Arthropoda; class Insecta; order Ephemeroptera; family Siphlonuridae; genus Siphlonurus; species Siphlonurus alternatus. The sequence continues at coordinate 19,577,375 of OX463783.1, read as the reverse complement.
CCTCTTCTTTGTTAAAAAGCATTGACATTTTTTACAAATGTAATGTCACAAAATATTCTAAATAATAATGTTAAGTAAAATGATGTACTCACTCAATTATACTACAGTACCAAAAATACATTCAACGTTTATGCTCTCTATAAATCTTGATATTTAAAGCTTGATATTATTTTTTGGCACGCCTGGATCAAAGAGAAATTATGTTTAAAAAATCTCTATATTACAGCCAAATACATAACTGATGAGAGGAGGGGGGCAATGACAAAGGACTTTAGCCTCACTTTATTGTAAATTTTTATCCTATGCTAAGAGCATAAATAATCTTTTTGGACTAAACCTGTGCTAAACAAAATATTGTAGACTTAATTTCTGTTTATAAATGCACAATCGGTCCATGAATCAATAAAAAGATTAACCTTCTGTTCAGGTAACACAAGGAAAAAAACAATAATTAAATATTATCTGATGTATTTACAAACAAACCTAGCGTTAAAACATTTATTATGTTAGCATATATTCGGCCCACATTTTTAATAAAAATTTGAGAGGAAGGTAACACATTCAATGTTAAAAAAAAAAAATCCCTCGCATAAAAATTATGAAAAAAATTTAAAATGTTCTCCTCTACATCCCTATCAGTAGCTAAAATATCAGGTTACTGTATATCAGAAGAAATGGAACTTTCATGTTAAATTAGTCAACTTTAAAAATTCATAACTCAAAAACTAGCTCGAATTTGTATACCTGATATTTTAGCTACTGATAGGGGATGTAGAGCAGAACATTTTAAATTTTTTTCATAATTTTCATGTGAGGGATTTTTTTAAACATTGGGCGTGTTACTTTACCCTTAATCTAAGGTGAAAATGTGAACAGCTTTTGATCATTGAATTTGTAATACATTGTTCAACTATTATGTACATTACAGCACAGTACCTGCATGTATTATATTTTCACTTCTTAACTCTGAAATACGTGTACAATAATTATACATTGAATGGCCTACTAGTTTCTCAAAACATATCCCTACTTTTAATTTGTTTGCTTATTAAATATCTAAATTGCTAACTGTGCCAATTAATGTAAATAATTATGCTTGCTCTATAAATTATGAATGAAATGTTGACTTAATTTAAAATTAATGTTAAATCATATTTTATATCAAAGTATAAATTTAGTTAACTTCACCAAATATTATTGCAGCTCTTCCAAATCAGTAGCTTTAAATTTAATGAATTGTATTTTTGTGATTAAAATATCAAAGATGTTCCTTCAAAGTTTTCATTTAAGTACATTAATTTATGCCGTGCGAACTTAACAATTTGTTTTGTAGTTTTCAAAATAGATATCCTACATTGTTAAATATATCCCAGTGGAATGTTATTTAAAAAACTTAATTAGATTGTATTGGTTACAAATTATATCATAAAAACATTTAAGGGTAAGGTAACGCCACCAATGTTAAAAAAAATCCCTCACACAAAAATTCTGAAAAAAATTTAAAATTTTCTCCTCTACACCCCCTATCAGTAGCTAAAATATCAGGTATACAAATACGATCTAGTTTTTGAGTTATGAATTTTTAAAGTTGACTAATTTAACATGAAGAAATGAAACTCCCATGTTAAAGTAGTCAACTTTAAAAATTCATAACTCAAAAACTAGATCGTAATTGTAAACCTGATATTTTAGCTACTGATAGGGGGTGTAGAGGAGAACATTTTAAATTTTTTTCAGAATTTTTGTGTGAGGGATTTTTTTTTTTTTAACATTGGTGGCGTTACCTTACCCTTAAATGCAAAATAATTTATAAAATATTTCTTAAATTTTTTAACTTTGTTCAAAATTCTGGTTTTTGGAATGTTTGCTTTTCTAATTGTATTTTTCTATCTAAAAATTTGTAATTAGGAAAAATAATTGTTACTATTAATATTTCTAAGGTTATTTGGAAAAAAAATATATATATTATTTATGATTGTCAAAAAAGTTCATTTTTTATTTACATTTTGTGCTTTTTTGAATGTTTTTCTTTTTTTTATAAATACAAACATTTCTTTAAAAGAAAATAATTTATATTTCATTTCATATATACCTGGAATGACCCAAATCTTTAAAAGAAAACAAAAAAACATTTAAGTATTGGCACTTCTTTTTTTTTAAGTAATATTTTTACTACTTTTTTACTGTTGAAAAAAACACACCATAATTAACTTAATACCCTACACCAATTATTAACGAACTTAATTTGTTAATTTAACTTATTCAATCTTCAAAAATGAAACCATTTCAGTAATTTTTCCTGCAAATAATTCATTTTCTATTTAAGGAAAAAAAAAAAAAAAAAAGAGTTTGACAGTATATAATAAAGTCTACTTTTTAGGAAGGAAAATGAAAAAATAGCAAGGAAAACAAACTTTCTTTCAAAACACATTGATTACATGCAGGATTCTAGCATAAAATGATGAAAAGAAAATTTCTTCATTGAACAAAGAAACGACTAGATTCTGTCATGATAGCAATGATAATGAAATTCAATTTTTTAATTACACTTAATCTCTTGTTTAAAACAACAACTTCAGTACTTTGAATATTTGTAACTTGAATTTTAGTAACATTTGTACAGCCAGAATACAATATTCATCATGAGAATTAAAATGTTAGGAATATATTATCTTTCAGTAGTTTTAATAATGCACATATTTGATGGAACTAAGCAAAGCTAGGTTTAGGGTAATGGAAATTTTTAGAAAATGCAATAAAATTATTTGGTATGGAAAGAGTCAATGTAGAGAATTCAGTAATAGCCAGTACTTGTAATAGACTTCTGAAGATGAGCTGCATGCTTGCTGAACTCTTCCCATTCAACAATTCCATTTTAACATTAAAATTCTTACTGAAATAAAAGCAAAATTCGCAGAGTTTGATACTGCTTTTAAAACAGATAAGTGTTTTGTTTAGTAAAACTATTTTTAAGTTTTATGAGAAAAATATTTCATAGCTTAACAAATCTATTAAAATTTGTACTTAAAAAAAGAAATGATAGACCTTTATTTCCAATTAAAGAACAATAAAATTATTTCTAAAGAAAGATCTAACATCAATAATTCATCTAATTATTACAGTATTATTATTTTTTTTATCAGAATATTGCATATTTCTCAGTCAGAATACATTTCACGTTATTATTTTCTACGTACTAAAACAAAACTGGTAGCTAATGCAACAATGAGAACAAGGCCAGCGATAACGAGTGGGCAAGAATGGGAGAAGTATGCCTTGATTGTTTTCGCGGGAGGCTTTGCCATGGTTTTAAGGAAGGATTCTCGATGTTGGACTCTGGCAAAGTATCTGGCGATATGGGGTCGTTTGTCGTCCCCCCACATGTGCTTGGCCAGGCCGACGTTGCGGAGACGCTCCAGGAGGACACACAGCGAGATGTCGGCGACGGTGAATTGGTCACAACACAGCCACCAGCTGGTTGGCTCAGCTAGAAATTGATGAGAATGGAAGTTAGATGACAGGACTCTGAAGGGGTTGCAAATTACGAAAGAAATAGGAACCAGCAAATAAAAAAAATAAAAAAAACGTTGCCCATTTGGGATAAGGATGATATCTATGTTATAAATATAATAATCAATACAGTAATACTTACTGTATTCATTATTATATTTTTTATAACTTTAAAGTATATAAGTAAATCAAAGTATTTTGCATGGAAGTATAGATATTATAGAATAGAAAGTTCCATAGCCAGTTTACTATATAGACTCCTAGTAATATTTAAAGTCGAGTTGGCTCTATTTCTGGCTATCAAAATTTCTCTGACAGCTATTTCTAAAAGTATATCATAATAGAGTATTGACCTCAAAAATTTTTATTGCAAAAAGGAATAGAGGGGGCAAAATTATGCCACTCTGATTTTTTTCATATTTTTTAGAGCCCGGGAAGTACTGCTAAAGTGTTTTGCCGAGGTCGGGTTTGAACCCAGGGGGTCGATCGCGTAAGGCTATCGATTTGAACGATTCGTTTAGAACGATATCGTTTTGAAGATCAATCGACAACGCTCGACAGCGAAAATGCGATCACGTAACTTAAAACTCGTTTTCGTTTTACGTTCGAGCTCGAAAAAGTGATCGTTCCGTGAACGATCGACACTTTCCATAAACGATCGACAGGGTTGCCAGATTTACGTTGTCAACCAATCAACTCGCTTGAATATCCCACGTGATCGTTCTTGCTAAACGACGGTCGAGTTTACTAACGAACACGAAAACCGTCGAAAACGATCACGATGAAATCACGTTACGTTCGTTGCCGAGCTCGAGAGGCGCGAACATTATTCGCCCCGTTTAAATGAATTAATTAATTAAAATGAATGTTGCTAAAATTTGGTACACTTCTTCCTTAGACTATAAAAATGAGATTGAGTTGATTAAAAGTTAAATGTGTGAAAAATTCATGGAGTTATGACACTTTTAATGTCGCCTTATTTCCAAATTATTTATAAATTTTGGAAGGTTTAATCATCGCAATTAGAAGGTTCACGCAGCACATTGGTTCATTCTTTACATTCTAGAAGCTTTTATAAATTGATTTGAAGCGTTAAAGTATTTTTAATCATTAATTTAAGATGACGTGACGCCATCGTTTTCAGCAAACGTGTAGGAAATAGCACTCGTTTTCAAAACGTGATTTTTGCGGCTCGAATCGTTTTGAAAACGACACGAGTTGAAAACGAATGCTTACGCGATCGCACTTATCGAACTTGTCCTCGTCGAATCGTTTTGAAAACGACACGAGTTGAAAACGATACGAATTGAAAACGACTCGAATTCGAAACGACACGAATTGAAAACGAAAGCTTACATGATCGCACTTATCGAACTCGTCCTCGTTATCGAAATGAAAACGATGGCCACGCCCCCCTAAACGAAAAAAAAAGCTTACGCGATCGACCCCCAGGCCCCTTTTAGGTTCTATCCTTTTATTAAGAGAGGTGTCACTCTCTCTGTACTTTCATTAATTTTTTAAAAATACTTCCCTGACTCTAAAAAAATCTGAAAAAAATCAGGGTAGTATAATTTTGTACTTCTGGAATAAAAAAAAATTGAGGTTGATACTACATTTGACCCTTTTCCCCACCACTTCCTAACATGGTCCGTCTTACCCTCGGCTCGAGCGGTCAGCTGGCTCTCCACCTCCGCCAACACCTCTTCGACCTGCGCCAACACGTGAAGGTACTGATCGCGGTCCTGTACGACGTTTCTCTTCTGGTCCTGCAGACGAACTTTCTGCATCAGAGCTTCGCTGTGTTCAGGATGACGCTCGGCAAGTTGAGTCAGTGCGGTGGGGCTGGTCACGTCCATGCCTGAGATGAGGGTACAGTCAGTCAATCAGTTGTCGGAGAAGATAACTGGGTTAGTAGTAGTTCTCTAGAAATTTTAATAGGGTCTTGCCAAAAATTGGGCTTTAATAAAGATAAAGTACTGTAGGTCAAATACACCTCAAAATACAGTACTGTAAAGCTGTAGTTCTTTTATTTTTTATTTAGAAAATATTATATTATATATTTTTTTCTATCTTGAGAATCTTGACACACAAGAAAAACATGGTTCAAAAAATAAACAACCCTGTATAACAAGTACATACAGTTAATCCACTTTTCTTTAAAAAACTGATATTTTTTAAATACTAATTGTTATTAATACTATAAACAATTTTTACATCATTAGAAATAAGTACAATGCCAGCAACTATTCATGGTTGAGATTAAAAAAAAATTGTGAACAGAGGGAGCTCAAGGCGTACTCTGATTGTTACTCACGTTTTATCAACACTCCAATCGGGAAGTTGAAGGGGAAGCGTCTTTCTGAGCACAGCTCGGGGTGGTAGAAGGACCCCATGGTGATCACGCCAGCAGGCAGGATATCCAGGATGGCACGGAAGTGATCCACTTTCTGTCGTACCTCCGAGCCAAGGTCCTTGGGCACCAGCCGCGGCTTGTCACCTGAGAGGAAAGAAATTTTAATAAAAACAAGAAGCTAGTTGATTGTCGTAAAATAGAGTCAATCTATAAGAACAACAACTGAATAAAATCAACATTGTTTTGTTGACGTTAGACAGTAAAAGAAGGAAAGACAACATTAGTAGAGAGAAAGTAAAAATATTGTTACTATTGGAACCAAAAAGGTGTGCCCCTCTCTTTATAAAACTTGTATGCTATTCAGGGGCACACCTTTTTTGTTTTGATAGTAGAAGGATTTAGAAATGGACCAAGAAAAATTGGGCTCAGTTGTACTTGTTGGTACGGAAATTTTTGCTGGTTGTATTTTCAAAAGATTCATGAATAAGAGAGGGAAAGCTTTCTCTTTCCTCCCCCATCCCCACTCTTAACTACTGAATTTAGGATTAAAATTTACTGTTTTCAGTGCAGTGCAAATGTTAAGGGTAAGGTAACGCCACCAATGTTAAAAAAAATCCCTCTCACAAAAATTCTGAAAAAAATTTAAAATGTTCTCCTCTATACCCCCTATCAGTACCTAAAATATCAGGTATACAAATACGATCTAGTTTTTTAGTTACAAATTTTTAAAGTTGACTACTTTAACATGGAGAAATGAAACTCCCATGTTAAATTGGTCAACTTTAAAAATTCATAACTCAAAAACTAGATCGTATTTGTATACCTGATATTTTAGCTACTGATAGGGGGTGTAGAGGAGAACATTTTAAATTTTTTTCAGAATTTTTGTGAGAGGGATTTTTTTAAACATTGGTGGCGTTCCCTTACCCTTAATGAAGGTTTCACATTTATTAACAAATAGTGTTAGATGATTACCATTACTGAAATTGTCCTCCAAGTAATCTATGATCCTGGAAGAGTCCGGTATGACCCTGACCCCGTCCTGCAGGACTGGCACCTCGCCCTTGGGGTTGATTTGGAGGAACCACGGCTCGTACTGTTCGCCACGAGTTATCTGGACCTCACGACTTACAAACGGGACCTTCTTCTCATGTAAGGCCATTATCACCTGTAAAATGGACTAGTTTTAGTAGTGAAGATATATGCTGACATCTGGTGGATTCTTCTAGACTCATTAACTGGGAATTGTTTCAAGCTGAAAGATTCTTATACAGCATGAGTGCATCACAATCTATTGGTGATATATTCTGAATTGGAAATACGTAGTATCGATTTTATGCTCAGGGATAAGATGGAATCTCTGAAACTTTGTTTTCTATGTAATCATCCTAATCTCATTTTATAACTTAGGCTAATAACATTAAATCATTTAAATGTCTGCATGGTTAAGCCTTTATTTATTATACTTAGACTAATTTTTAACTGCAAGTCATTTACAAGGAAGTCATAGTTTCATGTTTTAGTTTTCTTATATGGTAAATATATATATATATGGTTCTTACATGCTTTTACTAAGCAAAAGCAAGAAAAGCAGACTTAAATCTAGCCTTGACTTTCAGGTGGCACTGTCCACAGGAAAAGCAAAGCATGTGAACAGACGAGCAAATCAAGCAACTATCAATTGTGTTTGACTTTCTGCTTGCATGCTTTACTTTGTATGTGAACAGGCCTTGAAACACTGAGCAGCAACCCAGGCTGAAAGTATGAACTGTATTGTATGCATATTTATAATAAAAGAAACTATTTATCTTTAAAAATAAAAAAAATATAAATACATAGAAAACATACAGCTTAATACAGTATTATACATACAGAAAGAAAAAAAAAATATGTATTTCAACCTTGAAAATTCAAGGAAGTACAACCTTGAATTTAAGAAATACATGTACATGAGTATATGATATTGATATGCATATCATATAAGCTGTATTTTTTATTTATTTTTTTTTATGAAATTCCAGTTTTTAGGACCCTAGAAAAAAATTGAGCTGAAAATATAAAATATTAAATGGAGAATTTTAAGTATTTATAAAGAACATTGTTAAAAAAAAAGACGCATTTTATAATGCCAAATACAGACACCCTTGAAGTGGAAAAGATTACCCAAATTTGACATAAACATTTAAAGACTAAATTCTCAAAATATAACTTCGTTTTTCACGTAATTCAATAAAATATATATTGACATACCTTTTGGCTATAATAAGAATAATTGTAGCAGTACAAAAGCAGTCCATTTCCTTTATTGTTATCGTGGTCCCCTTGTCCTTCAATGCCGGATTCCGCCATGTTTTAGTAAACAACTAACAGCTGACTTTTTCATGACGTCACGCGTCACGGTGTCAGCTGTTCAAGATTACGAAAGTTGAAATTTGTAGATAATTTTTTTAAGTTTATTTCTTTCTGCCACATAAATTTATTCCAAATGATAAGAAACATCACTAAAGCCGTCATGGCCCCGTCTACATTTATTACCAAAAAATTATATTTATCGTCAGCTTCTAGTGTTGGAAAATTAAGTGGAAAAGTAGCGGTCGTTACAGCCTCTACAGATGGGTAGGTTGAATTTGTTTGCTAAATTTCAGTATTTTACTCTCATGAGACTGCAAGTTTTATCAGTTTTAATATGAGATAAGAGTGGTAAGAAATTTATAGTTGTCATTTTTAAAAAAATTATTTTTTATTTCTTTTATTGGTTGTAAAGTTTGCAGAATATTTTATGCATACAGTACACATACAGTATATGCATAATTATATGCATATCATGCATCCTGCAGTAAGCATACTGTATTAATGCATTATATTAATTATGTTAATGATTGATTTTCAAGGTTATTTGCTTCTTGATTTTTAATAATGTTTATTTCACAGGATTGGGTTCTCAATCGCTCGACGGCTAGCTCAGGATGGAGCCAAAGTTGTGGTTAGCAGCCGCAAGCAAGCCAACGTCACTCGTGCCGTGGATCAACTCAAAGCCGAGGGTCTGCAGGTGTGCGGCATCGTGTGCCATGTGTCCAAGCCAGAAGACCGCTCCAAGCTCTTTGCCGAGGCGAAGGCAAAGTTTGGAGGTGTGGACATTCTAGTATCTAACGCTGCAGCAAATCCCGCTGTAGGACCAGTGCTGGAGGTAAAATTATCCAGGGGGGATTGATGCAATACATTTGACAGTGCTAAAGTTTTAAATATATATTACTTATTGAAAAGTATTCTTAATTCTATAAATTTAATTGGGACATTTTATATTAAATACTGTATTGATTTTGTTTCTTGCCTCTCATAAATTGTTTTTTTTTTTTACAATGTTTTGTATATTGATTTAATGTGTACAATTATTTTATTTGTTTTGCTGTACAAGTAATCATAAATTTGATACACTTCAGTACCTACAAAATAGTGAAGTTTTTATAGTTTATTTATATTACTTACGATTCCTACAAATTAATTTCTTTTTATCAAAATTTTCTTTCTAATTTTCTTGCTAAAAAAATGCAAAAAAAAATATATATATATAAAAGCAGAATATTTTATTTTTGTTATCTACATTTGTGATAAGATAAAAACTTGTCAACTCACTCACACCTAGTTAAAACAAAACTCATTGCTTTAAAAGCATAGTTTAGCAAACTAGAATATTAAAGCAAGTTATCCTAAAATTAGATTGGTATAATTAATTTGCATTGTAAATTTTTTATTTGGTCATTAGAAAACTCCTTATAAAACACCTGAGTACATGTACAGTACGTCAAAATTACAATTACCGTACAGTATTTTAACAAAATTAATTTGCAAGAATTAAACACAGCAAAACAAAAATGTAGAGTTTTGAACTTATTTTGCAATAAATTTCATTAAATGAAATAGTTCAATATTTTAAAAAATGTCAAGTCAACTCCCTGTTTAAATCTCAGACTAATATTGCCTCTATTTCAGTGTGACGAAGATGCGTGGGACAAGATATTTGACGTCAACCTCAAGGCGGCTTACCTGCTTTCTAAGGAGGCTCTTCCTCACCTGCGAGCCAGAGGTGGTGGCTGCATCGTCTATGTGTCGTCCATCGCTGGGTTCCAGCCCTTCGCGGTGAGTTCCGTCTTCTCTTCAATTTTGTTCTCTTGAAATAACTGTGATTGGTTGAAGCTGAAATACTCTTTCTCTGATTGGTTAAATTGATTAAATAAAAAAGGAATTGAATTATATTCCTATTTTTACCTATTTTGAGCACGAAAGATTAAGATCAAAAAGTTTTATAAGAGTCTAAAGAGACTAAATATGGAATGAAATCTTTATTAGGTTATACATTATTCATTAAGTACAAATTTGTACATTCAGTTGAAATGTATGGCTTGATACAAATTAATGTATTGGAATTAGTTTGCTGTTTGAAGTAAATTTTCTAATTAGAACTGAGTTAGGACATTTTAATTACTGTAAATAAGGAAAAAAACTGCCTAGGTAGAGATAGTTTTTTTTTTCTTTTGAGAAATTAGTCTTTTTTTAGTTCCATAAATAAAAAGATTTTTTCTTGTCATTTTTTTTTTTCCTTTTCAATTTTTGTATTCTATTTTTTAAAGTGCATGAAGTGCAAAGAACTTTGAAGAACAAAGAAGTACACAAGTTTAAATTGGAGATTATAGAAGTCACCACTTGAATTCTCCTCCATTGATCTCACTGTGTCCTGTTCCAGCTGTTAGGAGCGTACTCAGTAAGCAAAACTGCTCTGCTGGGACTGACTAAGGCTGCAGCTCAGGACCTGGCGAAGGACAACATCCGAGTCAACTGTCTGGCACCGGGCATTGTTGAAACCAAGTTCTCTGCAGCTGTAAGTGTGGCAGGGGTGGGGACCAGGGGAAAATTAGTGCTGCTCCAGCTGTTACATTTATCAAACACTGTTGGATCAAGAGGTCTATAGTCTATTATTTTTATGACTGCTTGGTCCACAGACCTGAAGTCAATACATCAATAAATTCAATTCAATATAATCTATTAAACTACATATAATGATCAGTGGATTTTAGTGTAACAGCTGAAAATGTAGATTATTTTCACCTGGATTTCTATTTTTTCCAATGTAGGTAAAATATAAATACTATATACATTTTAGAGAAATGCAGGTTGAAACAACTTGTAAGAAATTTAATACTGCAAATAATAATTGTTATTAAATTATTTACGTAATTAATTAATTTGATTTTTAAAGTGCACTTACATTACATGGATAAATTGTTAGCAAAGTTGCTGCCTTTTTTTCTATTGTAAATAATTTTATATACATTGTAGCAATATTTTCATAAATTTAAAATATTGCAAGAATTTAAAATAGATATGAGAAAAGGCAATATTATTTTAAGAGCTACAATACTGAGATCCAGTTACATATGTAATGTGTGAACATACTATGTGTCTACTTTTTATTTAAATAAATATTCCTCTTCCAAAATTGCAAAATTTTACCTCTCTGTAAGTGTGAACACATGCATTCAGCATTCAAGTCAAACAAAGGTATTTTTTTTTTTTTTTTTTTCTGTCTAAAGATATGCAGTACTCACTTGTTGTCATCAGGTTATAAAATTCAGTTGTACTTTCTGTTGCAGCTTCATTCCAGTGAGAGTGCCAAGGAGGCAGCTTTGAGTTCCATTCCAATGAACAGGTATTTCAGATTTGCAGATAAATATTTTTTGTATGGCTTGTGTACTTAATTTTGGTACATAAATATAATACATTTATCAGTGTAGTGTATGAAGTCTAAAAAACACCCTATCAATACTTGATCAGTTTGACAGTTTATTTTTGTAACAACAGTGCAGTATTAATAAATTGTACTGTATGTAAGAAATGAAATTAAAAAAAGTAACAGCTGGGGAAAACATACCTAATTATGGAAGCGATTCAAGGAACGTTTTAAGAAGCTTGTTTTTTTTTTTAAGAAGCTTGTTTCTTACCTGAATAAAAATTGCTTCTTAAACAAAAACATTTAAATCGCTCCCTCTATGTTTAAAGACGGTTGTAAAATTTATTTTAGAAAAAGATTGACCTGTGTGTACAATACAGTTTAACCAAAAAACTAAATTTTATTTTATAAAATAAAAATTTATCTGTTTCTATGAGGATAGAAATAGACCCAAACACTAAACTCCAATATATTTTTGCCAGGCTTGCGACTCCAGATGAGATGGGTGGGATCGTCTCATTCCTGTGCTCCAGCGACGCCTCGTACATCACGGGAGAGAACATTTGTGCCGCAGGAGGCATGGCGTCACGTCTGTGAGCACACACATGGCGTGCCGTGAACCAAGGTTTCTTCATATGGGTTTTGTTTCAAAAAAATTCACAGTACCGTTAAGGTGAAAACAGCTGCCCACTCTACGCGTTCTGATTGGTCGGAAGTTTGGCGAGGCCAAACTCGGTGCTAAGCTCGGTGCTAAGGTGCTAAGCGCACAAATAATTGCGCTCGTCAATTATTTTAACCGCGAAATTCAAAAATTGCATTGAAATCGTGTGCTAAGGCAATCAGCTGTTTGAAAAAAACACGATTGGAAACATTTGAACGAGTGTTTCAACTGACTTTCTTAGCACCAAATCGGCGGTGCTAAGCGTAGCGGCTGTTTTCACCTTCATCCTTTCTCTTGATTGTTGGGTATTTTGTATTGAGAGTTTGAAATGCTTGAATATGATTGGCTATAATCATTTAACATAACCTTGGTCAAATGCTCATCATAATCTGTATGAAGAAACTTTGAGTTGAAACAGCTCATTGTTAGGATTGTATGTAACTGGCTACTCCTTCGATGTAAAACAATATTATTTCATGCTCTAAATTCACCCATCGCATGGCGGACATTTATATCCCTCTGTGACTTTTGTAGTCATATTCCAATGGTTTCATTAATAATATGCAGAAGTTTGTTATCAAATGTTTTCAATATCTTGGGCTAAAATAATTTTTATTTTAAAAAAAAATATCCAACTTCGAAACACAAAAGAAAGTAATCAGGAAGAACTTAGCATAAATTTTAGTACTAGAGTATTAAATCTGGTACTAAAATTGTCTAGGCTATAAAATATGCTCGAATGCCTCCTATTGTATTTTGTTTGAATTAATAAATAAAAGTCTTCCATATTTCCTAAATTGTAGCATAAAATATTAAAGACTGTTAATAATTATATAGTAAAAATAACCTAATATGTAATAATTGTTAGCTCTCTAAAAAAAACTCTAATATTTCTGTATTAATCAGCCAATATATGTGTTTAATTATTGTAGAGGTAATAAAATACTGTACTGGTCAGTAGTAATTCAAGGATACTTTGTTTTTGACAGCAAATTTAAAATTTTACATTGAATTACCTATCATTTCTGTGATTATTTTTATCATGAACGTATTTATTTTAAAGGGTTCATAATTTTCATTTTGGAGAAGGTGTTTTATTAAGAGAGGGGGAAAAAAGGTGTGATAAAATATAAAATTACATACAGTATCCATTTTCATTTTTAGCAAGTAGGTAATTTTATTTCTTCCCTGTTATTCTTGAAAAAAAAAAAAAAAAAAGACTGGAGATCATAACCAGACAAACAGCACTGTTGATAAAGGCTACCTTTAAGGTGCTGTGATAAAGAATATTGATGGTGCTATGACAATTCTGAATAAATAAGTGTTTACCATATGGATTGCTCAAACTGATAATAGCTAGCAGATGACACGAAGTTGCCAAAAAGACTAACAGCTTTTTACCACTTCCATGGCAGTGGTAGTAGTAGATAACGAGAAAATCCGTAGATTAGCAGAAAGATTAGTAGCTTTTACCACCCCCAGTGCCCAAATTAGATAACAAGAAAATCCGTAAACCCTGAAGTTATAATAATGCACTGAACCACACAATATCTTTGTCCGGTATCGTTGTTACTTATTTTTACCACTGTGGGATAAAAGTTGTTAGCCTTTTTGACAACTTCACGTCATTTTCTGTAAGTTATATAGTTTGAGCAATAATGGTAAAGGCTGTTATATAGTCAATATTGTTGTGGCTTCGTGAATATAATTATAGCTTTTATCAGAGATGTAAATGTCCCGTTTTGAACCTGACTGTCGTAAAACTTGTGGGCCTCTAAAAGTCAGGATTATCAATATTTATGTTAAATTTTTTATTTGTGAAGGTAGGGTGTTTTATAATTTGTTATAGGATTTTGTAAATGGTTACCAAATAAATATTATAATTACAAACACATTTTATTATTTAATCTTATTTTTACAAGTGAACACATAAATATTTTTGGCATATTTTTAAACATTTATAAATATAACATATTATCATTCTCTTAAATTCTCAATTTTTATAATTGATCTACCAACCCTGCAGCATATACAATTAAATATTTGATACATCTAACATCAAAGTATTGTGCAAAAAAGTTACAATGGAATTATTATTTAATTCCAAGAAGGAATTTTTTTTGAGCTTTTAAAATATTAATTTTTAAAACACAACAAATATTATTTTAATAAATATAATACTTTATTAATTATAGTTATCTAATAATTTTCATATATCTAAATACATTTATAACAATTAATTTTTTGACAATCTATTCTACTTATATATTTATTTTAAACACATCATTTAATTAATAACATTTATAATATTTTTATTTATAAAAATAAATTGCAGCATTATAGCTTACTTACATTTATCACAGATTTTTAAAACATATTTATTTACAAAATGGATTTAATTTTCATGACATTTTTGTATGCTAATGAATTACAAACATTATAATCTGAAATTTAATGTGTTTATTTACTTTATTTAAATCCATTTTATTGCGTTGACCCTGTAAAAAGCATGCACAAAGCTACAAAAATTAATATTAATTACATAATTTTTATTATGATTAATAACCTTTTCTCTGCCATTACATTAATTGTTAATATTAAAATTATAATTTATGACACTTTTGTAGCTTTAAACAATAGACAAATTGCTGTAGAAATACATTAATTACGTCAACTAGTGAGACAAGAAGCAGCTTACATTTTTTTTTTTTTTTTTAATGAAGGCTTAATTAATTTTAACTCGCACAGAGCAGTATATGCTTAATTTTTTTTTATAATATTTGTCTTAAACGATAATATTTTTTTTTCTTTTAATCTATCAATAAAATATTTTAATTAGAACTAAATTTTATTGTTATGTCGCGGATTCATGATGATTTCCTTTCGATTTTGACTCCTTGCTTTACGTAAATCAATAATGCACGTGTTGCACTGCATTTTAAATTAATTGATGTATTATGAACATACAGTTAAATCATAATATTTTGTTTTTATCATAATTATTATAGTTTGTAATGCATGCAAAAAAATGTGCAATTCTTGCGCAGGTAAAACAAAATTGATGTTTAAAAATTTGTAATTATAATTAAGGCTTCCATCAAAGGAAATCTACTTACAGTTTTAGTATAAATTTTGATAAGTTACGCTGCGTAAAGGAGATACCAATAAACTAAGAATTTTAAGATAATTAACTTTCAAGTTGTAGTAGTTAATTGTCTCCTCTGTAAATTCCTTACGTAGTTTTATAGTGAATCAGATCAAAGTCAAAATTATAATATCAACTTGAAAAACAATAGCTTAAATTTATTAGACACTATAAATTATGAAATGAATGAAAAACTAAAAAAAAAAAAAACTTTATTAATTAATCCAGGCATTAACTCTGCTCTCTTTTATTATTGCAATTGGATCAACAAATAGAATTAAGCTTTTAAATTTTTTGTCTCGATCTAGTATATATATATATAGTTTGTTAACTTGTTACATATGTAATTTTTCATTAATTGCGTTTGTATTTTATACAAATATTGAAGTTTGCATTCCTATTATAAAGAATTTAATGAAACTATCCTGGTATTCAATGAGATTCCTTTCGACAAAAGACCGAGGAACAATCAGAGAAATGCAGACAGAGTAAATAAAAATCCGTCTGCTCTTTTGTGAAGACAGAATAAAATATTTAAGAGAATTTAATTAGAATTTTAAAACATCGTAATATTACTTTTAATCTTACTTAAAATGGTGGAAAAAATACTTTATTAAGTTTTTTTTATAATGGAGTGAAGTGCTTCTTTATTGAAATTTAAAGCAAAGACTCCTTTGATATTTTTTTTTTTTTTTTTTTTTTTTTTTTAATTGTAAGCATTAAAAAAAGTAACAATTCTGATAAGTAAATTTATAAGACGGTATGTGTTAGAATAAATTCAAGAATTTATAATTATTTTCTTTTATCAGGTGAATTTGATTAAGGTGATTTAGATATTTACAAATATGAATAAATATTTTCGCGCGCGGCATTCATTATATAATGTAAAAAAAAGTTATTGCTTTTGAAAGAAATCTAGATTGATAATCTAGTAAAATATCTTGTGGAAGGCAATAAAAATCCCAGGTGTAAAAAGTAGTTTTTTCATCAACATTTTCTCACCTTTTTGAAATAGATTACTATAACTCTTTGTAAGTAAAGAAAAAGGAATCAGCAAATTTTACTATAATATAATTTTTTATATCTCCTCTACCATTAGGGATAAAAATATATATATTTTTTTATATTAGCATCATCGTGAAAATAATCTTGATAAAAAAAATTTCATGAAAGAAAATTTTGCGAATTTTGCGACGTAAGATCGACTCTTGTATTTTAACGACGTATTTCAGTTTAAAGTGAGTCCTCAGCTTTTGACAAGCTGCCCTGCTTACTTTATCGGGTCGATATTGGAGGATGAACTTTATCCTTGTCTACTTTAGCTACCAGCTTTATTTACCTCATCGTGAGACTTGTACAATATTCCAATATACACGGGTACAAAATTCTGTGTACTTTTTTAAAAGTATAAACAAAATGTTTAAAACAGAATAAGAGAGAAGAGAAATTCCAAGTTTTTTTTTACTGTTGTTATAATTAAAGTGGGTGATTGAGGGGTTGGGATTTCCATATATTTTTTCAAAAGCTGCTTCAAATGAGAAGGGGGGGGGAAGGGAGATTTCTAACTTCAAAAACTACCCCTTCTCTAGGACCCTGTTTTGGCCTGCAAAGAGAGAGACTGAATTTCAATCAGCCCCTTGAAAGTATGCAATCTTTTGAGCACTAATGTGTTGCGTGTTGCGTCAAGCTGGAAATGTGACTTTTGTTCTCTGAAAAGTTCCCTCCTTCAGCCTTGTTATTCACCAGGTCCTGTGTTATCCTTACGGGCCATGGTGATTAACAAGGCTGCAGAAGGAAACTTTTCAGAGGCGAGGAGTGTACATTAAATTTTGATAATGAAAACACTTTAAACTGAAAACTGCATATTAATTTTACGAATCAAGCAAATGTTACTTTAAAATTACATTTTATTCTCTATAAAATATTTAAATATGACAGAGTTTTATTAAAAAGACTATGATTTGACTAAGTCTGATTTGAGTGTATGTATATTTTTTTATAACGGACTCCTTTTTTTTTGTTTTTTTTTAATTATTATGATGTTTTTATATAAAGTTATTATTCAACTGAAGCTGAACTGTAAAACAAAAATAATGCTGGATAAATTTCATGCTGTCAAAGTAGTAGCTTCTCCTATGTGATAAGTGATAACCGAAATTGAAGCACCAGTTTTATTTTCAACGTGTACGTCAAAAATATTTTCAATATACGGGAACGAAGATATGTTTATTTCAGCTTTGATGATTTCTATGAATAAAATATCAATTTAAAGTAAAATATATTAAACACTAGTTTGAAGTATTTGTCTGAAAATTGCTTCATGAATATTTTTATTTTATCTTTTACATTTATTCATACGAAATCTTATGGTGTATATTTTTAAATTAGAATTTAATTGCAATTTATTAAATTTAAAGGTTAAAAAAAAATCAATCTTAAAATTTACTTACATTTAATTTTTATTTAGATCGTTTTATATATTTATTTTTATATTACCTACTTTAACTACGATACTATTTTTTCTCCACATTGAAATGTCATCAATGGGGGGAAAATCCCAATGGATCTGCATGAGTGGAATATTTTCCTTACTTCAATTGGATTAAAACTTTAATAAAAAAAACACACACAAAAGAATATTATTTTTTTTGTCGACAATGTATAAAAATATATATATTTTTTAAAAGAGGTCTTTTGTTAATACTTTATAATAGAAATATGAAAACTAGAGCTTAATTTTTTTTAGAGCTTAAAAGCATGTCGAGAGATTATTAAATGTGTTTTATAACTTACAAAATGAACAACCATTTAATTAAAAATAATCTCCAATATTTCTCTCCCATCTCCTATCTCGATCTCATGATCTTATGACATTATCTATGTCTACATCGGAAAAGTGCTTGAAGAAAGGAAAGATTGACATATCCATTAAAAATATAAAAGACGTTTTCTGTCAAGTTGAGAGGTCAAGGGTCATCAAGTCTGCGAAGGTTCTAAACATACAAACTATTGTTGTATACGACAATAAAACAGATCAAACATTATTATTTCATGTCATACTTTGTTAGTATTTTTTTATTTAAATATTAAGTAAAGTCGTCCCCATTTATCATTAGTTTGACGTCACGTGACCCTCCCATTAGAATTGTATTGGAGAACAAAGGAAAAGGTTTGTGACGTCAAACCAAAGATAAATGGAGACGACTATAATAAAATTATGTACATACTAAAAGAGATAGTTTTTAATTTCTTTAATTGCTGTAGTACTTTTTAACAGTTGTGTTATAATTTTAATTTTATAATTGCAATACAAGGTGAATAAAACCCCTTACTAATGACTTAATTACACCATTTTTAAAAATAGTACATGTCTAGAAAGTAACTTTTTATGAATATAATTACTCTAGAAGTTTGAAAGAAAGAAAAAAATGCTAACAAACTAAGTCTTTATCTTTTAAAGTGCTATTAAGCTGCATGCTCTAAATACTAATTTCATTACTTTTATGCTGCCTAATAATATATTGCAAGCAAACTAATTATGTTTATAAAATTCTAAGATAAAGTATGCCTAATTACAATGCTATATTGCAATTATTGAGCACACAAGAAAACATTAGCAATGAATTAATTTTTTGATAATTTACAGTAATAAAATTGTAATATGTAATTTTTCCCTCAGCAAATTTTATTTTCAAAATGTCAGAGTATATTACTTGAACCTTCTAGAGCCACTGTCTCATGTTGTGAAATAGTGACAATGAGGATGATTCACGAAAAAGTTATCCAGGTTTCTCACTAACCGTGGCTAGCGCCAGCCTAATTTAATGACACTAAAAGTTGTTATATAGTGAGAAACCTGGATATTCTTGAACCGAGCCCTATAAAGTCTATCTTTTCCCCGTACCCTTCATATGGTACCTATATTTTATAAATATGTGTGACATAGTGGGTAAAATAATAAAATAAACTTAAAGATTTTATTTACTTGTGATTACTTTCAAAAGAAGGAAAAAATAGAAAAATGATTGCACGTCGTTTTCAACTAAACTTTATTTTTTTGCTTTCAATTTAGTTCATTAAGATGTCAAAAAACTTTTTCATATTTATATGAAGTTATCTTGAAGTAATAAAAAGTTTAACCCTCCAGAAAGATCAAAGAATGAGCGATGATTTTAAGAGAAACGAAAAAAAAGTCTTCAGAGAAGTTTATCCCTTACTTCCAAAAAATATATTCTCTCTTGAAATTATCTATAAAAACCATCAATTTCTTCTGACTTAATAGGTGTTATAAATATTCATGATTTAATTATGGTAATTGGCTATGGTATTAATTTGTATAACAAGAATATATATATCAATAATTATTGAGTTATTGCATTAAATGGATATTAAGTTTACCAAAGTGTACAGTTTAACACAGCCTGAACGTTACCCCTGATTTGTTGCTGCTTCAAGAGAAAAAGACATGAAAATTTTAAATTTTTTAGAACAACACTCTTTTTATTTTTTATAAGTAATCCCCAAAAAATGGATAAGTTCATCATAATGTTTTTATACACTGCATGATGACGTCACATTAATAGAAACAAGGTAACGTTTGTGCTGTCTTTAGGTGTAGTACAGTTGGAGTTGTATTTATTTACATCATCTATTAAAAAAAATCCCCTTTGCTAATCTGCACTGTACAGGATCGTGGTTGGTCAAATAATTAGACTTTGTTAAAATTTTATTATATAAATTAACACATAAACACAAAAACTATGTAAATAATATTTAATTTTGTACCATAAACCACTTTCATTGTTTTTTTTTAGTAGAACATAGATTTTTTTAAAGCATTCCTTTTTATATAATAAAGAATTTTAAATGCCTTAGCCATGCGTAGATACCCCATGTTAGTAGCATTTTTAAAAACTTAAAACAATCATGTTCATATTGGGCGCAATTCACGAAGCAGTTAGCCAGGTTTCTATTCACGTTTAGCTTAACCACGTTTAACTAGGTGGTTTAACATGTAAAACAGGTATAGTTAAACGTGGTTAAGCTAAACGTGGTTAAGCTAAACGTGGTTAGAAACCTGGCTAACTACTTCGTCAATCGCGCCCATTATAACTATACAATGAATTAAATAAATATTTCAAAGATATAACAAAATAAAGAGAAGTTAACTGCATATGTACGTAATTACGTAATTTTACCATTCAATTTTTATTTGAATTTCATGCATGATTGCGATGATTACAAATAATAGTGTTGTTACGGTAAAAGAGAGAGAGAGAATAGTCGTACATCATATAAAGCTACGCAGTTACGTAGAAATTTACGGTTTACTGGTTTAACATAGAATGCGCTGCGAACCGAAAGCAGCAGCAAGCAATGTATAACCCTTCTCTGTGAAGTATGTTTATTGATTCGCAGCAAGGTGGAAATTATATCTCAACATCTGCTTGCTTCTCTATTTACACCTCAGGTGTAGCTTTATTTATAAAATATTTTTCATCATCTTATCATACAAATTATACTAAATAACTTTAATATTTTTTTTTTATATTATATTAATCAAATATTTAAAATCTTGTGTGTCATATTTTGATAAAAAGAAGAATTTTTAATTATCTGTTATCTAATTTTCTTGGATCAATAATTTGTTAATTAAAAAGTCTTTCAAGTAAATTAAAAACAATGTTAAGAATATCAAAATTTTCAGACGTATAATTAAAATAGAATACAAATAATTAGTAATTAATTTTTTCGTGCAAAGGGTATTCATATTGAATTTTATTTCACTTTTCGGACTTTTACCTTTGCCGGTGTTCGATGTAATCCTTCTGTGTGTAGTATGTTGCGATGGTCACTTAGTGTTCGTGCACTTGCATGTACTACACATATCACTAAGTGACCATCGCAACATACTACACACAGAAGGATTACATCGAACACCGGCAAAGGTATAAGTCCGAAAAGTGAAAGAAAATTCAATAAGAATACAAATAACTCATAATTTATTTTGTAACAGTTTAAAGTATAATTAATAAAATTTTCATTATTTTACAATATAACGTTACTAAAAACTAAAAATTTGTATTATGATTTATGTTCTTTTCGAGAGATTTTGTTATTAAAATAATGAATTTAGATATGTCAACATTATACATAATTTTTAAAAAATAAATGTTATGAAAAAATGAAGCTTATAGGTGGTTTATAATTGTCAAAGTTAAAGTATAGATGAGAGCTCATTAGGTCGTTGCAAGAGCATACAAACTTGGTTGGAGATTATGTGAGATTGTGTGGTTTGTCAACATCTACCCCCATCTCTCTCTCTCTCTCTCTCTCTCTCTCTCTCTCTCTCTCTCTCTCTCTCTCTCTCTCTCTCTCTCTCTCGCTCTTTCTAACTATCTCTCACACCTAGGTAAAAGTGAATTTATACGAAGGTGGTATATAAATAAAGTAAAAGATGTGATGAAAAAAATGAGAAATAAATCCCAAGCTGAGAGAAATTTATTGCAGTGGACATTTTTATAAATTTAAATCTCCTGTAATATATGATGTAATGTTGTTAACTAACACCAGCAAGATGAAATTTTATTTTAAATTTAATTCAAGAAGATAAATTATAGTGCTACAAATTAATGTAGTATTTTGAATTTAAATTGTATTACTTTATACTTTATATTGTATAGAATTTTAAAAATGTATTTTATTTTGTGCAATGCACTTTATTTATTTACTTTATTTATGTATCACTTTAATATAAATTCATTTTTACCCAATTATCAGAGAAAGAGGGAGATGGAGGAGAGAGAAATTAAATAATTTTATAAGGGCAGCGCCACGAGATTGTTGGGTTGCCTACTTACAGGATAACGCTCAGCAATTATAATTATTAATTATTTAAGGACATGAAACTGTAGTTTGTGTACATTCTTTATAAACTAGCAGATGATATGGAAACGATATAAATGTAATAATTGCCGTATATAATTTAATTATAATTAAAAATTTTCTACATTTTCTCCCCTTACACGCTGCTGATGCAACACAACACTATGGCGCGGAAGGCTCCTGTAAAGTATGCAATATGCGTTGCAGTGACATCACGTGGACCTGGCCTATTGTAGGTACAATTTGAGACACCCCGAGCGTTAGCTTTTCGTATCATAGTGAGTCTATGTGGAGGCTTGGTGACTGAACAATTTTGTTATTGCTGTACATTGCAGTGAACACTTCATATTAATTTCCTTCATAGTTTTATACCAGTCTGACATTTTTTTGTTGTAAATATGTCTTCGAGTTGTATTTTCAGTATTTTTATTACTTGTATTTTTTTTAATGATACTATTAAAATCGAAGTGAAAGACGCTGATTTCATATTTATATCTTTTAGTATGTAAAAAATGTCCATGACTCTGACGTCACAGTATATTTTAAGGTTTATTAAAAAACGTGACTTGACATAACTCGAGATCTTATTTCGCTATTAGCAATAAAAAAAATCGTATTGGTTTTCCAATTAAAATTAATACTCTTTGCCTATTAATAGAATTACAGTTCGATTAAAACAGGTTAGAGTAATATTCCTAATGTTTTGAAGTGTACAGCTAAAATTATTAAGCTAATTTCAATAATGATTCATATTTTCACGAAGCAATTTCAAGAATGCAACATGTAAAAATCACAAGTAATGTTATTCATTCAGCTTTTTTTTTATTCTGAGCTGATGTTTTAAACATGCAGCTATTTTGAATAACTTTTCAACATGTGATTTTATTGAAATAGCTAAAAAAAATGTGAGAAAATCCGATTTTTTTCTTTTTGAAACATCATTGACGGAGAAGTTACTGAACAATCGTTAAACTGTCAATATAAATTTATTTTCTTCTCTTCGTCCAGACAATCTCAGTAAAGTTTTGCTTTTAAAACATCGCTTACATACGACAATAATGGTAAAATACTTTCTTGAATGTCTACTGCTTGTCTGTACAGTACATTATACAACTTTATTTCAATTTAAAATTTATAGCATGGCATATATTATATAATATTTGACAACTTGCATGCATGCAATTTTTTATTCTAAAGCTAAGCCTTTACCTCAAGTTATGTATAATCAAAAATTTTATTTTTAAATTTGTGCTGCAAAACGCTGTGACGTCATAGTCATGTAAAGCATAGGAGTTGCATTACTTAAATTAATAAATCACAGCGTCTTTCACATTCATTTTAAAAGTCTTCGAAGATTTAAAAAAATCTGGAAAAGATAATACATAACTTTTTCCATATTTTCTTATTATTTTCATATGCATAAAAAATCCATGCTGCAGTTGTCTCTTAATGCATTTTTATTTAAAGTAATCAGTAAATACATCCAGTTAGTAATTGAATACCAATTTAATACACATATTTAGCATAAATTTTAGCAGCATAGTTGTATGCCAAATTACATTCGTGCTAAAAATCAATGCTGAAGAGAGAACTTTATGAATTCTTGCTAATTATTCAATACCAGAAAATAGATACAATAAGAAAAACATTCATTTTTTAATATATTTAGATTCCCATGCACCGCTATATATATAAACATCTAGACTTGTAGTCAATATATAGTGGCTCTATTGTTATAGCTACAATGCCAGTAAATCAAACATGCATGGTACAAGCTGTACTGTAATACAATGTTTAACTTTTTGTGTAAAATTGAGGCTGTTCAAATACTGATACGTGTTTCTCTGCCATGTTTCTTGTATACCAAAGTCTTTTTTCCAATGTTCACCAAAGCGAAAACAGGACTTCGACTTGACTTAATTTAAAAGCGCTTCACTACACTTGAAGCTTTATATTCTTTGTATTAGGTTTTCATGTTGTAGGAACGTAGGCAGCAATATATTAAGAAACAATACGAGAAAATGAAAAAGAAGGTTAAGGTAGAGATAACGTCGAACAGCTGTTCGACGTAATCTCCTTTGATTAACATGTAAACCTTAGCAAATTGACAAATATTCTGAAATTTTTTTGAGAGGCAGATATTAGTGCCTAAAAGCCATAGCAAAAGTTTCAAAAACATTTAACGAGACGATTTTTTTAAATTAATTTTTTAGTTTGGCTCTCCATGGGAAAGCCCTATGCTGAAAATTAAAAAAATTAATTAAAAAAAAATCGGCTCGTTAAATCATTTTGAAATTTTTTCTATGGCTTTTAGGCACTAATATAATATCTGCCTCTCAAAAAATTTCAGAATTTTTGTCAATTTGCTAAGGTTTACATGTTAATCAAAGGGCATTACGTCGATCAGCTGTTCGGCGTTATCTCTACCTTAAGCTGTGAATATGAGAAGTAAAATACACTTATCTGAATATTTGTGCAATGTAAAAAAACACTAAAACCTACATAGAATCTACTGTATTATAGTTTCTGTGAAGAAATGAAAAGTTTTTGAGCATTATTTAGACTGTATTTTTACAGTCCAAATTGCATTTTTTGCTTTAGAATAATACGCATGTTTTCTATTTCTATAAATATAATTGCACCTAAATACTAATTCACCCCCCTTTCCCTTACATTATATAATAATTTATCAAATTTAATCACACTACAAGCTAATGAAGCTATAGTTAATTATAATAATACTTTTATAGTACGGATACGGAATGCATTTTTACAAGCATTTTTTTTTTCGAAATTTATTAAATTTTTAAGAAATATTTAAAATTGATAATAAATATTGATGATCTATCTACTTGAAAATTTAAATTTAGTAATATTGATATTTGTAATAGACTTTATCAGAAGAATATAACATATATACGCTGATTATAATATAAAAGAAAGTTATAGGTATTGAGGTATACTAGTTTTTACAACTTTTTGCTATTAGACATGCAATAAAGTTATCTTTGACCTACTGATTAGCACGGTTAGAGATAGAAAATTAGCTCAATATGGCGTCTACCTACTTTGCGAATTCGATCCAGGTTTATGAATCTCATCTCCACCTCTATATATAATATCTCCATGACTGTATATGAGAACGAAGTAAATTTGTGCGTGTATAAAATTGATTACCACCTCTTACGTCACACAAACCCACGGGAATTGCATTATATTTTAGATCGTGAAAAATAATGCCACAGCACGTATTTCCCCTGCTAGGTAGGCAACCCTCGCTCGTACTCAAGATTCTCGTTGCCCCTGATGGTAGGCAACCATCCAATCATAAAGAGAGCAGGTGTTGAAGGAAGTGTTACTCAAGTATGTAAGTTTGTACACGCAAATAATAGATTGTAATAAACAAGTTAGTCTTGTTAGCGCTTTTATGATTTCAGCAATTAGATAATTATTTCAGTAAGTATTGATAAAACAATGCTTTTTATTACATTTGCGAGACTTTGATTGAAAATTCCTGTATTTATAAGTAGGTAGAAAAGTGCAACTTTTTTGTGTTCTATAATATATAATTTATATATTATATTATTTATATTATATTCTATTTGTGTTTCTGATCTATGTCTATGTTTTATCTATACTATATTGACGTCTAATTGTATCTGTACACTAATTGTTTTTGTTAAAATAAAACACGTACATATTCTAAAATCTCAAAATAAAATTGCACAATACGTAATTTTTAGCTATAAAAAACATCCATAGTTCTACCATAAAAAAGTCTTATTTTTAGACAAAAGGAAGATACTTCTATAAGATGTTAATATTAGTAACAATTACACAATTTTAAGATATATTTATATTTGAGATATATTTGAGATATATTTATATTTTAATAAAGAAATTTACATATACTAGAAATTGAATAATTATTGTTTGAAGGAATTAATATATTATATTTTAAATTCATGTATTATACATACAAAACTACTTTCAAGCAATATTTTGTGTCTTACCTGTATCTTTATATTTCTATTCATTCACAATATTGTATTCTATCTTCTAACATATATTCTTTATTATTTTTGCAACAAGAAATTTGTCGTACTGTCTACACAACTTTGAAATTTTTCTTATAAAAAAACTTCTTTTCCTTCCGAGAGATGAGCTCTGCTAAAGAAAAAAAGTATACAACATTCTTCAAGTTTCTTCATTTAATGAATATTTAAAAAGAAAAATTATATTTTAAATTAAAAAAAGGCATTTTGTCTAATTAGATTGCTGCTGGAATTCACAAGTGAATTAAAAAAAAATGCTTGGAGGAAAGTATACATGTACCCAAAACATTTTTTTATGTAATTAAACATTTAAAAATTCTCCTTTACATGACCTAATATTGCAAATGTTATATATGTAATATTGTATTTAGCAGCCTCTATTTTTGAAGCCATCAAAGACCGAATTCAAATTAATCACATTATATTTCATATAGCTATGAAGTACTAAATAAATGAAAATAAAAATCAATTCATAAAATGTTATTTTCTCTTTCAGAATTTTAAGATTTTCTTTTTCATTTTTAAAGGCTCGCGTAGGACCCAAGGAACAAAAAAGACAGAATTTTAAAGTGCATAGAAATTGAATCTTAGCTTGAAGATAAACGAAAAAAAAAAAAAAAAAATCGATGAAGTTTTAATTTTGCAGTCCATGGATGAATGAATTATACGTTAATATTCATTAAACTAATTTTTAATACGAACATTTTTAAACTTCTTTTAAATAACACTACCAGGGTAACTGTAGCATTTCATTATTAACAAGCTTGTGTTGTGAAAATCGTTAAACAAGGAAAGGCCAAATGTCAAACCAACACAAAATATTAAAAAACATTTTTTTTTCTGGCGATATTAAAATATTACGTAATATTAAAAAAAAAAAAAAAAAACATTTTTTTACTTGTTTATGACAGAATACTAAAACACAAATAAAAATGTTTAATTTAAGAGCTAAGTGACTCTTTTAAATGTATATTTTGAATACTTTGCAGTACTTATTTGTTATAAAATACGTAAAATAATTTGAAAAAATATGAGAAATATGCTGAAAGGTTTTATTTCAAATTCACATAATACAATTATACGTCAAATATAAAGTTGGAATTAAAATTTAAAGTCTTTTAATTATTATAGAATAAGGACTGTTCGTAAACCCTGCAGCAAGTACAACACTTTCTGCACCTAAAATCGACCTTATGCACTTGGACATAAGGTCAACTGGGTATAGAAAGTCATCTAGGCAGGGTTTACCACTATAATCTCTACTGCGGGGCAAGTGAAAAAAATGCAATAAGAAATATTCATATTTTCATGAAATAAAACTTATGCTCTTAATGCTTGCTTGCATTCCGTTCAAAAACAAATATAAACAAATTCTCTATTGCTGCAACACAAATCACTAACATTTACCTGCATATCAGTATTTATTTTAGCGAGCGCAAACTATAATTTCATGAGGGGAAAATAGGGGTTGTAAATAGACCACATAACCACAGAACTTTATAGATCCAAGGTATATTAAAGGAAGATAACTTCATAGCTCTATAATTTTCAAAAGTAAACATTGCAAATTTATGTTAATGCTCATATAATTATACTATATTCTCAATAAAGAACCTCGTGGTATTGGTATTATTTGAAATTACAGTACAATAAAAAATATGACGTAATACAATAATAGTGATGAAACTAATGAATATACTTGTGTAAAGTGATAATTATAGTTTCTGAATCAAATTAATATTAAAAGAATTTAAATAAATAGACATTTAAATTATATGACCATTGATCTAATAGCATAGAGATATTAAAAGCAAAACTAATTTCTGCTAAAAAAAAAATGGTACTATATTATCCGAGAAGCATCTCCCCACCCCCGGGAAAAAATATTTAAAATATTTTGTAGCTGCAATTGAGAACTCTCAGTGATTTCAATCTAATTTATTCTAATAATCCAATTTTAAACACATTGTTGGCTGCTGATCTAGGTTACCTGTTACCTTTACCTGTGTGATGGTGAAACCACATTTCATTACGATGTTGTGATGGACCTGTTGCGGCCTCCCATATTATTATACTGAAATTACCATCATTGTTAATGGTATTGTTTGTAGCTTTAGCAAAATCAAGGTAAAATGGCAAAATTATCTGTGAGTGTATAATTTTACGAAGAAAAAAATATACCCAAATCAAAATTAATGTTTTTAATAACAAAAAAACAAAACAAATCCAATGCATTTTTACTTTTCCCCCCACCTCATCCCTGTGTTTATAAAAATTCTATTTGTAGTGGATAATTTTATTTATCAAAACGCTCTACTCGTTTCCGAAAAAATAAATCAATAAATGCAAATTCTTGTATATTTTATATTTTATATACTGCACAAAAACTTAAAAGAAATAAATTGGAAATTTGCATATCTTCTTCTCTTGGCTGTACACAAAAAATGTTTGGATGTTTTCATGATGAAAATACTCCACTTTTAAAAGCAGAGAGATAATTACATTTTTCAATTTGACTGATTTTATACACTGAATAAAAAAAAAAGGTTTGTATTTTTTTCTTTTTATTTATGCAAACCATTTGACATGAACTGAAAAAAAGAAAAAAAAATCCATTTACTTTTTGAATGTACTTTTAAATTAGCATTACATCCGTTGTATGCTTAGTTTACGATCTATCGTTCAAAGCCTATTACTTGGCGGTAGACATTATTTTGCTATTTTTATACCTTAGCAAAGAACTTGCAATTTTGTTTGCCAGATGCTATAAACAAATTAATAGTCGTGTTATTTTTAGTATCATTTTATAGAGCATTAGGAAATAATAATATTTTAACAGATGAAGATCAAATGGCATCTCTAATGATTTGTGATGCAAACATAATATTTATGGCAATAAATTTTCTATTTGAAATTAAATAGCAAAATGTAAATGTTGTGGTTTTATCATGATTTATAATTGAAATTTGATGTAAATTATAAGTTTGTTTAGCAAATATACATGGAGAATGAACAATATTTGCAATAAAATGGAATGTTCAACAAATATTATAACAGTATACTTGCAGTACTTATAGCATAATCAATGTAATTATGTTTTATGCATGGTTCTTAGGAAATTTATTTCATATTTATTGTTGCAATACAAAGATAATAATCGCATAATAAAATAAATAAAATATTACCATGATAAACTTCCGAGATTGGTAAGAAATATAAAAAAATTATATTTTATTCAAAAATCTATTCAAGAAAAGTACGTTTGTATTGTAAGGAATATTACGATGTAAAGATATTTTTCCACGATCAATCTAAAGTTATTGAAAAATATATTTTTATACTTCGAGAAAAAAAAAAGGTGAAACAATGATAAAAGTGAAATACGTAATATATAACCGTTGAACGTTGATATAAATTTCGACTGTACTAATCCAATGAATGCTTGGTTGATGATAATATATTATAAGCGCATTATCTTTTAAAATATATAAAATAACAATGGTATTATTTTAAATTAATCTTAGTATTTATAGAATTTAGATAAGTATTTTCGTATTTTCGAACCTTAACATTAAATTTACTGCATTTTCAGCGAGTTAGTTTTTTTTGCGACAAAATAATAATACAAGGTTTTAATTTTAAAAGTTGCCAAATAAAAATTTGCAAAATAAATAATTAGCATTCAGCTCTGTGCTTGTTAAATTAAACTATTTCAAATGATTTTAGCTTAGAAAAGTTGACGTAATTTTTATACATCAATGTAAGATGCATAATAATATCATAACATGTATTTAAATATTAAAGTGCGTGATTAATCATAATATATTATTACACAGTAGATTTAACAATTCTTGTTCAATAATCACACATAAAAAACATTATTCTAAATGTTGCTTATTTTAACATTGAAAAATGAACTATTTTTTAACATTAAATTGAACGAGCCTACGTACAAAAATTCATTACAAAATTGCAGATCATATTATGAAATATTTTTTTTATTATTATTTCTATACTATAATCTTTCACAGTTTTAAAAAATACATACACGGAGAGTGCTTAAGGTGATTTTTTTAATGCCATAATTAAAGAATAGAGCAAAAAATTAAATATAAAATTAAAAAAAATTTAATTTTCCTTATAAAACGAGTGGCTACCTGAATTAATTTGATGCTTTTCTGCTACCTATGTGTTGTACATATTTATGTTATGTAATCAATAATTATTATACTGCATAATTTTAAATAATTTTTTTACAATCTTACAATTTTTTCATAAGTATGATTATTATTTAGCCTATTTCAGAAGTTGGATTTATGCATCAAATCTGTACATTTTTACAATTAATTTTCACTCAACACTCTCAAACAATTATATTGTAATAAAATGCTATAATTTTTTAGACAAGATTTTTTAAAGTTCACTGCATAAATATCTCTGAGAATTTTTACTACTGTATATATAAGACCGGAAATAAATAAAGTCTTTTATTTCAACAAACATTTTATCACCTCTCTAGCTCTTAACACCTCTCCGTGTAAAGGTGGATTCACAATAAAGGTAGATTTACATTGAACGTATATAAAGGTGGATTTATATTGGGAGATGCTGTGAAGATCAAATGTAGCTCAGATTGAAGAACTTGTCAAGTTTTAAAAGTAAAATTTTTATCTTATTTTTCTTCCTAAATTTATGTAAAATATTTTAAAGTCAAATAAATTCAAAGAAAGTGAACATTTTTTTATGTTTAATATTGACATTTTGGAATAAAGTGAAATAAATATTATTAATAACTGAGATACTAAAATGGCATTTTAGCATTTTAATAAAATCAAACTAATTTACCAGTATAATAATAAAAGTTATAATTTTGAATTGAAGATGCTTTATATTTTTAGCAGTACTGGTAAATTGTTCTTTAATTTTCACTTCAAAAATAAAATTAAAGTTTAATGATTTAATGAAGCTAAAAAATAAATAAAATAAAAATGAATGTCATATATATATAGTACAGTCTTCGCCCATCAAAAAGTTCCTTCGCCAATAGATGTCCGTAGTATCGATGCAATATGCAATACGTTGGTGCATGGTACTGCCATCTATTGCTAAGTGTAATTTTTAAGTAAGGAGTAAATTCAATATTACATTATTTGATTTTAAATTATTTATAAATTAAAGAGTTTGGAAAATATTGCATAATACACAAAAATGTATTAAAAAAAAATTGCAATGAAAATCCACCTAAACTTAAAATATAAATACAAAAAAATACAACTCACGTGAATTGGTATAAAGTTGAGGTGCTGTAATACGAACATGCGTGCGAGAATATGAACATAAGCCAGCTCATGTTCAACCCCACGTGTCTGCTCACGTGTCGGGGGCGTGCGAGCACGAGGGTTCTTGGTACGAGGCCGGGGACGAGCGGAGAGGGGGCGGGGACGTGATCCCGCTTATTCCCGCCTCCACGTCAGAACCTCCGAGCTCAAAACTCTGCGTCGAACTTGGAGGGTTACTGTCGCAATGGACCTGTGGACACATATCGTACATAGTTGTCAGTACACAGATGTCTCGTGAGATTTAAATCCTTGCTTCAAGATGAGCCGTTACGTCTGCATTGCTGGAACATCGGTGGAAGGGTTAACAGATAGAGTATTAGTTTATCTAATACGAATAATTATGTGTCTTCATCTAAAATTTTAAGTTTGATTTGTGTGAATGCCCCTACTCGGCACAACCGTCATACGGTGTTTTTCCAGCCACCAAGAGGACGTGTTCAATGACTGAAACAAAATTTTCATTCCTCTTCTCGAGCTTTAGCTCATTGAGGTATAAATGTCTTTCCAGTATATAGTCATTGGGGCGTGTTGACGTATCTAAGTTTGTGTTTTGTACAAGTGTACAAAATTATTATAACAAATTCGTATCTGAGCATCCTAATGTGGACATTTTCAACTATTCGTTATGTCAATTTCGGACTAAGATGATGAATGCTCTGTTCTAAATCATTATTATTATTATTTTTTTCTTTTACAATGCATTAAATTTTTATTATTATTACCATGTTTTATCTTTTTTTATGTTGTGTTGTTTACTTTATTGTATTTAGTGCCTTGGTTCTGTAATTGTTGCTAAATAAATAATAATCTGAATTTGAATTTATCTCTGGTTTGTATGCCATGATTTATTGGGATTTATAATTATAAGCTTTAAATTCCATGGAAAGAATATAATGGGAGATGAATGTTTGTTTTGAATAAGTATTGATTTACGTAAGTTAAAATATTATATAAAATATAAATGTTTTAAAAATAAATTAAGGAAAATATAAAGAGAAGAGAAAAATTAAAAAGAACGTTAACTTTATTTGCCCTCATGATCAAGCCCCTATACAGTGTCATTTTAATAATGAAAATTGGTTAAGAAATTGAGTTAAAAAGTATAACATTTTAATTCATAAATGAAAAGAAAGGATAATGATTTTTTTTAACATTAAAGGATTAAAAAGTAATTTATTTAACAACAATTGTAATATTTATATTGTACATTTGGGATTATATCAAACCTTAATGTAATATTTAATATTACATTTTATATACAGTATAATGTAATGAGACCTACATATTTCTCATTGCTGTATCTAAGGAGAATATCACAAATTTCATATATATTAAAACGGTTTTTAATAAAAACCATCAGCCAAAGTATAATCTTTCATTACGTAATTCAATCTTCTTTCAGTCCAGCTTCGGGTCAATAGAGAGAGAGACGTTTACTGATATCAAAAGATGAAAACGCGATCAAAGGCTTACCTGTAATGTGGTAGACTCTGCCCTACTACACCTCTCTGGACTTGGAGTAAGACTGATGGTAAAGCTGCCACCTTGCGGTTGGTCCTCGAAGCTTCGTCTAAATCTTGGATCTTGGGTGGCTAGCGGTGGGTTTGGTGACGTGTCCGCGGTGACGCACGTGTTGGAACGTCGCACACGGTGTCTGTGACGGTGGCTCTTAGCGCTACCTGTGGCTGACACCGAGGAGTCACGTCGAGAGTGATGGTGGCGGCGGGAACGATGCTTGGGGATGTCCTCGCTGCAAACTGAGAGGAGGAAAATATTGGGCGCGATTCACGAAGCAGTTAGTCAAGTTTCTAACCACGTTTAGCTTAACTACGTTTCAATAGGTGGTTTAACACGTAAAACAGGTATATCTAAACGTGGTTAGAAACTTGGCTAAGTGTTTCGTGAATCGCGCCTTTTAAGGGCTGTCTCACACAGAATCACATGCTTTTGCAGCGTATGATAAAAAAATAAACTATTCGATCAGGTGTATGCGCGTTTTGAATCGCATCACATGCGATCGTACGTTTTTAATTTATAAGAAATTTATTGATCTTTCTAAAAGACAAGTTGTACATTTAGAACTGGTTCTAAATTTTTATCATACGAAGTCATATACGATACTATACGATGCGATACAAAAGCAGTGTGCGACCCCTCTAATTGATTTATCGGTATCGAAGGGAACATAATATAAAGTGTCTATATACAGGACTTATGGATCGATGGCGTCATGAAAGACGTGTGACATCGAAGTTCAAGTGATAAAAGGAGGCATATTTACTGACTTTTTCATTCCATAAATTCAATATATACACATCGCAACCGATACGATGTAAGCAACAAAACACTATACGTTTCCTTTAATACATTGATAAGATAGAAGTCTCATGAAATGTCACAATGTTCGATGAAATATTATAATAATATTTTTATTGAGCAAAAACATGGCAGTATTCTCAATGGGTGACTAAAAAGGAAAGCAAGGTGTTTAATCATCCAAAAATAAGGTGAAATAAATAAATTTTCTAATCATACGTTTACATATGCAATGCATGAGAATTATTATAATTATATATTATAGTTCAGTATATAAAATTTCCCAACAGTCACCAAGATCTGCACCGACGGCGGCTCCAGGCAGGCTCACGCCCAGACCCTTCAGCGCTCACCGTCTGCTCACCAGGGCTTCGCAGCGAGCGGCCGAAGCCACTCGCATTCTGCCACCGGCGGCTCGAGACCATTGCCCCTGCTAGATATGTAACCCGCTTTGTTTTGGTGCTGAGCAAATTGCCTAACCAAAGCGAGGTAAAAATAAAGCCTTCTTTATAGAGCTGATTTCTGTTTATGTTTACGTGAGGCGGGAGAGGGGTTTCCCTATACTAACACATTGCGAAGGGGGCGCAGGAGGGAGAGAAAAGAGAAAGTTTTGGCAGGCCAGATTATACAGTGAGCATAGGCAAAATGACGAAAAAAAAAATTATAAAAAATATTTTAACAGTTTTTTGGCGGTGAGATTTTTTTTATAAGTTCTATCGTGTATAATAATACTTTAACAGTATACTGTTAAACTATTATTAAAGTATTTAAACTTTATTTATTTTATTAAGTTAAGTAAAAAAATTATTGCACACTTTGTTTATGTTCTAGTCCGTGCATTCTGGCCCTCCTCGCATGACGTCAGCTCAATCCCCTCTATATGACTGAGATTTTGATTCATAAAATGAAATTTCTACAATATTTATACAAAACATCGATATAAATGAAGGTACAAGTTATCACGACCCTGGCTATAATTTAACCATGCCCTGCCACTCACCTTCGACGATGGAAGGTCTCCGCTCGAAGGCGCTCTCATCCACCACGGGTCTCTGTCTCGTCAGTTGGTGCCTCCTGGCCGTCTCTGAGCGCTGGTGCAGACGAGGAGCTGCCTGGGAGAAGGTCGGAGGTCTACTCTGGTCCCTCACCCTGAGTGTCACCTGACAGTCGTCCGGAAGATGGAGGTCCATCGCCATAGACACCTGAGAACATATGATATCAAAATAAATTAATGATGGTTTATTAGAAAGCTATACCTCATTAAATTTTTTTATATTTTTATCAATTCGTTTATATTGAGTCAATAAATCAATATTTATTGATATTGATTTATTGATACTCTCTGCAGATAAGACGAATAAAAGGGGAATCACACACTGCCTTAGTATCGTATCGTATGATAAAAATTTAGAACCGGTTTTAAATGAGAAATGTACTAATGCATACGATACGAAACGAAGCTGTGTGTGCGCATTGACCTGATATCTGATCATATAAATTAATTATTTTATCGTACACCGTGAAACCATGCGATTCTGTATGAGACAGCTCTAAAAAAAATAAAAAAAAGAAGGAGGTAGAGAGACTGCAAGGAATTCTTGACATTTAATTAAGATTGCAATCTGTTGTAAAGCGAGAGATAATGAAAGAAGTTCAAGAGACTGACGTGAAATGTACTTTAAAGCAAGTTACAGAAGAGTTCTCGTAAGATATTTATGCTTTTCTTTTTGTATCGTGATAGGAGATAGAGATTTATAACTGCTAAGATTTATTTTGAAGTTAAAAGTGCAAAATCTGCAGTAAAATCATCTTAAAATATAATTATTCATGATTAATGTCACATGTTATTCAAGATTTTGAATAAGTAGATTGAAAAAAGTTTAAATTAATAGCAATTTTTAATTCAAATATAATTTTAAATCAAATTTCTTCCGATAAAAAAGTAAAACAATGTGAAAATTCTTGTAGATAAATTATAATATGTACGCAGGTTGTAATTTTCAGGAAGGAAGTTAGTTTAGTCACTCTAAATAGAGATTTGGTTTGAGCTCCTCTCAGCCCCCAGATTATGACAACGTTCACAAAGAGTTTGAAATTTGAGTTATTTCAAGGTGTATGTCTAGGACCAATTAATGAACAATCAAAATAATTCAATTTTTAAAAATCATGGTATCTAAAATATGGAATCTAGGAGTAAAGCTTGAGGGGAAACAACATAAAAAAATGAAGTTTGTTTAAGGATTTAGCGATAAAATGCCACATAAAATAATAAAATTAAGGACTTTTTTGAAAAGCATGAACTTCTGTTTTGTTTTTTTGGGTGTTTTTTATGGAGTTTTCTTGAACGTAAATTCTTTTGATGTATCAATCGTGATAAATATCATGGATTGTATTCTTGCAAAGTTGTCACCTCGGAAAATTCCCTTTGGAGCCTTGTTAATCACCATGCCTCATAAGCACAAAATAATGCATGGTGATTAATAAGGCTGCAAACGTGAAATTTTTTAAGGTGACGAGTGTACAATAAACTTATTATAATTATTATTATATAGTTGGTGTTCTTCATAACTTTTTCAAAATTGCAATAGGTATAATCTGTCATAGAAGTATTATACAAATCACACAAGCAAAAATAACTTTCGAGATGTTCCAACTTGTAAATAATTTCCTGTACTTAAATTATAGTAGATATATTATAGAACAACATACTTATAATAATCCTTACGAAAATCTAAAATAATAAGATTAAATTGAACTTATTACGGAAAAAAAGCAAGCAAGACAGAATGAAAAAAATGTAATTATAAAATACTTCATTAAAAATATCGTACAAAACTTTCGTCATTTAAGCCTCATTAAGAGAAATGAAAAGCCCCTGGTGGATGCGATCAATAGTTCTAAGTTAACGTTGTACGTGTGTTATGAAACAAGCCGAGAGAATATTTTTTCACTCGCAACAATGATGAGTGTGAGATTAAATAATTACGTGAGCTTGTGACAGAAAAATGACGTCAATGCTAAAAATAAAAAAAAGTGCCAAGACCAGTTGTTTCAGATATACATGTATATATCGTCGTGTTATAAAACTGTCAAAATAAGCCTTCTAAAGTTGTAATATTTGTTGTAAAATTATCAATAATAAAATTACAGTGATGCTTTTTCTTCCTTTTTCTGAAATAATAAAAAAAAAAAAAAAAAAAAATTGATGGAGGTTAGGGGGGACGGAATTAAAATGAAATAATAATTAATTATTTAATGGCACTCTAAACATTATTAATATTTTATTAAAAAGAAATGAAAAAGGACATTGCAATGCTCGTACAATTCATACAATTATATTTAGTACATTCTTTATATCTTAATCGATAACATTTGTAGCTCATATTCGGATCAAAAAACTTTCAAAAATCTTATGTTGCAATGAATTTCTAGTTTATAATATCTGCAGCACCTACTTACTCTTATGATGGTGGCAAATGCACTCAGCCAATGCTATGCTAGGTCATGTCCATCAAGGAAATTTTAATAAAGGAAGAACTATAATTTTAAGCGAGCAAATTCGTGACATCACTAGAATATATTATATCACCGCTTTCAATCTTTCAAATGACGTAATTAACTTGCTTTCTTCAAAGTAGAGAGTTGTTTGCTGTTTTTGTTTACGAGGGCAAATAGCATACGGATGGTCAGGAGGGTAGAAAAGAGAAAGTGGAGGTCCAACTACTATGGCATTAAATAGGAGAAATGACAAAAAAAAATTGATGTAAAATAGTTTTGATTGTTCTTTAATGATGCAATTTTTTTTATGCTATCTATCGATTATTGGTGTATTTTTACAATTTTTTAAACCTGATTTATTTTGTTTAATAAAGTGAAAAAAAAAAAATCAATACATAATTTATTTATATACTAGTCTGTGCATTTTGGTCCTCCATAAGACAGCCTAACTTACAGGGATATGACGTCAGCGCAATCAGCTCTAGTTCTTCCTTCCTCAAAATTATTTTATTATTAAAAGTTATCTCACCTCTGAGCCTGCTCTCTCGACTCTTCTCGGAAACTCGATGACCGATGGTCTAGGTTGGTACATGAGTGGTGAGTAGTTGAGAGGACAGTTGGTGTAGTCCACAGAGAGTGCCTGGCGCTGCAGCGGGTGCGGACTGAGCAGCGGGCACGCCTGACGCAAGGAAGAGCTCTGGCGGCGGCCAGGCCCAAGGCGCCGGCCAGGAGCCACCACGGGGACCGGGCCAGGCGAGCGAATGAACTGAGGCATTAGACCGGCACCGCTGGCTTCAGAAACGCTAGGAGCAGCAGCCAGAGCTGCAAGGTTCGGTGCAGAAGGACATTTGGTCATCGAGCTGCGTCTGTTACCTGTGGAGAAGATACTGGTGAGGATCATACAAGATGGCCGGGTCTTAATACAAGAAAGTTTACCATAATTTATGGAGTTTTTATTGTTCTTTTTATGAATTAATTTATGAGATCAAATTATTTTTACAAGTGTTATACAGTCGGGAGGTAAAACTTGCAGTACAGTACGTGTTGGGCTTTCTGCTATATGTTTTTTTAGTTTCCTGAGTTAATATGTAAAAATTTAGAAATTTTGGAAGTCATGCGGCCACTTGTATTCGTAAAAGTTTGTTATATTAATACTGCTGAGCTGATAATTTTGAATGCTTACAGCAATAGCATAAAAAAAAGATTGGTGATTTCAATTAAAAAGGGATCGTTTACGCCAGTTGATATCAATGTTGTTTAGAAAGTCTTCTCTCGCTTTTTATATATATTTTAAGTCCTACGGTTTAGTTTCATTAATTAAATGTAATTTTTATTGATAACTCATTCATTCATATAAAACTATCAACTTCGTATAAATTTCAAAACTCAAATTCAGTTTAATTCATTAGAATAATAACCATAAAATTGTTTTACAGTAGACTTAGTATTAATTTAATTATCTACTTAATAGTTTGATCCGTATAGACATGTAAAACTTGGTCATTCAGAAACTATTTACCTAATGTAGTATCTAATGAGCACCAATGACGTCATACATAAGTTTACTTAAAGTTAGTCCAGTAGTACTTTAGGGACATACACACAACGGCTTAATTAATTAACAAGTGGACACATTTAAAGACCCTTGAGCATTTAAATGTAAACTAGCTACTAAATTTTAACTATTTTCTACATTAAAACTAAAATATTTAGATAATTTATTTTAATTAAATATACTTAGTATTATAATTGTTTTACATTCTCATTAAATTTGTAAACTAGAATATGAAGTTATGCTAAACTTATAATTTAATTAAAATTTAAATAGTGAATACGCATAACATAATTATCATAGTTTATGTTTGATTGCCTTTAAAATTATACCTGAAAAAATATACCTGATGACAAAGTTAGATTCTGAACTCTTTTTTGGGGTGCGAGTGTCCCTAGCTCTTATTCAAATTTCTCAGGATAAGGGTGAAGGGGACAACACCTTCAGTGTGTTTTTGAACCTTTGATATTATTCCCTCTTCCCCTCCCCTCCCCGGCCCTCCCCTGTGCAACAACAGCTTTTATAAAACAGCAATATTGGTTGTAAAGGCCCATAATTCAAACTATTAGACAGTCAACATTAAATGATTTTATGTAAAGTCCGAGCAATAGAAGATAAATACGATTTTAAAAGGAAATTAAAAAAAAAAACTCACTATTTAAGCAAAGTTACAAATTGATTGATTATATCATTATGAGGATATAATTTTGTCACATAAAATATTTATGTTTAATAATTGCAGAGAGCTTTAATAAGATCTCTGATAATTGTGTTTATTCGCTGTTTATTATCAAATGTTAGATGTACATATTTTCACATTTATTTTTTTTTAATATAAATGAAGCATAATTTATTTTAAAATTTTACAACCAGTAAAATAATTAAATGTCACAAACCTGAGGAATCTACTGAAGACTGAATGGTCCTTGAGAAGTGAACGAATGCGGCCTTCATTTCTCTTCTATTGACACTGACAGCGGGAGAGGGGATGGCCGAGGCGAGAGGGGTGGCCAGTCCCAGGGTGGTAGCTCCCTGCGCCACCGCCCTGAACACCCCCAGGTTGTCCCATCTGGTCTGACACCCCGCACTACGACGTCCGCTACCGTCGTCCCCACGTGACTTCTGAGGACTTGTCTTGGGCTTGAAGCGCGCGGGCACCACCTTGGCAGCACTGTCTCGAGCCTCGAAGGTCATCACGCAAGCAGCCACCACGATGAACCCTGGAACATAACACAAATGAAGATTAGAGTTTGTATCATGAGAGAGAAGGTTAATTGTATAACACTTGTGAGTAGGATTTGTTGGAAAATAAAATTCTCAGAACTTTTTGTTTTTAAATTAGGCAACTTGTTAACATCCAAATACTACCTGAAAATTAAAAAAAAACAAAAAAACTTATAAATACAGTTTAAGTATTCTTGCATGATTTTTTTTAATGAGAAGAACTATCAATATATCTTATAATATTATGATTTATTGTAATTATGTAACTTTGTAATTATATGATAACATGTAATATCATTATTATACAAATTAAAAGTAAATGAATTTTATGTTAGATTATTTTTGAAATGATAAATATTGTAAATCTACCTTCAAATATTAAAATTGAAATGATTGAAAAAATAATATAAATATAACATATTTGGGGGACATTCATAAAGCACTTTAACTCCCCACTTTAGCCTTGATTTTTATCCCTGGTGCTAAAGTGGGGGTTAAAGTGCTTTGTGAATGCCCCCCATTATGTATGTGAGTATCGGTTGTCATTTTTATAAGTAAATGTTGTCTTCATTATTTTTTATACATTGCATTCGAGGAATTAACAAGAAAGCTCTTTCATAAACACAGATAAGAGTTTTTATTGGATTTATT
Source organism: Siphlonurus alternatus (assembly GCA_949825025.1). Lineage (NCBI taxonomy): Eukaryota > Metazoa > Arthropoda > Insecta > Ephemeroptera > Siphlonuridae > Siphlonurus > Siphlonurus alternatus. Next base: position 19,536,461 of record OX463783.1, on the reverse strand, counting down.
TCTGAGAACTCCAAGCCACTGAAAGCTTCAGTTCGTTGCTAAGATGGGTTCGAGATACGTCTTTCTGTTTGTGCTCGTTATAATTTTAATTTTATTTGTGTCTGATTCCATACAGGGACCGCTAGAAAACACTGAAGAACATGTGAGTTAATTAATATGTATTAATTAATAATTAATATATAAAAAATTTGACTAAAACAAATCATGTGTTATATAACATAGATCCATTAAATTATACATACAGATCTATAAATGTCTGTTATTTTTATTGATAATGATATTTATCAATTTTTTTGGCTTGCATAATTTTATAAACTAACAAAATGATCTAAGTTCATGAAATAAAAAAAAAAAAATAAAATAAAAAGTTAATATTGTTTAAAAGCATTCAGAAAATGCATTTCTTTTCCTGCTATTTTTCTCTCAATAAATATTTGGCTCGCATCGAGAAAGATAACCAGGTTTATCACTTAGTGAATCATGGCTAACCTAACTAAATGATACTAGCCGCGGTTAGTGAGAAACCTGTTTACATTCTCATGGTCCTCACGTCCAATAGTATTAAATTATGATACTTTAAAGTTGTTTTATTTTAATATAAAATCCCATCACAGCCTCTACCATGCGTGAACAACACCTCGGCAGGTCCGATCCAAAACAACGGTGGGTACGTGCTGTCCCCAATGTTGACGGTGGATATCAGAAGTATCGTGCAGCTCGCAGTGCAGCAAATACTGCAGGTGTGTGGGTCAAATTTAGAGAGAATTCAGTGAAAAACTTTTAATATTTCATCACGGTACTACAAGATCTAATTACACTGGGTGGGGATATCAACAAAGCACCATTCAAAAGGTTTTCACAGAAGTGGCTTCTATCCTTACAAAATATTACAGCAAAAGCATAATTATGCATATTCTTAAAATATAAATTAAACAGTTTTTAACAACATGTTTTTTTACAGAACTTGAGGATTGTTGCTCTGTACAAGTCTTGAAATTGCATGGATACTTGTCCCATGCAGTGACTATACTAGCTATTATTACAAAACTTTTATATACTGTATATATTTATATAAATTTTCAGACGAGCCTTGGGAAGGATAATTATAAGTAGTATATATAGCTCTCTCTTGATCGACCTCTGATCGGAAAACCACCAATTACAGTATCAATTATAGTTGATAATGCATTTTGTAATGATGTTTGCGTTAATAAGATCATTTGAAGTGTGTGGTTAATGTGCAACTCGGGAGAGCTCGAACGTTTGTATGATTTAATGAACCTCTATATTAAGAAAAGGTAGATTTAGATTTGCAATTTTTGTTAAGAAAATTCCATTCCATTCTATAAACAAATCAAATCAAAGTTTAGATTCACCACATTTTTGTAAATTTTTTGGCAAAACCCACTAGCAGAATTTTCGTGATATCCTGAGGTGTAAGTATGTATACAAACTCAGTGCTAATATTTATATTTTTTTCAGCAAAATGAGAAACAAAATCAATTTTCAAGAACGACGGACACATCTATAACTCCATACTACAGTAAGTTTTCATTTTAAAAATTAATTACAAGATTTTGAGATTGATATTCAACATTGTTTCAGAAAAACCAAAAAAACTAAACTATGTAAAACTTGGAAATAAAAATTATTTCTTACCAAGGAACCAGAAGGTAATTTTAATTGAAAATTTTAATTAAAATGCAATTGAGCTGTAAGGCATATAAAATTAAAGCATCTTTAATGCATCTTAAATGCCTTCTATTGAGCTACCACAAATAAGTTAATTTTTTCTTAATTATGCAGGGTTCTTGGTTTGATGGATTGAATTTTTGCCACTCTATTGGAATGGACTTAGTGAGTATTGAAACTGATGAAGAAAATGATCTGATTGTGAAGCACATAGAAAAGATTGGTGAGTTATTTATTAAACTATACATACATTTTTTGTCCTAGCAGTTTACTTTAAACAATGCATATAGAACAAACAATAAGTATTATGCAAACGTTATATATTATTAATTATTACAGTTTTGTAAACAATAATGTTTTTAGGTGATTTTTTTTTTCTACGGATAAAATGAAAAAAAAATAGTTATTTCAAATTTCTTATAATACATAGCATCAAACTCTATGTATTGTTATAAAGTGTTCAAATTTAAAAGTCAAGCACAATATTTTATTATAACTATAATATTAAATTTATTTTTGTGATATTATCTGAATCAAGTTAGATAAGTTAAGATAATTATTTTTTACCGAAGAAAATAAAATATTAAAATCAATTAATATTACACGGCAACATTCTTACATGAAGTAAATGTAAATTATGCAGCTGAAAATACTAAAAATTTAGCACGATCAGTCTACTTTATAGGTTACGAGTTCAAACACTTTAAACAGCTAGCTGCATGCATGAGGCTCATGCAGGTGAAATGCTACACACTTCAGCAAGCATGCAGGCAGCTTTCTATTTTTCAAATTTATATAAAACAAAATAAGGGGGGAAAAAAAGGGCGCAAAAGTTTTAGTTTCAAATTTGAAAACCTTTACTCGCATCAGAATTTTAAATTCCTTTTACGCAATTCTTTTAACGATGAATCTCAGCTACTTCGGAGTCATGGAATATTTTTGTACGGCAGAATTGAATGAAATAAAATTTTAAAAAAGCGATAATGTTTAAAAAAAAGAATCGCTTATGGTTTGAGCAAATTCAATCTGGCAGTTTTCTCACAACAGCTAGATCATTTCTGGTCTTCGTCCACAAGGTTCCATTTTAAACTTCAACCTCAGTTTTCACAAAACTGATAAGACAAGTTCGCTTCAAAATTTGTATGCCACCTATTGATGGTGAGTTCAAAGTCCCCTGCAAGTTTTGTTGCATTGAGGCGTAACGATTGCGAGATCTAAAATAACTGATTCATCCTTAATAATTTTTCTTATGCTACAACATACATTCCACTATGATTGCTGATATCATCTTGTTATCTGACGTCATTCACAATTATATAATAATTAATTTCATTTTCCTCATGACAGGATTGACCGGAGAAGGTGTGTACATTTCTGCTAACAAGATCGGACGCGCGACCTTCCTGTGGCTGAACGAAGAACCTTTGGTGTACGAAAATTGGTACTCAGGAGAGCCATCTCAGACTGCGACTGACCACTGCCTGATTTACTTGAATAAGGGATGGTATGACCGAAAGTGTGAGGTGCCGTCGTATTTTATGTGTGAAGAACAGTAATATCTTAAAATGTAGTTGTTGTGGGTATATAATAATAAAATATGAGATATCTATGATTTATTTTTAGTATTTTAAAATAATAGTTGTTAGAATTACATTATACGTCGTATATATATGGTATTGGGCACAAAATAATATTTTAATTGGCTGATAAAGTCTGCTGTTAAGTTGTTTTGTTGGAAAATCTTTCTGTCAACATCTTAATTTTTTATTGCCAATACATCATGGATAGCTATTCACAAAGAACTTAGTATAGATTTAAAGAATGTAGATATCAAATTTGTATTGAATCGAGTACTAAACATTTATACGCTAAAATCCATATTTTGGAAATAGCCTCTTATATATTTGTACACTGAATAGTATCACTTCAAAATGGAAATGGGAAAACTATAAAAAAATTTATTACTGAACCTACTAAAATCCTTGTCTTATCTTATCTGTTAGTCAAACGGCAATAATATTTTATTCAGCTAGTCCACTATACCTTGTTTTCTAAGTTCCTTGGTTAAAGCACAATAGGCTGGTAATGACTACAGTAGGATAACACAGTCAGTGCGTTATGTTTATAGTCTCTGTACATCAACCAGCAATCGATAAATCTGACGTCGCAATTTTCCGCTTATATAGATTTTCAGATTTTCACTAACATATTGTTGAAATTTCTATCTGAATAATAAAATATGAATAAATAATGTGGTCCATTGTTTGATTTTTATCATGTTATTTGATATCATTTTGTCGTTCATCTTTATTTCATGTATCAACTCAACTTTTCACAAATACAATGTTTTATTATAATATACTGATATCCCTGTAACTTTGAATTTGAAGGTAGAATTATTATCTAATATGAAACATGTACTATTTCGGTAAAAAAAATCAAATTGGATATAAATATATGTTCAAATCAAGATTCAGTTGTATTTCTTAATAATTACTTCTGAACAATTTCGCGATGACGTGAATTAAATTTAATTAAGATTTTTAGTGCTTTTTCGCCATCCGATTATTACATTATTATGATCAAGTATCAACATTTCAAAGAAAAGAGAAGAGAGACCTCTCTTTTCTTTGAAATGTTGATACTTGATCATAATAATGTAATAATCGGATGGCGAAAAAGCACTAAAAATCTTAATTTAATGAATATATATAGTGTATGATAAAAATTATCTCAATAAAACAAAATAAGAATCTGTACTATTGAATATATTTATTGTTCGTATTTTATCCATCTTTTCAATTAATATTAACAAATTAAAAAAAAAATAGCCAAAGAGGATCAAAGAGTATCAATAATAAATTACTTATGAAAATAAATATACATCTCTATAATTTATAACTTTATATTAACGATGAATCTTAGTAACTTGGCTAGTCAAGGAATATTTTATTACGACGGAATGGAATGTAATTAATTGAGAATATTCTAAAAATTAATCGTTTTTAATTAGTTTGAACATATATTTTTGACCATGGATGTACACTTACCATAGGTTTGTTATGCAAAGAAGTGTTCTATATTCTTACGCTTGAGGCAATCTCCCCCGCACTGGACCAGAAATGAGTACGACAGAAGGGTTGCAAGTATATAACCTGTTGCTGTTGCACTTCATCAGAACTCCCCAGGGTTATAAGAACTACCGAGCTGTCTTATATGTTGTGCTAGAAATATTGTGTGACTTGTCATGGAAATAGAGTGGAGTTTGTGGTTGTTGACAGTGACGTCACTGGATTTGATTTTTGTTTAAATTCATTATATTTTTAATTTTTTTTAATTGCATGATCCTAGTCTGTAAACAGTGTAAAAGGAAAAATTGGAATATATATTACATTAAAAGTAATTAATTTTTCATGTGAATTTTTTTCTATATTGACTACATTTTAAATCAGGAATTTGGCTACTATAAAGTTTTCAAATTATATCTATATTACATGATATATTTTTATTTTAGTTATTGCTTACACAATGTTTCCTTACAAGATAGTTTGTATGATATAATGTTTCCATTTTTTTTATTTTTATTATGGAGATGAAATTTCCTTATAAGGAAATTTTTTATGCAAAATTGGAACGTGTAATACCGACTTATTATAAGGAAGAATTATATGCATTAAATAGAAAATTGCACTGTAAAATTAAAATCGGTTGTATTAGTATATAGATGCAGGAAATAACCTCCTTGTCTAGGAACGTTTTTTCATAGAAAAAAATCAATAAAATAGTTCACACTCTACAGCATAATACTGCTGCAAATTAAGTTTTTTGTAATAAGCTGTTTTGTTTTCCCTGAAGCTGCAAGTAAAATTAGATTAAAAAGGAAATAAAAAGGAAACGAAATCCATATGATTTGCTCTACTGTGCATATTTTATTTTTTGCTCGGCTTTTCTCAATTGCAATATAAAATGAGAGCAAATTCTTATTAAAATGCAAACCAGTACAATTTCACACACCGTATATACCAATAGCTTTTTTCAAACGTAAACTGCAAAGTCAGGTAATCGTTCCAGTGGGGTGATGAAAACGCAGTAAAAATTTTATGCTCACGCAAGATGCGTCCCTACGGTACAGAAATAAATGCGGTGAAAATTTTACCACTATACAGTAGTAGCAAGTTCTCTTTAGAAGGCTTTTTACTGTGAATAATTTAAATATAGACCATCACAGAATACATGGTTAAAATGTAATGTTGAATTGACTGTGGATACCAATTTGACTTTAACTTGATTTTGTATAAATATACACCTCGGGACAGCACTAACTTTACCCCTGCTGTTTTTTTTTTCATCGGCGTTGGTCTATGGAGGTGTGCAAAAATTTAAAAATAAAATGCTATTTACCGTTGCAATTGTTTTCATATTTTTGTTAAATAGTTTGATAAATAATACCCTGAGAAACAAAAGCATTTTGTGTTAAAAAACAATCTGGATGGATTTATTATTACAAATATTATGAAACGCACTTAAATAATACTACTTTGTGTTATATCCCTAAAATCAATGAAATTTCAAAGAAAAAAATCCTGTTAATATTAAATTTTGAAATTTAAAATAAAATGCAATTAAAACCACGTTCAATTCATATATACATATAACGTACAACAAATATAAATATAAAAATCAGATAAAATGTTAGAGTTTAAAATGTTACATCAGCTTTAATTAAAACCTAACTCATTTTATGCAAACTTTTATATTTACATTTTCTAGTCAGCAAATTTTGTTTAGGAAACGTAGTTCAAACAAGCCTTTTGATTGGTCCAGTGAAACTAATGAGTGACCCGAGCTCAGCCAATCAGCTGGCAGCTCTGTGACCCCGACTGAAAGCTCAACACTGGCTTGATGAAGGTAAATACACGGAGAGAATTACAGCTTTTGGCTCCTATCGCAATGGACTCTGGGTACCGTACCTCTTTGTCTATTTGCTGATATGGTAGGAGAAGTGCATCTGTACGTAGGTTTTTAAGTAAAATTTTCATTTTTCATGAAAATCTTCCTTCTTATTTTCCACCAAGAGTTAAAGATTGAAAGGAATATTAAAAAATTAATTTATTTAACAGAAGTCTTTTAAGCTAACTTTAACTAAAATTGAAAAAAAAAATATATATATATATATATATATATATATATATATATATGCACTGCAATTACTATTTACAATCGTCTACCATGTATAAGTTATGCCTTCCACTATTTTCGAAATTTTCGAGTATTATCCACTCTATTGAATAATAGTCGAAATACTCAAAAGTCTCAAAACTCCAAAATACAAGAAAAAAAAATGTTTTCTCAGAACGAAGCGAATCTGCAATCTTTGAGTTAACAAATGAATACAACTCAATTTTTTATAGGTAAGATTATAATAGTTTGGAACCATTAAAATTATATCACTGTACTCTTTTTTTATTAATAGTAGTAGTAAAAATATTATAAATTGAATGCTTAAAAATTTAGAACAGAATATATATTTTAGCTATATTTTTTGTTTAGTTTATTGTGAACATAATTATTGCAGTATTTTATATTACAAATAATAATTAATAAATACGAGAAATGTTTATCTTAAAATGTCATAAAAAAAACTAATTAAAAACGTGACTGCTTCTATATTTTACGAACTCTATGTTGTACAACAGGTTGCCTATTTTACAGGATTTACAAAACTATTACAATTATAATGCTGTAATCCAGTAGAGTAAGTGAAGTAATTCCACCCCTTTTATCTCTACTAGAGAGTTAGAAGGAGAGAGAGAGAGAGAGAGAGAGAGAGAGAGAGAGAGAGAGAGAGAGAGAGAGAGAGAGAGAGAGAAAAGTTAATGGAAAATGGAAGTAATTACAAAAAAAAATAGACATCTACAGGTTTTATCTCTACATGTTCATAGAAATTACATGTAAATTCTCTTTTAGATTATTATAAATGCAACAGAGATGGTGGAGAGAGAGAGGAGAGTAGTTAATCAATACCAGGCAGACATACTAGCTAGGTTTAAAGTGGCACGTAGGCAAACACGTGGTTATTACCAACATGTTTTCACGTTGTAATATGAAATATGAGATATTGGTGGTTACTTATAATCATATTTCCACGTTCAAATGTCTTATTTTCAAGACTGTGGAATTAGCTGTAAATGATCTCAAGAAATTATGTCTACAAATAAAATCCATTTCATGAATTATGCGCAATTCACGAAGGATTCGTAATTTCAGGATTCTCATTAACCACTTTTAGGGTCAGCCTAAATCAATCAATAATACTAACTTTAGTGATATATACCTAAAAAAATCATTCCTGAATAACTTCTGGATATTATATACGTGTATTGCAATAGATAATATATGTTTTATAAATTAGCGTACTTTCGATTAATGAATCGAAAAAAAAAAAAAAAAAAACAATCTGTGAATCTGAACAGAGAACATTATAAAGTTCATAATATTCTGTTTTATGTTGAAACTATTATAATTTACAAATATACTAAAATATGATCGTGGGATCTGATGTCAGTTTTTGTACTTTCATATATTGAAAGTACAGTCAGTAAATATCGTAATTACAATGCTTATAATCGGAGTAACTGAATGGCGCTCAATTCTCCCAAAACATTTGTCATACTCTAAAAAATATGCAAATTTGTTTTTTTATTAGAATGTTCTATTATAAGCTGTTAATGCAAAGCAAATAATTAAAAAAAAAAACATGTATGTTATCTGCAAAGGTTCTTTTGAAAAGAGTTCTGTTAAGTTATTTTATGTTAAAGCTAAAACACACCTTTGATTTCACTAAAATTATATATGAATATTATTATTTAAATAATTGTATACAATATTGTACTCATTATTATTTACCTGTTACGCTTTATCACCCCTGTAATTTAGTTCACTTGAAATCATGTAAACTAAATATGAGAATATTGACATACAACAGAAGATATGACAAACTTTACGCTAGCATTCAAACAACACAATTACATAACAAAGTTTGAGACACACAAACAGCTGCAGCGTGAGAAGTTAGCAGAGGAACATTAATTAACTTTTGATGAGGAAATTCAACAAAGTTTTGACACATGTTGCCTTTTAGTGCAAAGTTTACTTGTTTTATTACTTAACTAAATATATAATTAATATTTCATCTTCAATATAATTGGTAATTTGTTTCAGTGTTCTTTTGAGAAATATTTGTTTTCATATACTAAAATTTGATATAATTGTACAGAAACGAACAAATTTTAACTTTTCACTGTAATTGAAACCTTATTTATAATTAAATGGGTACTCATATTAACTTATGAGATTAATTTACATGCGTCTTTTGTTAAAAAAAAGTAATGATTGATGACAATACATTTTATTTTAACACGAAACACAGAAAATTTATAAATAATTAATAAAATTAAAGAGCACTTAAGTTATTTCTGAAATGCATTTTTAAAGCCACCTTTTTTCCTATCCTTATATAAGTAACATCGTAAGTTAGTCATCTGATCCTAAGGGTTATTGGACAACCTACACTCCCTACAGTATAAAACAAGGTATAGAGGCTTCGGCGTTTTTTGAACGCTCTCAATCCCTGTTTATAGTTTCTATTCTTGGAAGTTAATTAAATACCCATAAATTTAATAATAATTGAATTACTGTTGAAATCAAAGAAGCTATTAATATCACCTTATCATGATAAGACTCATAACATAATATTTCCAAATTCCAAGTTCATGCTTTTGACACCAATAGAAATAGTGCTGAAAATGTATTTAACTTACGCCCGAAAAAGAAAAGTTTGAAATGAGAAAATTAAAATTTCCAAGAGTTCTTCACAAAAAGTATTAAAAGTATCATCAGGGGTGTACTCAGGACTTTGTCAAGGGCTTTAGTTGTGTCGACAGATGGGGGATGGAACTAATTTAGAGAAAACTGGAGCGTAGATTACAACCATTACACTGGTAAAATTTTCAACCCTGCAACATTCTTATACTTTAATTAGTTTCTTTCTAGGAAGATTTCGTGTATTTTGTTCAAAAATTCGTTTATTCTAAACTCTCGTTTTAAGGCAAAAATAAAACCCGCCTAAATTAACAGTACTGTGAACTCTTGTATAAGTGCGGTATACATAGCAATACTGTTGTTATTAATTTTACCCCTATGGGCAGAGTGAAATTAAATACTGCAGTGAGCTAAAAAAAAAAATCCCCCTACAACCTGCTTCGCATTATTATATATATACCATATTGGAAACTTTTGCCTCATATAATATTTATATAACACTTTTTGCTTTTTAATAAAATGTTATGTAATAATTTTCAATAAATTTTTGCTGCAACAATAATAGTAAAGGATTTATTAAAATGTTCTAAATATCATATAATCTCTGCTACAAATACCTATTTTATACATGAAACTTGTATTCTACATGCATTATATATAATAAATTAATAATAATAGCAAACAATTGTAGCTATATTGGGCGCGATTCACGAAGCAGTTAGCCATCAGGTTTCTAACCACGTTTAGCTTAACCACGTTTAACTAGGTGGTTTGACATGTAAAACAGGTATAGTTATACGTGGTTAAGCTAAACATGGTTAGAAACCTGGCTAACTTCTTCATGAATCGCACCCATTTACAATAAATATAATATTCAGTGTTATTCATTTATAAATATTCATATTGAAATTTCAATTAATTTTTGCACTAGTATCAAATTGTACTTACAATGTGTTTATTTAACCTTTAGCTATAATCTCTCTCTCTCTCTCTCTCTCTCTCTCTCTCTCTCTCTCTCTCTCTCTCTCTCTCTCTCTGCAACGCTGGCTTTGCTCGTCAGGTCACAACACATACAATAACATTAAATTGTACATAATGTCATTGTAAATTGATTTTAACATCAAACTGCCACCTAATTAATAAGGAATACCCACAGGTTAAATGGGATATTATTCAAGTATTAGAGTAGATATCTAGTTGTTACTAACAGTTAATATTGTTACAACTTTACTAATTTAGAGCAAGTGACCGTGTTGCACATGATATGAGTTTACAGAGTTTAAATTATAATTATGTTAATTAGTTTTAAAGCTCTTATAATTACATTACGTTTAATTCTTTAATTCTATTTGGCTTATAATTATTTACCCTTAACAACATATGTAATGTATATATATATATATATATATATATATATATATATATATATATATATATATATATATATATATATGTGTGTGTGTGTGTGTGTGTGTATATAGTGTTATTTTCATCTAGAAAGTCCCCTCATACTTTTGACTATCACCTGAAATAGTTTCATAATTTATTAAATAAATTATTGCAATATTAATCTAGACAATTATTTTGGATTTAAGTGTACATGATATATATTTTTTGCATGAAAATATAAAAGTCATTGAAATGATATGCATGCAAATAGCCTCTTTCCAACTTCAGTAAGGTTCATCTTTGGCTTACTGATCAATAAATATAATCCTTATTGGAAATGAAAGATGGGTAATTTGGAAATGTATAATATATATACATATTTTTTTAGTTTGTTTATTCAGAAAAAAACACAGAAATATGACATATTATATAGAATTGTACAGTAAACCCTAGGAGTTTAGAAAACTCGGTAAGACTAGAGTACCTAAATTAGTTCAGGTAATCTAGGTAATACTCAGAACTTAAGTTTTGTGCCAATGAAAGCTATAAATCGATGTTGTTATGCACGTAAGTATTATATTTAATGTTAAAACGATAGCAGATACGCCTTTCGCATACCTTATTTTCTTTCTTTCTCATTTGTTCCCAATAAAGAATTTTAATGAAAAATGAAGAGTTTTTTACGCAACAATAATAAATCAATAAAATAATAGTAAAAGGTTCTGAGTCAGCACAAAAGAATGTTATAATTAAACTTGTTCTGTGCTATCTTCATCTTTTTCATAAAATTTTTATTTTATGAAAAAAAAAAAAAAAAAACTTCCTCAGCCTAGCGTAAAAATGAAGAGAAATATGAAATATGACAGTATCATGTTGTTTTCTACCTTTAAAAAAATGTTTCCCCCCACCCTACTAAAAAAAAAAGACTAATTTTTAAAAACTTTGTATACAGCAAACTAGAAAATAAATTGAAAAAAATAATGTAAAAAGTTATGATTAATTACATTTTAATGACTACATTTTCATATCAGACTATATTATTTATTACGAGTTTTATAAAAGGATTATTATTTTATTTCAATCTGATATATAAAGGCTTATTAGACAGTAAAATATGACACCTACTATTTGTATCTTAAATTTAATTAGCTTCAATAATTATGTATTCAAAATATGTAATGAACATAAAAGATTATACTTATTAAAATTATTTCTAAGCAAACAGTGAACCATTTTTTATAACTATAATACAATGAGTATTTTTGTGTCATGTAAATGTAATGCTTGTGTGTGGTACTATTAATTATTACAACAATAAAGAAACAAAAATTGTTAAGTCCTAATAATTTTGTAATGCATTGCATGCATGCAGTGAAAGGTATATATAATATTTTTTTTTTAACATGGCACATTTAAATTCTAGTAAATAAAAAACATTATTTCTCAAAAAAATATTATCAATTTGATAGATTTTAACCAATTGATGAATATAATGCAATAATAATGCAAATTTATTTCAGTTTATATACTTAAAAATTATACATTTTAATGCATCTAAAATTGCCATTACTATAAACTGAATATATTTATGCACGTTGTATTGTAGTAACGAGGTTGACCTTTTCCATGTCGCCCATTTCCTCACAAATTGCTCTCTTTATGTGGCGGCTTATCCCATGGAGACTCGCAAACTACACTGTCAAAGATAAACTGACAAACTTGGGAGAGTTCTGAACGTGGATTTATTTTACTGACTTTTGAAAGTTAATGATTATTATATAGCAGAAATCTTCAGAATTTAACGGTAAACAACTAAACATTGGCTACCTTAAGGATAAAGCCTGTATTAAGCCTATATTACACGATACAATTTTTCTGATTATTGTATACAATTTTTTCTTGCAATAAAATTTCCTCTCAATAAACAAATGGAGATTAAATTTTCTTGTAAGGAAAAATTGTATACAATAATCAGAAAAATTGTATCGTGTAAAGCCGATATTACACGATACAATTTTTCTAACTATTGCATACAATTTTTCCTTACAAGAAAACTTGAACTCCATTTGTTTGTATGGAGATGAAATTTTCTTGAAAGGAAAAATTGCATGCAAAATTGTATGGTGTAATATGGGCTTAATACCGGCTTTACACGATAAATTTTGCTTACAATTTTTCCTTGCAAGAAAATTTCATCTCCATACGAAAAGAAATGGAGTTGAAGTTTTCTTGTAAGGAAAAATTGTATGCAATAGTTAGAAAAATTGTATCGTGTAATACCGGCTTTAGATACATGCTGTATATGCTATATATATATTTTTTTTTTTTTGCATAAAATAAGATAATTTTGAGAAAGTGGAACGGTTATAAATTTTAAAGCTTTTTTTTACATTATAAGTGAAAAATTTGCAATTATAGAAGATTAAGTTTATTTTTAAGAGCCATTTCTACATTTTACTTCTCAAAATATAAGTTTAAGTTAAGATCATAGCACAGTTGAACTACATGCAATAAATCAATATTTCCTCCATATAATTATTAATTTAATTGTATATATATATATATCACATTGATATATTATATTATTATGTATATTTAAAATTAGCATGAAAAATAAGAAAAACATTGCATAGAAAAATGATAATTTGTCAATACAATACCAAGAATTTAAAACGTTTTTTTTTTTTTTTTTTTTTACATATAGTGTATAAAATAAAAGTGCATCATAATCTAACTTGTCTAGTCTTGCAATACTTACATTTTTTACAGTGTACACATAGGTAGACAAGCAAACCAGTACGTTGTAGTTACGGTTAATGTGGCTTCCTATATACCGTAGACATACCTCGACGTGAATCTATTTATAGCTAGTGCAGCAATACATTCACGATTGAAGCTCTGGCAGTGTTCATTCATTCAATTGTTCAACCTTTTCATTAATGAAGTTACTTTAAGTAAATTTTAAGAATGTCCATTTTTATTCGTAAACATATTCATATTTTTAATAATTATCTAAAATATTATAAATTTCAGTGTCATAAAACAATATATATATATATATATATATATATATATATATATATATATATATATATATATATATATATATATATATATATATATATATATCTCTCTGTTTATTATTTATTTTAAACTGTCAAAAATTATCTACCGAAAAGATACTGTATATACTGCATGCATGGTTGCATTAAATTTATAATAGTAAAATATTGATTGTTTTAAATTAAAAATTGCAATTTTTTCATTGAGCCCTGTTACACAGAGTACTTATCATTAGTAACATTTTAATTTTAAACTTTCCTACTCTTCGTAGACCCGACCTACCAATGCTTAGAATTGTGAATTCCTTCTAATTCGGAGTTTAATTGCTATTTTGATCAATTACTTTCATTTTGATTCAGTGTAGTTTATATTTATTTTTCTCTCAAATCTCAACATGTTTTTGAAAGATTTATCGCACGTCTCACACACCCTTGCTTACAATTTAGACTTGACATGTCTCTCTTGTAAGTGACACTTCTGTATCTCCCTCCCTCCCACGCACACACGTCCATCGGACATGCTGCTTGTTAGGAAGAAGAGATCCTTCCTTCACTCGATCCAACATTCGATTCACGTAGAAAAACTCTCAAAAGCTCCTTTTCTTATCACCTAAGAAGCTTTCTGATTTCTAATTCCATTTTTGAACCTGTCATGTCGTATACATAAGAATTTAGTTTCTGATTTTTACTAAAGATATAAACTATATACTAATCTTTTATGAGTTTTTCTTGATTATTAAATAATTCTTTTATTTAAAAAGTAATGGCAATTTAATATTATATCAAAATATAATAAAAATATATCTGCCTGAACTTAATTATCGTACGTAAATCAAATAATTATAAAATTCAATATAAATGAGGACAAATAAAAGAACTAAAGTAAGCTGAATTGCTAAAAGATGTAAATTTACAGCATGAATTTTAATTGAAATATTATATCCCTAGTAAAAAGTATAGAAACTATGAAAAACATTAAAGTGTACTAGATTCTTATGAATAATTTATTACAATTAAATTACATCATGCAGCACTCTATAATGTAAGTTATAAAAGCACTTCATATTTAATGCATTTCATCTCATTTCTAAGAGCTTAATAAAAACAAAACACATGAATTAATAATTAAATTAATAAAAATCATTACTTAATAAATAGGTACGTCAACTAAGTTTATTAATCAATTTGTTATTATTGTTGCTTTATTTTGTAGTTGCAAATATTTTAGATATACAACTACCATACCATAAAATTAATAAGTATCTTACCGGGCTATTTCCACTGGTCGATTAAGATGTAGTACATCGAGAAACTTGATCACTGAATTATATAATGTTCAAGTTAATTGACGAGTGGAAATAGTCCGGTAAGGGTACTTATTTAATAATTTTATTTTATAATGAACCATCGTCAGAAAAACTAATATATTCTTCTGTGACTTTCAGTGTATAAGGAAAATAACAGCCATTTTTTTTTTTTACATAATCTGCATGGTGGCTTTATTTTTAATAAAAGCGCCACCAAACTTCAGTCCAATGTTATTGTTTCTGCAACACTCTCACAATCTAAAAGCCTCCCTTGGCTTCTATTTTTAGCCTTATGCATTTTTTCCACCCCTGCAGTGTCTTTTTAAATCCCCAGAGATTTTCGAATTTAGGTCATAAAATGACGCAGGAAAAATCATAGAAATTTTTAAATCATTCAATGCATGTTCTAGTTAATTTCCAACACTTTTTTGCAGTTTTCATTCCCTATTTATTAAATTTCTGCGTTACATGACCTATATATAAGAAACAAAAGATGCTAATTGCACCATTTTATTAAAATGCACAAGGTTTTTAGTATTTATGAACTTTACAGATGGGTATAATAGACACTAAATTGTGGCAGTGCATTCAAAAACGTTCTTTCTCTTGAACATCATTTTATGGCATGGTACGGAGTCTTAACTTCTTATATTTTTCCTGCGTCATTTTATGACCTAAATTCGAAAATCTCTGGGGATTTAAAAAGACACACTGCAGGGGTGGAAAAAGTGCATAAGGCTAAAAATAGAAGCCAAGGGAGGCTTTTAGATTGTGAGAGTGTCGCAGAAACAATAACATTGAACTGAAGTTTGGTGGCGCTTTTATTAAAAATAAATAAATAGTTTGAGAATACTTAAATTGCAAGAAATGTAATATGTAGTTCATTAGTGCACTAGGTTCACGTCTTAACTAATTTTTTCTTTAAAAAATACATTCCATTTTTAATTGATATCCTTCTTCAATTAAAATTTCTAAGACGTCGATTAAATGTTTTAAATGTTTTTAATTTATTTATTAATTTTGTTTTGTAAAATTTACATAAGTATAGAATCAAATCATACATAGTGAGGGACAATACGAAGTTTACCACTATCTAATTTGCTGCAGTTTTAGAAGAAAAAGAGATGCAGTTTTGGAGACTTAAAAATTATAATATACGCAGTCCAGCCATTCCAAAAAGATTCAAGTACACTTACGATCGACTACATAGCTACTTTTAGGAAACATCATCAAATTGAACACATTTCAAATTCATGTTTTCCTAAACTGTACTGTACATGACTCTATATATAATTTATCGTATACTTAAAAATTTAGAAATATATTTAAAATACTATTTTTTAAGGAAATTAAATTATAATTCCATAATAATTGCTATAAAAATACTGTATAAGTATAAAATCAGACAATTTGAAATAAAATACATTAATAAACCTGCAATTATTTTTTTTTAATTTTTAATCAAACCCTATTGGGTACTTCTATTTACTAATTACATATATACTACTTTGAAACCCCGAACCTTCCGAAACCCTAACTTGAGCGTTTCGCGGGCTCTTTCGGAACGGGGGCGGCCACGGCCTTGCAAATCCATCCCGGCATTTGCCTGCGGCTGAGGGAAATGTGGAAACCTCAGCCAGGATGGACGTTACAGCTTTTGTCAATGAACCGGAAGTGCAATGGTCCAAAGCCAGGGGAACCACATAGTGGAAAAGCGCAACGATTTACCCCTGGGTGGGAAACGTGGTTTTTGTTGAAAATGGTCACCCATCCAACTACTAACCACGCGCGGCGTTGCTTGACTTCGGTGATCTGACGAGACCCGGTCAAGCGCACTGCGCCACACCTCCCATTTAACACCCTATTACACTACTTGATTGAGTACATGAAATAGTTGTCACCTACACGTGTTTGAGTGTACAAAATGGTTGACCTGAATTGCGAGTCAATACGATGACGTCATCAATACAATTCAATCACGGCTGACATTCACACCACCCTCTCTCGTGCAGATCATAATGCAGTTTTCTATCAGCAAAGGATCTGTTCAAGAGGTTGCAGACTTTTCTTACAGAGAGTTCACTGATATGGAAATATAATAACGGAGAATATTGATAAAAAGGATACAATATATTTATTATATTATAGGACTAAAAAAAAAAAAAAAAATGAAACTTGTTGGTCTTTTATTTATATTTATATTCTTGTATGAAATTGAAAAACTTCATTTCGCAATGTTTTTTTAATGATTTATGATTAAAAATTCATGAATCCCTAATTAAAATATATTGATTTTGAATTATAAATTATTATTTTTTATCAAATATTTTTAAAAAATTAAAAGAATTGATAATATATAAATATTTTGTTATTAATTTACTTACAATGTCTTTATAAATTTAAATTTTTTTTTTATGAGGAGAACCAAATTTGGTTATTGCAACAGAAAATTTCTTTTAATCCATCGATAAAGTTTATTTATATAAAATTTATTTAAATTGTGACATGTTTTGGATGTGTATGAGTAAAAGTCTATCCGTATTAGTACAATTTCGGCAGTACTTCATTCAACCAACATAATTATTATTTATATTAAAGCAACAGACAAACTTTCTGGTCGCGTCGAAAACAAAATTCAGGTATAAGTTTTTCTGCATGTGTAAAAATAAGTATTATAATTATTGAATGTGATATTTGCTTGTAATTTTTCTCCTGAAACCCTATTTAAGATTATGTTATCAATTAGCACTCACAAAAATAATAATCAACAAATTTCAATACTCAATTTCCATATAAAACTTGAAGAAACTTGATATATTTTCAAACATAAAAGCACTCGACGAGAGATGTTTGTTTAAATAATTCGATGTTCAGCTACTCAAGTTACTGTAAAGCTGCAAGATCCGTCGCAAATGTTACTCTGAATAATGTCACATCTTGCATGTTATCTGTTACACTTCAGTGATTACACCTCATTTTGAATTCACACTTAATGAACTTGCTTTCAAAATTAATTAAGATACTTGTTTTAGTTTAAGATAACATTATATATGTAATGAATGGGTAGTTCTGGTATATAAAAAGGTCTGCTTTAGTTCACTCAGAGAGTCCTGGTGGAGGGGGGGGTCAGGGGGTCAGGTTGTATCCAGGCTCGGACTGGGAAGCTATAGGGACCAGTCAGGATAGGCATTACGAGCAGCAGGGACCTCCTGGAGGGGGGTCTGAGGCCACTTTTTGTATGTAATGTATATATGTAATATATGTTAAAAAGAGGAGAGGCCATCCCTGACCCAGCCTTATAGCCAATCCGAACCTGAGTTGTGTTTATTTTAGAAGTCCGAGGGAAAAGGAAGGTGGGTAGTAAGAGATTCCCACCTAACATTTCCAGAATATCTTACGTGACTAATCCTTATACTGAAGGGGTATTAATTAAAATGGTAGAAGATAGCATGATATTGTATACAAGATTGCTGTACTGAAATAAGTCCCAGATGGTGGCTTATTTGACAGTGTGAGACTGTAGGATGCTGCGACATAAATTGTGCACTTCGTTTCATTCTAACACCGAATTGCTTTCTCTCTCTCTCTCTCTCTCTCTCTCTCTCTCTCTCTCTCTCTCTCTCTCTCTCTCTCTCTCTCTCTCTCTCTCTCTCTCTCTCTCTCTCTCTCTCTCTCTCTCTTGTTCTCTCCCCCCTCACTGTACAAAGAAATTAGTCTTACAATACATTATATTAATTGGATTCTGGAAAACTTGCTGTGTAAATACACAGGTGATAAATAATGTGAAATATTTATATATTTACATTGTGTATTAATTTTCAGCTTTATTTGCTTATGCTCAACAAAAGAAAATTTATACTTAAAGCCAGCAAGCATATAGACAGACGTTAAATTAAAAATATTTAAATAAATTTCATTTCCATGTTTTCCTACAGTCAAAAGCATGAATTAAATTTTGTCGAAGTTCCAGAAACGTCAATATTACACATTATATAAAATACAATAAAATCATCACTATTATAGAGGAGACAGCAGCTTTTATAGCATCAAAGAATTTTTTCTGAAGAAAATAAATTCTTAAATCATCATCATCAGAACCGTAAATATGGGAAGGGGGGGGGGGTGGTTTCAAATTAATAACTTTAATAGTTACTGAGAAAAAATTTAAATTTTCTAACATGGTGGCTTATGGAGAAAATTGAAACAATTAGAGCTTCTGTTGTAAGAGTAAAATTTTTAAATAAACAAAGTACTGTATACATTTTATTATAGAGCAAAATAAAAATAATGATGAAAAACTCATTAAATGAAAAACTTAATATATAATTACAATTAAAAGTTTTTCGTAGTTTTTCATATTTACAAAACTTATAACTTTTCTTAAGTACAGACTTGAAATTTTCATCACATTAAAATCTTCAGACATAAAAAAAGTCAACATAAATTACTTTTGTTAACTTTATCGTTGAGAACTAATGACTTCATACTTTAACATTAAAATCTCATTTTCGGATGTTCTATAAATTTTTTGTAATATTTTACGTGACTAAAATGAAATTATTTTTTAATTGAAATTTAATTAGAAATTGTATTAAATAAATCAAGCTTGAGGGCTTTTAGTTAAGATGAGATTTTATTATAAAACACCGTTGTAATAAATTTAAAAATAATAATACTTTGCAAATCTTATCACGTACAAAAATTACCCCAGAAAATTTCTTTGCATTTTTTAACTGCTAATATGCTTGATTATAATAATATAATATACGTATATTATCATGACAATAACAGCATTAAAGTCTTAATGAAAAATTGTAGGCGTATTTGTATGCATTAAAGTATAAATGAAATATTTTATACTGTATAAAAAATAATTTGAATTAAAAAAAAATTGATAACTTGAATATATTTTCACATTTATTGCACTTTTAAACTATTTTAAAAGGTATAATTTCATGTAATTCAGGAACCATGAATTCTGAGGAAAATATGATTAATCATCATACTTTTAGACTTGATTTATAATGAATTTCATGCTTATTTTTGTTTCTTTTGCTCATACTCATGATTTTATAGTAACAAATAAAAATCTGTTTTATAATAAATCGCTGAAGTAGCAATACTTCAACCTCTATACAAGTACAAAACCACACTTGAAACAGACAACCGGGTTAATGAAAGTTCAAATTGCATTTTCAATGGTACTTGAACCAACAAACGAAGCAATTACATGCTAGATTTTGAGGTCAGCAAGTTTTACTAAACAAGGCATATCAAAGTTCGAGAAATATGTCAGAATAGAATATTGCAACTCAGATTTTTAGCTAGAAACAAATCAGGCGTGGATCCAGAAAAAAAAAAAAAAATTAGGGTGGTCGGGGGTGGAGGGAGCGGCTGTTTCCATAAGGCCAATGTTAAAACAAAAATTTGGAGTGTGGAAAATGTCTTTATTGACCATGTAATATGGAATATTTTTAATATATGACTCATTAACATTAAACATAAAAACTATTTTGAAGTTAGCTAAATCAATTAAAATATTAATTTTTGTGTGTAAAATACATTGACAAAATATCTTGAAGATCTAAAATATGTTGTTCTAATTATAAAATTTAAAGTTTACTATGATAAATTGCTGATAACTAATAACGTTATATATTGTGTATAGCTAGACTTAAGATTTTAGTCATAAATCTAATTTTCCTGACATAAATCTTGAAATATAAGTAAAGAAACATTCGTTACGTTTACTTACAAAGTTAGCTTCCCATTTCTTACTTTTAAAAAAGAGGGAGTTTTGTGCTCAATATATGATACTTGTATACTTCACAAAGTTTAAAATCTCTTTTAATTAATATTTTAAAAAATAATATTTTAGAAAAGAAGGCATACACAAATACGAAAGTTATTATCGTAAAGTTCGCGTCACATTTAAAATGTTTTTCATCGTGTTTGTAATCTTCTTAGTTATTGGAGGATCTAATTGGTCGAATACGAGTACTCCCGAATATGCACGATACAAACTAATTTGAATGTCAGTCTGTGTACACCTCAGGATGGCACGAACTTTACTTCTGCTTTGTTTATAAGGGTTATCACAATTATCATGAATTCTATGGAAGCGTGGTGGACCAAAACTCTTTTGATATGGGTAAACTGAGTGCTTCTTACATCTCCCAATATTGCAAATATTCATTTCTCTGTCTATTATAGAGCTATAATCGAATTAATTTGATATTTCTTCCGGAAGTGTTAATTTTGCAGCTCTTCTGTTTGTTATTCAGTTTTGAAACTTTGCAGAGTGGTTTGAAGTAGAAGTACTGACCAATGTCTGAAATTTTAACGCTGAAATATGATAGGAAGACCAGAAACCTTACACTTCTGGCTATTCTGGAGGAAATATCATGTAAATTTGACTGTATGCAGCTGTAGCAAGTGAGGCAGGAGTAAAGTTCGTGCTGTACAGAGGTGTATGTATATATATAGCCAGTATGATCATTTCATTTTTTTTTATTATTATTACTTGATTTGTAGATTTCACGTACTGCATAAGAAAATTGAATAACCTAACCCAAAATATTTAAGAAATGCAACTTTTACACTAATAAAAAATATATATATATATTAAATTAATCTGGAAGGGAAACTTAAACTTCATGAACTATACTCTATGCTATAGTTTGTGATAAAGCTGTCTGTCGATTTTCTGAGGCTTTGTAACTTAATTTAAAGTTGGTTCTTCTTTCTCCACCACCGTAGGAAGATTTAGTGCCCTCCACAATTGATGAGGGGTGAAAATCGTTCGTCTCGTGACCAGAATCTAAACTACGAAAATAATAAGATTACTTTATACTAAAATTTATATGATAAGCAATCTATTGTTAATCTTTAGTTACATGATGACAGCTAGTATATTATATGTTTTCTACTCTTATAAAAATAAGGTTTATTAACTCTGATTGGTAGTTATATCAATAATAAATAATTTCTCGAACACATTATGTTTTTTTCGGAACTTTGCTGTTAAAAATAATAAAGGGGTATTCACAAAGCCCTAAGGCCACATTTAGGGCTCGATAATTTAAAGCCTGATTTCAGGCATACTTTTTAGACCCAACATTTCTGGTCTTAAATTATCGAGCCCTAAATGTGGCCTTAAGGCTTCGTGAATGACCCTTATAGTTATTAATGGACATTTTAATTCTGAATTTATGTTAAATATTTTTTTAACAAGTTTTAGACCTAAAATTTATCTAGAAAAATAGTTTTCTTCAGATAGCTTCTAATAGAAATGTCTTGAGACTGTTATAGTGTCTATCTTTTTAAAATGGGAGTTTTATATATATTGTAAAGTATTATGTTTTATGATCTACTAAAAATTTCTTTACTACATTTTTTATTATCGTTGTAAACACCATGATAAGTACTGTTAGAAAAGTTTAATGTCTTTTTAATAGTGCGTTTCAATCCAAACATCTATTTTTGATGCGCTAACCAAAACATTGAATGCGAATTTAGTAACATTGATATTATGCATATTATAATTATGTATACATTAAGCTGGCTTTACATATATTTCAGTTTATCTCATCCTGTTTTAACGAGAAATTTGAGGTTGGTTTTTAATTTGATAAAATATACGGATCTGGTATTTTAAACAGGAATTTCCTAGTAATAAATATAAATATCTTGAGTTTTTTTCCCAACATTACAAACTAAAATTAAACATGTTTGCAATAATTGATTCCTTATGTTGAAATTCATTTCCTGTTTCTGATATTATATGAATGTTAAAATTTTTAAAAATATTTATTATAAGGTTTTGAAACTCCCTACACAACGAGATAAAAAAATCTGCTTACTTAAAAAGTTAAGAAAATTATATTAGTTTAGTATAGCTTTTAACCGCACCTTTCTTATTTTTAATAAGGTTCATTACTGAATTACTTTTTATTATAATGTAAACTTTATTGAAAATTGAAAAGTATGCCGTTTGCAAAAAGTTGCTATACAACAACCAACTGTAAGATATATTGCTTAAATACAGTATATTTTATACATAATTATAATATATATATATATATATATATATATATATATATATATATATATATATATATATATATATATATGTTCTTTTTACAATCTGTAATAGGCTGAGCACAGTATAACATAAATTCTGCATTAGTAGTATGTTTCGATCAATATGATTCGATATGACTGCATGACATTACTATATATTATATATAATTGGTAACCATGCCTGCAATCCATGATTACTCAATCTAGTTATTAATGCTGCATAAGTGCAGTAATTGTACCTCCATCAAAGTGCATACCTACAACTGCTCTAGTCAAATTATTGAACAACACAAGCTCTCTAGCATCCAATTATAAATGTGTTATAATAATAATGTAAATACTATTAAAATTTTATATAATATAGTAAACTAAATATCCATCAAATTTAAAACAACTTGAATAAAAATGAATCTTTGAAAATAATTATTTAAAACACTGGAGGTTGTATAAAATAGCACACTATGCAATCATTTATTTATTTGTTAATTTTTTCTAAATAGCATGCATTAACTGTCTTCATTTATATATTTTCATTTTATAAATATGTCTTATTTTTAAGAAATATGTTGTAAATTTTACATAAAAATTAATGTATTTTCATTTTTAAATTTAAAACGCATTTGCATTTTTTTAAATTGTTTTCTAATAAGTTTATAACGGTCTCTGGCTGTATTGTTTCCAAGCACTTTTTTAAAATTTATTTAAAATTTTTACAGGTTATAGCATAGGACATAAAAAAAGCAGTTAGAACTGCGCATTCTTTAGGCGTAATCTAGGATATAAAAAATAGACCATAATCAATACATTTTTGGCCACTAACAGTCATAACAGAGGTTTTGAGTTCGAACCCCGTCACGGCTGACATTAAAAATATCTATATTAAATATTAAGTAAAGGTTATGGCATAAATCTTATGCCATTGGATGCCATAATTTTGCCATATCCTTAGATTTGTTGAATTTCAGCTATGACGGTGTTCAAAATCAAAACTTTCAGATTTTAAGTCAGACGCGGTACAGTAAAATTAATTTAATATTCCCGCCGGAAGTACTCAGAAGTATCCGGAAGTGAGAAGTTTCTGGTCATTTTCTTGAATTTAGAAATTTTGCAGAGATTTGTAATAAGGGTCCTAACTTTTTTTCATATAAAAACTGAGACGTAAAGGTAAAAAAACCTCTCACTTCCCGTAGTAATATTTAAATAAATTTGACTATATATTTCATTGCAGGGAATCGTTTCACCTGTTTGTTATACATACTTTGGTAAGAAAACACGTAAACTTGTCCCTGCTTATATCGACAAACGTGTAGGAGGCAATTTTGTTCCGACTTGCAAATATTTTATTTAAACTTTTGGTATGTGACGACATGAAATTTCAATTTTAGATATAAATTTTATACAAGAACTGAAGTGCACATTTTTTTCAAGATATCATGTTACAAAATTTTCTATCTTATGAATTTTTTATAACTTTAAAAAAAAAAAAAAAAAATCTTCACCTGAACTTTATCACCACAGCCATTATTACCTTTTGAATATGCAAATAACTAACAACCTAAAATGAAATTTATAAAAAAATTCTCTTTTTAGTGTTTTTTTCAATGTATTAGAATTAAAGGAGTGACAAGTAATTTAATAATTCTTATAAATTTGTATAAAGATAAATAATTATTGTATTATTCCCCTTAAAACATGAGGTTTAAATTATTTTTAAACAGTAATTAATTTTCAATATTTTATTGGACAATTGAAAAAACACGTATTGTATTTATTAAATATTCACTATATTTCATTAAAAGTACTATAAAAATAGGCAAACAATACAAACAATTAAAGATGAACAACCTTTTTTTAAAATCTAGAATTCATAAAAACAGAAAGTGAAATTAATAAAAAATGTTATTATTTCGTGTCATAAAAACAGATACAATTAAAATATTTCTTCTTTCCCATGACACAACATTTTACGATCACATCTTTACCTCTAGAGAGACATCTAGTTGACATTAATAATTTCCCATTTTATGTTATATTTATCACTCTGTGTCAAAAGGAATCCCTCGTCAGTGACGCAACAGTCGACATAAATGAAAACCCTTGTGAAAGTAGCTGGTTTTATATCCTACCTGTATCACCTTGTTTACCGGCAAAAGGAATTACAATTTACCTTTAAATTGAGTGGACGTGAGTGTATGGCTTTGAGATGATCCTCTCTATACAGTATAATATATACACGCTTCACTTTTTTAGTTACAACACACATGGACATGAGCAGTATCAGTATAAAATGTATAAATATAAGCCGTTTTCTATGAAAATAGCTATATTCAATTTCAAAAAAGGCTTTTGATCCCCGAATAAATTTTTTCTCCATTAGTTCAGGGTGTATAGGAATATTTGTTATTTTTTTTTTTGCAAAATAATTCCAAAATTTATTTTTTTAAATATATATTTTTCCCCTCTAAATTGTATTTGTATATTTAGTTGTTGAATTGACATTAGATATTTAATGCTGCTGTGTAATTTAAATGAAGATTTGAATTAAAAAAAAGATGACTAATTTAATCAATAAATATATGAATACAGAGTGGAAATGTGTAATTGCAACTATAAATTACAAACCAAGAACATTAATTGAAAAAGGTAATTCTACGATCATTTTAAGCAGAAATATGTGCAGAAAAAGAGGCAAGGGCATGAAGAATTTTGTTTTCAGTGTAACAGGTTGAACAATTTCAAACTGTACCATGTTTGTTGAAGGATGGAAGATGCGTGATAGGTTAAAGTTCAGATGAAAATTACAACACCCTCACCACAAAAACATGAAATGTGGTTAGTTTAGTAACAATTGCTATGTGTTTGAAGAATAATAAATTTGTTAAACCTTGCATGTAAATATGACTTTATATTTTTACATTACTTTTACTCAATTTCAATCTTTTTTATGTTTGTTTTTTTAGAAGTTTGAAAATTGCACATAATATAATAAATATCTTGTTAAATACATAAAAAACTTCACTTTTTTAGCAGAATTTTGATACATAAAATATGAGTTTGCTTAAGCATAAAATATTTTCTTTAAAGTTTGTTACATTATTCAATCTATCACGTAACATGACATTCTATCATAAATTGATTTTACACTTCATCAGACATAAGATTAATACTGGAAGTATAAGGAAATGTAAATTACCAATATGAATTTCAGGTTTGAAATATTACAAAACGGTCTTTTTGTAAAAGATGTGTAAAGGTGCATTTCCATGGAGCGATGTTGAGAGGGGCTTGGCGTGGCGAGAAAAGCGCACTTGCTTCAATTTCGTATGGCGGCCATGTTGGTGATAAAATCGCTCCCCGCAAGGCAAGGGCCTCTGATTGGCTGTCGCACGCGATTTTCTCGCTTTCCCCGCTCCATGGAAATGCATCTTTATACTCTTATTTTGATTGACTATGTTGGAAATCGCAAAGCGTCCATCATCTTTATGTTGACCGTTATTTTGATGTGGGGAAAGTTCACATCGCAAACTTATGGATGTAAATTACTTTCGGACCTCTTTAAACATGTAGGGGGAGAGTGCCGGGAAATGGAAATGCTGGAGAGAGAGAGAGGAGGATACTCAAAGACGAGAAGCCCCACGGCAGGCAAGCAACTCTCTTGTCTGTTCTCCTGAATGCTTCCTTCATCTTCATCAAAAGACAAAGTAATATAAAAAGTTAAGGTACAATCGTTAATAGGTCATGAAGAAGCTGCTTTTATAGCTTATTTAGCAGGAATCGATATGAGAATTTTTTATTATTTTTTCCCCTAAGTGTAAAAATAAATTGTTACTATTTTGGATATTTTCAACTCTATTACCATAAATAATACTTCTGTTAAGTTCCATATTCTCAATTTAATTTTTTAACAGTGATCTTATAAAAAGTTTAAAAAAAAAATATTGAAATATGAACCATGCATGCATAACAAATAAAAATAGGAGAAAATTGCTCTTTTCTTTTTCTGATTTTTTTAAAAGTACACATACATGTTGCACTATTGCATTACAAAAAATGTACATGCATCTTTTAGCCCATCAGAATTTCTGGCTCTGTGGCTTTAATTTACAAAAAAATATGAAGATTTATAATCCGCCATCAAGTCAGTTTCAATTTTTTTTTTCTTTTTCCCTCTGCTCGAGCTTAAAGCTCATAGAGGTCAAAACTATAAAATTGTAATTTTCTAAAATTGTATTATGTATTCTATAATAATGAAAAAAAAAATATTTGCATGTACAACAGTTCTTTAAAACAGAACTCCAAATTAACAATGCATCTCTATATATAACCATATTAGGAATATTAGGAATGAAGAACTAGGCAAAGATGGCATTCCCACTATCTTTTGAACCAAATTTCCCACCCTGTTCTCCAAATCCACCTGTTACGTCGCCCCATCTCCCCAATCTACCTGTCCTCTGAGTATACCTTGGTGCGCTTGTACCCTCGTCCGGGAATCGATACATCCTCCTTCACCTGTATATACACTGGGAGTACCGCGGCTACTGTAATGGCCCTTCTATACCTCCGGCCCATGCATATTGATAGCTTGGTGTGGTGCCATCATTGCTTATCAATCGGCAACACTACAAAAGTCGGATCTGAACTTTTACAGACGGGAAAATAAATATTTGATATTTTTTTCTTGGTAGTCATAAAGTTTATTATTGTAGAACAACGTTTTGTTGTTTAATAAATTATATCTTGTTTTGTGTTGTTATACAAGGAAGACTTTGAATTATACAGGGGAAAAATGTTAAATTTGAATAAAAGTTGCAATGTGGTAGCGGGAAAATATCGTGACTCCATTGGTAAGCTGAAAAAAAAAAACTTACTCCATTTTGCCTACCAATGGAGTTACGATATATTTTTTTTCAGCTTACCAATGGATTTACGATATTTTTTCCCAGCTTACCAATGGATTTAGAATTTTTTCAACTACCACGTTGCGTTGTCTATATTCAGCCTGTTTTAAGGACCAATGTGATTCAAAATCACATCACAACAATGCACAAAATTTTTATATACTTAATCTAAGGTCAATTTTTTCATTTTATTTACTCTCGTTTTATTCATCACATAATTTTTACTTACATAATAGAGTAAGTAGTATTTATGGGTAAAAATTACTGGAAATAAGGTTAAATTAGTACATTTAATGAATTTTAATAAGTCCTTACAGTAAGGTGAAATTAATTGTACTATATTAATCAAAAGTATATAATTAATTAAAAAATATTAAAAGTCAAATTCAGTACTTAATATTTAAATGTTTTAAAACTCAGAATGTCGATAATTACATTACGTGGAACTGAATGTAAATGTAAATTGAATTTCGAGTTAAAAAAAGAACACAAACCTTCTTTACTTTATTATAGCTGCAATAAAACGGTACTGTAATGAGTGTAATAGAGTTCCATAGTAAAATTTAAATTCTACATGGTAATTACAATAAGAGAAAAAAAGCTGCATGACTACTATATAACGTGAAACGATGATCTCACCTCTTTGCATTTTATCAGCTTCATTTACTATAATATGTTGAACTGTATTCATTCTCAGTAAAATAAATTTACCTATCTCTCTCTCTCGTTAGTAAACATTTAACAATTTAGTATGAAATGCATTAATTGAAAATTATAATGGGGGCGACTCACGAAGGAGATATCCAGAAAGTTATCCAGCTTTCTCACTAACCGCGGTTAGCGCCAGTCTAATTCAATGACGCTAAACGTAGTTAGTGAGAAACCTGGATAACTCTCTTCGTGAATCGCGCCCATTTATTTTAATAATTATTGTTTTCTCTCACATATGAGTTTCATATGATTTTGTGATTAGAAATTAAATTAAAATACATTTTTTTATAACAATTTGCAATGCATATTTATTTATTTTTTATTTTTTAAATTTTTTAACAATTTTATAAGGATGATTTACGTGAGATAGAAATGACAACATGCATTAAATCTGTTACCTTTACGTGAACATTGTAGCGTAGTACCTTACTTCGTCGACGTTCCTTGAATCACAACAATTGTAATGTGTCAGCATTTGCCACCACGTGAGAAATGGTCCGTCGTGTTTGATAACAAAGACGATGACAAATTCTCCAGCTATTTCATCTTGACGCTTCAGGTAATTCGTTTTTCACTGAAGAAAATGTCGTTTATATTTTCGTAATAAAAATAATTTCTCTATCTTGAAATTTTCGTCATTTCGGCACTTTCGTTTAAAAAAATAAAATAATTGCTTAAAAAATGTGACTCTGCTGGCAAATCTGGAAACTTTGAATACCTCTGAACTCAAATTTTCTAGAACGAAACATTACTATTATTGCAAAAAGAGTATCATGATAAAAATGTTAGTTATATATATTTAATTCTTATTATAAATAATTCGTATTTATATTATATTATAATATTTTTTAATAAAAAAATTACAACATTCATAATACACTCATTCGTTTAGTACCATGGACCTTATACTAAATTTATGTATGCATAAATGTGCAAGTAACAAGTATTACAATCAATATATAAATTTAATATTGAAAATAAGATATAACGCCGGAGTATCCCGATATACCACGCGTCAGCTACGAAAATCGTCCGCAAGGCTCATATTCCTATCCTGTAGCGTTGCGAGAGGAGTGAGAAAATGATTCTCTTATGTGATTTTTACGATAGTAATTAATTTATGTGATCCATGACCATATGTGATGGTTCATTTTTTAAATCTTTCTAATACTACAAATTATTAAAGAACTAGAAATCTTACTATATTTATGAACAATTCTCTACCATTGAAGCAAATAAAAATGGTATAATCTTTTTAAAATTATGTTTTGGGAGGAAAAGTAGGTAAAGAATATTTTTACGTTTATCAATAATTATAGATTATAGGTTTTATAAAATTAAAATATGATTTATATGCAACGCAAATTAATTTAATTATAACATCATATTTAACGATTTTACTTGTTTGAATTCACAAATTCATTCAAATATATATATATATATATATATATATATATATATATATATATATATATATATATATATATATATATATATTTTATATAATAACACTTTTGCCTGTAATGGATATCATATTTAATAAATTTCATAATGGAATGGGGAATTCTCCTACATTTATTTTAATTTTTTTTCAGATGCTCTATGCCTTGAAATTAAATTTCCCAAAACAAAAAAGTTTCAATCTTCAAAATTGGAGACAAGGGAATTTTTTAAAAATCTTCCTTCTTTTGAATTTAGCGCCAAAACGTGACGTAGGAACTGCCTAGCAGGCGAAATTTTCCTGCAATAAATTTATATTTTCGATTATCACTCTTAAAATAAACTGATATTAGAGACAAAACTATTGATACTAGGGTAGAAAAACCCGCTGATTTCGATCGTGTTACTAAAATTTATAGCCAATTACTCCTTGACGCTCAAATTATGATATCAGGCAGTTGTTGTGTGTTAACACTGTTAACTAGGGAGTTTCTACGTCATAATTTTCAGGTTTGCGCGCGGGTTACATACTTTGCCCCTATTCTAATAATCCCTTCAGAGTCCCCAAATTTGAATTTAAAAAGTTGAAACTTAAGTCAAACTTATTGTTAATATGTACCCTATCATAATATAGTAGTTAAATTAAAATTTGAGTTGTAAGAGAATTCCCCATAGTTTTAATCCTCCAATTATATCACAGTGACACGGAAGTGCAAGTATTGTGGTTCGTTTTGTTTCCTTTGAGATAATAAAGAAAGACTATATATCCTACAAATTTACATCTTTTGGAACTCCATCAAAGCAGACGTTTTTAACATAAATTTGTGCTATTCCGAAGTGTACATGATTAGCTAATTAATCAATTCCTTGCTGCCTCTTAATAAGGAAATTTTGTACTTGAATATTATTATACAACTTACTTTTCTGTTTCTCCCTTGTAAGCTTGAACAGTGCAGTGCTTTTTTGCTCTTAATTGAATATAATTTATGTAAAATCAGTTGTAACCATAAAAAGTTGGACTCTTGATTTCATTATTTAAGACAAAACACTGTGTTAAAATGAAAGCCCCAGAAAAAATCCATGAATTTAAAATTTTAGTTATATATCAATTTAATGTAGAATTGTATAAATGGTCATACTCACATAATTTTATGTAATAATTTAAATTATCTTTCATTGAACAACGTTTTGATTCATTATTTTTGATAGTTTATTAAATAATTTTTGTTTTTATGTAGTCTGATGATTCAGTATAATATAGTTTCTACGAAGAGCCGGGAGGTTAAATCCAGTCACTTAATTGTGGCCAGTACCCTGTACTAGGGTTCAGTTGAAGCAAATATATATATATATATATATATATATATATATACATGTATACATAGTTTCTTCATTATTTTAGTATTAAATTGTTTCCAATTTCAGAATGTCTGGTATCTGAAACAGAATACTTCTTACGTCCAACAATAAATATATAATATACAGTCAAGGAAGGAGATACTCTGGAAGGCCACTGTAACTGTAGGAAAATTAATCTGAAGTGTCCGCCGTTCGGAGAGTGGGATATCAGTGACGTTTCGAAACATTGTAATGGTAAAAGAATTTGAATTTTACTATTATATACTTATTCTTAAATAATTATATTATTCACGATAATATTATTTTGTTAGCACAAACATTGTGTGAAGCCTAAAAAAATTATATTGTTATTGTTACAGTTAATATCTACAACTATCTAAGAAGGGCCATTGAACATATTTTACAATAACAAGGACATCAGTTTCAACTGTTCTGCCGGACATTTGAACGAGACAAAATCTAATGTCAAATGTTCAAATGGAGAAATGACTGGGAAAAAAACAACGTGTCTGACAACAGGTATTAGACAAACCTAGTTTTTAATATAAGTACATTCTTAAAAAAATTTGGCTGAATTTTTGACATCTTATAATCAGTATATTTTTAACGCCTTAAATCATGATTTTTCAGGTGTTTCGCAGTCAGTATTCAGTAGTTAGCATATACTGTCAGTATATAGCTTATATACTGACTACTGAAAATACGTAACGAAACACCTGAAAAATCATGATTTAAGGCGTTAAAAATATACTGATTATAAGATGTCAAAAATTCAGCCAAATTTTTTAAGAGAAAATATACAAAATTCTATCAGTGTACAATTCGAGTTCAGATCTGAAAAAAACTTTCGTTACACCTGCATCATTTCTGGGCGGTGTCACGCTCACTGTGGAAACGTGGTGAATTAATCTTTTCGGTAATGAATTAAACAATTTTTTCTCTCACCTTCCCCGAAATTTCATCCAATTCGTAATTAAGCTGCTATATAGACCTCATATATAAAGATTATAAAGTGCCAAGATATGGCATTGAAAACCTCCTCAATATAATCAGTATGACTTAACGACACGTGTACTTTAGCCAGTAGCAAAGCTCAGATATCAAAACAATGACACTTTTAGAGTAACTCTTATGAAATCCACCAGATGTCCATACCTGTCTTTATGATGCCATAATGTAATAATATTATATATATATATATATATATATATATATATATATATATATATATATATATATATATATATATATATATATATATATATATATATATATATATATATATATATATATATATATTTATTATATATTGCATTGTTATTATATTGTAGTAACATATAATAATTTAATATTTAGCTAAGACGATTAGATTAAAAAGTGAAGTTTTGACATCACTCATTGCTGTTGGTCAAATTAAAAAAAAAAAAAAAAACAAAAAAAAAAAAAAAAAAATGGTGCGCATTCTAGCTTCCAGCGAGACAGCAGGGGACTGGGGTCATATAATTAAAAGGGCCGGGGCCATGAGGCGCGGAGAACAGGGCTATGCTCCATTGTGATGGATTCTTATAAGTATAACCCTGGCGGAGAAGAGGTGTAGGAGTCGCGGGAGTTTTAAAGCGATCGCTTTTTTTTTCTAACTAATTTCTGATCTGATCTCTCGAAGGTGTTCGAATAATTCCACGATTGTCATTTCAAGTTACCCGAATGAAAAATAATAGTGATCCCTTTTGTTCACCATTAAGACGAAATAAACGTTAAAATTTAAGTAATGTTAAGACAAGAAAATTATGTAAGGAAGTTGTTAAAACTATATTTTACTGGTTTCATATTTTATTGGGAAATTACATACCATGACCAGTTTCTTGTTTTATTAATTATTTAATTAAATAACAAATTATACTATTATATCTGCAGTGAATTAAAGCGGTATAAATTCTTTAATGTTTTTAACATGCTAATAATAAATTATTAATTAACCACCATGTATTCTTTTTTATAATTTTATTGATTACAGCAATAAAAGAAACAACATTAAAACCAACATTAGCAACGACTACGACAACGGTAGCAACAACAACAGAAGAAGAAGCGTCAACAACAACACCGACAACTACATTGAATGCAACTGGAAACATCTACGATGTACATACAAAATACTGCAGCCATTACTCCAAACGTTATCGTCATATCTCTCACCAGTTTGTTGGCATTGGCCATCATCGTATCCCCCCTACTCTTGTTCATCTGGTTCCGTTATCGTCAGCGGCCAGCGGTCACCATGCCCTCCCTGTACGACTACCCTGTCCTAAATCCTCGACTTGAGGACATACCTCTACACCATTTACACGTCAACCCCAATCCTCCAGGTCCCAGCCGCCCTGTCAACGTACTCAAGGTGGGTCCCATTCCTCGGGCTGGTCCGAGTGTCAACGTCAGAGAGAACCCTGAGGGGTACTTGGAAATGTTGGAAGGTCCTCCCGTCTATGAAGAAATAAACGAGAAGAGAGAGTCGCACGTTTATGACGTCATTGATGAAACTGTTAACGACGAAGTGGGGCCGCTAGAGTGAGGAAGTGCAGGAAAATAATGTGAGGCAAATTTGTTCCTGAAAGAAGATTTTAGTTTCAATAATAACGATATCAAAATTATTTTTGTGATTATATAAAAATTACTTGATTTTTTATTCTTCAAATGTATGATTGATTGTTGAATAATATATATCAGCTTCTGTTTTAATAATAAAATAATATTTTGTTTATATTTTTTTATGCATTGACGTTTTTTATTGTTTGTTCATATAGTATAATTATGCTTTTTCATAAATTCTGTGCAATATCTTGTACTGTACATACATGAGAAATTATATTATCTATATTACGTTTAATTTGCTAATAATAATATATATATATATATATATATATATATATATATAGTTTTAAATATCCTAATTGTATTATTATTATACATCACATAATTATTGATAGTTATTTTATGTTTAAAAAATTTCTTATAAAGTCTGGCACATATCTCAGACATTTTTTTTGTTCTAGTTAATGGAAGCTTCATACAATTGTAATACAATATTTGTTTGTTTGTTTGTTTGTTTGTTTGTTTGTTTGTTTGTTTGTTTGTTTTCTTTGTTCAGGTTTCATATCAGTGAGATATTTGAATGCATTAAATTAAAATATGTTTATTTGAATTTGTATGTCCATAATTCATAATTGTTAAACTTAGGAAATAAAGCTCGAAATAAACTATTACACATTATATTTTGACTTATTACAACATTTATCCCAAAACAATATAATTTAAAATTAAATTAGATGCCTTATCCTATTACATAAAATGAGGGGGTAGGGAGAATTAGACATAAAATAAATCAAATTTTCATTATGTTAGCAAGCAATAATATCTTTGTTAACAACAAATATACTATAATAATAAAAATTGCTTACGTATACATGTAACGCACTCACTGTCAGCCTATTATAAGGTACAAAACAGGCTACGTTTTTTATGGTATATGATATTCAGCATAGAAACAGAATATTTTAAAAACTGCGAAAATAAAACTGGAGTCTTAAAAAGTGAGACAAATTAAGTGGCATTCACAAAGCCCTAAGGCCACATTTAGGGCTCGATAATTCAGTGGCGTAGCCAGGATTTGTCCAAGGGGGGGGTTCTTGAGGACAAAGATTGAGAAGAGCCAACTGGGGGGTTTGGGGGGCGAAGCCTCCCAATAGCCCGCCGCAGGGGCGTTTTTTTTTAAGGACACGCCCCTTTTTTAGGGTAAAATAATGGAAAAATACTATTATATTAGAGGGTAAAATATATGGCCTGATGCAATTTTTTTAACAGTTTATATTTTTTTTTCACCCCATTTTTCAATTTTTTTTGAATACGTGCGTATAATAAATAAAGCTTTGAGTAAATCATTTTAATTAAATCAAGTAATTCATGTAACCACTTTATATTATTTTTATAGAATTAGTGTACGTGTCATTTAATTGAATTTGATTTTTAAAATTTATTTAATAATCCAAGTTCACATCATTAAGATATTGTAAAAAATAAATAAATAAAAAATAAAAAGGGAATTGCTTCTCTTATTTTTGTTAAATTTTGTCTGCACCGGGCGCGTGGAGCAACCAATTAAATGAAAGTGCGGCACACGTGAGAGCGTTTTAATTTATACAATAGTAGTTATATGCACATGCAGTTTGTAAGGGAAATAAAACATTTATTTATGAGTCGCACTTTTTCCTGCTAAAATTAGAAACTAACTTATAATTTGTTTATTTTAAAGAAAAGACTACTTGATACCCCTAAATTTCAATTTTTTATTTAACTTTTTTTTTCAAATTTTCTATAATTTTTCCTTTTTTTTCTTATATCCAGTCACTACTTGATCTCCATGGGGGGGGGGGGGGTTAAACCCCGAAACCCCCCCCCCGTGGCTACGCCACTGCGATAATTTAAAGCCTGATTTTAGGCATGCTTTTTAGACCCAAAATTTCTGGTCTTAAATTATCGAGCCCTAAATGTGGCCTTAAGGCTTTGTGAATGCCTCTTATTATGTTTTATTTGGACATTTTTTATTACGTTAAATATTTAAAAAAAATTAGATTTAAAATTTTATTTAATCATTTCATGACACATGTGGTGCTAAAACAATTATATTCAATCGAAATTTCTCTTATCAGTCCTTATAATTTTGAATCTGACGTCACATTGCCTAAATAAAATATGACAAAAATAAATAAAACACTGAGCAGCTATTTGAATTCTTAGTTTTTTTGTTCAAATATTGTCAGACGTATTTTGTAACGATTATAATAGATTAAATATTAATAATACAGTTGAATCTTACGTTTAATTTATAAATAAAATTCCCCAACATATTTATTACATTTTTTTTTTCTTCCTTCATGTTTTGATAATTCATGAGTCATAAGGAAGGAAAATCAATATTTATAATTCTTTTTGTTCCTGCATGCATAATTGACGTCAGAATACTGTCGGCGGTTTTAAAACAATTTTATTTCTTCATCGTGAAACTTCCGTCATTTCATCACTTTAAATTACAAACATGACTGGTTAAAATTTAAACAAATTAATGGAAATTTTCATTCGAAATAGTAAAACAACGAAACAATTGTTTAAAATATATAAAAATTAGGACTCTGCATGCAAATCTGGAATCTTGGAATACCTCTGAACTTTCACTCAAATTTTTTAGCAAAAAATAGTACTTCTATTGCTATATAATATAATATGTGACAGTGTCATATAATACATTCATCCGTTCAGTACAATACCATGGACTTTGTACATTTATATCTGTATTCATTGAGTAATAAGTAAACAATTAATATAAATCAGCAAATATTGTTGAAAAATATATTATGAATTTAATAAGGCAAGGAGTAACGCGAGAATCATTATTTCATATGATCCATGACCATGCATAAATCCATGATTTATTTTTAAATCATTTGTCTAATTTTTAGGGCTGTAGAAAACTCGAAAAATTTTCAGCTCGATCTCGAAAAAAAAGCTCGAGTTGGCTCGAAACCCGATATTTCGAGCCGAAGATCGAAAATCGAGCCAGGCTCGAAAATCGAACCAAATCTTGAAATGGCTGAAAATCGAGTCAAAGCTCGAAAATATTATTTTTTGCTTTATAGATAACTGTGCAATAATCTTTATAGAATCCATAAATACACAAATTAATCATAACAAACTAAGGAGAAATGTTTTTAAATTTTTAATTTTCGTTTTCTTTCAATTTGTGTGTGCTATAATTTAGTAGAAAAAAAAACACAGCGGAACTACAAGATTTTTTTTTCCGTTTACTTGAGGACCTTAAGTTATGAATTGTCAATTGAATTAACTATATTAAACCCTCTGAATAACGCCTACTTCATAGTCAAACAATTTTATATATTCTTAAATTTTTTATTTTATTTTTTTTCCAATATGTTAGCGATGCTATATTAGTTCTGCTATTAGCGTAAACATTGAAGCATTCAAAGTTAAACACAGTATTGTTATAACTAAGTCGTGTGAAGAAGTTTTAAGAATAAGTCGAGATAAAAAAATATATATTTTTTATAAATACCTCATTCTCATGCTAACTTCTTGAGCATGTTACCTGCTTGTGTCCTTGCATGTGTCAATCGCAGTGTGATAAAGGATTTCAAGAAAGAACTTAACATTGGCAGAAAATTAAGGGACGCGTTCATTTTTGTATTGAATAAAAATTTTAAAGCAAAGCTTTTTATTTACATTTTTAAATGTCAGTCAACCTTAAATACCGCTACTTCCTCCCTGCGTGTCTGTCCATCGGTGTTGGACCCTCCAGGTAGTATTTTTACTAGGTCAACAACCCCACAACACAAGTTAAATAACGTAAATGTATAAGAGAAAATTCAACTAAAACTTCCATTAAGTGAAAACATGTGCAGTACCTATAGCGTATAATAGTATATAATTAAGTATATAAAATATATTTTTTTCTGAATTTACATAGTAAAAATAAATTAACAATTCAAGCAATGGCCCAATACTCGAAAAGCTCGGTTTTGGTTCGAATCTCGATTTCGGTTCGAATGTCGAAAAGCTCGATTTCGGCTCGAAACTCGAAAAACTCGGTTTTCGGTACACAATAAAATCGAGATCCCGAAATTTTTGGCTCGATCCGACTCGAAAATCGAGATCGATTTCACAGCCCTACTAATTTTACAATAATTATTTAAGAAATAGGAATTTTACTATATTTCTCAAATACTGAAGCAATATAAAATCGTATACTCTTTTAAAATTTAGTTTCGCAGGATAAAAAGTAGGTAAAGAATATTTTTTACCTTTACTAGTAAATTAATATAGATCTAAAAAAGGTTGTAATATTGTAACACGATTTAGATGCAATGTAATTGAGTTAAATGACAGATGCATATTTAACTATTTTACTTGAACTTGAGTTCACAAATTCACTCGAATAAAATGTTTTTTAAAAAAATCACTTAATTTGTCTGTAATGGATATTATGATATCATATTTGTAATGAATCCATACTTAATTGTTAGTTTTAAATCTTCCAATTATATCACAGTAACACGGAAGTGCAAGTAGTGTGGTTCGTTTTGTTTCCTTTGAGATAAAGGCTGCGACGAAGCTTAGTCTTTTTCTAGACTCGGTGCACCATGGGTTGGGGAAAAGTGTTATGTGTTCTAATTTTTCTGATCAAAACAGCTGACAGTCATGATCGAGAAAGTAAGAAAAAGTTGTGCATTTCATCTGATGTATTTGACAAAGTTTAATTATCAAATGTACTATTTTATGACGTAATTAATATAATATTATAGAAAGGAAATTTGATTTATTTTTGAGTTTAAACAAAATGTTACAAAAAAAATGGTAAACAGGTCCAATAAGAAAATTTTAAAATTATGAAATATATTAATTTTAAATGCATAAATTTCATTAAGTCATATCCTCTTGATTTTACCAGATTCTATATAATATGTATACTGTATACAGTCTTCTCAGAATGCAAGTCAGATAACTACACAAAAAATATATCTATTAGGATTATAGGATTTTATATGCTATGAGCATAGCTTGAATTTGTTTTTAGTTATCTGATTTGCATTCTGAGGCGACGATATAATATGAATATATAATTATAACATTATATTCACAATAAATAAAATATAACGAATGATTATCATATTAAAAATGAAATGACTACTGCTTGCCGGTTGTTCTCTTACTGCTGTATGGTTACTATTAATGCAAACACTTTCTACTGTGTGTTTTTTTTGTTTTTTTTTTTTTAGCAATCTGATATAATACGAAAATTAGTTTGAAACGATTTATGCATATTTTCTTTAGTGATTTAACTTATGTCAAAAAATCCCGCATGTTTTTTTTGTAGATCAATGGACTGATTATGAAAAAATGGAAAATGCAATATTGCCGTGGAAGTCTCAGCCATCGGTTAAAGGTATAATTTATGAATGAAAAAAACTTTTTTCATAATTTCGATATCACAAAAGGCGCAAAAATAAATAACTCTGATTTTTATATCAATAAATAATATAATTATAGTAAAACATGGGTAGTATAAAATAAGTCTAAACTTGTTTAGTGTGATCCATAAAGGAGATAACCAAAAAAAATAACAGGTTTTTCATTGCACGCTTAATGTATTATAAGCCAATCTAAATTACAATAATCGTGGTTAGTGAGAAACCTTTACATTTTCTCCAGTTGTCTTCTCGAATCAAACCCACTGTTATTTAAAAGAGACATTTTGAGTAAAATATACTTTTTATTTGTTCTTATGACAGAATTTTCATATGATATTCATAAATCTTTCATTTCAGATCCAAGTTTATATCATCGTGGAGGTACTACATGTGGCCAGCCACACATAACTGAAATTATTAAACTATTCATCACCAGCTGCACACCTCGTGGCATGGTAAAATTTCCTGCAAGTGAAGCGACTTGTGTTACCTGTGGGCATAATTTGTTGTATCGATGCTGGAAGGGAGAGAATAGACAGAGCAAGTGGCTACCTGTGAATAAAACTGTTAACTCGTGTGGTAAGTAATTAAATTAGGATATAAAAAAAATGAATGGTTCATAATATCTACACCGATTGCTTAAATTTCTGTGTTGTGAATTAAACGTTAAAAATGACCCCCTCCTCTCCCAATATTATATAAAAAAAAATGTGTGTGTGGCAAAAAGTTGATGTAATTTTTTACGCCGTTCTTTCCTTTCCCTTTTATTGATCTCCTTTGAAGAAATGTAGAAATAATTGTAGTATGTAAATACATGAATTATCAGATTTAATTATTTTGAATTATCAATTACTGAAAAAATTACTAAATTTGTTACTTTATAACCACTAAAATATAAATAAATAAATTATAAAGCCAGCATCCTTGAAAAAGAAAACACTCATCACTTGAATAATATTTTTAATTTACATTTCCTATACTTGCCCAGACCCATCATTATGAGTAAGATAATTTTTATTATTTTATTATTGCGTTCCATATAACAACAAGAAGATGCAAACCCCGATTTGTTAAAAAAAATTAATGTTCAGTCTAATTCAATAGCTTCTTCATTCAGTTCATATATTCACACACAATTTTGTGTTATATATTTCCAGAATGTCTAGTATCTAAAATACAATACCTCTTACGTCCAACAATAAATAATTCTACAGTCAAGGAAGGAGAGACTCTGGAAGGTCACTGTAGAAATAACTGCAGGAAAGTTAACCTGAAGTGTCAACCGTTCGGAGAGTGGGACATCAGTGACATGTCGACGAACTACTGTAATGGTAAGAATTTGAATTATGAATAATTCGTATTATGAAAGCATGCGTTTGAATTTATCACGTAGTGTTTATAGAGTTTGATGACTTTTTTAGTTTCAAAATAAATATAGATACGATACCACCTGTGGTGCAAAATTAGACAAATTGTGTACTTTTTCATAAGAGCTAATTTTCCTAGATCTTTTAAACATTGAATGAAACCTTATTGTAATGTCTGGACAACCTGTATGATTTTTGTATTTCATATTTACATACAGTCAAATTTATTTGAAATTCCCTCCGAAAGTAGCCGGAAGTGTAAGATTTCTCGTTTTCTTTTTTGCATTTCAGCGTTGTAATTTCACACATAGATCAGTAATTTTACTGCAAATCCCGCTGCAAAGTTTTTATTTCAAAACTGAATTACAAATAGAAATGCCAGAAACTTCACACTTCCGGCTACTTCCGGAAGGACTGTAAAATTAATTTTACTGTAGCGGTCTTTATAAGTTTTGAACTGTCAAATATTTTGAGATATTTTTTAATCCTCTTTTCACCTTTCAATTCGTGCTGCAAAGTTCAGTGACGTCATAGTCATGCAAATGTTTAACATGCCAGCATAGAGAATTAATATAGAGAAAGGAGTAACATGATTATGACGTCACAACGTTTAGTATTACGCGAGGGTTAAAAAAGGTAGTAAGTCGAGGTATTCTATCCACATACGTATTAAGAAAAATAATGCAGGTGATTCATTGTTTGTTTTTGCTTCTGGTGGCCTTTTATACTCTATCCAGAAAAAAGCAGGCTGATAACAAAGGGGGGGGGGGAGCAACCCAAGAAAGAATTATCCAGAAAGTTATCCAGATTTCTCACTAACCGTTAGTAAGAAATCTGGATAACTTCCTTCGTGAATCGTGACCTGGCCTTAAGATTTCTCGCTAACCACGTTTAGTGATACCAAGTTATCCTGGCGCTAACCACGCTTAGCTAGAAAGCTTGATAAGTAGGGCCTTCATGTTTAATAGAACATGGTAAATTGTTTTAACTTGTAAATTTATTTTACAGAATTAATAATAAAATCATTTTAAATACATTATATTTTTTAAGACACGATTATTATTGTTACAGTTAATATCTACAATTATGCAGAAGGGACATTGAACATATTTTACAATAACAAGAACTTCAGTTTCAACTGTTCTGCCGGACATTTGAACGAAACAAAATCTGATGTAAAATGTTCAGATGGAGAGATGACTGGGAGAAAACCAACGTGTCTGACAACAAGTAAGACAAAATATGATTTATATTTGCAAAATGTTAGTCTTCAATTTAATGTGGACAAGTTTATTATGCATAAAATAATAATATCATGATAGGAATCAAGTGAGATGGAATACACAATAAATAACAAAATTTGTTTAATATAGTTATCAAATTATGTGATTAGATCTATATTAAATTTAATTTTTATATTCAATAAATTGAATTTTGATTAAATCGATCGTTTCTTTTTTTATATCGGCTATCGTCCGAAATAATGAGCTATCTGACTACCACAATCTTGTTGCATTAATGAGCTATCTGTTATTTCAGATGAGGGCAATTTTGAGTTGTAAATAGGTACAACATAAATTTCATTGTTGCACTACCTGAAATAGCAGATATATAGCTCATTATTACAACAAAATCGTGGTCGTCAGATAGCTTCTATTCCGGACGAGGTATTTTTCAGTGCATAATAATACACAACCGTATGAAATTATAAACTATACGTACTATATATATTATATAAGAAACTAATTAATACTAAAAAATAATGATTTTTTTAAAGGGCGCGATTCACGAAGCAATTAGCCAGATTTTAACCACGTTTAGCTTAACCACGTTTAAACTATACCTGTTTTACGTGTTAAACCACCTAGTTAAACGTGGTTAAGCTAAACGCGGATAAAAACTTGGATAACTCTTTCGTGAATCGCCCCCTTTATATTTATAATTAAAATTATCTCAGTGTAATAATGATTTATAAAAGTATACAATTCGGGAACGCTCGAAATTTTTAATACGGCCTGATTTGATGGCATTGCTGCTCGCAGAGAAAAAGAGATGGATTTGAGATTTCATATTTCCAGTCAAGTTCTCATTCTGCCCCTACCCTTTTCCTAATTAAAATTAATAAATGCTTCGTAATAACTCTTACTAACAGAGCAGGTAATCGTTCATTGCTGTCTTGAGGTATACATTTTATTACTCATTGTTGCAATGTTTGTTGCCCTTCGGTTTGGGTACTATTGCTTGAAGGTTAAACAATAGCTTCAAGCCACCATAAGAGCCCTTTTTTTAAATGCTGCGCAAACCGATCGAGTTAAAAATCAATAAACAGTAGCGCTCTTCTTAATTAAAAAAAAAAAAAAAAAACAGTGCATTGGAAAGCAACATCCACTTACTTATTTTGAAATGTTGAATAATAAGGAATTATTTTAAAAAAAATAAAGCACCTTTGACTTTATTTAAATGTAATATAATAATAATTATGTACTAGCTTTAACAAAATACTTTCAATGATAAGTAAGTGGGTTAATTTAAACAGTTAAATTAAATAGGGAATTATGTTGTAATTGTTATGGTTTTTAAACATTATAATGCATTTAATTTTAGGCACTTCTAGCCCGTCAACAAATGATAATAAATATGTTATCATTGAACTTAACGAAACTAACTGGAAAAGCAACGAGAGTAAGTATTTTCATTGTATTTTGTGATAGAATAAACAATTATTATTCATATCATTATTTCAAATTCAATTCAAATTCATCAAATGCCAAACATACAAAAACAAACATTGAAAACATTGACACTTTGAATGAGATGGTTATATAATATATGGCACTTCTACTATCGCATAAGTGGCTTCAATTATGCCCCCTCAAATTTAAGCTTATTTATAGAACAATTAAATATGAATGAGTATTCTGCTACTTTAAGTAAGAAAAGTCACGTGTATTATTTATCTTTTCAATATAATTTCTATTTTTCAGCACAAAATAAGTTATTATACCCTTTAATTTTACTTAAACAATAATAATTTAATACAAGAATGTTGCAACATGTGCAACGAAAATC
Source organism: Siphlonurus alternatus (assembly GCA_949825025.1). Classification (NCBI taxonomy): domain Eukaryota; kingdom Metazoa; phylum Arthropoda; class Insecta; order Ephemeroptera; family Siphlonuridae; genus Siphlonurus; species Siphlonurus alternatus. Next base: position 19,492,228 of record OX463783.1, on the reverse strand, counting down.
CATTTCTGTATTGCCTCACTTTTTTAGTGTCGCCCTAATTCACAACTTAAATTATTTAAAGTACCAGATTTTAATTCTGATTTACGATTAATATAGACGAGAGGCAAGGATAATCAATGCATGTGCTGACCTGCTGACAAGAGATATACAGTGTAATGTGTAATTATTATGTAATTTTACATTGTTAGCAGATTCAGCAGATTCATCTCGTCGAAGTCGCAACATGGATTTTTCCAAGATTGCTGTATGTCATAATCAAAGCCAAGATAACTTACCTAAAACTCCAAACGCAACTTTAAATTGTAATTGCAAAAATAATTGCAGAAATGTCACCATTATTTACAATGAAAATAAATGGAATGTTTTAAAAAATGAAGAAGACTGTGGAAGTAAGTATTGACTTTTGTCTGAAAGATTATTACATAATTTAATTACATTAAAATAATTGATTAATTAACTTAATTTAAGTTTTATTTTTAGCTTGCAAGGAAATTAAAAAAATATTGTAGTTAAATATTCATATCCTACATCGAAGCTACATCCAAACAAATCTTTATCTGCATATTTTAAGTTTTAATAAACAATTTCATATTACTGTCTTAATTTTTTCATTTTTTTCCAAAATTATTTCATTTTTTCCCAAAATTATTTCAAACATATTGCATATTTTACTGTCACCTGAACTCAATTGTAGAAATTAAAAATTTTCTGACATTTTTCAGACAATATTACTAGCTATATTGAAGATAAGATTATTAATGTCACATATTTCAGTGAAATATCTGAATACACATTTGCTTGCATTAAAAACAACGAAACACAAAAAATTAAGTGTGTGAACGGTACATTACTTCAAATGAAACCAACATGTGCAAGTCAGAGTAAGTACAACACTAAACTTATGCTCCTTACCTTCCCATATCTTCCATTCCTGTCCAAGCAGCATGCTACTTTAATCTACTTTCTATCATATTTGTTTTTATTTATTTTTTTTATAATTAAAATAAACTCTAAGCATCTAAAACAAAAATAATCCAACATACAATCAATATCATGAATTTCACATGCATTATTTTACATTATTTATTATTTTGTATCTATATAAGGCATTATGCAATTAAAATAATTTAAAAAGTATTGAACTTTTAACATGGGAGTTAACATTAAAATTATGTTTTATTGCTTTCATATTTGAATGGATTGTTACAAATAATACTGCTGCTTGATTGTGTCATTATATCATTAAAATTTTTTCATTTATTATTTGCTAAAAAAAGGATTAAAGTATATAATATTTTATGTTGATAAGGTATTACTATTCAAACACAATGTTAAATTAATTTCATTGTTTACAGCAACAATAATGGCAATAATAAATGAAACCACAATTTCAACAACAACAACAACAACAACAAAAGGAACAACAACAACAAAAGGAACAACAACAGCAGCAATAACAACAAAAATAAAAAAAGAAAAAACAACAGCAGCAATAACAACAACAACAAAAGGTACTACGGAAACAACAATGAATACAACATCAATGACAGTCATGAACGATTTACAATCAAATTCAAATTCAACAAAATCCCATACTCCCAATCCACCAAACATTATCCTAATCTTTGTCATCGGTTTGTTGGCCATCATCATGTTCGTCCTGTTGGTGTTCATCTGTTACCGTCGTCGTCAGCGACCAGCTGTGTCCACTTCCGGTTCCAGCGTGGTCCAAAACCCGGCTTTCCAGATGGCAGCACCTCCGAACGAGGAGGAGCCAGACTATGACTACCCTGAGTTCAACTTTCAGCCAAGGAACATACCTGAGGAGTCTCCCATGTACGATTACCCTGAATTAAACGTGCGACCTAACAGTAATGTTCCTGAACTTCCACCAAATAGACCTGAAGAGGCACCAATGTACGATTACCCTGAGTTAAACGTGCGACAACCTGACGATGAAGGCCCTGAGTTGCCACCAAACAGACCTGAGGAACCACCAATGTACGACTACCCTGAGCTGAATCCTCGTCCTGGCGATGGGAATCAGGATTGCGACTACCCTGTGTTAAAACCTCGACCTGAAAATAAGGACCCTGAATATGTCACTGAAAATGATATGTATATTCAATGTGAGAACAACATACCTGGAAATCAGGATATTGCTAACGATTTATACGTGCCTGCAAATCTACCTTTAAATAAAACACCTTAAATTTGTAATGTTAAATTTAGACGAATTAATAGTTGTTTATATTGCAAATTAATCTGAATTTAAAGGATTTTAAAGACCACTTTTGTATAAAGGGAAGTCTTATAAGAACACGGTAGTAGTTACTTATTCCGATTTTTAAACGAAGCATTTGACTCATTATTTATTTCAAGCATCATGTATGCAAAGTCTGCGCTATCGTCACCGGAAATGTTCCCGGAAGTTTGTTTGACAAGGAAAAACTTTTATGAGAGTGTGACGTCTTTTGTGGTCTTCGGGTGATAAACTAACAAAAAATTATGATTTTGATTATGTTAGATACATACAGTATTCCTGTACAGTAATTAAAAATTGCATGTAATTAATTAGTTGTATATTTTGTAATTAAAATATATTAGGTATACCTTTGGAGAACACGAGCTTTACTCTTGCCTCACTGCAGCTCCAATAGAAAAAGAGATGCAGATTTGAAATTTCAGAGCCCCCAGTCTATCAATATCAAAAGATTTTATATTCAACACGCCTCCATAGATTGCGTGGTAACGCTCACAAACAAAGCAGGAAAAAAGTTCATTGTGTCGAGAGGTGTACATACATAAAAAAAAAAATGTATTGGAAATGTGATGTACTTGCATTTTTCGTAAATAATCATGATGGTGTAACTTTAATTATGTATTCATTATAAAAATTATGATATATAATATTATAGTGCTGTAAATACATTATTGCTGGCATGTTTTATCTGTGCAGAATTTAAAAAATATATAACCATCTTTTTAATTAATTGTATATGTTAAATTAGAATAAAGATAATTTCAAAAAAAAAATTTTTTCAATGATTAGTTGCAGACAAATGGAAATAAAAACTATAACTAATTTTGTCGTTAATATTTTAGGATAAGAAATTAGTATAAATTCAAACGTAGAAAAAAAAAACTTATCCTAATTACCTAAAAATTTCAGTTTCTATAACGCTGTTTATTATTTAAAAAAATATATATAATCTTATGGTAGTTATGGTACGTAAGGTATCAAAATGACTTTCAATTAAAGAAAAGTTTCAAGTCAGTTTATTTTTTTTATTTTTCGATATTCTCACTCTACTATCTGAACCCATGAAAAAATACCAATAATAAAAATTACTGTTTTAGTATGAAAGAAAGTTTTTAGGGGGGCGGGGGGTTTCTTGATTCAAAATAAAAATAAGGAGTTTAAAATTCTCCGCTGTGAACACTTGAAACCTCTATGATGCAAACAAAAGTGAATGTGCGTCATTTCATTATCAAGGAAGTAGAAGATTACGTGGTTTTATATCAGAATCAAATGCTAATTCAACCAGGAAGTAAAATTTACATGCATGTTAAGTCGGGACCATTTATATTGGATTGACGTCACGAACCGTTTTCTTCGTCCTTCAATAAAATTCTAATGGTAGGGTCACGTGACGTGTTTAAGTTATGGTCCCGATTTTATTTAATGCTATAAAATAAAGAAGACACTATTAAAGTCCCAAAAGTTTCAGATTATGAAGGTCTCTCGAAATGGTAGCGCGCCATTGGCGAATTTACGTTCGTATAATTAGCAAGGACATTTTAATGGACCAGTATACACCTATAAAACAATTGTTGGTATATTAGGGTATAATCAGTGCTTTAGCTTTTTATATACACGCGACAACGGGCGCCATTCACGAAGCAGTTAGCCAGCTTTTTAACCACGTTTAGCGTAACCACGTTTAACTTACCTGTTTTACGTGTTAAACCACCTAGTTAAACGTGGTTAAGTTAAACGTAGTTAAAAAACCTGGCTAAATGCTTCGTGAATCGCACCCCATATGCAATGGTGCTACACTTTCGAGGAACGGTTATAATCTTAAATATTTAGACTACACGGAAGTCTTTGATGGTCTATGGAGAAAAGGAAACTCAGACAAATTTAGCGGATATGTTATTAAAAAGTTCAGTAATATTACAAAATTTAAATTTTGATAAGAAATTTATATTATGAGTTAGAACACTTAGAACCTAGCTCTCTGCAATTTAGTTTTAGACATTCAATTTTCATATGAAAAGGACAGAGATGGGAGATTCACGAAGAAGTTAGCCCCAGAATCAGGCTCGGACTGGCCATAAGGCCATAAGGTTGGGTCCCGGACTGGCCACTCCACTTTTTAACACAGAGGATATACAAAAACTGGCCTTAGACTACCTTCAAAGTGGCCTGTAATGCCTATATGGCCCTGACTGACCCCTAGCTTTCAAGTCCGAGCCTGGCTAGGATGACCAGGTTTTTCATGAACCACTTTTAGTACCGTAGATAACAATAATTAATGACAAACCTATTTATTTTACTTCGTAAATCACTCCCATTATTTTCATTTTTACATTAAACATGAAGTTATTAAAAATATATATGTTTGATTTTCAAACGTTTATATTAATAAATTATGACGTCTGTTATAAACCACAACATATAAATTTTCTACTAGGAAGTATTAAATGGTCTTATCTGCAATGTTATTACGTTATAACAAACTCAAGCAGCTGGACATTAGTCAGTGATGATGGATTTGAGGGTGTTGTGCTTCGTACTTACCTTCAGTGTGTTAGGTGGGTGTCTGCAATTAGGAAGAGATGGTGAGTTTAATCTCTATACTTTTGTATTTAGTATTTACATGATATAAGGATTTTAGCACCAGTAGATGGCAAAACTGACATCTTCACAATGTTAATCTTTTAATACATAAAAAAAAATGTGTCGACCTCAATTTTTTTTATTGCAGAAATGGATAGAGGGTGCAAAGTTATGCTACCCTGATTTTTTTCAGATTTTTTTAGAGCCCTCGAACTATTTTTAAAAAATTATTGAAAGTTCTTTTTGTGACGTCACGAGGCACCGCTCCTTAAGGAATGGATAGGACTTGCCACCGCGTGACGTCACAAAAAGAACTTTCAATAATTTTTTAAAAATACTTCCATGGCTATAAAAAATCTGAAAAAAAATCAGAGTAGCATAACTTTGCACCCTCTAACCATTTCTGCAATAAAAAATTTTAAGTTCGATACTCCATTATGTATATAAGTGGATATACTGTACCATTTTGTGAATTACCTTTAATATAATTTCATATTTCAGGAATCTACAGAGAAGATTATAGAAATGTCTCCAATGCAGTTAACATATGGGAGCTACACCCAGCAAAAATCAATTCAGTTCAATCAATTAGCCCATGTGGTATGAACGAATTGTGTTTATAGTTGAATTGTGTTCTATGTATTTTTATATTATATTTAATAGTAGTTTTTTTTTAATATTAAAAAAGTCCAACTAATTCAATAATTATTGAGTACATAATGAATTTAGATATACATTTTTGTAAGTTTAAAAAAATATATACATCTAATGAACTCTTTCTTCTATCATCTTAAAAACAGATATACGTATTATTGCAACTTTAAGTATAATAATGTACATATAAATAATACAGTAAGTCTGCAGCTTGTAACGTTCAGGAAGATATTTTTTTCTTTTAATTCAACAATTTATTTGTTGTATGAAAGTATATTATAGTAATTATATTTTTTAATATATCTTGAGGCGGATTCACATGGCGATTTCTATCATGCGACGCCACGCGAATTATGCGCACTTACTGTAACATCCGTTGGTGGCCATATTGGGCGATTAAAAGAAAAAGAGCATCGTAATTAACGCGATTCCCGGCGAATTCGCCGCCGCATAGGATTTCACAGCTTTTACGTCAAAATCGCGTTGCATCGCCGCTGTCGCCATCTGAATCCGCCTTTACATAAGATACAATTATTAATAACTGAAAAGGAGAAAAATGAAGGGATAAAATGGATGCAGCATGAAAGGTAGGAAAATCACACCAAGATACAACAAATATGACACTACACATTCAGATATTAAAAATAACAATTACGTTCCATATTAAATTAAAAGTTTAATTAATGTTGCATTTATTTGAATAATAAATATTTCTTCCCACAGACTCGAGCATAATTGATATCATCGGAACAATGATGTGTGATGAGCCACGTGTTCGAGAACTTGGAGACCATGTCCAGAACTGCAGAGCCATTGACTACGTATTTCCAGCAAATCTAGCGGCTTGTGATGTTTGTGGTGAAAACTTCCCAATTAAATGTTGGCGTAATAAGAAGGGGCTGAGAACTTGGTATCCTACAACTGTTCGTGATATAGAGACGTGTGGTAAGTAAATTAATGTTAAATATAGAATCATTGCATTTAAAAATAAATCAATTTGGTATCCAGAGTCGATTGTTGCATTTGATAGAACATCGTGTGGTATAAGTAACAATAGGTTTTGAGTTTAAAAAATTACTTCTATGAAAATGCAAATTAAAGCAAATATGACAAGAGAGAAAGAAAGAGAGAGAGAGAGAGAGAGAGAGAGATAATTACTTTAATAAGTACTGTATATACAAAATATTTAGAAAAAAATACAGCTGTCGATATGTCAGACAAATTAAAATAAATGTAAAAGATATTGTTAATTAAGTAACTATTTATGCAGCCAGTTTTTTTGTGCAATGCACTTTTAAGTTTTTAACTCTTGAATATTAATATTTTTTTTTCAAGGGTTTACTTTTATATACTTTTCAGTTGATTCGATACTAATACGGCTTTCCGCAGACAGAATCGCATGATTTCGCAGCATATGATTTAAAAAAAAAAGAACCTATATGATCTGGTGTGTGCGCGCACACAGTTTCGTATCGCTGTCGTATGATAAGAAATTTAGAACCGTTTCTAAATGAGAAACGTACGACCGTAGAAATAAAAGTCTGACTGCGACTCCCCTTAAAGGTTTTGTTATGGTATGAAGATTTACTCTCCTTCATGGCTTCCTGAATTTTGTTCCTCGTGTTTCAACAGTTGATCCGATACCATCTCCTCCATTTGTCGTCCAATGTCCACCACCTCAGAGAAGTTCATTCAATTGTCATGACAGAAATGGACCTCCAGGCTATGAAGGAGACACTCTGGACTGCCAGTGTCGATCAAACTGCAGAAGTGTCAACATAGAGTGTAAGAGTGATGGAGTGTGGGGTATAGCGGATAACAGTATGTCAAAATATTGTCAGGGTAAGTAGCTTCAATTCAATGATATTGTGTTGATGTGTCATTTGTACACTTTTATAATAGACACTATATGAATGTTACTTTCTTTTGAAGTGTTGCAATGTAATTTACAGAGGTAATATTAGTATAATTATTTTTAGGTTTGCTTTTTTACCTTTATAGATGTCAAATATTACACACTTATTTGACACGAAGTTAAAATTCCAGCAGATCAATTTTATTATTATACTAACGTTTAAGCTATCTGGAGGCATTAAAAAAAAACAACAACATCAAATATTATAAAATAGAAGTCTCAGTTAATGAAACATTGAAATAATTAAATGTAATTTTTTTATATTTCAGAGAGTACTTTTTCAAATTTTGTGAACCAATTGAATGTTTTATACACCAATAAAACGTACTCGTATGAATGTTCATCTGGATACAAGTTGGTCGGTGCACGAATGTTGGACTGTTATGAGGGTGCGTTGGAGGGAGAAAAACCTTCGTGTGTACCAATAAGAGGTATGATCGAGTTCTGATATTTGTAAAAGTTGTAAGCATCCAGGTGGAATCAAATTAGCTTGTACTTTAACTTTATAATTTTACATTAAATATTAAAATATTTCATACGTTTCTTTGTTACTGATTATATAACAGAGAAACATTAAATTAAATAGTAAAATCCATGTTAATTATTGGGTGCGATTCACGAATCAGTTGATAGGTAGGTTTCTAACCACGTTTAACTACGTGGTTTAACACGTAAAATAGGTATAATTAAACGTGATTAAACTAAACGTGGTTCAAATCCTGGCTAACTTCTTCGAGAATCGCACCCATTATGTTTTTTTCACGTACTGGTTTCCAAATATTTCCTATAATTGTAATTTAATAAAATTCACTTTGTAATGAATTAGGTTAAACGTTAAACTTTTATATCAAGTTGTTTAACTTATTAATTTTTTTTAGCCAATCGACTTACAACAACTCCACACTCTACATCAACAAAATTAATTACAGCCCGTACCACTATAAACAAAATAGTTGACAATGAGAATTCATCCCCATTGTCAACCACGGAAATCGCCTCTACAACAGAAGAAACTAATGATAATGCTTTTCCAACAAAATGCAACTGTGAAGTAGCAATATCTCCATATTCTATACTCTTCTTTATCTCCTTCATCATCAACATCCTACTCGTAATTTTCCTCATGAGGCCCCGAATCGTTTCCCTGTGTCACTCCACCCCTGATGACGTCAACCAAGGACATTGGGAGCCTCGGGAGGACGTCCCTCTCAACCAATTACGAGTAAAACCCAATCCTCCAGGTCCCAGCCGCCCTGAAAACGAACCCAGGGCTGGTCCGAGTGCCAACGTCGGTTGGAGAGAACCCTGAGGAGTAATTGGAAATGTTGGAAGGTCCTCCCGTCTATGAAGAAATAAACGAGAAGAGAGAGTCGCACATTTATGACGTCATTGATGAAACTCTTTACGACGATGTGGGGCCGCCAGAGTGAGAACGTGCAGGAAAATAATGTGAGGCAAGAAGAAATGTTTAATTTGATTAATAACGATATAATATATATGTATTGTTAGAAAAATTCAAGTATTCAATTTAATTTAATTATGTTGGTATAAATATTAAATTCACCACATTTTTTTATCTTCCGAACGTAACGTATAATGGAGTATCGATCTCAATTTTTTTTATTGCAGAAATGGATAGAGCGTGCAAAGTTATGCTACCCTGATTTTTTTCAGATTTTTTACAGCCATGGAAGTATTTTTAAAAAAATATTGAAAGTCCTTTTTGTGACGTCACGCGGCGGCAAGTCCTATCTTTTTCTTAAGGAGCGGCGTGTCGTGACGTCACAAAAACAACTTTCAATAATTTTTTAAAAATAGTTCCAGGCCTCTAAGAAATCTGAAAAAAATCAGGGTAGCTTAACTTCGCACCCTCTATCCATTTCTGCAGTAAAAAAAAATTGAGGTCGATACTCCATTAAGTTTCCTTCAATTTTTTGTTACAAGTTAATTATGTAAAAAGTTTTTTCTTTGAGTATATTGTCCTTTTTATTCATATAGTTATGCATTTTCATAATTGAATTGCAATTTATTAATAAATTTAATGTTCATTAACATTTCTTAATATTGCAATTACATACGTAACCTGCTTTTTATTATTAATAATATTTCTAGTTTGATTCACTTTCTTATTTTTCTTATCATCTTATTAACATTGATTTTATAATATATAATAACCTATTGTAATTGTTAATTTTTTCTCAATATTTTTTTTTCTATAATATAGCAACAGAAGAAAAGGTCTCACTTTTCAGTCATATATTTCATTCTAGAACTATAAACTTTGTAATAATAATATGTAGCTTATTATACAATGTCTTGCATTTTTTTGCAAGAACAACATAAAGATGACTTGAATTTAGGCATGTAATCTTTGAAGGGCGCCATCGATGTGAAAATAATCTGTTCTATATTTTAATTTTTATGTGGATTTTTTCAATTGTAAATTTAGCCAATAAAGAAATAAAATATACACAATTTTGATTTATTATAATAATTTTACTATAAAAATGTAGAATAAAATTTAATTAGATGTCTTGCCCGATTTTATAACTTGGGAAGGGGGTAAAATTATGCATAATTTCCTATGATGACGTCACAATTTGAAAATTAACAATAATATTTATTGGCTAGCAAGTAAGATATTATAAAGTGTTGACATGAGTAAAGCTCAGACGGCCTTATAGGGCAAGGGGTGAAAGAGACGTGTTGTTAGTTAGATGGTACACAGTTAATAATTATAGAAATAAAAGCTTTCAAAAAATGCTGCTAATTATTAAATGAATTAAAATAATTTTGTCAAAAAATTTGTTTTAAATTTATATTTATTAAAATTCTGTTCCTTTCAGATTTTTTTTCTACTTTTTTTACTTTAATATTATTTTTTCCTCTAATAAATTATTGTTACAAGATGGCAAGAACTTTTTACCAGTATACAGTCGTTGACAATTAAGATGGCTCTTGTCTGCATATGATATTCTAGTAACAATAATAATACCAATACTTATTAAATCTACTTTTCCTTGTAATATTTTGGCTATACTACCAAGCTAATATTATACCATTTATTGATTTCTAAGTTGGAGAAAAGTTACACAAATGTTGGAGACATTTGGAAATGTTAAATATTTCATAACACGATCACTTTATTTAAACTTATTTCAAGTCTCGAACTCGGTTACAAAATTCCCAACATTGTAAACTCGGTTAGGAAGTTTATTTTATAAAATAATTACTTCATTTAAAATAATTTTTATTTGTTTATTATAAAACCGGAAGTAAGAAAAACCTCGAGATATCACTATTTTATATTTCACAATTGAATTAATTAAAATTTAAAATGTCATTTTATATAATTATATCATATATTTTATACGATGTATAGTAAGCTAACATTGTAAAATAAAAATAAATAAATACTTTTCCAGTGCTAAAACGAATTATATTAATTATATTTAGTAAATTGAGATGTTGCTTTCTTGTTGTTGTTGTTGTTTTTTTTTTGTTTTTTTATTATGCTGAATTGGTTTCAGTACTTTATGTCAGTAAAATTGTTCCAATTTCGTTTTACATCCTGCACTTTTGACCTAAATCAAAAGGATTTGACTTAATCCAAGTACAAATTTGGTACTGAAAAAATGGTCATTTTTTTTTTACTCTATTTTTTTCAGTATCAAATTTGAACTTGGATTAAGTGTTTTATGGGTCAAAAGTGCTGGATGTAAGATGAAATTGGAACAATTTTGTACTGATATAAAGTACTGGAACCAATTCAGCATCTAAAAGTTTAGTGTGATAAAATATTGATCGATATGATCAATTTAAAGACCAAATTAAATTATTTTTGATTTTTTTTATAGTCCGTAGACTAGGATGATACGCATCGATGACGTAAAAAGCAGATTGCAATTAATTACATTAAATTATGATCCACAAGAGCAGCCAGTCCTAATATAAAACATATATCAGCAGAGCAGAGTAATTTGAGAAAAAAAATCATTAAACCACTTCCAGAGTAAAAACCGTGCATGAGATTATCATAATTATGAACAAAGGATGTTAGTGTTTAGTTTCCTCTTTCATCATTAAGAGATTTTAGAACAAAATTTCCCAGCATTATAATTTTGCAAGACAGAAAGAAAGATGTTCCTTGGAAAGCATATGTTATTTCTGTTGTCAATTTTGATTGTTTGTCGAGCAGAAATGAATAGAGGGTACCAAATTTTGCTGCTCTGAATTTTTTCAGATTTTTTTGAAACCCAGAACTATTTTCAAATAATTATTGAATGTACGGCCACACCCCCTGGAGGTATCAATAGGCGTCTCGGTCCTATTATTTTTGTTAAGGATTCAGGGGTGTTAACTTAACTTACAGAAATTTCAATAATTATTTAAAAATAGTTCCAGGTCTCAAAAAAATCTGAAATAATTCAGAGTAGCATAATTTGGTGCCCTCTATTCATTTCTGCAATAATTTTTTTTCATGTATAGGTTATCCATTGTAAAATAGCTGAAGAAAATTTAGCTATATATATTATTTTCTAAATTTCTCAAAATAAGTGCATGATCCCTATTTATTAAATTATCCCGGAAGAGATATTTCATGTGAGGATATCTAAAATTAAAAAAAATATAAGGAGAGATTCAAGAAGGAAGTAACAAGCTTTCTCACTATAACCAAATCCAATCTATATTAAAAGAGTGCCGGCCTAATAAATCAATGGTGCTATCCACGGTTAGTGGAAAATTTGGATAACTATCTGGTTAACTCTTCCATGAATCACCCTGCTAAAGTAGTCCAAAAATTAGTAATAATTTCAATTAAATTTTTGCATTTTGTATTAACCTATATCCTTGATGCTGTTTTCCGGTGATTTCAGAGTGTCTGTCTCGTGATTTAAACTTAACAGAGTTGTCATGTTCTACAATAAAAAATGATTCTTTAATAAAAGAAGGAGAGACTCATAACTGCTACTACATCAATAACAGCACGGCGGTCACCCTAAAGTGTCATCGTTTTGGACAGTGGAATATCTGTGATGACGTCATCTGCAGAGGTCAGAAATTTGACTTAACCTTCAATTTATCTTTAAGGTAGAGATAACGTCAATCAGCTGTTTGACATAAGTCCCTTTGATTAACATGTAAACCTTAGCAAATTCACAAAAATTCTGAAAAATTTTTGAGTGCCTAAAAGCTATGTTTCAAAACAATTGAACGAGCCAATTTTTTTAAATTAATTTTTTAGTTTCTCTCCATGGGAAAGCCTTATGCTGAAAATTAAAAATATTAATTAAAAAAAAAACGCCTCTTTAAATTGTTTTGAAACTATTTCTATGGCTTATAGGCACTACTATCGGAACCAAAAAGGTGTGCCCCTCTCCTTATGGGAGTTATGTGCTGTTCAGGGGCACACCTTTTTGGTTCTGATAGTAATATCTGCCTCTTAAAAAAAAAATCAGAATTTTTGTGAATTTGCTAAGGTTTACATGTTAACCAAAGGGACCTACGTCGAACAGCTGATCGGCGTTATCTTTACCTTAAAGTAGTAGAACGTCTTCAGTTAGTATATTTACATGATTCATCATGCTGCTAAACTAAATTAAAAAAAAAAAAAAAAAAAAAATCTCTTACCCGAGATCGGGGGTTGTTCAAATACCGCCAATTAAGAATTTGAACACCCCTATGCAGCAGCTTAATTTCAAACAGTGTAAATTAATGACATCACATTTAATGCATAACAAATTATTGACATCAACAGTTGGAAATCTAGTTACTGGAATTCTTAGAAGGATTATTATTTTTTTTTTACATTACTTTCAAACGATTAAAATATAAAGACATTCCTTTTATTTAAATAGCAATGTATGATATGATATGCAGTAATATAAACACCTAAATATATTATATAATTATATTGATCAAAATTAAGGCAAAGAGGATAAAAAATTAACTTGATCACTAAAATAAAAATCTATAATTATTATAAAGGGGTTGCAAAATTATTGTATTTAAAAAAAATATATATAATTGTCTTTCAGATCCTCTGGAAAGTAAAGAACGTAGTAAAAGAAACACAACAACTGCTCTTACAACTGACATCAACAATCAAGAATCAACATGTCTATCATCCAAAACAACAATATTATTTATAATTCTTGGTACTTCTTGTGTTTTTAACATTATTTTCTTCATATTAATAATTTGTATTGTGAAGGCCAAAAATATTTCTATGATTCGCTCGAATTCTATTAAAATAATTAGTACGTCACAGGCACAGTTAATTGAATGCAGGCGTCTTGATCCACCTGGTTGTAGTCGTAACCCAAATTGCATACCCAGTAGTCCTATAACTAGACCTATTAACCAGTCTTGCAGTGTTAACCCTATTCCGATTCCTAATATTCCTGCCCCTAAAGTCCCTATTCTTAAAGCAGATGGACCCATTAAACAATCTTGCAGTAATTATAATAATCCTAGTTTTAAACCTGATATTCCTGCCCCTAATGTCCCTATTCCTAAAGCAGATGGACCCATTAATAAATCTTGCAGTAATTATAATAATCCTAGTTTTAAACCTGATATTCCTGCCCCTAAGGTCCCTATTCCTAAATTTGGTCAAAGTGGTTTCCCCAGTTACTTGGAACCGCTTGAAGGGCCTCCAGAATACGAGGAAATAAATGAAAAGAGAGAATCAAATGCTTACGAGGTGCCAATAAATTTTAAGAAAAAGTAGTTATAATACATGTCATATATACATGTAGAAAAAATATAACTTACACGCTTTATAATTGAATGTATATATATTTGTTCAAATTCATATATATTGTAAATATTAAGTTAGCTCTACATACGGAACAAAATTAATTTTGTATTTTTTTTTATACTACCAAGAAAAAAAATATGAAAATAATATTGTGATTGGTGAAAAATTGTTTTTGTTTTCCTAATATAAGAAAAGCATATAATTTTAAAGAATGTTTAATGTTAACTCTTTTGTTATATGATTTTATAATGTACAATTTATACATTCTGATATGATCAGAATATTATAATATACTGTATATTGTGGTAAGAGTAAAATAATTTTTACTGTAAGAATATAAGAATATACTTTTTACACGATCGTAAAAGCAATTATAATGAAATCGAATCCTAGTTAGTAAGTCAGTATAATTAATATAGCTATATCAAATTTCATTGCTTAAATTTTAAGTTCTTTCACCTTATATCGTTATTTTAATTTGATTGTTTTATAAAAGTACCTGTCATTTTCACCAGACTTGAGTTAGTTAAATTGCTCTGCATCAAAACTGCATGAGCTTGAAAAAGTTATATTGTACCCCTGCTTTATACATATGAAACGATGTCGAGCAAGACTTGGCGGAGCGAGAAAAGCGAACTTGCATTAAACCTGTATGATATCCATATTGGCTAGCAAAAATTCACTGTCCAGCAGCGATTTAATCGTGCCGTGATTTTTCCTCGCCAATATGGCTACCATACGGTTTTACTGCAAGTGCGCTTTTTTCGCCTCAGAAAGATTCGCTGCAGGACATCACTCCATGAAAAAGAACCTTTATACACTTGCTGCATACATAAAACCTTACCCTATTTGTTTGCTTAATAAGTTAACTAACCATAATGTGAGACGTTCTGCAATCTGTGTATGGTGTCTTTATACAATAAAAAAAAACATTGTTCAATTCAAATGAAAACTATTAATTACTTATTATTGTACTGTTTACAGATAATTATTATTTTAATATGGATCAAATTTTTGAAACAACAGGTTAGTTATTTATAGTAACATATAATGTATGTTGATAGTGACTATAATAACGTAAAAAATATCCATAAAAATAATTTTATAGTTCTATTTATTTTTAATAAAATTTATTATTTTTTTTATTTCATAAAAGTGAATTTTATATATATATATATATATTTATATATATATGTGAAAACAATGAAAATAACACGTAAAAGCTTCAATATACAGAGATTAGTTTATAATTAGTTGAGAGAGGAAATGGTTTAGATAAAACAAAAAGTGAGCAAGTGATGGTCTGATTTTAGATGTCCATGAATGGTTCAGAGACAATCTCCCAAGCCTTTTTCTTGATCAACTGTTTCATAATGACGTAATTATAGATACATCCGTCCTTGCAGATTTTACATGTTACATGATATACTGATAGTAACTATGACGTTTGTTAAACCACAACATAATTTTTATACAAGGAAGTTAAAGTATTATCTGCAGTGCTAGTACGTAAAATGTCAAGCAGTTGGTCATTAGTCAGTGACTATGGATTTGAGGGTGTTGTACCTTGTACTTACCTTCAGTGTGTTAGGTGGATGTCTGCATTTAGGAAATGATGGTGAGTTAATTTGGATTTCTCCTTTCAATGACTTATATATATTATTCATGTATTTAGGGAAAAAATGAAGCAGAAATTATGAAAATGTTTTAATTCCAGGAATTAACAGAGAAGATTATATAAATGTTATCTATGCCGTTAATATCTGGGAGCTACATCCTGCAACAATAAGTAATAATATCTTTTACTCTATTTTTTTTAAATTTACTATACTGCATAAACATAGTGTGGAATCGTACTGTGCAGCCAGCTATTTATTGAATTCACTTTGTTAATATTCATATTTCATATTTATTTGTAGTTTTATTATAGTAACATTAATAAAAAACTAAATACTATTCGTATATTATACTACACTTGCTTCAGTTATATCATGACTTTGTCACATAAAATTAACAAAATAAAATAAAAAGTTACAATACGAAGCAATTAATTTTATTAATTAAATACAGAATGTAATATTCAATGGAAAACAAAAACATTGTAATTAAAGATGGATTCACATGGCGATTTTTATCATGCGACGCGAATAATGCGCACTTGCTGTAACATCCATTGGCGGCCATATTTGAAGAAAAACAGCATCGTAATTTAACGCGATTCCCGGCGAATTCGCAACTGCATAGGATTTCACAACTCTTACGTTACAATCGCGTCGCATCGCCGTTGTCGCCATCTGAATCCGCCTTAACGATTTCTTCCCACAGACCCGAGCCTAATTAATACCAGCAGAACAATGATGTGTGACGAGCCACGAGTCCGAGAACTTAGAGACAATGTCCAGAACTGCAGATCAACTAACAACATATTTCCAGCAAATACAGCGTTGTGTGATGTTTGTGTTAAAAACATTGTAATTCAATGTTGGCGTAACCAAGAGGGACTGAGAACTTGGTACCCTACCAATAATCGTGATATAAAGACGTGTGGTAAGTAAATTAAAGTGTTGAAAATAGAATTATTGCAATTTAAAAAAAAAAAAAAAAAACTATTTTCACTGCAATGCTATATATTATATTCAATTTTCGTGGATAAGCAAATTATTTAATTTATCAAATTATAGTAACATAGTTACAAAATGTACGTATGTAATGAACTTATAACATCATATTCATAAGGCATATGTAATAATATATTAAATATTTTTTCACTTAATTATATTTAAAATTTAAAAAGTGAATTGCATATACCAAGATATTTTTTTCGTGGCTAAGGTTAAGATTAGCTTCCATTTTTGTTTTAATTACATATTTTAAGCTTCAATGATTAGAAAACCTTCAAATATAATACGCAGTGAAAGAGTTACGAATTTTTTAAAGTTGCTGTAAATTATAAATTAAATTTATGTTTTATATTTTAACTGGACGAAAAGAAAATATTTAAAAAACTATATTACTGTAGGAAGAAAGTTGAAATAAAAAAAAATTCAGTTAATAGAAAATGATAGCACCGATAGTTTTTTAATTATTTTCTGCATCTCTATGTTTCAACAGCTGATTCAATACCAAAACCACTTGTCGTCCGATGTCCACCACCCAAGAAAAGCTCCTTCAATTGTCGTGACAGAGATGAATCTCCTAGCTACCAAGGAGACACTCTGGACTGTCAGTGTCGGTCAAACTGCAGAAGTGTCAACATAGAGTGTAAGAAGAATGGAGCGTGGAATACAACGGATAACAGCATGTCAAAGTATTGTCAGAGTAAGTAGCTTCATTTTTGTGATATTGTGTTGAATTGTGTTGATGTGTCATTTTTACACCTCAGGACATTAAGAACGTTTCTCCATTTATTATTAAGTATTGTAATGCAATCTAAAAATGTATGTTGACTTTTAAAATTTGTTGTTTGCCTTTCCCGAATTAATTAATGCATTTTTTTGTTGTTCGGAGTTGCAAATTTAGCAAATCCATTACTGTACTAAAATAATGTTTAAGCTATCTTCAGACATTGCACTTAAAAAATAAATTGAAAGTCTCATAAATTTTTAAAAATTTTTTTGTGGTAAAATTTATATATTTTTTTTATATTTCAGATCATACCTTTTCAAATTTTGTGAACCATACGAATGTTTTATACAACAACAAAATGTACTCGTATGAATGTTTCTCTGGATACGAGTTAGTCGGTGCAAACAAGCGGGTGTGTACTGAGGGAGTGTTGGAGGGAGAAGAACCTTCGTGTGTACCAAAAAGAGGTATGATCGAGTTCTGATATTTATAATAAAACTTGTATACATTCAGTAGGAATCTCATGAGCTTTACAAATTTCATATTAACATTAAATTTAAATAATTAATTATTTCTGATTTATGTTGTTAATTATTATTTAATAACAGAGATCATACATAAATTAATAAAATTCATGTTCATTATTATGACATCCTTTCAAAACGCACTGATTTTCTATGTCCCTTTCTCAGGTTATTGTACAAATACCATTAAGTAATTTAGACGTAATAGCACATGAAATATAAACTTACATAAACTGAAGTTAACGTGAACACTAAGCATCATTTCGATGATTTCTTTTAAAATTTACACTTTTGATACTTAAAACTCGATACATTTAATGCAATGTTTTTGCAGAAAATACGACAACTCCGAAAACACTTGGAACTTCAAGAAATAACAATAATATTTCACCTAAAAGCTCGATAACAACATCTCCATCAACTGTAACTAACGGTAATTTCAAATAAAATACAAATAAAAAAGTATTGATTTAAAATTATTATTCGAAACTATTGTGATAGTCCTCTAGTCTTATAAATATAATATAATATGATATGATATGATATGATATGATATGATATGATATGATATGATATGATATGATATGATATGATATGATATGATATGATATGATATGATATGATATGATATGATATGATATGATATGATATGATATGATATGATATGATATGATATGATATGATATGATATGATATGATATGATATGATATGATATGATATGATATGATATGATATGATATGATATGATATGATATGATATAATACATGATTCAAATAATTGACTCTATTACACACAAATTACAGTAATTTATTGAGATATAATTTAAAAGTTATTTTGATTTATGAATAACAATAAATTAATATTTCATTGTTTATTTTACAGAAAAAACACAAACCACAACCTACACACATGAAATTGAAAACATTTCTACTATTTTAATGCACACAACTGGAGAACAATCAACGATCTCAACTAAATCTGTTTTACCTACAGAGATAACAAATTTTGAAACAAATGTATCTAGTCCCACAAACGATAAAATAGCCACACGAAATGAAGATAGAGGCATCAACATTCCATTATTTGGTCTCAACGTGGTGCTAGCTATAATTTTCATTGTTCAGTTGGTGTTCATCTGTTACCGTCGTCGTCAGCAACAAGTGGTGTCCACTTCCGGTACCAGCGTGGTTCACAACCCAGCTTTCCAGGTGGCAGCACCTCCGAACGAAGAAGAGTCAGACTATGACTACCCTGGGTTCAACTTTCGGCCATTGAACGGACCTGAGGAGCCTTCAGACGCCCCTGAACTACCACCAAAAAGACCTGAAGAAGTTCCCATGTACGATTACCCTGAACTGAACGTGCGGCAACCTGATAATGATGTCCCTGAGTTGCCACCAAACAGACCTTTGCAACCTTCCATGTACCCTGAGCTTAACGTAAGACCTGATAATGGGGAGGAGGAATATGACTACCCTGTCCTGAATCCTCGACCTGAAAATTATGCACTAATACCACCTGTACAAAATCAGGAATATGTTAGCAATGATATGTATATGCCTGCAAATCAGGAAGTTCAGGAATGTTTAATCAATGATATGTATATGTCTGCTGCAAATGTATGAGCTTTACATACTGTTATAGTCAAATACTTAGTCCAAAACATGTTAATAACATAATTTTAAATAATGTAAATATATTTGTTAAATTAAATGAGAAAAAGATAATTATCTAAAATGTGTATAGTTTTAAATATTTGTTAATTTTTTTAATTGATTGTCAGGTAGATGTAAGCTTTCCTTTTGATACCCAACGACACAATTACTATGTCGCTACTTAATCTTTTACGTTTTATATAAGATTTGCTTATTTTAAAGACATAAATTAATTGTATTAATTGTAAATGCAATTAAACATTTCAAACAAATATTTTTAATGTAATAACACTGATAACCTAAATCAGGCCTTAAAATTAATAAAAAACTTTACAGTAACATTTTGAGTTTTTTTGTACTCTTTAAAATAAAGGGAATTCATAAAATGAAATAAAAATAAATTGCTTATTAATGCAAGGAATAGAGTCTAAATTAATATAGATAAATTTACCAGGATTTTTAACACTATTAAATAACAGTAAAATAAAAAGTAAATTTTTAATTTTTATAATGAAGTTATGAAATAAGGTCATTTGAAAAACTAATTTTTGCATTTTTAAAATTCTCAAATATAAGAAATATTATATTTATATAATAAAGCATTTTTTTTTTTAAATATATTACTGTTTTATACATTAGTTATGAAATATGTCTACAAGTTTTAAAACAAGGAAGAATTGGTAAAATTTCTATCCATATTGTTTTTCCTGTATAACTTATTTATTATTAAAGTTTTTATTGAACACTCTTACAGTGCACATATTACATATTACATAGACATAAAAAACATAAAATCTTATATTATACACACAACATGACAAATCAATAAATAATAACTTATACACTACACATATAAATAATATGACATTAAAAATTATTGAGCTAGGAACTAATGCTTCCAAAACAAAAATTGTTAAATTTAGAAAAGGAGGTAGGCTTAGCAAGACTGATGTTATGTTTTGTAACAATGAAAAAATTGAGTTCGTTAGTAATTTCAAATATTTAGGAGTAATGTTCCAACAAAGAGGTACGTCCTTTACTTCCCATATTACGGATCGGTGTAAGGCAGCTCTCGCCGCTTCCTACGGTATTTCCAAATTACCTCTGTTATCTGTAAATACCGCCCTTAAGTTATTCCATCTTAAGACTGAGCCAGTCGCCACATATGGACTGGAAATTGTTTGGCCTTATTTAAAAGTTGGCGATTTTGAAATCTTAGAATCAATAAAGTCAAGATTTATTAAAAGGCTTCTCTCAGTATCCAAATTTTCATTCTCAAGGCTGGTGTATAAGCTTATCGATCAAGATTTTTTTGTGTCAGAACTTCAGAAGAAATACAATTTTCCTTGTACACCAAATTTCAATGATTTTATGAAAAACAGAATTTTGAAAGCTTCGGAGATAAATCCCAATTTTCATATTACCCCAGCATTTGTAAATTCTAACTGGCAAAACTGGCAATATAAAGAGAGACATATTATAACCAGGTTTGCAATGCATGGTTTCCATCACCGTGTTTGTACGAAATTTGTATACCATGAAACCGATGACAACTGTGTTTGTAAATTTTGTGGTCAAAAATGTGAAACATAGCATGCCCTGTCTTGTCCAAAACGAATATATTCTTTAGCATATTTAGCTAATAATGTATGATTTATACGGGTTAATTTATTATTATTATTATTTCCAAGTAATAATTATAATTGTGTTTTTTTTAATATTTGTTTTTTTCTATGTTCCTAGCTCAATAATTTTTAATGTCATATTATTTATATGTGTATAAGTTATTATTTATTGATTTGTCATGTTGTGTGTATAATATAAGATTTTATGTTTTTTTTTATGTCCATGTATAACTTATAACAGGACGTAAAAAATAATCCTTGTTTAATTTAATTTTGTGATATGTAACAAGTAACAAGATTATGAAATTTAGTTCATTTTGCAATTGACTATATAAGGTCAAGAAACGTGGAAACTCTGTTATTTAAATAATTAAAATTACAATAAAAAATTAACTAAATAACCGTCTCACCAAAATACATATACATTTTGCTCAATGTTTTCCTGTTATATCCATTTTGACATTTACAGTATTTACTAAAAAAACCATATAAACCTGTTTAAAATGGTTATTACTATAGTTCTGACACTTGAAAGCAGTTGGTTCGTCGCCAACTACAAAGACATATCTAAATCGATAGACCTCCTATGGCAAACTTTGAGATTTGAAGTACCCTCTATCAGTTTAAAATTGGGTATCTTTGTTTTATTATCTCCCCTTAAAATTAGGCAACTTGAATAAAAATTTAAGCCTTGTATTCAAGCCTGCTTTGTTTCTATGATCAGACAAAGTGGACAATTTTAAATAATGTCTAAGTATATGTCCTATCATATTAGATGGATAGCCTAAATAGCCTTATAGCCTTAATGCGCGATAAGCTAGAAGCTTAAGGAAACTGAAAAACTGAACAGAAAAAAATTAAAGATATATATATATATATATATATATATGTATTTATTTATATTTTTTATTGTATTCTACATTATTCTACATTAGTGGGTAAGATTTTTTTACATTGTACTGTAGACATTTGTACTATATGAAACTATTTTTAGTACATTTTTCTCTATTTCAGTTAAATCCAATATTTTTATACATAAAAAAACTATAATTAAGACAGGATATAAAATATTGAAACTCCCACAATCTTTAGGTATTATTCTTTATGTGGTTATAAAATAAATCAATACTGAAAAGGATCAGTTTATATAATTGAGTCTATAAAAAAACATCGTTTGTAAAAGAAATCAAACAAGATTTCCTGTCTCACTTAATGTTTTGTGAAAAATTGATTTTGTTTATTTTGAAGACTTTGAAATATGAGGAACATTTACCGAAGTAACGCTTTTATAAAAAATGTCAATTCAAGTTAGTATGATAAGATTATTTGATCAATCTATGAAAAGAGATTAACTTTTTATATTTTTTTATTTATCAAAAGAACTTTAATTGAGGCCATAAAATTCAAATATTTTTTTCATTGA
This sequence comes from Siphlonurus alternatus, assembly GCA_949825025.1. Classification (NCBI taxonomy): domain Eukaryota; kingdom Metazoa; phylum Arthropoda; class Insecta; order Ephemeroptera; family Siphlonuridae; genus Siphlonurus; species Siphlonurus alternatus. Next base: position 19,469,479 of record OX463783.1, on the reverse strand, counting down.
ATCGAGTATATTGTGGAGGATGCTTTTTCTAAGAAAAATACAGCATTCTGATTGGCTGATGTACATTCTTACCAATTGCAAGAGGTTTTATTACCTATGGAAATAATTTAATATGCATTCAAACAATAATTAATAAAAGTCCACTTTGATCAAATATCTTACTTAATATATATAGAAGCCTGTGAAAAAAAGGTTGCATATTAATGTAGCAAGGGTCAGAGGCGTTAAAATGATTAAGAAGTTGCCTAGTTTCAAGGGGTTAGGATATAATTTTGTCAATTATAATCATAATGAACAACCTTTATGAAAATTTTTATTGCATATATTTGGATAGAGGACTTCAAGTTATGTATTTTCAATTTTTTTTCTGATTTTTTTAATCCTCAAAAAGCTTCAAAATCGAGGGTTAAAAAAATTATGAAAAAATTTGCAGTAAATAACTCGAGGTCCTCTATCGAAATATGCAATAAAAATGTTTCATGAAGGTTGTATAATATAAGTATGTTGTTTATATTATGTTCATTGCATTTTTATGATAGAGAAAGAAAGATTGTATATAGATATAATCTGCATTTCATTAAAAAATAACGATACATAATAATATATAATAAAAAAATTATAATAGTTTTTAAAGTTGAGAACAGTGCATATTTTTATATATATTCGACTCGATTACGAGTTTTACTATTTGGTTCCCCTCAATTAATACTATATACTAGTATAGTTATAATACTATATACTATAACTATACTATGAAGTTCATAGAAACAAACTCAAGTAAATGATAAATAAGTTCATAATTCCCTTCATGAACTCCATTCAAGTCACTAGTGTTATAATAAAAGATGTTATGACAATATTTTTGACAATGTCTGTACTATGTTAAAACTACATTACTATCCTCTTTGTTGTATTCTATTTCTGTTCATCATAAAGCGCACTTAGCCCCTTCACTTACATCTACAAAACGACTCGTTTGCTCTTGTGAAGTTTAGTGCAAACTCTAGCAACGTTAATATATATACGTCGTTCCATGACAAGCTCAGAGCAAAAACACGAGAAGCATAACTCTCATTTAGTGAGCGTAAAGTTTCTGGCTTTGACTAGTACGAACTTGTCATAAATTTGAAGTTTAAAACAGAAGGTATTTACTGAAGATGTGTTGCAGTACTCTTTTTATCATAAAGATTGTTCTATTATGTAAATAAACAAAAAAAATAATATAAAAATTGTGTTACATTTATTATTATTATTTTTTTTTTTTTGCTGAAAAGTGGTATAGTAGTATAACAAATATTATTTCAAATCAATTAGAAAATGCTAGGATGAATTCTTCAACAATGCTATTCTTGTTTTGGAAGATACATATAAAATTCTGTGTGTTAAAAAAAATTATTTGGTTTCATTAATCTCAATTACGAGCAGAATTATTTAAGTATAGAGATTAGTAATTTTTTTTTCAGTGTATTGGCTTAAATTTCTAGATTTCACCAAGATTTTGCTTGATGTAATTATATGTAATAAAGTTTTAAACATTAAAATGTAAAGTAATTATATTTTAATATTTTCACATACGAATTTCCTACAGAAAATTTTCAAAACGAATTATAATGTCTTTATAAGGTTCACCATCTCTATACGCCAGTTTGTTAGTTTATATTTTATTTCCTTTGCACTGTAGATAAGATAATATTAGATTTTGTATAAACACAACACTTCCTTATAACAAGGAACTGAGATAATCTCAGTTCCTTGCTTATATATAATACTTCCTAGCTTATGCAGGACTGCAAGAAGAGTTTGAAGAGTTATTCTGACGAATTTAACTTAAAAATTATATTTATCATCGAGACACCTGTTTTGTCTTTTTATCTTGCTAGCTAACTTAAAATGAAGTCATGAATGCTCCAGAGCTAGGACACACCGCCAACTTTGCCCCCCCCCCCCTTCGTCTCTCTCGGCACAAACTTTAAGGTCATCATGAATATTACATTATACGTTTTCCTTCTCCCACGCTCCACATCCAAGCTTCTACTAAAATGTTCATATCTAAGAGAGATTTTGTGACTTTACATCACTTAATTTTGTAATTACATATATAAATATAGCTCAATTGTGTGTATTTTTAATACCTGCGTAAGTTAAATTTCTTAATCAATTTTTCAACTTTTAGTTTCCTCCTGTAGGCAGAGCGTACTTGATTAGCAAGTACGCTCTGGTGTAGGGTTATTAATATAAATTCAATTTTACGAAAGAAATTAATTTTTGTCATAGAATTGTGTCAGCTAGTATTTAAAAAGCATCATGGAGAAATTGAAAAATTTACATTTTTTTCCAAAATTGCTTATTTTTGCGTTTTTAGCAAATTATACGCTTATCATATCTTACAACTTCACTTTTAACTTGCTTTTGATTTTTAATTAATTTGCTTCATTTCCTGTTGCCTATATATTTGAAAAAGCTCTATCTACATTGATATAAGTTGTTAACATTAATTTTTTATAGCAATAAGTATCTTATCTTGAAAAAACATTTTAATATTCTTTATTACTCACCGTCAGTTTTATTCTGTGAAATAAATATAATTTACATTGTATAATTAAACTTTAAATTTGGCAAAAAAAATAAAATGTTATGATGGTTTATATTAAGTTGATAAATACAATTTTAAAGCAATTTTAACTATAAAAAAGAGAATAAATGAAATATTGTTCACATTTTTTTTTCCAGTAACCCCTTTTTCGTTCATTTGGAAAAATGAACAATTATTTTCATATCTTGATTGGAATATTTATTGGAAAAATAAATGTTACTAATTAATTTATTTTCTAAATTCATATACGGAAATGATTCAATTGTTCAACCCTCCTATGTCGGACAGTTAATCAATATTTACCCCACGTATTGCTAACTTTTAACTACAGTCCTATTAACATTACGTTCCTTTATATATACTGGATTTAGATTGAAAGTGCACTATTTAATTTTTTTAGTGTAAAAACATAGAGTTTATTAACATTAAATCACAGAATATTGATTTTATTTGCACAAATATTACAAGATGAAAGTCGGTGAAAAAAATTGGCTAAAAAGATACTCTAAAAAAGATATGGGAAATAATTACTCAAAACCACATATTTTTGCAGTAAAATTAATAAATAAGAATCTAGAAGTGATGATTTTGTTATTTAATTTTGGAGGTTGATAGTCATTTTCCTTATTTTTTTTTTAAGAGAAATAATATTTTTATAGGTTTACCATAAAAAAAATTACTTCCATGCATAAACTGAGGGCTCTTAGGAGAAACTTGATGAAACTATATTTATAATGCCTAATCTTGAATTCCAAATAAAAATATTTTTATTTTTTATAAAAATAAAAAAAAAAAAAAAAAAATTTAATGCTAATTTTCTGGTATTTCCGTTCAAAATTTTAAACTTTGTATACTATAGTTATAGGTTGTGATGATTTTTACTCTTTGTTCTCCATATACTACATATATTATTTTTTGCCATGTTTTTTCATACGCCATTACGCAAATGAACACATCGTAATGATTTTTTACATGTTGATAAAAACTAGAGCAGATTTAATGAATACTCTTTTTATATATAGTGAAAATGTACTTTTCGTGACAAGTAATTGCAAAATTTTCATTAAAATGCTGAGTTTTCATCCATGGTAGAATTTCTTTTACAAAATATATCATAAAATTTTCTCAAGAAAAATATTTTTATTCAGCTATGTTGCGGTGCAAGTAAAAATTACTTTGCCTTCCTTGCATATTTTTTAAACTTTTTATTACGCTTTTGTATTCAGCAGCGCTATTTTAAAGTAGTTCAAAGGTACCTTGAAGTATGTTACACCATTATATAACTCGAGAAAAAAGTGCGTGACGTAACTTTACCGCATATTTAAAAGCAGTACTTAGCTTACATATCATGTAAGATTTGAAGTGCAAAAAATGAAAATTTCTAAATGTGAGTTTTTCAATTTAATTGCACTAAAATATTTCTTTACAGATGTGTTGCAAGCCATAAATAAAAAAGGCATATTTAAGATTGACGATTGATCGCACACAGCCTCGTATTTCTGCGATCGTATACGTTTCTCATTTAGAACCGGTTCTAAATTTCTTATCATACGAAGGCATTCGATACGAAGTTGTGTGGGAATACACCTGATAGCAAAGATTCTTACTTTTTTATGTCATGCTCTACGAAATCCTGTGTGAGACAGCCCTTACAATTTTTTAACAAATCTGTATGCATTATATTCGTAATATCATATATTTTTGCTTTACTTTCCATTATTATTTTTTTAAAGTTTAAATATTTTCCTATCATACTTACAAAAAAGGTAATTCGATTAATTATACAATATTTATTATTGTAAAATTTAATAATTATATATATTTTTTTATTTTAAATATAATTTCAATATAAATCGCTTCGAAGCCATGTTAAATTTCATACCGTAAAACTAATATTATTTTGTTAATATTTACATACCATTAACAACAATAAGACCTTGTTTTATAACAATGTTTGCAGACTAAAATTGAATTTACAAATTGTTTGCACCTACCTCCCACTCCCATCACAATCGGCCCGGCGTAAGAAAAGTTGTTAAGGTGGAATCCTCGGCTTTCATTCTTCACACGAACCGTCGAGTTTCCTCTCACTTCTTGATTAACTGATAACTGATCGGCGAAGTACCCTGAAACACAACAGTTCATGTTAAGTACTTAGTGACGTCACAAAAAATTTATTAGAATCAGTTGATTATGTAAAAATTAGTTTTTTTTTTTTCGCTTTGTTCAGTACCATAGTTAACCTTAAAGGTATACAGGCCTCAAATTATAAATTAAAGTCACCAAGTGTTGCTCGAGTTCATAATCAACATTCACATTATTTTTATCCGCGCGCGGTGCGACCGTGCGAAGTTACGCTGTAAAGAAAGCCCTTGCTGACGTCACAACTCACAGCCAGCTCCGATTAGTATTGAGTTTTGATGTAGACAAGGACTTTGTGACGTAGGCAAGGACCAAATTTCTTACTTTGCATCGCAACTTCGTACGGTCGCACGGCGTGGATAAAAATAATGCGAATGTTGATTATAAACTCGAGTGACACTTGGTGATTGTCTAACTTGTAATTTGAGGCCCTTTAAGGTAGAGATAACACGCCCAATGTTAAAAAAAATCCCATTCATAAAAATTATGAAAAAAATCTAGAATGTTCTCCTTAACATACCTTATCAGTAGGTAAAATATCAGGTATACAAAAACGAGCTAGTTTTCAAGTTATTAATTTTTAAAAGTCGACTAATTTAACATGGAATTTCCATTTCTCCATGTTAAAGTAGTCAACTTCAAAAATTAGGAGTCATTATTTAGGAGTCATTATTAGATTAATTTTAGCATGACAAATTGTTATCCTGCAGTGTTTTAATATAATTTTCTATGATATTATTTATATTATAACTATATTATATATATAGTTTTTGTATTTAAATGTATGTTACATATAGTATGTACTATGTAGGGTATTACAACAGTATATTTATGTGTTTTTACTAAAAATAATTAAAAATCTCTTCATTGTATTTTCATTGGGTTGGATGGAAGAGTGGGCCTAATGGCCTAAATCCCGCCCTCAATAAAGACGATTTTATTTATTTATTTATTTATTTATTTATTTATTTATTTATTTATTTAAATTAATAACTCGAAAACTAGCTCGTTTTTGTATACCTGATACTTTACCTACTGATAAGGTATGTTAAGGAGAACATTCTAAATTTTTTTCATAATTTTTAGGAATGGGATTTTTTTTAACATTGGGCGTGTTATCTCTACCTTAAGCATTGCCTTGTTTGTCCCACGCTAGCTCTCGTTTCTTAAAATTCTTACTTGTTTTGTAGATGCAGTTAATTTATTGATGAAAGGCATGTAGGTACCCAAGAAACCGATTTTCCCAAGTAAATGATATTTTTTCGATTATAAAGTACGAAAACACTAATAATAATTACCATACAAATTAATACATTCTAAATAACAGTCATGTATATGATATGAACTCTCTACATATAACAAAATAATAACTCCGGTAGTCTGTTTACATTTACTTGTGGCTAGCCAGAGCAAATCCCCGAGCTCATGTTAGTTTGCCAGGTACACACGAAGAAGGGTTCAACATACACCAGGTAAGCGGGTTTTGCTGATTGCGGGGTGTAGAACAAATGTTTAAGATCACTGAAGTTTTGGTGGGAATTACAGATGACATTTATCATGTTATAATTCTGTTTGAGATGGAAAAATAAGCTTTGGTTTCTACTCTCTTTCTCCTGCAATTTTTTTTCTTTAAAATTACATTTCTCGTCCGGAGTAATGAGCTATCTGCTTACTACAATTTCTTTACAATAATGAGCTGTCTGCTATTTTAGGTGAGCACAATTATGAGCTGTAAATCAGTATAAAATAAAGCTCAAAATTGCCCTCATCTGGAATAGCAGATAACTCATTATTCTGGGTGAGGGACGATATGTTAACCTGCAGCATTGCTAATTAATTATATATATTTATATAACGTACACATATTACACAGGATAATGTATGCTGTATAATATTTATGTATGAGAGCTTATATAATGAAAATAGGAGTTTCTTTAATTACTCCTATACATTATTTATTTTTTATCTACAGGAATTTTTATCCTGATGCAATTTGAAGTAGTTTAAAATATTATTTTAATTGCAAGGCTGATTCTTTTATATCTCTAACAAGTAAGAGTTACTATGGAAATATAATGTAAATTTGATGACTTTTGTAATAAATTCTATAAAGTTGATATTGAAACTTTCAGAACTTGAATAAAAAATAATTGTTATTTAAAATATTCAAACAAAAGCTAGTTCAAACAAGTAAAATATTGCAATGTTAAGTCAAAAGATAATCAGAATATAAATTTAAATTGCAAATTGGAGTGCAAGAGATAAAAGTTTAGCTCACATAAAAAAGTATTTCTATTTTATTCTTGGGTTGTATGTGCATTAGAAATACAAAGCCAGAATTCACCCCTTGAGATACCTCTACAAAGAAAATATATAATATCACAAATTTAAGAACGGGAAGTATATAGTTAAATTAATTTTATATTCCTTTCTATTGCAGAAGCGGAAGCAATACGTAAAATGTGTGATTTTCTGGAGGAAATATTAATAAAATCGACTCTTATAATCACACACCATTACATTTTCAAATTAAATTAATTATGAAGTCATTTTTTTCCTGTGTTTTGGTACTTTATTGATGCTTTGCTTGCTATCCTCTTTCCTATGTGTCCTTTTTTATGTATCATATGAGTGAAATAGTACAAAAAAATTATATGTTGCATGTTACTGTACATGTAAATGATATTGATATTTCATTGATTTTTTTAACTTTAAACTAAAAAACTTAACTTAAAAAAAAAGTAAGAATTTAAATATTTTAAATCATTAAATGTTTCATTATAATTTACGAACTTTTAAAGTTTACTCAATTTTTATTCATAATGTATATTTATAAAGTTACTTAGCACTCTTTTTAATTAAAAAAAAATAAATAAAGAAAAAAAATATTGTTGAAATATAAATACAACTTTAAAAGTACTTTTTTTGCGTACTACGTGCATAGCAATATAGAAATTTTTAAAATAAATATATCGTATAAAATTTAAACTTTCAAAGCAAACAACATTTCTGCGATTAGAATGATGGTTATTATTTATTTAATGAAAGTAAAGTTTTAATTATAAAGAATTTTCAAATATTATTCTCTGAAGCACGTACTTAATTTAAAATACTCCTTAGTAATTAATTAAAAAGAGAACAAGAAAATTTATTGCTTTGAATCTCATTGCGTTTTTCTAAAATGACAACAAACAGGTATTTGAATGCCACATGAGAGTAGTAATTCATTTTTTTTTAATAAAAACTATGCACTGTAATCCGTATATATAGCGTACAATATCTCATATTTATTTTTTATGTCAAGCCAAGATAAAGTGTCCATCCCCGAATGTTAATTCGCCTTGAAGTTAGGCAACTTGTTCAACACAAAAATTTATTTAATTCGTAATTGTAATTTAGTTGTCATGACTTTACTGCAAATGTATTCATAGTTCATAATTGTTTTTTGCCTTTCGATTAGTACAACGATGTACATCAGAAAACATTGTGTTGGTGCTGATTTGTGTAACATCATGATAAACCATCACAAATAAGATATATTTTAACTTTTAAAACCCAAACCCAAGAGGGGTAAAAATTGTAAATTACACCAATGGATGGGTTGAAAAGTTAAAATATATCTTATTTGCGGTGGCAGTAGTTAGACTCCATATATAATCAATCTTTCTAAATATAATTAAAAAAATGCAAGGTTTCAAGAAAAATGTACTAATTTACTAAAATTGAAACGTCAAAACTTTAGTCATGTTGGGTAGAATGGTAGAAAGCACCAATTAAGTAATTTGGTCAGTGTTGCTCTTAAGTACATTTTATGCAGCGTGCCTTTCCCTCTAATTGTAAGTTAAATATCCATAACTCACCTAAGGTCGCCATGGCGCCCCCTATCGTCATGAGCACCAGGCCCAGAGAAAGCGCCTTGCACGCGTTCCACAGACATCGTGACGTCACTTTACCGCGCACCACTTGAACGTTCCATTGCGCACGAGCAGAAGTCTGTGTGCGCACAGTACGACTGCGCGACATTGAAGCCTTGCGCTTAGAGGCAGCAGACCAGCTGTGACCCATGAATGCGCCTTGGTGCATCTGAAACAAAAATGACGTAATTTTTAATTTCACAATATGTATAACTGTATTTATAACTACATTTTACAATAACTCTTTTACTATAACTATGGATATCTTAGAAGCAAGTGGAGTATGTAAAAATCTAGTGCAGTGGAGGTCCATTTGTAGGCAGCTGAGGTAATAATATGCTGCTGGCTTACCCCGTAAGGAACTTGGCGTCATTTTATTTATAATGTGTATTTTTATTTTCATTTAATTACTATTCTTATTGTTATAATATAATCCAGTTAATAGTTTCAATAATTTCGTATATTATCGATCATATACCCTATATTCTAACTTGAAAGGTAAAATTTTGCACAGATTTCTAGTAATAATATTCATAAACTTTAATGTGGGTTGAAGTTGTAAAATTTGATTGCCCTCTCGTAAAGATGTGCAATAATCTACGATGAAGAAGAGAGGCACTCGAGGGAAAAACACTGAGAGATAGAACAGGAGGTACACTTGTTGCACTAAAACTTTTTGTATGTAAAACTATTAAGAGGAAATTTTTCATTTTTTTTAAGTTAATAATATATAACGATCATTATATATGAAACTTCAGCCACCAGACAAAAAAGCAGCAATAAAAAAGATTACTGCATAAAAATAAACCGAAATTCCAATTTAGCAGGTACAAGGTAATTATTTAATTTAAATTCAATTATCGCCAGTGTACAGAAAGCAGAATAATTAATTACTGGTCCCACTAAAAAATGTGAGCTCAAAAGTACATGTCTTCTTATATTTATTTAAATAAATATACAGTAATATAGTAATTAAACAATATTTATACAAGTTATTTTTGTTTTCACAATGTAATAAATATTATCTCTCAACATTCATTTGTTTTAGATGTTGAAAGTATAAAGTCTCAAAACATTTTGTGATAATAAAAACTTTTAGAAATATGGCTAAAAAAAAAAAAGAAGTTACTTTTCCTTTTTAAAATGTAAAAACCTTTGAATCTGAAGCATTTTTATTGATTTATTGAGCAGTGGTAACAACAAATCGAAACTGGTGCTACGAGCAAGACTTTATACATCACTAATACTCGTGTTCGGATCATAAAGACTTGAAACCTTTCAGTTTGAGCAAAATACAATGTAAAAAATATTTGAAAGAACTGAAATAATAAATATGAGTAACTGATTTTAAATAAATGATTATAGCATTTTAAATATTCAATTAAAAAAAAAAACTTTATATTTTCTAACAAGTACAGTAGTGATCATAAGATTTTATCCCGTCATATTATTTTAGAATATTATTTAATTGAAAGCACAACTGAACTACATTATTCTTCTATTTAACACATCTATTTTATTTTAAATTAAATATCAACCAAACATTTTTTACAGTGTAACATAATTTATTTTAAATAAATTTATATGCAATCAGAATTCTCTAAAACACATATAAAAATACTCAATGCAATTAATAATACAAACATGAAAGACATTTTATGCAGTTCATGCATTTTATGCAGTTTATGCATTTTATGCAGTTTATGCATTTTATGCAGTTTGAATACAATTATTTAAATGATATATAACTTTTTATGTTGTAGAAATATCAGTACAATGCATTGTATTAATTTAAATATTTTACCTCTTTGATAGAAATTCCATCGATCACTAACAACAATAGAGATATAAAAATAAAAATTCACTACATACAATTAAGTGCCGTGTAACATAATGGATATTTTTTGTACAGTTTACATTGCTTTTTGTACTGTAATGTATGGTAAATTATGTGCTGTTCTAAATATTCATACAGTGTTTTAAATTGTTTGAAGTGTTTTTAATAATTATTACGCTGTGGAATAATTTGGTAAATTAATTAACAAATTATTTTAAAATCGATTTTGTGTTTATAGAAGTGTTTCAAGCATAATATATTTTGATAAACAATAAATTGATTTTATCGACACGGTTTTACCATTTAATATTCTTCATAGAGCACAGTTTTTTTAAATAATATATTCTAAAAAAGCAATATAGAAAAATGCAAATACATTCTATCAAATTAATACTGGGATTTTTGTATTTGATTAAAATAGCACACTTAACTTTTAGATACTTAATCTAAGGAGAATTTTTTTTTTACTTAAATTGACTCTGTTTAATTCAGTACAAAATTTGTATTGAAAAATGTAAAAAGTACTGGAAACAAGTTTTAATTATTAGCCCAATTAATGTACTGAATCTTAAAAGGTCCTTACTATAAGGTGAAAATAAAAGTACTAGAACCCCATTCAGTATCTAATAGTTAAGTACAGGGTATCTAAAACTTATGCATATCCTGAGTTAAGTATGAGTAGGCGAATATTTTGTTTTTGTTTCTACTGTACCCTATTGGTCATAAGTAACAGATTTTAACTTCCCAACTCTTCTGAACACGACCTATTATTTTGTTTAGAGGATTTTATTCCAAACCGTAGCTGCCATCACACTAAATTTTTAGATGCTGAATTGGTTTTCAGTACTTTCTGTCAGTACAAAATTTCTCCAGTCAGTAAAAAATTGCTCCAGTTTCGTCTTACATCCAGCACTTTTGACCTATAAAACACTTATTCCAAGTACAAATTTGGTACTGAAAAAAGAGAGAAAAAAAAAGTACAAAAAATTGACTTTCTTTTTTCAGTACCAAATTTGTACTTGGATTAAGTGTTTTGTAGGTCAAAAGTGCTGGATGTAAGACAAAACTGGAGCAATTTTGTACTGACATAAAGTATTGAAACCAATTCAGCATCTAAAAATTTAGTGTAATGGCCTACAGCATTACAGCATTCACCTGTTATGACTGAGGGAACCGTGGAAACCCAGTCAGGATGATCGGCAATTGATGAAGGATGCTATCAATCTCTTTTTATAGCGACTGTCATTCAGAAAAGTTTGGCAATAGGTTTATAATGTGGTAAATAGGTCGTCAGAACTTTATACTCGTCTGTTTTTTGTTTTTTTTTTGTTTTGTTTTTTTTTTTCTCTGTGTTTCAAACCACCATTGTGTTGGTGTATTTACTAACTTTACTAGCCCGTATCTTTACAAACTCTAACTTATAGTTTTGCTTGCTCATCCAGAACGGGGTGGCTACGGTCTAGCAAATACATTCCGATATTGACCTGTGACCGAGAAAGACGGGCAAAACTTATAGGCGGCATGGATGGGAGGAACGCGTTTTTTTTTTTCTATATGATCACCCATCCAACCATGCTCACCGTTGCTTGACTTCGGTGATCTCACACAATTTACCTTTTCTTTTCTAATTTACGAAGTTAAAGAAGAGCACCCAGGTGTAATGATTAAAATTCATCACACGTTTCTTTGTTAAAAAGCCCAGAGAGTGAGCACATACACCATCCAGTTAAAGTGTCCAGAAGTGTTCGAGAGAGTTTATAAATAATTGAGTTTAGTAGAAACAACCCTCGCTTTACAAACATTCGTTGAATAGAACAATTTAAACACATTTTAATAGTTTACTAATATTCTTCTAAATTCTAATCACAATGGAGTATTGACCTCAAAATTTTTTATTGCAGAAATAGAGAGAGCGTGCAAAGTTATGCTCCCCTGATTTTTTTCAGATTTTTTTGAGCCCGGGAACTATTTTTAAAAAATTATTGAAAGTCCTTTTTGTGACGTCATGCGGCGGCAAGTCCTATCTTTTTGTTAAGGAGCGGCGTCTCGTGAAGTCACAAAAAGAACTTTCAATAATTTTTTAAAAATAGTTCCCGGGCTCTAAAAAATTGGAAAAAAATCAGGGTAGCATAACTTTGCACGCTCTATCCATTTCTGCAATAAAAAAATTTGAGGTAAATACTCTATTTAGCTGAATGGAAAATTGTTTTAAAATAAAGAATTATGCTGAATCATTTGCACGGGAAACAAAGAGTCTGATCCATTAATTGAATATTCATGTACGAACATTGGATTTTTCAATAAACATGGAACAAAACATATTTAAAAAAAAATGCTAAATCAATTTCATGTACATTTAAAATACTGATTGAAAAAATATTACAAGATAAAAAATACCTAAAAAAAAAAAAAGCATAACAACGTTAGTAAAATTAAAAAATAAATAAAATAATTTTGTCAAGAATATAAAATTGTAGGAATCAATTTCTTTCATTACATCTAAAGACATAATTTTCTGCAACAAAAAAACTTTTTACTCGTCTCGAAAGACTTCATAATTATACTTCTTTGTTTCATAAATAGATTGTTTAGTACATGTTTATGTACATGTTTATTACTTATTCTAAGCTAGAATTAAATTTGTAAATACAAGCTTTGAAGTCTACCAAATTTCAAAGTTCAATTTACAAATCCTTTTTATATTTTTTTATCCTGGAATTTGTCAGAGACCCGACTGATTGGCCAATCAGAGTCCTGAAAAAGCTCGTATTTAAGGCTTTAGTGAGCTATATAACATATTTTTAACAGTGTAATTCATGATCTACAAAGCAGCGTCTTCTTCACTCGCCATGTTTGCGGTGAGTTCTCACCACCCAACAGGTGGGGAAGATGATGCATTCGTGGCGGTGGCAAGGTATGGAGTGTGCTCGCTCACCGACATGCTCTGTTTGACGGCCGTGTACTGCGATCAATATTACTATGAGAGTACGCTGGACCGTATCGTGTGTCATGTCAGAGGAGGGTGGGGGGCAGGTCTTTAGTTTTCCAATGTTAGCTGTGTTCGTGATCATATCGCAAAAAGTAGCACTGTGTATTATATATATATAGGTCCTGTAATTTAAATATTTTTTCTGTTGTATTTCTTACTTCTGTAAGATCACGATGGCGTGAAATTAAATTATTAATAATTGTTGATGGCAAAAAAGCACTAAACAATCATATGGTCCTGTGTCAAAATATTAAAAAGATAATATATATTGTATAAGTATTAGAGAAGAATATTGTATTTGCATAATTATGATGATATTTTATGTTTACGACGGAACTTAAGATACATTTAATTATATAATGGTATAAAATTCTGTATTGTAATGATTTTATAAATAAATACATAGTATTCTATGTACATTTTAGTATATGGAATGTTGATTACCTAAATCTAAACGGTTAACAGAAATGAAAAAAATTTTAAACCCAGCATCATCTTTTATTAATTCAAATTGAATTGCTTTGAATTATATTTAATTAATGTGATGCATTTGTGTTTGGTCCATTGATAAAATTTAGAGGTGACTGAGGTTTTCCACAGTTCCCTCAGCAAATGCTGGGACATGTAACAGGCCGTGGTTACCATCCTTTCCCTCCTTTGTCTCTACCCAATTACCCATAACCAGCTCCAAGCTAAAAATATATTTAAAAAAATACATTAAACATCAGCGATAAAAAGTGATTGATTAGTAATAATGATGTGATAAACACTTTGAAGCTCTGTTTATTTAAATTACATGACGTACATGTATACAGTACTGAGAAATAAAATTACGTCAGTTAAAAAAAAAAAAAAACTCTGGTAAAAAGAAGTGCTTATAATTATAGTCTGTATTCTGTCATATAATAAATGTTGTAGGTTATTACAAACATATTGATTGATGCCATAAATATAGAACTCAGTCAGCAATTCAATTACATAATAAACACTGTACTGTGTAAAGGGGGATAAATTTAGAACGTAAGGGAGAGAGAAAAATGAGGATACTTTTTTTTCACGTCTGAATATTTTAGATCAGTCGACAAATCAATATACAGACCGAATTATCTTTTGCCAGTAGTATTAAAAATGCACGTAATATATTTGTAGGGCTATTAGACAATTTTCATAGTAATAAATAAGTAATATTATAAAATTTACAGTGAATTTGTTTACAAAGACACTTGAATTATTTAATTGAATTTTGACTCGCTTTAAAAAATGTTAAAGGAAAAGTTAATATACTGTATAAATATAACATATAACATAATATATAATAAATAAAAAATAGAAACATTTGAAGCATGTTTGTATATATTATGATGATAACTATACAATTATCAGGAAATCAAACTTTTTTAAAAACTCTATATTATATTCCTTACAGGAATAGAAGCGAAGTTATATAATTATAACTTATAAGAAACTAGCCTTTATTTGCAATGGTTTATAAGCATCGTTTTAATTTGCTAAAAACTGATCATAATTATATATTTTATGTACAGAAAATAGCTTTTGAAATTTTACGATGGTATGCATGCCATGCTTATTAAAAAAATATATAATTATATAACAATTACCAAAGATTCTTAATTAATTATAATATTGACAATTCAATTATCACTTTTCAATCCAGGTGTAAAAGCAGGCTTCTTATAATTTCTGATATTATAATAAGAACTATTTTCTAATCTTTAAACGTTGAAAGTAACCCTTATATGACGGTCTCATATATTGAAGTTTTGTAATTTGATTAATATACCCAACATGTTTTACAACTCCTTATATATTATGACAACACAAGTTTGTAAGTCTAAAATTAAATTATATTTCGCATCCAACTTCTGCCTAGCAGCTCAGAGATTAGTATAATTACATTAGTTACACATCTTCGAATATACTAGCATGAGTTACATAAGGTAAGCTTATATATTAATGAATTAAATTAGCAAAATAAGGTTTTGATCAAATTTTAAAATTTAGCTAGTTGAAAATTAATTTTTGTAATTACAAAAACTAAAGTAACATTAAATTTCTAAATTTTATAATATTCAATTTTCCCAACAATTTTGTGGTTTAGTGGAAAGTTTAATTAAATTATTAAAAATTCTAGTTGCAAGTAGAATCCATCTCAATTACTTGTTATGCCAAAGAGAGAGAGAGAGAGAGAGAGAGAGAGAGAGACAGAGAGAGAGAGACAGACAGAGAGAGAGACAGAGAGAGAGAGAGAGAGAGAGAGAGAGAGAGAGAGAGAGAGAGAGAGAGAGAGAGAGAGAGAGAGAGAGAGAGAGAGAGAGAGAGAGAGAGAGAGAGAGAGAGAGAGAGAGAGAGAGAGAGAGAGAAGCTTCATGTAAAGAAAATCGTCGTTAATTTTAAGTATAATAGATGGTAATAAAGAATAACTAGCATTGCAATCAAGTACAACGTAAAAAACTAATTCATTGGGTCTATACGAGACAACAGCGTTTTAAATTTTTGCCCACCAAACATAACAAAATAATAAAATACGAATATATTAAAATAAAGTACATTATAAAATTTTATATAAAATATAATAATTTGCTATAATGTTAAACTTATCAATTTTGTTTCAAGATCCTTGAAGAACGATTTGTACATTTTGTAACGACAGATATGGTAATTTATAGCCCTGGCTGGTACAATATGAAGTAATCATACCAATAAAAAAAACAATGTTTGAAGTTGTCATACACACTTTTTATTTTGTAATAAATATTCATGGGAAAAATATTAAAGTCTAATTATAAAACGTAACATTAATTGAGGACATTTAAAAAGCGTTCACATTTACATTAATTCTCAATTTTCATAGGCTCTATATTGGTACGTATTTTTATAAGCTTTTTTTGTGATAAGTGTGTTTATACCGCTTTGAAAATACCCCAAATCTGTAACTACACCCAGGCATTCTATGATACTCGAGCCAAATTAATAGATTGTTTTTAATGCTAATACTCTGACAATTTGAGTGTAGAAATTATTACTTGTTTTAGATTAAATTAGATGAAAATTGGGGATGAATAACGTGGCTGAACCACAAAAAATTTCAAACTTTATACATACTAATTATTTTTTACTATATGTTTGTGGTGGGATGCTAAAGTGCAATCTTGCAGGGGAATAGAAAAAAAAATCTCAAAATTACCTTGGAAAATCTTTTGCTATTGTAGGCATCCACTATATATTTTACCTTGTGGGTGTCTTTTAAAGGGGTAATCCAAAACAACCAACTGTTATCTATGCCATGGCCTTTAAGTTTGCATAAGCACGATATAATTTTGCATACAATTTTATCTTACAAGAAAATTTTATCTTCAAATCTACTAAGGAAAGTAAATAATTAGAAAATTTTTATCGTGTAACTCCGCCGCGGTTGTACGCTTAAATCTAGTGACCAAAAATACTACTTCTACCTTTTTTTATAAACACTACATATTAGAAGATCGATTTAACATACATTTTTGTACTATTATCAACCTTATTGCTGTAAGCATACCCCTGAGAGTTGAACTTTATAACAATACGCTTGTGACGTCATTGTTTTGCATAATTAACAATGTTTGCCTGGCCTTAATGAAGAACATCGTGAAATATTTATTAAAATTATTACAAACAATTTTTACTTTATGTAATGTTCATTTTAATTTGAGTGCGAAATGCTCTTTTTTAAATTTTCATTATTATTATTAAGTAAAAAAACAATGGGGTGGGTTAATTAAAGGATTTTAGAAGTAATCAATTTTATAATGTGTTAACAATTGAAAAGTAATTTTAAAAAATAAAAAGAGAAGGGATATTTAATATTTGGGATTGCTCACATGTATATTTGCAAATATAATTTTTGTGAACATTGTACACGAAATTACATATAACCTTATACAATTCTCCAATATTATACAATGTGTGTTATTTATTTTATTATGGATTTATTTTTTTTCGCAATAAAATTAATCAATCACTTTGTTATACATGGTAAATATACTAAATATTCAATCAGTCCAAATGAATAATTAATTCTGTTCCAGATTTTCCTAAAGTATCAAAATCCAGCTGAATCGAGGGTCTAACAATCCAACTGGATTTTAGATTTTGTTAAAAAAAAAAAAAAAAAAAAAAAAAGCTGAATCGGAAGGTAATTTTTACTTTGGAGTAGTGTTGAAAAAAAATAATTGAAAATATTGCTCAACTTGATTTGAAATTAATGTCTAAAATTTATTTTCTAGTATTTATTAAAATATTGTAAAAGAGCAAATTGCATGGGCACAGAGGGTGTGCTTAATTTTTTCCCTACGCAATTTAAAGACCCAACAATTTTTTATTTAAATAAAAATATATTTCCTATGCAATTATATAAAATGTATTTGAGTATACTAGCTAGCTTTAAACGACCCTAATTCCATTCAAATAATGCATTATTAACTAGTTTATTAGTAAAATAGTTTTATTAGAAATAGAAGAAAGACTGGAACTAATAGTCGTAATATTTGTCATTCAGTGTAAAAAAAGTTTTTGTTACCTAAACATTTGAAAAGTTTTTTTTTTAAGGAGTTTAATATTTTTATATTTTTTATATTATAATAATTATAAAATGCAACTTTTATTTCCCAAGTCCTTAATCCCCTTAATAATGAAATTTATTAAAAAAAAATACTTTTTGCATCTATATAAAGTTTATAAAGAATCTATTCTTAAAAAATATACCTTGACCAATAAAAAGAAGCTCCATTATATCTTTATAATGGTCCATTCTCTTCAGGGTTCATTATGAACAAGACGGTTTCCAACTAATTGGTTTCCAGTATAAATCCAAACGAGGTAGACCACAGTAGAATCGTTTTAAATTACCCAGTGAGGCGAATCTTCAAGCCTTTCAAAGTCTGAATGGAGTCTTTATCTCTATCCTCTTTCCAATTATCTCAAAGTCTATTAGATTTATTGACTGCTAATGAAAATTCATTGATTCCTTTTTTTATTTTACATTAGGCTTAAATAATTTAAATTTGTAATGATTACTTAATTAATATTCTATGTGCTATAAATCCACAATTTTAATTCAAAACAAGTGTTTCCTGTAGTATGTGAAATTTTTAAAACATTTTACTGAAGACAGCAGATTTTTCTATTCTATTACAGATTTTATGCAATAATTTTCTTAAGCAGATGATTTTTTTTATGATAAGATATTAACAATGGGTGCGATTCACGAAGCAGTTAGCCAGGTTTCTAACCATGTTTAGCTTAACCACGTTTAACTAGGTGGTTTAACACGATAGTTAAACGTGGTTAAGCTAAAACACGATAGTTAAACGTGGTTAAGCTAAACGTGGTTAGAAACCTGGCTAACTGCTTCGTGAATCGCACCCTCTGTATTGCTGAGCACTACATATTTGCGAAAAAAAAAATAAATTTACAATGTGCAAAGAAACTATAATATAACAGCCTATTGTTTTTTGTTCATGCACGTTATAAAAGCATTGTGATAAAAGATAATTTTTAAATAATTTCGACTGTATTTTAATAAAGACGTGCTCAATCACTCGGATCAAACGCGAGGGTGTTTTTAGCCACGGTCGCAGTTTTCTTGTTAGGAGGATCTAGCTCACAAAAACCTCTTTGTTATATAAATTATTGGGGTAATCTTTAATCGATTTTTGTGTACGTTGTAGAAAGCTTTATACCATAAAAACAAACTTGTTTTTGTAATGTATTTTTTGTGTTGCGGTTTTTGAAAAAACTTAGGGCTTATAAAATTGATCGATATATTTTTTTACACTTTTATTTTTTCTGTATTTTTTATTTTTATGCAAAAATGTGTAAATATAAAAAATTAAAAAGTATTAGAAATAATGTTAATATATTATCAATATTTTTTTATATATAGTGCTCTTACTCTTACTGTAAGATATGAAAAAGTTTGTCTATTTCGATTACAATAAATGTTTAAAGACAGCTGATTTTGCAGCTCCATCGTCCTATAAATCTCAACCGAAGTAAAGAAAAACAACACAATATTGTTGTTTTGGCAACTCCCAAATGGAGACCTTGATTAAAAAAAAACTAAATGGGGGAAAGGTAGGAGTATTATGAACTAACTACAACCACATGCATATAAAGAAAATCAGGTTTCAGAGCGTAACGAAATTTCTATTTTTTTTTACAGTATACACACCTCGGCCACCTAGGGATTACAATTGAACGTTAATTACTCCAACCTTGTAGAGTTATGTGACCATGACGTGAGAATTAATGAACTTAAATTTTATTTATCAAATCTTTAAAGCTTTGTCTCTTTGAACTATAATCCTTATATAGCAAATATAGCAGAGTTAACATTCGAAGTGTTCCAATTTGTATATTACTATTATTATTTATTATTACTATCAATGAAACAATTTCAGATACGTCATTGAACACCATATCTTAAAATTCACATTAAATTTCACCATGATGTTTGTTAATGGTAATTATGTTTATCACTTTCCGCACCAGATGGCTCAAGTTACTACTCTGTCGTAGGCACTAACAAGTAAGTACTCGTCTGTTATTATTCCACCACGTTACGTCACCATTGTTGACGTTGGCAACAAAGTAGATTACCTCCCTTGTAATCAACAATGACATAAAGTACTATAAATTTGCATAATAATACCAACACACTCTGTATTCAATTACAGTATTAATTATTCAATGTTTATTGTTTATTTTGTATAAAATAGAGTTTTGCAAATTATGAAAATCTAGAACATAATATTTGTTGTTCTTTTTTCCCCTTTGGAAATCAAACAATATATTTAATGAATACATTTATTTTTAACCCCTTTTTTATCTATTATATATATATAATGAAATTAACTGAAATAAATCATAATTAAAGCATGCTCTATTATTTTGCTTATGAAACAAAAAATATGGTGATATTGTATTAAAAACAACAAAAACATTGCTATTTGATTAAAAAATAATTGTTCTTTTATTGTTAATTTTATTTTAAAAGCTTTCGATTCATTGTAAAACGTTTTCAGGTTTATATTGCACCATTAAATCATTATTAAATATTTTTATTCCAATGTTAGAAATTAAAAATATGAGAATTTTGTAATAAAATATGAAAAAAATGATAAAATCTTCTCTCTCTAATCGAGATCATATTGCAGACTGCAGACAAAATCCATGTTATAAAAAGGTATAATAGCGACTCTATAAGGAGCCAATATGTGTTTTTATGAGGTCAGCGTGGCAGATGACAACTTTTCAGATGACATGCGGACGTGTTCTGACTGACTTGGCTGACGGCCAGTCTGCTGCGATATTTGGCAACAAAGTCCCTCTTTCTTGTCCAAATTTTACATTTTGTATCTCTTCCATCCAATGATTAATATTGTTTCCTAACTTCGTATCTTAACCTCGTTTTTGTTATGCACTGACAATTTGTGACAGAATTAAAACGTAAAAAATCTAACAAAAGACAAGAAGCTTGCATGAGAAAAAATATTCATTTTTAAAGGAAAAACAAACTTCTACGACAATATATTGGTCACTACATTGTTCCAAACCGTTCAACAATATAAACGTTATGATAGACACTGCAAGCATGCTTTTTTGTAGTGACGTACCGTCTATTGCTGCTTAAATAAGCAAAATAATGCATTAATTCTAATTTTGTATTTGCCAATCTAATTGATCCATAACAATCCATAAAAATGCAATTTGCATATCAAATGTCTCATAATTTATTAAATCTTTGTAATATCAATAAAAATGATAACTTTTTGAACCTATAAACATAATAATAATAACGGCCAAGACAGCCCCTGCCTTTCTCTTCAAGCAACCCGCGCAACACATTAGCCAAAACAGTTGCCTGATTTACAGGCGTACTAGAAAACCACGATTGTGCTTGATATCGCGTAATTAAAAAAGGTTTCATTAAAATATAATTAAAATATTTTTAACTCGAAAAATACAAACCCTGCAAAGCAATCTAGAATGAAAAATAATAGTTTTGAACTTTTGATTATGAATTTTATTCCTATGGTGTAGTTTAGAAGGGTAGAACGAATTCTGTTATATTGAGTGAAAAGAGGAGGGGAGGGGGCTACACTTCATCTTCACGACTTTTCACTTTTTAACTTAAGCATTCATCCCTCAAAAATGTATTTTCACGCGTAAACTCCTTTTTTTTTTCTTTACTGTCTATTTTACGTAAAGTACGGTAACAATTGTAAATGTGCACTTTCATGTTTTTTATAAACATTGGCTCTTACAATTTTTTTATCGCTTTCTGTCACTTTATACCTTGCGCCAGCTATATTTCTTGTTTTTACGAGTTTATGGTAAATTTTCGCAACCAGGTGACGATATTATTACATTCTGACATAAAAAATGAAGATGTTATAGTTTTCTTCAACAATGAATTATGAATTTTTAAACGTTTTTATACGAAATGGTTAGCTTCTTTTTACTATGATGTAATGCTTATCGCTAAAACTTTAACAATGTAATAAAAATTAACATTTAAAAATAAATTATTCAGATATATTTACCCCGCCGCGAGCTGTAAGCTCTTAGGGGTGTATCCTTGTATATATATATATATATATATATATATATATATATATATATATATATATATATATATATATAAATATATATATATATATATATACTATAATTTAGGGTACAGCTCTATATAGATAACAATGATTGCGTAAAGGCTATTTTCCTATCTCTTTCCATTGTTATAGTGCTCAGTATTGAATATATAATTATTGCTTTTATTGTCGTTTGATCGTTATACAGGCCTGCAATTATATAAAAATTGTTAAAAAATATATCGACCGAACGACGAGAGAAAATTTCCAGATGGAATTAAGCGATGGGTTTACAATGATAAATGATATAAACATGAACATTTCGTATCAATAAATTTACAATTTTATTATACTCTTTTTAAAAGTAGATCTGATATCGATATTTTTTCTAGATAATAAATTAAGCGTTAATTGAAACATGTTCTTTTTCTAATATAAATAACAATATTTTTAGTTTCTAATTATAACCAAGGTTAAAAAACAAAAAGAATTTCTAGTGTCTATGTAAACATTTATAAGACTAAACCACAGGCAGGTTTAACTTTGTGTTTTTTGCCACTTTATTGTCTAAAGTTAAAATAAACAAATTCAGGTTGTGTTTATTGTATTTTATCAATATGATTTTTCAAAATCTTTTACGAGAATAATAATTAATGTTGTAATTTTCTCTCGTCGAATTTTGTTTCCTCTTTCTATTTTTACTTTTATATATAAATGGTGTAATGGACGCTTTAAAATATTATTTCATTTAATGCAGCTAAAAATTAAGTACAATAATTACACTCGTCGCCTTGGAAAATTTCCCACTTGCAGCCTTGTTGATTAACATTCCTTGTGTTATTCTTACGGGACATGGTGATTAACAAGGCCGCAAAGGGAAATTTTCTGAGGTGACGACCGACTGTACATGACGATTAAAATTAACTAACTTGTAAGTTCAAAATTCCATTTTTTTAACAAGTTAACTACCATAGCAAAATACGCACAAGAGAAAGTTTAAAATGTTGCGAATAAGTACAATACCAGAAAGTAAAATTTGCAATTTTTTTTTTTTTTTTTTTTTTTTTAATTCGCAATGTTAGTATCCAGATTATTCAATGGACATTACATTTTAAGCATGATTTTTATTTTAACGTTTTCTTTAAAATGGTGTTAATATAAATTTAACATGAAAATAATTACTATAAATTTTAAAGTAATGACAATTCTTCTATATATATTGAACAGTTTTATGTTCTGCAGAATCAATTATAAGAATGAAACATAACTTTTTAGTGTAAAATAATTTAGATTAATCATTGAAATATGAGTGGGTATTATATTTATTAATAATTAAAAATAATAAAGATTTTCAGTTCAATTTTTGTACATAAACTGAAAATTATTACTTTTCTACATTTTTTACAGTGTAACAGGTTGTTTTAAAATGCCTAATAGTAATAATAATAAACTAAAATATCCTATGCATAAAAAATATTAATTAAAATGTACTAAAATTCATATTTTTTATAATTATAACAAAAAGTCATTATATTTTACCACACCTGTACGTTAACGTTATATTATACCAGATGATACCTTTTTTGTTTTTGCGCATGTTTCTAAACGATTTTTATATGTAACAAAAAACTCGTTGAAACATTCATTATATGTCGTCATAAAAAAAATATACAAAAATCTATAATTTTAGTTAAATATTTTATAAATGATTATAAATACTTACATTTACTAATAAAATACGATATCCTTTATTATCATATTGATCTCGAAACACTTAATACTTTGATATAAACTTTATAGTAGCAGCACTATGATACACATCACGAGAGATGTCATGGACTGATGGGATAAATCTGTGAGAGTTTCACGCAGCATCCAACAGGCTTCTTCTTCCCGCCCTCTGGACCACTCCAACAGGTTGGGGGAGTGTAAAAATTTGTATCCCTTAATAAGCTTACGCCATCTATTGAGAAAATTTATAATTATTTAATAAGGGTTTGTAAAAGAGTGTCATCTGTAGGGATTTTAATGAAATTTTGAACTTTTTAAGAAGATTTAATTGTGATTTGAAGGCAATATTATATTATACTATTTTCTAATAAAAATAACGAATAAAGCTCCCATTTTAAAAAATAACTCACATGGTTTAATTCATATAATTAAAACATTTTTTTTTAGAAATTATTAACTCGAATATAGCCTCATAATGCCGTATAATTATGAAATTAAATTTACAAATTTGCTGGGTATAATATATTAGGAGCTAAAATTAAGTGGGATGCATCGTCCCGGATGCATGAGGTATTATAAAAAATATAAGTTTATTTCTTTTAGTAATTATAACTGAAGTTTGTAAGCATATATGATATTATTATTACTATTTTCCAGGGACCGGATGCACGCGTTTTTTTCGTGCATCTGAGATGCGCATCCGGATGCAAATTAATTTTTCGTGCATCCATGGATGCGCATCTGGATGCAAATTTATTTTTCATGCATCTGGGATGCGCATCCGGATGCAAATTTATTTTCCATGCATCTGGAATGCGCATCCGGATGCATTAATTTTTTCCCGTGCATCTGGGATGCACGGATGTGCATCTGGGATGCACGGATGCGGATGCAAGCCAATTTTTGCGCATCCGTGTGCATCTTGCATCTGCATCCGATCTTTGGTTTTTATAATACGCTTTGTTTCTTGCAATTTTAAACGACAAGTGGCAAATAAATGTTAAGAAAATGCCTTGTGTTAAAGATTTATTTAGAGGCCATTAGCAAAAAACCTGATAAAAAAGGAGAAAAAAAAGTGTTAAATGGATGCAAATTTATTTTTCGTGCATCCGTGGATGCGCATCCGGATGCAAATTTATTTTTCATGCATCTGGGATGCGCATCCGGATGCATTCATTTTTTCCCGTGCATCTGGGATGCGCATCCGGATGCATTCATTTTTCCCTGTGCATCTGGGATGCACGGATGCGGATGCAAGCCCATTTTTGCGCATCCGTGTGCATCTGCATCCGCATCCGCATCCGATCCCTGCTATTTTCATCCATCATTTACATTATTTAATTGTCCGTAAAAGTCAAATTTATATATGCCTTTTATAAGTTTACCAATTACCGACCATGCTAATTAATTAAATGGATGACCGCTGCGCCTTCATCGAAGGATATTTTACTTTCAAATTATTTTTAAAACAGATCAGGCTACGCTGGCTACGTAATAATATAAAAATAAACATTATCTTTGGTTTAACAAGTTGCCTAGCCTCAAGGACACAAAGAGGACAGTTTTTAAATTGTATGGAAGAAAAACAATTTCGCTATTTCCTATAGATCACTCTACTCAAAATCTAGTCTCCTTTCTCCTCCTGTGAAGAGGTTGTTCAAATATCGCCAATTAAGAATTTGCGTAAAGTTACTCAAGAAATTAACATGAATTTCCTATGTGTAAGTTTTGCGTAACGTAACTTTATAGGCAAATTCTTAATTGGCGGTATTTGAATACCCCCCGGGGGGTGTATGTGCTATAGTTTAGGCCTTTCCTGACCGCTCTCCGTCTTTAGCTGTCTAAAAAGCTCTACTGTTGTAGTAGACACGTTAGACATACGAGAAAGCAACTTAAATAAGCTTGGAACTCCCTGCAAGAGCCATACATCCATCATGATCTTTGTTTGTAAACTATATCGACGCAGAGGCTCTCTATATTGACTCATTAATCCACAACTCCTTATTTATAAAATTTCCATTTCCATTTTATATATAAAAAGATATGAATGGATTCTTTTAGAAATGTCCATTTTAACTGTGCGTCTCTCTAGGTGTACATTTTCTTTTTGTTGGTAGCCCTGACTGGCACTTAGGAAATAGAAGCAGTCGCAAATCCCGGCCATCCATCATGCACTAAGATCTTTCACATCACCGTGTCAAAATATCTTTATAAAAAAAAAAAAAATGTATAATATACAATCTCAAAGTTTTGCTCTATTTACTCCCTTCACATTTTTTAATATGATTTTTTTTATATATATACTTCAGTTTATTATCAAATTATGCTTGCAATATATCTTATTTTTATATATAAAGTGTTGCTATGATATATGTTATGTAGACATTTGATACATAAAATACAAACTATATAATTTGCGTCTGGTATAATCTGACATATTTTAAGACTGGTTAAATGCTATAAAGGTATCATAATATCATAATTCACAGATAAACAAAGTATAAAGTCAAAGTCAGTGTACACCTCTGGACATCACGAACGTTACTCCTGCCTCACTTGCTAGAGCTGCAGCTACAATAGACAGAGAACTGCATATTTGCAATTTTGGGGAAGACAAGAAAAGCACTCAGTCTTTCAATATTAAAAGAGTTTTGGTTCACCACGCTTCCATAGACTGCATGGTAACGACTATAAACAAAGCAGGAGTAACGTTCATGGTGTCCAGAAGTGTACAACTCAGGACAAACGTCACCCTTGGATTAGCGGCGCTTCATGAAAATAATATTTATCCATCGTAAATTTATACATAATATAAAATATTCACTACCTACATGACGGTGTTTAATACGTACGGATCCGTTGACGACGGATAATGTTATTCTTATGAGGCGTCGTAAACGGATACGCATTAAACACCGTCATGTAAACGTAGTGATTGAATAAAAAACAACACGTGTATGTATTTTATCCAGCAAATCAGGACTATGGAAGTTATCCAGCTACCCTATTAATTAACCACAGTGTGCACCAATTTAAATCAATGCAGTTAATGAGAAACCTGGATAACTCCTTTGTGAATGGTTCCCATTTTCTACTATTTTGCATTAAGGGTGGGGGGTAGGATCAAACAAGACGTTTTGATAGTGTTCGTACATTTCAATTTTTTCTTGGAAAGTTCTCATCTGATCGTTTTGAAACCAACTGCATACCTGCACTATATTATTAGCCATCTACTGTAAAAATCCGATTGAATTATAAACTCAAGTTTCTGAGATTAACTGTCCAGAACAACTCTGGAATTGAGTTACAAAAATTGCTCAAAAGATGGCGCTTCAGAAATTTGTTGGCAGTTTTTCTGGGTTATAATTGAATGAAACTTATTAATTCTTTTTACATTGGTTAGCGGCTCTTTTACTCTAGGACCTCAGATAGTTTCATAATAATTACTGCGAAACAAACGGAAATAATTATTTACTTCCTAGACAATTCCAATAGATGGCAGTTACGGCCTCCCGCCGTTAAGTGTTATACACAATAAGTGAATAAGGATCAGAATTTAATAATATCCAAATATGAAAACAAGGATTAAAAATATCAATAACTATAACATTAAACAAGTTTTGACATTTTGAAATATGCAGCAAGAGTATATGCTCATCATGCAATATAAAATTCAAGAGTTTGCTGTAATAATCATGAAATTTTAAGTGCTAAAATTGTAAGACCCTTCTCATTAAAAACACACGCTGCACATGCTTTTTAAAGTCTTCACCTCGGAAAATTTTTCCTGTGAATATATTTTTTCAATACTTACACTTAAAATCTTTCATGTGCTGTTCTTGGAATTTTGCCAGGATATCCGTGGACTGAATCTGCAAACAGAAAAAAAAAATCATTTATAGTTTTTATAAATATTTACCCATGCAATTATTAACATAAACTTAGCTAATTTTGTATCATTATGTTGTCATACATAAAATTACATACTTTTCTTTAAATTCCTTTTTAATTAAAAAAAAACTTCATAATCAGATTTATTCTTTTGAGATCATCAAATTCAAAAGCGGACAAAGGCTAATTTCCAGTTCTTAGGATAAAGAATAGCTCTTATCAGAAATGTAAACATCGCATCTGGTTTTGATCTATAGCACATAATTTGAAAACAGATTAATTTTAAAATAAGTTTCCATAGTTATTTCATTTGGATGAAACATTTTATTATGATCATATAATAATACCCACTTTACAAATTTTGCAGCTGCTACTATTATACAAAAAAAAAAAAAAAAAAGTGTATTTTGTATAAAAGGATAAGACTGTACATGAATATCAAGTATGTAAAGAAAAACTATATAAAATTGAAAAGCATTGTTACAAAAAAAAAACACAAATTTGAAGCGTTGCAAGTTGTTGTAATGTGTACAAGTCAGTGGTTTTGGCTTGTTAGTGTAACTTTTCTATATACATGCTTACACATTTACAATATTATAAAATGTCGTCATTGTTATTTGATGATCCGGCAAAAAAGAGAATTGTTAGATTTTTCTTTTCTTTTCTCTCCGTCTTTCTTCTTTTCTATACCTTTACATTTGAGACGTGAGAAGAATTTGTGAACAAGTTTTGATCAAGAAAAAAAAAAACTACTTTCATTCTATTGTGAAATAAATATAAAAATCATACCAGATATAGCAAAATTATAAACTAATTTTCAACAATTTAATAAATACTTAATAATGAGATGAGATTATAAATATATTGTTGTGTTTTTATTTCAATAGTGTATAAAATAAGCTAAACAATATGTACTTCCGGTTAATTTTATAGGGAAATTTAATTTAATATTATTGTAGTTTAAAAGTACGGACTAGATTTTCAAGAAGGTAGTAAAAAAAAAGAGAGAAAAAGGTTAAAAAGAAATAAAAAAAAAAATGTTTTTATTTTTATTAAGGAAATAAAAAATAGAAATAAAAGATTAAGAAAATGAAATGAGATTGTTTGTAAGGTTAACTTGTAATAAAGTACACGTTAGTAATATCAAATGTGTTATCACAATGATTTATTTTGATTTTTTTACTACATTATTTATCGACACCTTTTGTGGGTCATTTACTTTAGTACTTCATATTATGAAGCTTGTTTATTTTCTGTAAATGTTAATAAATTTGTTGCTTTTATATAGTTTTTATTGTAAATGGAAATTACAAGAGTACTTCTTAGATTTATTTAAGAAGTATTCCAAGCAATTGGTCATGAGTGAGAGCCTTGCATCGTCAAAAATCGCATAAAGGCCGGTGCCTCTCCATGAAGCAATGTCAAGCAATGCCGGGTTGAGAAAATAACACTTGCTTGAATATGGTGGTCATGTTGGCGTGGAAAAATCGTTTTCTCGCTGCGATTAAATCGCGCAGTTAATTTTTCACGCCAACATAGCAGCTAACGTATGATATTGATGCAAGTGCTTCTTTTCTCGCCCCATCAAGCCCTGTTCAACATTGCTCAAAAGAAAAGCACCTTAAAGAAGGTTCGGATCTGATTTCGCATGAAATATTTTTAAATACTTTTCCAGGATTCGTTCAAGTGTGCCAGGCTTCTTACTACAGGTTTCCATGATTTTTTGTAGCTACAAAGTTTGTAATGACAGTACTGTTGCTAACTTTGATTGATTACGCCAACGGAATAAAATCATGAGGTAATAATAAAAAAAGTACAAATTATTGTTACTTATAATTTTATTGATTAAAAATTATGACAAAATTTTAAACAACAATAAACACATCGCCTTAAAGTAAGCTAACTTGCTCAGCATCCGTTTATAAAGCAGCTGATGCAGGCTTCGTAATTATACGACAAAGTGGACATTTGTTGATAATTTGTAATTATTTGAGTGTTCTGGAGTTTTGACTAAAAAAATTATAAAATTTCTTTATGGTTTATATTTATATCATAAATTTATTTGCATTTTATTTTGTCAATTAATACGATATGTATTCCTGGCAACTGCAAAGAAAAGAGAAAAACAGTTTTAGCGAGTTGGCGAGGCAAAAATAATAATAATTCGGTTAGTAAAATTATGAAAACCGAGTAAAATAAAAAATTTACTGAAAGCAATTAAATTATTCAAAATTTTAAAATTATTGGAAAAACATAAGAAAAGACAAAAAAATAGTTAACATAAAATTTAATTAAATATTCTTAATAACACAAATCAATTCAAAGGCAATCTAATGTTAACAGAGAGAAAGTTTTTTTGTTATAATAGTGTACACATAAAGTTTGTGTGTTGAAAGGTTTTCTTTGTCATTCAATATACTTAGTTTTTTTGTTGATACTCTTCAAACTAATTGAAAGTTAGGGACTCTAATGCACTAGCTGTTTCTACTGCTGCTCAATACATAACTTTTCTTTACCCTTAAGGCTTTCTCATGATACTGCCTGCTTCTTGTTTTTGGGGGGAGTTGGAGGGGGGTTCAACTTTATAACTTTTCCAGGATTAATGGAAAAGCTTCTTCTTATATACGAAATATTAACACTATATATTGTTATATAATATCAATTTTCAGAATAGGCTTCTCAACTTGATTATTAGCTAACATTTGAGACATTTTTTTTTATGTGACTGCATAAGAATACAATATAACTAATATGTTATTACTTGAAATAAGGTAAACTCATAATATTTACAAAATAATCAGTATTAGTTTCCATGGTTTCCTCATGTACCAAAAGCACACATGCAATAAAAAATATGTTTGTGTAACAACTCACTCAGCCTATATTATATAGCAAAGCGATTTTGAATTTCTAGAACATTATGTATACAGGGTATGTATTGTGGGCAAACAGGCCGCCATATTGGTGGACTGGATACAGAATGCTGATACGTACAGATGAAAGTTTAAACAAATATATTACTTAATATTTTTAAAAGTATAAAAAATAAAGTGAATCATATTAATTGTTAGTTTTAAATTTTGCAAACTTTTATTCATCAACTCACCTAGTATTGATAATAATATATTTTCATCGTTTAATGATTTTTTTTTCTTGTGATAAGTATGACTTTATCTATGCCTTTACTGTTCATAAATCTGGTTCTGACATCCCGTTTAAGAGCCAAATAACAAAAAGGTAAAGGCAATTCTGAAGAGATAAATGCTATAAAGGTGAATACATGAAAACTCAGAGGATAATATCCCCCCTAACCTCAATGCAGCTGTTCCTTTCCAAATATACTGCAAACTTAACGCAGTGGTATACACCTCTGATTCGTAATCGGATGGTCGCATGAGTTTGATCCCAGCCATGTACCGCCAAACTTTTCACAAGTGGTGGTTGCTAAAGAACACCCACTCGTGCATCCGGGAGGTGATTGATGGCATCCTCCATCAATTGCCGACCATCTTGACTGAGGTTTCCATAGTTTCCTCATTCACAACCAGGCGAATGCTGGGATGGATTGCTTAGTTTGTATTATCCTAAAATATCATGCAATGGACAACCATTATGAAATTTTATTGCATATTTGATAGACAACCTCGAGTTATGTAGTGTCAATATTTTTTCAGATATTTTGCACCCTCTAAAACCCTTTAAATCGTGTTGCAAAACGTTGTGACGTCATAGTCTTGCAAAATTTTTAACACGTGGGAAATACGATGTGCGACTATGACGTCACAGCATCTTTCCCATCGATTTTGAGGGTGTTAGAGTGTTTAAAGAAAACTTATCCAAATATGCATTACAAAATTCATGATGGTTGTCAATTTAAAATATAAAAAAATTATAATATTAATGATAACTTAAGTATATTCCTACCTCTATAGCAATGTATTAAAACTTTTGTTTACCTTGTATTTTATTTATATTATACATAAACATTTCACAAAAAAACACAAGCACTTATATAAACAATAACAGATAGGACTTTAGGGAGAGATATTCACCAACAAATAGTTATTACAAGAAGGGGAAAAAGAAACAAAAAAGACATTGATAAAAACAACACATTATGAGTTGACATCAGGCAAACATGTGGGGTGAAATGTATGGAGATTCGCCTTTCTTACAATTTCTTTTTATCAAAGACTTTATACATTCAAGAGTGGTAGAAAGGAAAAATAGAGAGAGATTTCGCACTAGAGAGAATATTCCATGAACTATACAAAGCCAAAAGGATATGCGTGACACACGCGATTTTCTAACAAACCACATACAGCTTTTTCTTCATCCATAACAATATATATGGATCAACCTCAGAGAGTCAAGTTTCATTCTTTACATAATATATTTATAGAATATTGGTCATAATTTAAATGTTTGAAAGTCAATTCAAATATTATACTTTATAGACTGCATCCTAATAATATATGTCCCATCTTTATTGCGTACTTAAGTATATCACGTGACTTATTTCCAGTATTCTGATTGGATAATCATAGTCACGTGGTACATTTAAGTGTATACTTAAGTACCTCAGTATAATGGGGCATTTAGGGTTCTTTATCTCAATTATCAATTATCTCATTTAAGGTAGAGATAACGCCGAACAGCTGATTGACGTAATGCCCTTTGATTAACATGTAAACCTTAGCAAATTGACAAAAATTCTGAATTTTTTTTGAGAGGCAGATATTAGTGCTTTAAAGCCATAGAAAAAATTTCAAAACGATTTAACGAGCCGATTTTTTTTAATTAATTTTTTTAATTTTCAGCATAGGGCTTTCCCATGGAGAGCCAAACTAAAAAATTAATTTAAAAAAATCGGCTCGTTAAATATTTTTGAAACTTTTGCTATGGCTTTTAGGCACTAATATCTGCCTCTCAAAAAAAATTCAGAATTTTTGTCAATTTGCTAAGGTTTACATGTTAATCAAAGGGGATTACGTCGAACAGCTGTTCGACGTTATCTCTACCTTAATTTTATTTTGATTATATGAGATTATGCTTCTTCCTTTATTAAAAGAATGATTATGATATCGAATACTGTGTTAATCATTGTTATATTTTTAAGGTATATTTACATGGATGATATTTAGAGCGACGTGATACGAATATTGCGTAATTGATGTGAAATCTTATGGTAGCCATTTTTGCTGTCGCTACTCATCTCGCAACGCTGTAAATTTTGCTTAAAGTCATCAATCTCAAGGTAAAAGTGAACCAAAATCATAAAAAACACCTCCAAATTGAACTATATATGAGCAAAATCAGCTGAAAAAAAAATACAAAATTGAACGAGTTGCACGTAGAGTTGGTTTTAATTTCTTGGTAACGCAGCAAAAATCCTAGGAAAAAACATGCATGCAAACTGCTCTTACAATTAATGCGTATAATTTAAATTTATTATAACCAATATTCATATTTAACTTTTATTATTCTGTATAAAGTTATCCATCAGAAAACGTTGGTAAAATAAACTATTTTAAAAATTATAAACTCACTTACTGTAAATGTCAAGAACATTATTTATTCAATAATTTAATGTTTTATTAATTTTTTAAAGGTACTGTTTATAATTTAAATTACATGCCACTGCGTTTAATCATTCATTAACTATAATTAAATTATTATTATACCGTTTATACTCTAATAAATGTATACCATTATATATTAGTAAGCTATTAATTATGGTATAAAGTACTTTATATAATATTTTAAATTCATATTTAATTCAAATCAAGGTTTTTCATCTTTTTTCCCATTTCGTATTAGAGTTAAATGAATTCCTTCACGTGAACATAATATTACATGGTCTTTTAAAATACAAAAAGGTATAAAAAAATAACTGTTAGGATATTTTATAAATATGTAAAATACTGTATATTTCTCTCTGTAGTTGGCTATGCTATATGAGCATAATGAAGTCACAGAGAAGGATGTAAAAGAGAGGAAAGAGAGAGAGAGAGAGAGAGAGAGAGAGAGAGAGAGAGAGAGAGAGAGAGAGAGAGAGAGAGAGAGAGAGAGAGAGAGAGAGAGAGGCGCTAGACTGCAAAGTGTTGGAATTTGAAGTATGCTGCACACAGAGTGAGAAAAGAGAGAGAGAGAGAGAGAGAGAGAGAGAGAGAGAGAGAGAGAGAGAGAGATACGGTGCCCTAAAGTAAAATAAAACTGTTTGAAACTTTGCGAGTAAAAGCTTGCAAAGAAGCGATGGTTATATACTACAGTGTTATATATACTATAACATGAACTCTGGGTAACTCAAGTCCTATTAAGCCAAGAATTATGTTACTTTTATAGAGGAACAAATTAAGAATTTTAACATAAATTAGACGTGAATTAATAGACTTCTTTGATATAACAGTCTACTTTACTTTGAAGTCAATTTTAATAATATGCATATTTTATAAAATGCATTTTATTTTTTACAAAAGCATTTTCATTTTATAAATTATTAAATTTTAACCGGGTACTTGACGCAGTGGTATGTGCATCTAATTCGTAATCGGATGTTCGTAAGTTTGATCCCACAGGTGCCGCTAAACTTTTCACAATTGGCGGTTACTAAAAGACACTCACTCGTGCATCCTGCATGGAGGCGATTGAGAACATTCTTTATTATATCAATTGCCGACCATCCTGACTAAGGTTTCCATGGTTTCCTCAGTTACAACCAGGTGAATACTGGGATGGATTACTATAGGGCTGTATAGGCCATGGCCACTTCGGGATGCATGGAAAGTACCTACAAAACTTTAAGCAATATAGCAAAAAAATATATATCTGATGTGTATATAATTACATATTTTATAAAATTTTCATTTGTATGATACATCATATATCGTGAATAATTTATGTAAAAATAAAATAACATTGTTTCATTAATTAATGTTTTATGTATTAAAAATGTATAACTCTTCGTGTTCTTTAAATATTTAAAATTGTTAATTAATAAATGAAAAGGAATAAAGTAATTTAATTACACTCTTAAGGTCATATTTACATTTAATTTGTAAATATTCGTCTCCTCTTCAACCCAGTCTAATAATTCTTCAATTTGTTCACCGCGCATCTCAAAATGCTTACAAACAGAGCAGGCATAATATTCGTACCTCCTCGAGGTGAATATCAACTTAAGAACTGTACGTACGATTCATCATTGGGAAGAGCTGAATATTCAGGGATTTTATAGAAGTTCAGTAATTTATTATTTATTTAGTTCTGTAATAAATGGACGTATTTTATTATTTTATTTTATTATACTTTCTTCAAACATAAATTAAAAATATTTTTTATTTTCTGATGCAGTCCAAACCTAAAATTCACTTCTAGTACCAAAACAGATATTACAGTTCAGCCCGGAAACAAGCAAACTTATTTCAAATTTAGCTTTAAATCAATAGCATTAGATTGATCCAAAAATGAGTGCATTAAATAATCATATTTTAGATAGTTGGTTGAAATATTTATTCTTAAAATAAGTCAAATGCCACTATTTTGGCATTGAAATTAGGTACTGTATAGTGTATACACCCAGTGGATATCCAAATCACATGAATATATAATTTTTAATATTTGGTTTCAAATTTTGTAATGTTTTTAGAATTTAAGTATGGAAATTAAAATTTATAATTTAGCCGTACATAAAGTAATAGGTCTGTTCGTAAATACACAATTAAAAATAATTGAACCTTTTGTACATAGAACATAAGGATCGTCAATAAAAATTGATTTTTTTTTTTTCTGATCGTGTATTTATACGAACACACCTAATATTTATAGTAAAGTAAAAATTCATTTTAAATATAAATTTAAATTTCATTTTTTATTTTATTAGGTAGAGTTATCAATAATATTTTTCTCATCAAAAATTCAAATAAAAAATTTTTTGATGGAAGCATGCAGTAACATCATTAGTCATCATCATCAGCTTGTCATGATCTTTCACAAGGTTACAATTTGTCAATTCCGTCGTCTATATTCACTAGGGGGAACAGCAGATAATACAATTCAATTTAAAAATATCAAGCTCAGGGAAATTTAAAATTTCTTCTTCTTATTTTTTTATAAATTTTGAGACTTAAAAAATTCATGCTTCTTAAAAGCAATGTAAAAAAAGAGTTTTCTAGGCTTATACAGGCGCGGATCCAGGGGGTGGCTGGGTGGTTGCAGCCCCCTCCGAAATTTTGGATTTAACATAGGCAATATAGGCATCTCCCCCACTTAATTTTGTTTTTTAACATTGGCCTTATGGAGACAGCCCCTCCCGAAATTTTTGGTTCTGGATACGCGCCTGGCCTTATAGTGTTCTATATTTAAACGAATTAATTTAGTATGTAGTAATTTCTTAGTAAAGATACTATGATCAAATTTAATACTGAGAATATTAAAGATAATTTTAGTAAAAATAATATTAAATAAAGCTTTTTTTTTTTAATAACAAAGATTGTCTAGTAATTTGAAATGAAAGCAAAAAGTAAACATTCATGAAAATTGAAACTATTTCTAGTAATGAACAATAAGAGAATTTTTTTTTCCAACTGAATTTGATATGAAATACCAGCAGTAAAAAAAATTTAAATCAAAATCTATGGTAAATTCTTTGTAAACAACAATTTCAGTATGTATATTTATAAAATTTAAGACAAAAAGTGAGAACGAGTAATATTTTTATGACCTGTTCAATCCAAACTAACTTGACATCATCTTAATTTCCTCCTCTCCTAGAAAGTCAATTAAATTCAAGTATCTGAAACTAAAACATTATAAACCAAATACTATTCAAAATTGCTGATTGAATATATTTTAGTATGTTTTCTAATAAAATTTTCACAACAGTTTTTTTTTTAGCTTGTTTTTATTGTTTAAAAATCAGTAAAGTAATAAATTACATCATCTTCCTCTTTTTTTTATATACATAAATAAATATCAGTAAAAACAAAAGAGGTGAGTGAATGATAGAGGAAGTGGGAGGAAAAACAGCTCAAGTAGATTGATATGGAAGGCAATGAAGTGAGATACATGCAGTACGGGTTGCGGGTAGCAAAGGGGGACAGCAGTAGAACGCTCCTGTGTGGTGCGTTGTTCAACTACCGGTCCCCTTGTGCCATAGTACGGTAGACCCGACATCTCCCTCCCTTCTCTGCTCCTCTCTCTCTCTCTCTCTCTCTCTCTCTCTCTCTCTCTCTCTCTCTCTCTCTCTCTCTCTTTTCTCTCTCTCTCTCTGCTGTCTCTTCTCTCTCTTTCAGCTGGCATACTATAGTCAGCCTGGTTTTCATGATATTTATTTTATTTAAGATTGAATTGAGAAATCTCATTGAAAAAATATAAATTTGGTACACCCGTCGCCTTGGAAAATTTCCCTCTTGCAGCCTTGTTAATCACCAAGCCCTATATGTTATTCTTACGGAGCATGGTGATTAACAAGGCTGCAAAGGAAAATTTTCCAAGGTGACGACTGTACATTAAAATATTATAATTGATGATTACTTACTTATCAGAAATCATGATGACATTTTATTAAAAATGTTGGGGGGCGATTCACAAAAGAGTTATCCAGAAAGTTATCAAACTTTCTCGCTTACCACCAGCCTAATTTAATGACACTAAACGTGGTTTATAGTGAGACACTGGATAATAACTCTCTTCGTGAATTGCGCCCGTTGTTTCTTTTTAGAATGTATAAATCAAGTACAAGTACTGAAAATTCTTAATAAAATGATTTGAAATAATTATGTTTATTAATACATGTTTTTTGTGGTATATAGATACATAATAATATTAGTATTTTATCCTTCATATATGCGAACAATGAGATCTGCATGCCAACCAATAATGAGCTTTATGCTGTACCAATTTACAGCTCATTATTTTACACGATCGTGCTAAGCAGGTAGCTCATTATTCTTGACGAGAAACGTTTTCGTGTAAAAGGGTTAATGAACAAGTTTTAGGCATTGCTGTAGAAGCTAAAATAATCTAGAGCATAATAATTATAACAAATGTTGCAATAATATTATCACATATATATATATATATATATTTATGTTTAAGAATTTGTAAAAGAGTCACATAATGTTACAACTAAATTAAAATTGTGATTTTTTGATAATTTTAAGACTCACGTTTTTAAATTATTATTTTGTCTTGTTTTAGAATATTGGATATTTTTGTTACAGAAAAACACAACCAAAAATATGTTTAAAAACTAACATAATTATATAAATTATTAGAAAATTACTTCTGAAAATAATATCTTAGAATTTTTAGTCCATGAATCATTTAATAAGACATTCAGTAATAAGACAGAATGATATAACTTGGCTGTCAAGTCTAATAATAATGTAGCTTTAAAAATATGAAGGTTTAATTATGAAAATTTGTAATTGGAAGGAGGAGGAGGTGTATGTTTCATCACGTCTACAGCATGTTGAACTTACTTTGTAACGTCTTCAGTCATTAGTAGAAAAATTGTAACGATGAACCTTATTGGTCGAAATGCGAGCACCCGAAGATACAATGAAAATTAAGCTGAATATAAAACCGCAGTGTAAACTTCATTCGAATAATGAATAAAAATGTCCGGTGAAGCTTTAATATACTTTAACATGGACAGATCGGGCATTTTTATTTAAATAGTGTACATTGTATGGGGGAAAAAAACGTGGAGAGAAAAACACAATATAATTGCAAATAAAACATAAACTCGCAAATGAAGCAAAATTAAAATTATAAGTAACCATTGTTTACTTGTTATCTTCAGTATACCAAATCAAGCGTTAATATAAAACATGAATTCCTCCCCCTTTTTAATTTTCTTAAGCTTGATTTATAAAAATAATTTAATATGCTATAATAAAACTAATAACTATTAAGATATATATATTTTTTATAATATATTTATAAACTTTTTTTGCAATAGAATAAATAATTAATTAATCATTTTTCTATGAAAAGTAGATTTATACAACAAATAAAATTTTTGGGAAGGAACATAAAATACGAACGTTGAAATGGTTCTGAGCTTTATAAAAAAAAAACTTTTCTAATATTATGCAGATAACTAAAATAGAGATAAAAAGTTTTATTAGAAGAAGAAAAAAAAAACTTTTTTGCAGATTTTATATTCTCAAACAATAATATAAAGAGCATATCATATAGCATACATCTCAATGTCGATATTATTAAAAGTAAATTTATATCTTTTATTACATTAAAAAGTTTTTTTCATATCAAAGAAATTGCATTAAAAACAAAAAGTTTTCTTGTGTGGTAAAAAGTAAAAGTAATATAACGAGGTGCATTGCAATAATTTAAATTCTAGATTTTAGTTTTATTTAGTAAAAAAATATTCATTTACTTTTATAATGTAATGAAAATTGTTAAGTATTATCAAGGACTTATTTGTATGAAGTATTAAATGTTATTTTTTGCTTCAGTAAAAATATCTTTTCATATTTTTCATATATGGATCAATTATTTAAGTAAAAAAAGAAGTAAGTACGTATAAATTGAAGTATTATAAAATTGGAAAATCAAATGTACAGTTATTTCCTTGCAACATTTCTCTCACCAATAGCATCTACATATTGTTTGAACCTCATCAAAGCTATTAATTCTATAGGTGAAAAAAATGTTCTAAGGAGACAACTGTACACTTCTCGCCATGGAAAATTCCTACTTGAAAATTTGAAAATATCTGTGATGGTGTATTGTTTCAAATAATACGTCAATGCTATTGTTATATAATTGTGGGAGAAATTTTCCGTGACGATGACTGTACATTTTGATGAATACTTTTATACATAAATGCTACTCTGTTGTATGTTATTTTAGTTAAAAATTCTATAATTTTTTAAATAGTAAAGCTTTAGCGAGCTTTATTAAATAATTTCTTTACAATTTTATACACTTATAACTTTTTAGATTCAATTCAAACAAATATCAGATACTTCCGTGTATTAATTATGACGAGCTAATAGTCCATAAATATCATAGAATAATCCAAAGCTACGGGTATTAAGTTTACTTTATTTTCAAGGGGGGGGGGAAACTGCCTCCATAAGACCAATGCTAAAAAAAATTGAGTGGGGGGAATGTCTTTATTTCCCATGTTAAATCCAAAATTTCGAGGCAGGGGGGCTGCAGCCCT
Source organism: Siphlonurus alternatus (assembly GCA_949825025.1). Taxonomy (NCBI): domain Eukaryota; kingdom Metazoa; phylum Arthropoda; class Insecta; order Ephemeroptera; family Siphlonuridae; genus Siphlonurus; species Siphlonurus alternatus. The sequence goes on along the minus strand of OX463783.1, from coordinate 19,429,535 downwards.
CCCAGCTCCCCCTCCCCCTTGATCCGCGCCTGGTTATGCACTCGGCAGTAGTGTTACAATGGACATCATACATGAAAAAATTTTATTGCAGAAATGAATAGATGGTACGAAATTATGCTACTCTGAATTTTTTTAGATTTTTTTGAAACCCGGAACTATTTTTAAATAATTATTGAAAGTCCTGTGATTTCAGTTGGCATCCCTGCAGCCTTAATAAAAAGGATAGAGACTGGACGCCTATTGACACCTCCAGGGGGCGTGGCCGCACTTTCAATAATTATTTAAAAATAGTTCTGGGTTTCAAAAAAATGTAAAAGAATTCAGAGTGGCATAATTTGGTACCCTCTATTCATTTCTGCAATAAAAAAATTTCATATATGTTGTCCATTATACTTTAAACTATCAATCTTTGAAAATTTTGAATTACAAGCTGTTGTTAGATACAGAGATGTCTGATGATCTCTTCTTAATTTTTACATGAAATTTGAAACATTCTATGCCCAAATTTGTTTTTATTATAATTTCAAAAATTACAATGCACCTTCAATATTTTTAGTTTGCAAATGATGTAAGGCATCAACAACATATATTTTTACTAATATTTTTGTCAGTTTTTTTTTTATACAGATATAAAATAAATCAATAATGCTTTGTCACTGTTTACCAACTTCAGCTTGATGGTTTATTGGGAGGTCTATAATAACAATACGCTTGGAATTGTAAAACAAACACATGCAGGGAGTTTTTTGTTGCTATCAGATTTTCATTTTTTGTTATGGAAAAAAACAGTAAACAAAAAATATGTAAAATTAGTATGTATTTTTCATTCTAATGTTCCTCCCTTTTGTATGTATTAAGTAAATAATGTGGTTAAATTTTGTTATTTAAAATTTGATAACCTTGCAAGCTAATTATTTCAGGATAATATTTTTATCTAAATTGAACATAAATGTCCAAATTTGTACATTTTCAACACCAAAAAATGAAACAGTAATATTTTTTTTAGGAATTTATTGACATTAAATGTTTAAAAACTAATAACACCTTTTCTTCTTTATAACACTCAATTAAACTTAGAGATATAAATTCATGTTATTTGGTTCATTATACTGCTTTATGTGTAAATAAATAATCAGCAAACAGTATTTTAAATTATCCAATAAAAATATGTAAAAAATTTAATATTAAAAATATTTAAATAAGTTTAAACGTTTCGTTTGAGTTCTCAGATTCTGATCACGCATTTTAATGTATTTTCTTATATATATATATATACCAATATTTGAAAACTTGATTTTTTTGTGAGAATATATTAATGAAAATTCAAATGTTTGACACGTTTGAATTATATTTGAATGCCAATATATGCATATATTTTTATAATATACTTTACTTTGTCATAATTCATCTTGAGATGAAATTCAAAAGAGTTCATTGAAAACACAAGGTATATTGCATATAAGGACAAGCATATTGTATAATATATTAATTACCCTCGAAAAAAAAATTATAAACATTTAAAACATACTTTAAAGTGTTTAAAACATGAAAAGATTTTCCATAAAAAAATTATGGGTAAAACGTAAAAAATTTTGTGTTTTAAAAACATTTAAACCTTAATATTATATATATCTTGACTATGCTCTGCACGGATGCTGCTTCTAGCTAGCGATCTTTCAATCAATACCTCTTCTCTCTCTCTACCTATGCTCTCTCTCTCTCTCTCTCTCTCTCTCTCTTGCTCAAAACATGCAGCTCTTCTTCTTCTTCTCCTCTAGGGAAAGAGAGTCTGGGATATCAGATGCCCTGCTGACACCTTACCTTGTAATACCCTTGGCTTGTCATAACCATACAACACCTTGTGGTGGTCTTTTATATAATGTTGTTGTTGTTGTTGCAAAAATTCTTCCTTCAAAACATCTAACTTAAAATAGTAAACAAGTAAAACAAAAAAGTTATAAAAGTCAGTTTAAGGAAATTATTAAAACAAGCTGTTTTTTTTTAAGAAGTTTTACCTTTAAAATGAAGGTATTTTTTTAAAAAAGACCACTTATAATAAAAAAAACAAAGAAATTTCAAGTTTTTTTTTATAGGTACTTAAAAATAATTAAATAATTTTTAATTACATCAATTAAGATTGTAAGAAAATACAGGTTAAAAAATATTATATGGGTGGTAAAAATGAAGCACAAATTTTTATTTTAATATGTGCTTTTTTTAATGTGGTTATCTCATATTGTGTATGAAACATGATAAAAAAAATATATATCCTCTGAAAATAAAAGTGTCGTATATAGTTCGTTGATAAAGAATGATAAAACGTATAGCGTGCCTGCCGCATTGAATTCCATCGAGTCACTTTTTTTTTTTTTTTTTTCCCCCCTGCTATCACTAAAAAAAAATTCAATGCAGCAACCAGTTTAAAAAAAATCTGATATTTAGTGGTAATGTGGAATGTAAAATAAAAAAATATTGTATGTTTTGTTGAAATATAAATTAAAATAAACAAACTTTATTGTTCAGTAATGTGAATAACATGTCATTAAAATTTTCTATAACCATGTAAAAATATATTAAAATTTTAATATAAATAGAAAACGTGAAGTAATAGAACAGTTGAAATATTTCAACTTTTGATTATTAAAATTGTCCAAGCTTAACAATACAAGTGTATCTCAAACTTAATTAATATAATAATATTCCGTGCTTATGATTTTAAGCAATTTTTTTTAAAGGGCTACCTAGGTAACCGCACCTGGCAGTAGTGTGTATTGGATAAATTATTAAAATAAAAATTAAATATATAATATCTAAAATTTTAATTTTTTTTAGCAATGTTTTACCTCTGGATTTGAAGAATTCTAATTCGCAATAGCTGCAGCTCCTATCTCAAAGAGATATAGATTTTAAATATTTGAGGGGGTATTTCTAACAATTCTATCTATCCCCAAAACAAATAAGTGCATCACTCAATATATTGCATACATTACAGTCCATGCACAAATACAACAGAAATTACATTAATTTTGTTTCAAGATACGTAACTTTTATCATGCGGAAAAAAAAAAGTTATATTTTGCGTGAATTGCTATTAACTTTCAATTTAACACAAATATACCGTATGTTATTTTCAACTATAAATTTCTTTCCGTGTAAAATATCCCAAATCTTTGAACTTCATAAATTGTTATTTAAATTTTCAATTTAACACAAATCTACTTTATATTATTTTCAAGTATAAATTTCTTTCCGTGTAAAATATCCCAAATCTTTGAACTCCATGTACAAAAATTTTGTAACAGTCAATAATATAACGTCAGACATAATAACAATTGTTTGTTGCTATATATAACAATGCATGGTATATATAAGTAAGCTTTATACTCTTTCCTCACTCTTGCGGGTAAATTCTCTTGGGAGAACATAACAGGAGGAGTATCAGATAACCAACACATCGACTGAAGCTAAGCCATAGCTTATCATGCTTACATGAAGTTGTATTGAAAATAGAAATAGAATAAATTCGAACACAAAATATTGTGAAATACGACGAGTCACAATTTATATCAATATACGGAGGATATAATTTTAACACTTTTTTCTATTTCTATATAATGTACCTGTACAATATATTTATATATAGACAATGTTTTCTGTTAACTTTATTTTTCAAATCAAATATATAATATGCTAAAACCATTTATAATTAAATATAGGATACACTTTTTTTTAATGTTTTTTGCTATTTAATAGTACATCGGAAACAGTTACTGGCAAAATGTTATAAGCCCATTTTGGTACATACGGTCATACTAAGTACACTTTATGATTTCTCTCAAATAGCATCATAAAGACAGGTATATACCTGGTGGATTTTACCTGAGTGACTCTAAAAATGGCATTGTTTTACTTAACGGAGCTTTGCTATTGGCCAAAGGCTCTAAAGTACACGTGTACCTGAGTCATTTTGCTTCTATAGAGGCTGATTTCAATGCCATCTATTGGTACTTTATGACGGCAAATTTATCAATATTTCATTTGAAAAGGTTGAAACTCGTACAACAATTTTTTTCGAAGTTTCTGATTTAAATGATAAATATGAAGGTAAACTATGCATGACATTTCGTCTACTTCTAGGCCTGTGCAATCTTAAATTTCTATATAGATACATTCCTCCAACCCACCTCTCTAATAAATGCGTATAATTATGTACATCATTATCATTAATTGGAGCTTTCGGAGACCTTTTGCAATTTTAGGACAAATAGAAAATAGCACATTCGCGTTATTCGAACAATCTCAAAAATTCATGATCACAATTCTATTGTCTTTGTGACACAGTTCAGTAATGGAGCAGGGGTAGCGTTTGTGCATGCTCTGAGGTGTATCAACATGGTAGTGTGAAAAGGGCACATGTCAATTAGTAGCAAGTTCAAAACGGGGCTCGTGTTAATAATTCAAATGTGAGTTTGATTTTTGTGCTATTTTAAGATCTAGCTACTATTTGACACTTGCTCTTTTTACGTACTTGTCTCTCTTTTGTTTCAACTATATTAATGAACTTATTTCTATTTATTTAACAACAAGTGATTTCATTTTAATTAGACTACATTTACATACAATGACAAAAGCATCAGAGTGAGGTGACAAAGTGACAAACATTTGCATTTGGTCGCATGTCATAAAATACACACACCAATATAAACATTACAGTCCATTCAGTACAAAGCTACACCGGAAGTGAGATTTATCTAACTATTTAGATAAATTAACAACTGAAATCCTTGGTTTAATGATCACTTTTAGTCCATGTTACTGAATGTTATGAAATTTAAAATTAATTAAAAGATTATATCTTATACTTCCGGTATTTTTCAAAGGGAATTATAATTTAAGTTAACTGTAATTCTCACACTCTTACTTGGTTTGCGGTAGCCTGCAGTGTATGTTCAATTTAACCACCTCTCTGACTGTATAGGTATATACACGAGTATGTACAATCATGATATCACAACGTAACGCTCTAACACATTTCAAGGAAATCCCTGGAGCTACCCCAGGGTTTATATCTCAAACTACAAATTCACTTCAAATCATGACTAACATCCGCATAAAGGTGGATTTATATAGTGATGCGCACTTGCTTTGAGATCATATGGTAGCCATCTTTGTTAATACTAAAATATCGTCATAGCAACGTGATATATTGTCGTTTCAGCATCCTAGTGAATGAAGGAAGTACATATGACACTTTTTAATGCAGCATTTTTTCATGACAATCTGTTTTGTTTTTTTTTTGTTTTTTTAAAGTTTGGTGTATTATATTGACTGTTTGTTTGGCCCCTCTCACCCCCTAAGGGCTGTATTTTTTATTAAGGAGAGACGCTCCCCAGAATCTTAGAAGCGTCTCTCCTTAATAAAAATACAGCCCTTAAATGCCTTCAGGGGGTGGGAGGAGCCGAACGAACAGTCAATAATATACCTAACTAAAAAAAACATTATATATATATTTAAATAGCTTCGATCTTTTTAAAAATCTGAAAAAAAAAAAATCTTCAGTAGCATAATTTTCTACATTTTTATATATTTATGCAATAAAAATAATTATAATGTAGGTTGAATATTGTAATTAATTTGAATTTCGTGCTAAAATCACATTATATGTTCACTTACGTCATTAAAAATCCAGCTTGAAATTACACGAAACTCCCACTCTTATAAAATTCACGTAAATCTGTCCAAAACCCACACGTTTAAAGTATTTTTTCTCCTCTTTGTGTTTTCTTTCATCACCCCTATTTAGCTCTGACCCTCCTTCTTTTGTATTGTAATTAAAAACAACAAGTTAGGTGTAATTCTAGGAAAACAGGAAGAAAAAAGAATACAAATATAGAAATTATACCGGGAACTATAAAATTTATAATCCGAGAATCACCCACGTAAGGTTAAAGGTTAAGGTTAATAGTAAGAATCAACACTATTAATTAGATTTATATATAAGGTGTGGGAGTCATTGTTCAAGAGTGAATTCTATGTATATAGCCTCTTTATACGCTATAATGCTAATTATAGACTATTAACAGAGAGTATCCTACACGTACTGTACATGAGTCCCTTTAAATTCATGATGTAAAATTTCACTTATATTTTCTGTGAATATTATTTTCTGTATATTGTCGCAATTTTGGGATCAAAAATTTAGACCATTTTTAATATATATATTTTTTAAAAGATTGACTTAATGGGCGTGATTCACGAAGCAGTTAGCCAGGTTTCTAACCACGTTTAGCTTAACCACGTTTAACTATACCTGTTTTACGTACTATACCACCCTATAATTAAACGCGCGTGGTTAAGTTAAACATGGTTGGAAACCTGGCTAACTGCTTCTTGAATCACGCCCATTAATATATTTTTTTAACAAAAATTACAAATGCTTTCTTACTAATTCTGTATCTGCACCCAGAATAAATTATAAATTATATTAATTGTGAATCCCCCTTCCCCTAAAAAAAAAATACTAAAAAAAATCTATGCAATTCGTACTCGTAATTTCTGTTAAAATATCCTCATATACAGTGATGAGTTTTTTTATACATACGTACATAGTATACGCCCCCTTCCTACTGCAGAATACATGCCACTAGAACAATTGTAACAAGCACACACACACACACATACTTCAACGTCTCACAAACCACAAACTTGGTTAGGAGACTCTCTGTTAAAGTTATAAATGAAATGTGTAGCAACGAGGGGATTCTCACTTACTTGTATATCTTATAATAATATTAAAACAAAGAATATTAACACTGTTATAATAAAACATTATAATAATAAGCTTTTAAATTTTGTTAAGACAATTAAATTTAAATGTATTTATGTAATATTTCATTTGTACTAATTTAATTAATACTGTTGAAGTAAACTTTTTTGCATATTAAAATAAAACTTTAAGCTGTAGATAACTTTTTTAACGATTGAGCTCAGTTACTGTCACACTCAAAGACTATATATTTTGATTTTTTTTTTTCTGACAGAAAGGATCGATTGAATTAATATTAGCGCGTTAAAGTTTTTACAACACCTGCAAATAGAGTAACGTTTTAGCGATGTCATGCGGACTTATACTGCAAGAAACAAAGAAAAAATAGTGTCTGAACATTTTATATGTAATTGAGTCTACGTGTTAACAACAATAGTGCACGTTAGAGAGTTTTGTATTTAGACTTTTGAAGAGCATCTGGTTGCTAGTAGGTCGGTGTGATGCCGATAACGATGTCAGGTCTTCTTAAGCGGGACTGATGGTATCGCCATGTCACCACCACCCTGCATCCAATTGAGAGGCAAAGCACGCGGGGGATGATAAGAATTTCAATCCAGGCTGGAAAAAAAAGAGAGAGAAAAAAAGAACAAAGAGTTTGGGGTTTATAATATGTTCTTAAATTCAATTATTATTTTCTTTTTTATGTTATAAATTGGATTATAATTTATATTTTAACAGTAAGTAGTTAACAAAACTCTCAATAAAATATAGTTAATTGTATTTCAAATAAATGATAATTTAATTAAACATATTTTAAGACCATTTTAATATACACGAATAATCAGTATAATACTCTAAAGCTAAAAATGCTTTTTTTTTTTTTTTTTTTTAAATTTGAAATTCCAACGTTGTTAATTTTATATTATTTTGTTTAATTTATACTTTACTTTTTACTTACGTTATGTATTATCATGATACAACTATGTATTATAGTGTATTCTAATAAAAAAAAATATCTTCCTTTACCGCTTTATCCCAAACAATTTCATTATTAAATTATTTTTATCAGAGGAAGTTTGAACGATATCTCTGATTTGTTTCTATATTATTACTCACCTAAAGTTGACCTTCTGTCCACTCACCAAGGTGAACGATTTAATAAACATTCAGTTCTCCGCAACTCTTGTACCGTATATGACCGTCGTCCGAGTGCTGTGTAGTTTTGTTTTCAAGAATGTTAGTTGCGTGAAGTAAAAATAAAATTAAAAAAAAAAGTGATAAACAAAAAAGTGACGAGGTTATGTTGTGATAATGTTTTAGTGCATTAAATCTTACATTTTTTTATGAACTATATGTGCAAGTAAGTAATACTTTTCTGTTTTTGTATAACATTGCATTATTTTCTTATTTTTTTGTAATATCACCTAATTTTATAAATACTACTCCTTAAAATTTTAACTCACGTTTTGGACGTTTTCACGGTTGATTAAAATAATATTTTTTTCAATCAGCATATTATTATTTTTCTGTTGACAGCTATAGTTTTGTGTTTTCTCTAAATTTTACTCCAATAAATTCACGTAGTAGACATTAAACGAAATCTGAATTAAAACGGGATTGGTAAAAAGTAACTGAAATAAAATTTTAATTACATTTCCATAAATATGCATCAATTTCTTAATAAGCAATCTAAATTAAAAATTTGAACTAATTAAGAGTTTTAGTTGCAGCTTAAACTATTATTTAATTTTATTAACTATAACTAAATATTGGCAACATTAAATCAACTAAATAATCCAACATCAATGGTTTAAACTTTTTGGATGATTTATAATAATCTTTTGTAAGGTCGCGATTTACCAAAGGGGTAGTTATCCGGGATTCTCTCTAACCACGTTTAGAGTAATTAAAATTGCCGCTAACCACGGATAATGAAAAAATCTGAATAAATTTACGGATAACTCATTCCTGCCCACTAGTAACACTATTTCTATCTTCCGACTTTTCTTTTTTTTGTTAATTCTATAATAATTAAAATTGAAATTTTGAATATTTGAAAGATTTTATTACTTCAATATTATATATTGGCTGACCTTTTAGTTAAATTATCTAATTGGATAAAAAATATGAATCCCCTTAGCCTATTGTTTTAATTCGCTGATGCCTCTTAGCCCCAAATTCTGATTGGCTCTCATCTCACCGCCAGGGTATATAAAGCGAAACTTTCGGCATAAAAGCTCAGTGTCTCTAGAGCAATCATGAGCATAATCACGGATATTATTTTTGCGATTCTTGTGTGGTTCTTTGATGAAAGTTTTCCTATGGTTGATTATAACCCTGAACCTGATCCTTTCCCATCCTTTATCCTAAGTCCTGGATTTGGTAAGAGGTGGAATCCTGTCCTAACTTCAACTCCCATAACCCGGGACCTGGGTAGACCGGAACATTTGAAGGTCTCTCGGGATCTTGGGAGTGGGGTGTGTGTATTAATGGTAACCCCTGTTAGTAGGAAGGTACGATCTAGGGTCCGTGGACGGGACTTGGGTAGGGCGCGGTATATAAGTCCGCCCTCTCAGGCTCCTGTTTACGGGGCTCAAGTACCGATGGTGCATTATTTGCAACATTGGAAGGTAAATCCTCCTTGTTCTCCGTATGTACCGTATAGATGTAAGAAGCCATCTAATAATCGTATTCGTTTCTAATTGTAAATTACTGTGGTGGTGGGTTGGGTATAAAAATATAAAAATACAAAAAAAAATTAGTTTAGTAAATAACTGGTGGTAGGAGGGTATAAAAACACAAAGATACAAAAAAATTAGTTTAGATTTAGTTTTTAAGTTGGTGTTGCAACCTAAGGAGAAACTCCTTTAATCGTTTGTCTTGACGAGGGTATATTTTCCTAGTAAATGTAATTTAAGATACGGGAGTCCTGAGTTGCAACCCCCAAGTAAGGCCATGTACTGACAGTTTTGTGTCAGTACATGGCCTTACTTGCGCATGGTTAAATCGAGGGTGGAAAACTGTATTAAAACTTGTTATAATAATTCAAAATAAAAAATTAATTTTAGTAACAGTTTAGTGAACACTTTCGATAAAAAGAAAGTGAAATTAATTTATTGTTTACTAATGTTAATTTTGAGTGTTGTTACAAACATAATTATGTCTTGAATGCTTAATGCGATTATGAATACTTACATAAATATTAATTATTATTGAACTTGACAGATTAGTTAAAAGTAAACGTTGTATGGAATAGAACAATACATATTTTTGGTACTGTCTGATATTTTTTACTTTCTTGTTGAGTATAAAATTTGTATCGGTGTTTCGTGTGTAAAAATGAATAACATTATGATAAAAAATTACAAATATACATAATTAAAATTGTTGTTTTACTATAGGCGTTTGACGCGTTTGTAGAAATTATTTAAGAGAAAATTTAATGAATATTTATTTTACTTTCTTTTATATTAATTTTTTATTTTAATTTACTCCCGTGTTTTTATAATAAAATTATGGTAAAATAAAATTTATGATACTTCTTGTTATAGATTTTCTCATCATGCAGTTATTTTTTTAATATTTTTTATGATCTTTTATCAGATGAAATTGAAACGATATATCTAATATGGTCACTACGATATTATAATATTTATTAGCTATCTCTAAAGTGGATCTTTCGTACACTCACCTCGTTGAACTATGTTAAACATTCAGTTTTCGTGTGCCCTCCAGCCGCAAGTGTTATCCGAATGTAGTGCAGCTTCTAATTTTAGTGTTTTCTACATTTTTAATGGGAAATGTAACACATAAAAAGATATGGTACTTAAAAAGTGCGTGGTGGTTCCTTGATTGATTATTCTTATAATTTATTTCTATGTTTTACTATATTTAGGAGAAATGAATTTCATTATTTTTGTGAAACAAATAAAACAATGTTATGTGCATTTATTCAGGTAAGTTTTCTTTAATGTTATTTAATGATATTTACCGAACAGTCAATTTTTTCATTTCATAAAATTTTTTATACGAATTTGTTATTTGTATATGTATTTTTTTAATTTTATTATTTGCACTTTGCTGTTCATATAAATTAGTATATATTCACGGCGAGTTTCTATATACAATACAACTTATTATATATTATGTTGTAACCTGCATATATTTTGTAAATTGTCTTTAATCTTTTATGTACCGTGTTATTTTTCCCTTGAATTTTATTAATTCAAAATTCTTCCGTAATTACATTACTTTATAAAACCTTTAATCTTATTGGCTGACCCCTTACTTTAATTGTCTAATTGGATGAAAAATGTGAATCCCCTTAGCCTATTGTTTTAATTCGCCGATGCCTCTTAGCCCCTAATTCTGATTGGCTCTCATCTCACCGCAGGGTATATAAAGCGAAACTTTCGGGATGAAAGTTCAGTGTCTCTAGATAAAGCAATCATGAGCATAATCACGGATATTATTGTTGCGATTCTAGTGTGGTTCTTTGATGAAAGTTTTCCTATGGATGATTATAACCCTGAACCTGATCCTTTCCCATCCTTTATCCTAAGTCCTGGATTTGGTAAGAGGTGGAATCCTGTCGTAACTTCAACTCCCATAACCCGGGACCTGGGTAGACCGGAACAATTGAAGGTCTCTCGGGATCTCGGGAGTGGGGTGTGTGTATTAATGGTAACCCCTGTTAGTAGGAAGGTACGATCTAGGGTCCGTGGACGGGACTTGGGTAGGGCGCGTTATATAAGTCCGACCTCTCAGGCTCCTGTTTACGGGGCTCAAGTACCGATGGTGCATTATTTGCAACATTGGAAGGTAAATCCTCCTTGTTCTCCGTATGTACCGTATAGATGTAAGAAGCCATCTAATAATCGTATTCGTTTCTAATTGTAAATTATTGTGGTGGTGGGTTGGGTATAAAAATATAAAAATACAAAAAAAAATTAGTTTAGTAAATAACTGGTGGTAGGAGGGTATAAAAATACAAAAAATTAATTTAGATTTAGTTTTTAAGCTGGTGTTGCAACCTAAGGAGAAACTCCTTTAATTGTTTGTTTTGACGAGGGAATATTTTCCCAATAAATGTAATTTAAGATACGGGAGTCCTGGGTTGCAACCCCCAAGTAAGGCCATGTACTGACAGTTTTGTGTCAGTACATGGCCTTACTTGCGCATGGTTAAATCGAGGGTGGAAAACTGTATTAAAACGTATTATTATAATAATTCAAAATAAAAAATTTAACAATTTAGTGCACACTTTTAGTAACAAGAAGGTGAAATTAATTTATTGTTTATTTATGAATGTTGAGTGTTGTTACAAACATAATTATGTCTTGAATAGTTTATGCGATTATGAATAAATAAATATTGATTATTATTGAACTTGACAGATTAGTTTAAACGTAAACGTTATTTGCAGGATTACAACAATACATATTTTTGGTACTATCTGATATTGTTTACTTTCTTATTGAGTATAAAATTTATATCGGTGTTTCGTGTGTAAAAATAAATAAAATTATGATAAAATATTATAAATATACATAATTAAAATTACTGTTTTATTATAGGCGTTTGTAGAAATCATTTAAGAGAAAACTTAATACATATTTATTTTCTTTTATAATTTTGTTTTTTTTTTTTTATTTTTTTACTTCCGTGCTTTTATAATATAAGTTGTAACACAGCAATATAGCTTTATTTCTTATAAACATTTTCTCGTTACGCAGTAATTTTTTAATTTCTTTTATCAGATACAATTAAAACGATATATCTAATGAGGTCACTATGATATTATTATACTCGGCTATGTGAACGATAGTAAACATTCAGTTATCGTGTGCCCTCTCGAGCCGTATATGTGTCGTGAAGCTTCTAATTTTAGTGTCTTCTAGATATTTAATAGGAAATGTAACACATAAAAAGATGTGGTACGTAAAAAGTGCGTGGTGCAACATGCATAGTTCCGTGATTACTTATTCTTATACATTATTTCTATGTTTTACTAATTTAGGAGGAAAGTTTTTCATCATTTTTGTGAAACATTCTAATGTATGATATTATCACTATAATATGCATTTATTCATGTCAGTTTTCTGTGATGTTATTGAATGATATTTACCGAAAGTCCATTTTTTCATTTCATATAAAATATTTTTATACGACTTTGTGTTTAATATAATTATGTATATGTATTTTTTAATTCTATTATTTGCAAATTACTGGTCATATCAATTGGTATATATTCACGTTAGGTTTCTACAATATATCTTGTTATATTATGTTGTATTCTGCATATTTTGTAAATTGTCTTTAATCTTTTATGTATACCATATTATTTTTCCCTTGAAATTTATTAATTCAAAATTCTTCCGTAATTACATCATTTTATAAAACCTTTAATCTTATTGGCTGACCTCTTAGTTTAATTATCTAATTGGATGAAAACTTTTAATCCCCTTAGCCTATTGTTTTAATTCGCCGATGCCTCTTAGCCCCAAATTCTGATTGGCCCTCATCTCACCGCCAGGGTATATAAAGCGAAACTTTCGGCATAAAAGCTCAGTGTCTCTAGAGCAATCATGGGCATAATCACGGATATTATTGTTGCGATTCTAGTGTGGTTCTTTGATGAAAGTTTTCCTATGGATGATTATAACCCTGAACCTGATCCTTTCCCATCCTTTATCCTAAGTCCTGGATTTGGTAAGAGGTGGAATCCTGTCGTAACTTCAACTCCCATAACCCGGGACCTGGGTAGACCGGAACATTTGAAGGTCTCTCGGGATCTCGGGAGTGGGGTGTGTGTATTAATGGTAACCCCTGTTAGTAGGAAGGTACGATCTAGGGTCCGTGGACGGGACTTGGGTAGGGCGCGGTATATAAGTCCACCCTCTCAGGCTCCTGTTTACGGGGCTCAAGTACCGATGGTGCATTATTTGCAACATTGGAAGGTAAATCCTCCTTGTTCTCCGTATGTACCGTATAGATGTAAGAAGCCATCTAATAATCGTATTCGTTTCTAATTGTAAATTATTGTGGTGGTGGGTTGGGTATAAAAATATAAAAATACAAAAAAAAATAGTTTAGTAAATAACTGGTGGTAGGAGGGTATAAAAATTAAAAATACAAAAAAATTAATTTAGATTTAGTTTTTAAGTAGGTGTTGCAACCTAAGGAGAAACTCCTTTAATTGTTTGTTTTGACGAGGGAATATTTTCCCAATAAATGTAATTTAAGATACGGGAGTCCTGGGATGCAACCCCCAAGTAAGGCCATGTACTGACAGTTTTGTGTCAGTACATGGCCTTACTTGCGCATGGTTAAATCGAGGTTTCCAAGGTAATATGCGTAATATAAATTTCATATAATAGCACACAATTTTGTTATGAATTTTAAGTGCTTGGGTGCATGGCTGTTTTTGGCCTATTCTCAGAAACGGATCAAGAAGAAGAAGTTATGAATTTAATAATTACTGAATGTCAGGATCTTTTGATTTTTTTATAACTTTGTACATGCTCTTGCACAAATACTTAACATACTTTAATGTAATATAAAAACAAAACTACAATTTTCATGTTATAGAGTAATAAATTTTTATTTTTTATTAAGTTCTGTGACATTCATGTTTAGAAAATGTCGAAATACATTATACAATTACAAGTAAAATGCGTCATTTGAACATTAATGTGTTAAATAAAACTAGATTTAAAATATAATATATCATTGTGGTATTTAAATTCCTTAAATTGTTGACAATATACCGTTCTATTTCTTGCATGCTTCAGTATGTGTAAATATTACTGTTTTTAGTTCAACAGAAAGTGAAAATGTTCCGAAAGTGCTTATGAGTAATGATAAGAAATTTCAAGGCTAAATATGTTGCTCATTTGATCAGATATATATCAATAACTTTCATTTTCATAAACAAGATAGAAGAAAGTTTTACTTTTGAATTAGGAAGTAAAAATATTAATTTTTAATATAAAATTTCTTTTTATTCTTCTGTCAATATAATTTTTTAAATCAAAAATGTCTACTCATAATTTTTATAAATTACAATTTAACGCAATAAACTTTATTATTGAATTTTAATTTTATAACATAAAATTCTTGTTACTAAATTCTGGAATTAAAAAAATAATGTAATTAAAATCAATTATTAAATCTAATTTAATTTTATATAAACTTAAATCAATTTGAATTAATTTTAAAGCAAATATTGAAAATTTAGTACAAAAATGTACACTTTAGGGTAAACATAATACCTACAGTTATGAAACAAATATAATTAGATATACAATCTTGTCGAAGCTAAGAAGAGAACCTAGTATAATCAACCCAAAAAGGTTCATATCCCGTAACAACTTTTACAAATAAAGCTGTGAGTAACGTTTCGGATCTTCTGAATAAGTGTACATTAAAATAACATTAATTATCAAAGTGAATATTTGAATAACTTTATTTTCCAACTCCATAAAATACATGTTAAAAAAGCTACTTTTCCATCGACGCCTCCAATTTCTGATAGCAAACAATTAATCAGAGCGAACACGTGACCGTGTTAAACATTATTAATCGTCTTTTAAATACTTCACATTCGTTTTATGTCTTCAGATAATGTTGCTGCTGTTGCAGTACTGTAGTGAAAATTCTCACGGTACTTAGCAATGAAATATTGTAATAATTTCCAAGTTCTGGTAATTTTTACGTTAATTATTCTTACAAAAATTTCAATAGAAAATATTGTGGGATTAAAATGTGTGTTTTTAATATAAATACATGAAAGAGACATAATATAATGTTGAGTAAAATTTTATTAGGCTGTTTTTAAAAGTAATCATCACTTTTATTTTAATGTATCAATTGTCATCATTACTTTTTACCCATTTATCTAGTACAATCAGTATTCCATTGAATAACACTGTTTTCTGTACCTATTATATTTCTAAAACTCGAGATTATAGCTGATAAGATATTTCTTGGAATATGATTCATCTAGCCTTTGACCAGTAAATAAAAATTATTTTGATACTCTGCAATTTAACTGACTTGAAATTAGAGTTGAATCCATTCATTAAAACAAGTTGTTTAAGGATTTACCTCAGTTGATTTGGATCTCGGAAACCGCCCCCTTGATTTTAATGAGACTTGCAGGAATCTTAAAACTTGTCACTATAAGGTTGCTTAATTTTTTTGAAGTGGATCTGTTCGACCAGTTTTGAGAAAATTGAGGCAGAAGTTTAACATTGGCCTTATGGACGGAAACCGGAAATGAAGCTATTGTGAGAAAACCGCCCCCTTGAATTTGCTCAAACCATCAGCTATTAAGTTTTAGAGCATCCGCGATTTTTTAAAATTTATTTCATTCGATTCCGTTCGACGGAAATTTTCTACTCCCGGTTTCAACTGAGGTCAATCGTTATGTTGAAAAAATTTTATCTTCAAAAATAAATTTCTGTGGTGCAAGAACCAGACTTTTTTCACTCAATATTTCCATATTGGACAAAATTCACAGAAAAATTACACATTTCTTCATTACCCAACGGTTAGTGTCATTGACCTGGCTGTCACTAACCGTGATTAGTGTTAACCTGGATAAATTTCTAGTTGAATCGCATTTATTAAAACTAGAGTTGATGATAATCATAAAATATGCAAATTTAAATCAAAATATTAAAAAATATAAAAGTGAAAATATTGTAGAAAAATTATGAAATAAAACATTTTTGAAACTCTTTCACATCAAGAAATTTTTAAGATGTATTATAAAAAGGAAAATAGTAAAATTTTCTATGGTTCTATGGTTCTATTCAATATAATATTATGGCATATGTAATATGTCAAATACATCATTTTATATTCTACATAACGATCCCGTAGTTTACAATCGATTACATTCTAAATATTTTATGATAGAAAAGACACATGACAGACGACATGGACATAAAATCTATCGTCAAAATAAGCTGCTGATTTTATATGCGTAACATTTTACTATTTCTATCAAAAGATTTTAAAGAGAAAAAAAAATATACATATAACCTTTAAATGTAATGGTTTGGAACAAAATTTTTAAGAATAAAACATCCTAACTAGCCTCTAATCTTTTACAGTGAAGTTTTTTTTTTAAGAAAGACAGACTAGTAAAAAGTAAAGTCTGCCTAAAGAACATACGACAAAAAATACTTTTTTAAAATTTTCTTCTTTTAGTCTGTGGGGTTTGTGTCTGGTTCAATGAATGAAAACTTGATAGGTCTTTATGCTTTGAACCCCTTCTCTCCCTCCTCTCTCTCTCTCTCTCTCTCTCTCTCTCTCTCTCTCTCTCTCTCTCTCTCTCTCTCTCTCTCTCTGTACTCTCTTCTTACACACTCTCTCTCTATGTACATGGGTTTAAAAAAAAGTGCTTATCCTTTTTTGTGTGTGTTGCTACATTTTTTTTTTCAAAAGCCGTCTCATCATCATCTTTACCATACATACAGCTAGCCACACGAAATATACACTTCACTTCATGATAATATCAAGTGACGTCATATAAGGTATTATTTTTTACCTGTAAGAAATACCTTACGTATTTTTGTTATCTTTACATTTTTAAGTGTTTCTTTAATTTATTGATGAACTTTTTTAAGTGTGCCAATGTACTACAACTATTTTCAATGCAACATTTTTAGTTGAATCAAGTATAATTATATATAGTGTTTTTAAATATTTAGTTGTTACAAGAATATTATAAATTATAAATGTATGACATTGAGCCGTTTGCTGCGATATTATCTTTTCAATTATCATGACAAGTTCTTGTGTATTGTAATTAATAATTTGTTTTAAAGATGACCATTTTAAATTTCATTATATAATTATGTAGTTGCATTATTTAAAATAAATCTACTTAATATACTATGGTGAGTATAAATTTCAATTAAATTTTAAAATAGATTCTAAAAAAAAAAAAAACATAACAAGTTTTAATTGCATTAGTTTTAAAATTAATCAGGATTATTTTTACATTTAATTTTAAAAAATAAGTGCATTCATTCTTTTATTTTTTAAGAATTAAATTAATCATATAATTACATATTACTATTTATTAACTTTACTGTATAGCCATGATATTTTTCTAATAACATTTTTATACTTTTTGTGTACAATCTTCGCCTCGGGAAATTTCCCTTTGCGGCTTTGTTAATCACCATGCTCCGTAAGAATAACACAGGGCTTGGTGATTAAAAAGTCTGTAAGTGGAAATTTTCTAAGGCGACGAGTGTATATTAAAAAAATAAATTTTACGGTCAATCAAACTAATTTGATATTTTCTTTTTACGTTATTTTTAGAGTGAGTTGTTGGTTATATAATCTATGAGGAGGGATATTCATTGAAGCGTGATATTCTCAACTTGCTTACAGTTTCATGTATGTGAACCCAAACGTATATTATATAAAGTAAAAAGGGACAGGTAGGTAGGGTGCCATTTATATACACCAGTAGCACGGTAAAATGCGTCAGTAAGCAAGGATGCTGGGATGAGAGAACCAAAACTAGGGTTTCTATATTACATCGTATATTGCATACTATACGAGAGAGAGATAGCTAGCTATAAGGTTGGTTATACTACGTCAACCTACTGGATTATACCAAACTTGCTTGTTCTCTTTTATTACAGTTCAACGAACTTTTCATAATATTTTATCTTTTTTTTTTTACAAAAATTTATTTATATATATTTTTTTCACAGTATTTTGCTCTCAATTTAATTAAAATAAAAATTACATCCTACCTGAAAGTACTAAAATTAGAAATTTATTATTTTACAAGTAGAGTAAGTACACTTCGGGAAAGTATGAATGTAATTTTTCGTTACAAATTACCAAAACCTACCATAAGATTGGGAGATTTGAGAACAAAAAGTTAAGACTTTTTCTTAAATTTTCAAATCTGCATCTCTTTTTCTCTTGGAGCTCTAGTAAACCAAGCAGGCTTTAAATTTAAGCTGTTCCAAAGTATTATATTTCTCCATATTACATGCTGTAGGTGTGAACAAAAACCTTTTGTTTCAATTTTATCTTCTATTTGTATGAAATTTTTAACTTCATCCATAGAATAAGAAGATTTTCTTAAAAAATAGTCTATTTGTTTATCCACTCTATTGAGCACAGCATTGAGGGCTGAGACTTTTTAATATGGAATTTAATCACTCATTATTCGTTATGTATTATTTTTATTTGGTATTTTTTAATATCATTCATGAGATATATTTTTGTACAGGCATGTTAAATTAAATGTATAAAAATATCATGAATTTAATCGTACGGAATGATTTGGATTTAATCGTAAATTATTTGGATATGGTTGAAAAGGTAACAAAAAAAAAGTCCATTATCACATAAGAACATTCCTTCCCATAATGAGGTTAGTGAACTTATTCACTATCAAAATTGAGACCAAGAGATAGTTATTAGTGATATCACCTTTCTACATGCTACATAATAATGGAGTATCGACCTTAATTTTTTTATTGCAGAAATGGATAGAGGGTGCAAAGTACCCTGATTTTTTTCAGATTTTTTAGAGCCCGGGAAGTATTTTTAAAAAATTATTGAAAGATATTTTTGTGACGTCACGAGACGCCGCTCCTTAAGAAAAAGATAAGACTTGACGCCGCGTGACGTCACAAAAAGGACTTCCAATAATTTTTTAAAAATACTTCCCGGTCTCTAAAAAATCTGAAAAAAATCAGGGTAGCATAACTTTTCACCCTCTATCCATTTCTGCAATAAAAAAAATTGAGGTCCATGCTCCATTGTTTAATTTGATGCTGATAAACTTGTGATAAGATGTTTTGAAAACCCGTTATCAATTATTTTAATGTTCTTATGCACACATGTTTTCAAATAATTAAATGAATTGATTGTAAATTATGAAATGTTAAATATTTACCTTTGTGAAATTACCTTGTATTGTACAACTGTACACTCGACGCCTTGGAAAATTTCCCTTTGCAGCCTTGTTAATCACTATGTTCTATGTTATTCTTATGGGGCATGGTAATTAACAAGTTCGTAAAGGGAAATTTTTCGAGGCGACGACTGTACAATCATTATAGTCGTTATGTTTTTTACCTCTCTTATTAGGTCACACACCTCATTTACCTGACGCTCGGATGAGCGCTGAGGTATTGTTATAGAGCACACAGGAAATGCAAACAAAGGCAGCAGAGAAATTAACAGGACAAGTAACAGCTGATTCGACTTTAATGATTGAGTGTTTGGGTGCATGGCTAAATATTGCCTATTCTCAAAAACGGATCAAGAAGGGGGAAAAAAAATAAAATAAGCAATAATTTCAAGCGAAAATTGTCACTTTTGTTTCTGTTTTGTTGGAAATGCTGTATATTCCTAACTTAAATGTAACGTGAACTGAAATTATTTTTCCTTTAATTTCAATTTAATTGTAATGTAACATGAAATTTATACGAAGTCAAATAGTTTAATGTTAGCGGCTTTAAATTAAAGAGTTTATATATTTTTTTCAAGTACTAAAATTACTAGCATTCCTTTTTTAGAATCCTATTAAAAAGTTGTAAGCTAAAAATATTTACTAAATATGTTTCCTTTAACAACTTTGTACTTACAATACAAAATTACACATAAGAGAATTGAACATTGTCGTTAAAAGTAAAGAAGATAAATATTAGTAACAGTATGTACACAACATAAAGAATTCTATAGTAAAAAAGAAAAAGGTTATATAAAAGCTAAAAGTGTACTACTACTAAAAATCTACACTTGAGTGTATATAGAAAGAAAGAAAATATATATATAAAAGTTTTTAGATATAGAAAAAGAGAGAGTAGGGGAGAGAGAGAGAGAGTTGGAAAGAGAAAGATAGTTAAAAGGAGAAATAGGGGTGAAAAAGAGTTGAGAAAAAGACAGAGAAAAATAAGAAGGGGAATGCGAGGACTATATACTGGGAGGACGGCCTAGGACAACTTATTAAAGAACCTCGATACTCGACAATTCTCGCCAACCTTCGGGGAAGTCCTCTAAATGAGTCACGTGCTCGGGCGGTTTCTTTGAGGAAGTCAAAGATTTGACAGCTTGACAGATGGCTAATAAAGCGGCATCTTTGACCGCGGTATCTTTGTAGCCGACTCTAGGCCAATCAAATGCGCTACAAAATTCAACGTCGTGACGTCACTGGGTTAAGGAAATGGTGGCGCGTTGGCGGCAAAAAAGTTAGACCGTCCTCTTGTATACAGTCCTTGAGGGGAATGAAGAGAGTAAGGGTTAAAAGAGAAAGGGGTGAAGTGTTGAAAGAATAAAAATCTCGCGAGAAATCTACTATTTTTTACTTCACACACACAGGTATTGCACGACATTGCTATAACAGCTAGCAAAAAGAATAAAAGCATAGTAGGAATGAAAATGTAGTTCATACATTTGCCACGTTATAGGAGTAATATGAAAGTTTTTGTAGCAAGTAGTAGAGTGTAAGGATCACATATTAAGACTGAGATACATTATGATTTATTTAAAAGTAAAAATGTTTTAAATTTACTTATTATCTGTATTTTTTATTGATTGTAATATTATTTAGCTAAAAAATGTATTTACTCAATATTTTTAAAAAGTATAATAATTAAAGTTCCAAATTAAAAAATCAAAATGTTGAATTGCAGTAAATTTATAATTATTGCAATAGTTTAAATCAGTGCAATATTGCCATATTACGTAAAAATGATTGAAATAATAACATGCATTCTTCATTCATTTTTTATGTGTTAATAATTTGTAATAGCGTAATAGCAAAAATTAAACGTAGAAGAAAATGATTGTGTTGTTTAATTAATTTATTTATTCCACCTATAATTTGACATAAAACAGAGATGATAGACCATAATGATAAAAATCTTTGATAATATAAAAATTCAAATGTTCCATGTTAAAATTTATTTAGTTATTTAAATACTATAACATTATATTCAGAGTTTTTTTATAAACTTGAAGAGTACAACCTCATAAATACAAATTACTTTGAAAATGATCTAGGATGACATTAAAATTATATTACAATAAAATAACTACTTACATAATTTTTCTTAATCTTTTTATAATTTTATAGGTTATAATCACATTTAAAAAATTATTTTTTATATACTCTTCTAATTATACATTATACAGATTAGAGATACATTAACAATACATTCCAGTGCAGCACTTGTAGTATGTAGTACATACACTCAAATATTAGGCAATTCAATTCAATTCAAAAAGGATTTTATTAGAAAATATCATAGTACATCATACATAAAGTTTGGGCTTAAGTACAAAAGACTTTCAATTTCCCTATCGGTTCAATCCGCTTGAAATAGGCAACCCGCTCCACTTTTAAGCTTAACAATTTGCCTATCCTCTTAGGCGCTAGGCAATCTACCTTGACAACTTCACTCCTAATTTATTTGTAGACCTTTTCACGCAGTTTATTGAGATGAAAGTTGAAAATTGGGAGGGGGAGGGGTCTGAAGTGGGTATTACTCACATTTTTTGTATATATCTGAAGCTTAAAAAAATATAACATTTATACTATACCGAAGTGTACAAATTTCCCAATTATAAAAAAAAAAAAACTTGATGTAACAAAATATCTCCATAATTTTACCACAACATAAAAAAAAACATGTGATTTTTGTAATATAAAACATAATACATATCCTCGTGTATATTCGGGATAGTTCGTATTATATCCCAGCAGTAGCAGCAGTATCACGTCGGGTTTTGTATGCGGGGGCGGCCGGTAGAAGCTGGAGGCTTGCTGCTGCTGCTGCTGCCTTGGTGCTCAACCACCACCATCACTACCACCACCAGCACCAGCTAGGCAGGCTTTTGCTCGGGGCTTGGCGAACCAGTCAGTCGCTTGCTTAGCTCTGGTAGACACCGTGACGACGACTGCCGCAGCCAACTTCTCTTCCTTTCTAATATAAGAGGTGTTACTGAAATTGGGGAAGAACCCGGATATCGTGTATTGTAAGTACGTAATTTATTATATAAGTAGGCAAGATTTTAATTTTAATTATATGTAATTAATTATTAATTTAGTAGCATAAATATGTATCAAGAATATCATGTTTATTTAATTCAATAATAATTATATATAAAATAAAGTAGAAAATTAAGAATATAATATATATTATTTAATACATTTAAATATAATTAATTATTAATTTTATAGCATAAATGTTTATCAAGAATATCATGTTTAAATATTAATGATGTATTATAAATTACACGAGAAATTTAAAAAAAAATGGTTATTTAATATAAAAATAAATGTAATATTGTAGTTCTTCCCGTGATTATAGCATTTTTTTTTAAATGCAGTATATAAATGTAATATTTATAAAACGGCATAATATAATTTTAATATAATTTATTAAAACGCTGAACAATTTATATAACCTGATGATACTTTAGAATATTAAAAAAAATACTAGATAGTAAAGGGTAATTTTGTTAATAACTTTTTATTGGTAAAGTCTACGGCTGATTTACTTTTATAGCAAATTTTATTTAATTGATACTTCAGTTGATTGTACATTTTAATATTCATAAATATTTCTGTATTTAATGAACATAAATTGGAGAAAATAATAAAACCACTGATAGATAGAACTTCAATATTTTTATACAAATTTCAAAACTAATAACACTTTTTTTTATGAAAAGTAATTTAGATTAATATAATAGTATAGATAATATGGTATTAAACAACATAACATAAAATATTGAAACCAAATTGTGAATATAATAAATTAATATTATGACAAAGTTAATATAAAATCAATGAATATAATAAACTAGAGTGACCATCTGTGTATATAGATAAAATAAAATGTAATCGTGCTAGACTAACTAGATTTGTTGTGTTATGAAAACATGCAAATAGGAAGCAACAGTTTTTAACTATTAAATAAATTACAATTTTATTTAAATTTCATAAAAAAATATTTGATTAAATTTATAAATGTAAATACTTTCGGAAAGCTAATAGAACATACATAGTAAACAAATCGTATGAAGTTATTACTCAATTAATAAACTTGTGATACACTCAAACAATTAATAAATGTCCACTCATCTCAAGACATTATACCTTGCTCCTATTGTGTATGCAACCCTCTTCATTTTCATGCTGAACAAGCTGCCTAACCTCAAGGCAACATGTTCTGACTTGGTTATTATTTGAGTATTATAGTTAGAAACATTATAAAAGAATGTATTATATACACTTCGAGAAAACCAAAACGTTACCTTTGAAGCTATCAATTACACTTGAACGATTTGCAAACGTTATATCCAAAAAGATAATAATTTTTAAAGAAAGATAATGGACGTGATTCACGAAAGGAGTTATCCAGGTTTCTCATTATCCACGCTGTGTCATTAAATTATAGGCTACAGCTAACCACGTTTAGTGAGAAACCTGGATAATTTTTTTTTTCGTGAATCGTTCCCATTAAGAGCATACACTCTAGTAAATTCAAGCACAGAACGCCTCCATATATACTGTGTTGTAAAATCTTAACTAAAAGCATCTAAAGTTATACACCTCAAAACAGCATGAACATTATTTCTGCTCTGTTAATAAATGTTGTCATGCTTTTTATGTAGGCGTTGTGAACTTGAACTATTTTATAATGATGCTCGTCTTACTTCCCAGAAATATCCATATTTTCTACGTTATATTGAAGTTAAAGTAAATAAGGCAAAGGTATCCAAATACTTTTAAAATAATATATTTTTTACACTTTTAGCTTACACAAATTATGTTAATGGTGTAAGCATCTTCAAACTTAACAATAGTATCTGCTATACAGTCAAATTTACATGATATTCCCTCCGGAAGTAGCCGGAAGTGTAAAGTTTCTGATCTTTCCCTTCATATATTTCAGCGTTACAATTTTAAAAATCGATCAGTACTTCTACTTCAAATTAATGCATTAATTAAGTTTCAAAATTGAATTCAAAACAGAAAAACTACCAAGTTGACATTTCCGGCTACTTCCGGAATAAAAGGAATATCGAATTAATTCAACTGTATGACTAGTAAACTAGTATAAGCTGCCATGCCATGGCCCAACTAAAACTTCCTGCTATTTGGTATATTAGCTACTGGAAACCATTGAAACCTATCGCACGAAGCCCCGAAGATTCTATATAATTATATGTATAATGGTGTGCATCTCGAATGCAGGGTATTTTTGTCCTAACCCTGTAAAAATGTTAAAAATTATATCACCTGGATTCGAACCCGTGACTTTCCTTATTGGAAGTTAGAGCGTAATCCATGCGCAGCGCCACGAGAATATTGCCTTGCCTGCTTGCAATATAACGCCCTGATGTTTACCTCCCTCCCTTCCCCTCCTATTGTCAAACCATGCGCTCTAAAGCATTAAAAAAAATAGAAAAAATGACTTTATTGACAGGTATAATTATTTAAGGACACAAAAATGTAGCTTGTGTTTTCTTTATAAACTATAACAGATGATAAGGAAACAATATAAATGTAATAATTGCCGTCTATAATTTATATTTTTTTTCTATATTTACTCCCTTACACGCTACTGATGCAACACAACACTATGGCGTGGCAGGCTCCTGTAAAGTATACAATATGCGTTGCAGTGACGTCACGTGCCATTAGCCTATACTTACGTTAGCACAACGACTATATACTGGAGGACGGCCTAGAATGTCGAATTGAGAAACCTCGATACTCGGTAGAGTTCGGAAACTCTAACTATAACGCGCGCTCGGCCGGCTCGGCTCAGCAACTAGCCAATCAAATGAGCTAGAAAAGTCAAGGTCGTGACGTCACTGGTTGAGGAAATGGCGGCGCGTTAAAGTTAGGCCGTCCTCCCAGTATATAGTTCTTGACGTTAACAGTGCCATGATATTATTTCGAACAAATTTGAAGACATGGATTCTCGCGTGAGATTAGACATTTCCTCGACTAAAAGTCATCAAACTTTCGCCTAAATTATTTAATGAGAAGCCTTGTAACATTTTCAGATAGCGTGATTATCATAATAACTCCAGAGTTGCACTTTATACAAAATTTATATTATAGACTTCGATTATAGGAAAGTAGAGCATAAAAAAATATATATTTATGATGCAATTTTCTAACATAATATCTTGAACCTTTATATTATAAATTATGCTATAAGGCATATTTTGTGTTCTATAATATGATAGTTTTACTATTACTACGTTTAAACAAAAATTTTAAAATATTTTATCAAATCTCATATTATATTTCAAAAAGGAATTATTTATAATTATTTTACTATATATTCTATTTCAATATTTTTAAGGAAGAATTAATTCTAAAATTCACACGAATAAACGTATTAGGCTGTTAAAAATAATAAGTGTATTAAAAATTATAAATTTTCATTTTTTTAAGCTGTTTTTTAATAATAAAGCGTACTAGAAATTAATTAATTAAATTTTATTACTTTACCTATAGTAACCAGGCAATTTACCCCCTCCCTTCCTCCCAAAAAAAGACAAATCCAGCAAGTTCAAATTTTTAATGAATAATGTTAATAAATTATTATAAATTAATTATTATTGTTATGGTTATGAAAATGCATGAGAAATATTAAATTGCAATGTCTAATAAAATAATTTATTGTTTATAAATTAGAGCATATAGTGTTGTAATTTAAGCTATGAAGTAAACAATGTCATATCTATCATTGCAATACAGCTTTGATTGTAGTGATAATGGGTATGTACACACTTGGAATGCATTGTTCAATAACGCATTGTTGTTTGCACTACAAAGTGTTCGTTTATCCACAAACAATTTTCAATATTTGTTACAGTGTTACTCGTAAATTAACGCATGTAAAAGTCAATGCTAATAAATTACTAGTATATAAATTTTGATTTATATTAAATAAATCGGGATATAATATATTATTTATTAAAATAAAATTTTATTACAAATTAATTTTGTAACATAAATATTTGTCAATATTTAATAGTATATTCAAATTATTAATATATTTACCTGAGTCAATATATATATTATCAGGGAATACCATACTGTTCCCTGTAGGGCTGTAAATAACCGAGAAAAATGTTTAACCGGTGACCGTCAACTTTTAACTGGTTTTTAATCAAACCGAAGTTCGATTAAAAACCGCCCAGAATTCTGAAAATGTTTGATCGATTAAAAAAACGGTCTAATCGTTGTCGGTTAATTTTATTCGATCGGTTAATTATTTGAATTTATTTGATCGGTTAATTTAACCGAAACGGTTAACTCTGCGCCATCGATTATTTATTGACAATTATCACGTTAAATTATGATAGATAATAATACAAATACAAATGATACAAATGATAATACAAATACCATTACTATTGCATACATATAACTGAACATACAGAATATTCTTTTTCCTTCAAGGTTCAATGTAATAATAAAAAAGAAAATAAGGATATAAAAGAGTTTTTAAAAGTTAATTTCTAACAGTTTAATCTGATACGGTATGCATAAACGTTCACCTAATGTATTAATTATTTTAAAAAGTAGAAAAAGAAAAATACATTCATGCCGAAATAGTTATTATAAATTATTTTCTGCAAACAGACTGAATTAACTTATTAAAAACAAATTGTACGTGCTTTACTAGCAATCAGTGCCATCAGAACAATTATATTTTAATTTAACTGTGAAAATTTACTCACATTGCACGTGTCAATTATTTTTTTTTTTTTGCATTTTTAAAAATTAATAAAAATAATTAACCGCGGTTTAAAGTGCTTAAAATTATGACACGGCTAGAAACGGTTAAAATTGACTATCGATTAATTTTCAATTTTAATCGAAGTTCGGTTAAATGGTTAAATTAACCGAAACCTCGAGTAAAAGTGTTTTATGAAAACGATTAACCGTGGGGTTTTAACCGGACGGTTAATCAACCGGTTAAAATTTACAGCCCTGTTCCCTGATATTATTTCATAAATATAAAATTTTCTTACTATGGAAACACATTTGAAATCCACGTTTACATGACGGGTTTCGATTTGAATCAATTGATAAATCATAATGTTAAATAAGACGTCGTTATATATATATATATATATATATATATATATATATATATATATATATATATATATATATATATATATATCATCATCATGTAAATGTAGTTTTAATTAAACTTAACTTATTATTAATTCGTGGTTGCTAGAAATAGAATCCATTATCTCAGAAATGTAAACGTTAAAGGTGTATGGGAGGTGTGGGAGGGTCTTGTCAGATCACCAAAGTCAAGCAACTCCGAACATGTTTATTAGTTGGATGGGTGACCATTTTCAACAAAAACCACGTTTCCCACCCAGAAGGTAAATCGTTACGCTTTTCCACCATGTTGTTACCATAACTTTAGACCAACTTCTGGGTCAATGTCAAAGCTGTAACGTCCATCCTAGCTGAGGTTTCCACGTTTCTCTCAGTCACAGCCACTCCCGTTCCAAAAGAGTCCGCAAAACGCTCAAACGCGATTTCGGAAGGTACGGAGTTGCTGACTTAGTGAGTAATTAGACTAATTAGTAAGTAGAAGTGCCCAATTAGATTTTGATAAAAAATATATACAAAAATGTTTTCAGCCTGTTACAATATGTCCATTGGCCCCACGGCCAAACTCGATTTTCCTTTCACGACCACGATCGATATCAATATATTATAAGGTAGTGAGGAATCGTGTATCAAGGGTAAAATTAAAAATAGATTGTGCACTTGAGTGCATGGCTAATTACGGTCTATTCTCAAAAAAGGAAAAAAATGAACATATTATACAATCAAGAAATGAGATATCAAGGTTTCTCACTAACCACGATTAGCATCGATCTAACAATAACAGAATGTTTATTGGAAAACTTGAATATCTATCTTGCTTGCATTCTTCATTAATCCAATAATATACTATTATTATAAAATAACAATAACTATCACATGTTAGTACTGCTTATTTTAATTAATTATAAACTTATTTTCACTATACACTCAACAATTAATGTAAAGAATACAATAACTTGTAATTATTTTATTACTGCATGCTATTAATATAATACCTTGAAGTTAGTGTAGTAGAGTCTTATCAAATTTATATAAATTAATCATTAATCTCTTGTAAAAGGCTTTATTCTCTGATGAATTACATTCTTAATTAAATTTTAAACTCTTTGTACCGCGAACATTATGTGGGTTTGAGTAGCGATGATAATAAATCATATTTAAAACAATATTCAAGAAGATATTTAGTTGGCATATTAATAATGCATCCCTTTTTTATGTTAATTTCATAATTAATAAATATAATTTGTAATAAATTTGCAAATAATAACTTGTTATGTTTTGTTTCAAAAGTATACACAATTTAAAATTGTTTTAAGAATCTTTAATTATTAATTGCATAGATATCCGTAAATTCTTAAATATTTTGAATAATAATGTTGGATTTGCAATAATTATATTCGTAAAGAAGCTTAAATGTTTTTATAATTAGTTGAGATATAAATTATTATGAGCTATGATCAAGAAATATTAAAATATAATCATATTAAGTACTAAAGTTTGGAAAAAATCTTGTACTAAAATTTTCTACAACAAAATGCCTACATATGTATATTACAACACCATAAGCTAAAATTTTATTAGAATTGCTCTAAAAAAATTTAACAAAAATATGAAACACTCGCACAATGAGAACTTAAAGTTCTTTTTGGTTGCATTAAATATTCAATTCAAACAATTGTAATAAATTATTAAGAAAATATATAAATTAGTATATTAAAAAAATAATTATTTCAAATACAAATTATTTGATTTTGCAATAAATATTACAGACTCCTATTTAATGAAATAATATTTCGATCAAATTTAATTATCTTATTAAGGTATTGGTAGAAATATTTTTGATATTATTTACTTGAAACATGTGGTTTATGAAATGAAAATTGATTTTCAATTAAGTAAAAGTGTAATAATTAAATTATAATCTTACAAATGATCTAAACCTAATTTAGTTCTCTACAAATATTCATCCAAGTGTGAGTCAATCACCAGTCCTATAATCAGATTGGTTCTGCAGCTATCAAATAAGCCATATTGATTAAACTACGTTTTTGATGCAAATGTTAAAGAAATTTAATTAATTTACAAACGGAATATTATAACCACCTTATATACACTCAAACAATTATAATATGTCTATAAAATATTCAACGATTTCTATAATTTTTATTACAATGTGTATATACCTTTTAATAAGCTATAAAATACACTTTTATATATTTAAAACTGTTATGTACACACATGTATATAATATATATGGCGTGTAAATAAACATTTTAATTTTATTGTTTGGGTGTATAAGTTTTGTGTATTTTTAATGTTTTGTATACAGAAGTACTTAAAATAATTATATAAATTGTCATGATGTGATGTTTTAACGTAACTTTAATGCAGGGTATGTATAATACCCTGGCTTGTATGTTTATATATATAAATATTATGTAATATATATTATATTAGAAACACTAAAAGCAGAAATATTGGGGACGATTCACGAAAGACTTATCCAGGTTTTTATCCGCGTTTAGCTTAACCACGTTTAGCCAGGTGATTTAACACGTAAAACAGTTATAGTTTAAACGTGGTTAAGCTAAACGCGGATAAAAACCTGGATAACTCTTTCGTGAATCGCCCCCATTATATTTTCGTGGGACTAAATATGGAAAAAATAAGGAGCAAACAATCTTACAGACAATATAATTTCAAAAATTAAAAATTCGTTCAATCCTTGGATTTTATTTACCGACCATTTTGAATTGTGTTTCCATGTTCCCTTATCCACAAAAAGCAACTGCTAAAGTATCTCAAAAACTTCATATCTGTTTTATACCAAATTTAACCTTGTGAACCTAATCTCAACATACAACTTCAACCTTGCCAAATATGGGGAAATATTTCAAATGAGTCATTCTTCTCTCCATGCAATTTAAATGACTTGTTTTCAAATGAGTAATAGAATTTGACTGAGAATATCAATAGTGCAATAACAAACTGGGATTTGTAAACATATCAGTATGAATAATCCATGATGATTATATCTTATCTTATGTATTGATGTATATAAAGCCATTGCATTTTACGTTAGACCCAGAGTTAAAACGGCTGACGGCATTTTTTTTGGTGGAGCTAGGACAAAACATTAAAATAATTACTATAAAATATTTAAAATCAACTTCTATTGTTTGTTTTTTTTTAAATTTGGCAGCAATGAAATATATTATAATGTACACCAAAATGGCGCCCTGCTTGAACTGATCCCCTGTACAATAAAATGAGTGTCTAGCTTATGCAAACGTCTTATAAAGAAAAATCAATCGATTAAAGACTACCTTAAAATAAAACTATTGGTGAACCTACAAAAACATAGAAAAAATACATGCAATAGTTTAATATTTTTATCTTCCTTGAAAAACAAAGAAAAAATATTACAGACATTTCAATAACATGCAATAACAAGTTATTTTTATCCATTTTTTTTTACATGCATATGTTATGAAAATTGTAAATAATCAATAAAGAATAAATTTAAAAATTTGCTGATACAAACATTATGCTATTTAATTTCTATAATAATATTTATTTACCATGAAATTTGTTTCAGACAAAAAGAGTAGTAATAAAAATTGAATACGTTAGGGATATAGAAAGAGAAAAAACCAAACCATGAAATTCATGACAAAAAATTACCATAGAAAAAGAATAAAAAATAGAGCTAACCTTTTCTCTAAGGGGATTTTAGTATTATAAGATTCTTTTAGCTTTAAAAAAAATGTCTAAACAAAAATGGAACAGAATATGTTTCTAAATTTGAAGGAATCAAAACTTTTTGATGCTATTAAATTAATTGGAATCTGCATAAATATATCTAGTAAAAATAAATTTATATTTTGACCGGAAATTCAAAACATTACACGTGTAATTAGAGCTTTTTTTTCCATTTTTACAATGATATGTATACAATTATGTAGTGAATATCTTTATTAATAGGTGAAAATAAAATCGTAAAATATTTTGTGAGGAAAAAATGAATAAAGTTAGTGTTAAAAGTATCAAAATACTTGCAAATGAATCCTTTATAATTTGAGAAATTTCAAGATAGCAATTTTTTTACAGGAAGCTCTATTTCAGGTTTTCATTCTTCAATAAGAATTTGTACTAAAATTCTACATAGATTAATTGACAATTTCACACACTACTAATGGTAAGTTATAAGCCCCCTGAAAGTTTTATCAAAATCAATGGCCCATTTCTGAACGACTGTGATTCATTTTTGATATTATATTTTATTACTCCAAAATTGATATTAAAATGTCCTTATAGTACTTCAAAGTAGTGCATATGTTGGATTTTGTTGTATTGCGTCCTAATTTTACAGCAGCGAGAAGTTGAATTAATAATAAATCAAGCCAATATCGTGTAACATCGTAAATATATCAATTTAAAATCCAATAGCATTGCAGAGCTTTTAAAGTTAAAAGTAAATAAACTTAAAATCAACTGTGACCTTTTTTTTTTACCTTTATAGGACTGTCTGAGTATTTTATTGCTTGAATTTAAATTGTATTTTATTTATTTATTTCACACATCCTGGTAGTCTTATAGTCTAAGTAGCTAGCTAGGACTTTGCCATATATCTACTTTCAAACAAATGAAAAGTAACAGTAAAATTAAGCATGAATAAATTCGAAACAGTATTTCATTTTTTCACTAGCTAGTAATAACGTCAAAACAGTGAAAACAATAGGTCTATTCGTAAATACATAATCAGAAAGAATCGATTTTTATTGTTGATCCTTATGTTCCATGTACAGAAGGATCATCAATAAGAATCGATTCTTTCTGATTGTGTATTTACGAACAGACCTATTAATTATATAATGCCAGTCTGATTGATTAATTGGTTGGTATTTTAGGGCAATTGACACATCTTGGTCATGCCAGTCTGTATGAAATTATGAAATATTTTTATTGCATATTCAGATAGAGGGCTTTGAGTTATGTATTGTTGATTTTTTAAGCTGGAACAATCTTGAAATCATGCTGCAAAAAGCTGTGACGTCATAGTCATTCAGATATTTAACACGCAAGGGAAAAAAGTTGTATGACTATGACGTCACAATGTCTTTACACTAAATTTTGATTTTTATTTACTTACAAAAATCTGACAAAAATTGGTAACTACTCGAGGTGCTCAAACCAAATATGTTCATGCAGATAATTTATTATTGTATTCCAGTTGTAACCTTAACTTCCTGTATTTAAACTAAATTAGGCTTAGATCATTTGTAAAATTATAATTTAATTATTGCATTTTAATTTTAATGACTAAGCAACCATAGATTATTACAATCTTGCACATTAATAAGACCAACAGATTATATTAATTTCTCAACATTGTTGGTTGACTAACTAACAATAAGTATTACAAAATTTTCAGATTTTTTGGAGCAGCCTTCATACTTTTTCCCCATTTTAAAAAAATTGATGGTCGTTTCGACTTCCCTTTTCTTGGTAATGCTTCAAGGGTTAAACTGCAGATCCAGCAAATGATGCAAAGTAAAGGTAACATTTGTACTGCTCCGAAGTGTATATATGTCATAGCTCTAATTAGAACCTTAGCTTTAAGCATATTTACATCCCTATGTCATGTCACTAACTAACTAGAGACCGTCATTAACTGCAGGGAACGAAGATGCAACCCGGAGAACAGAAAGGGACAAAGGGTTGCATACCTTTAGGCGTTTCGTGCTTTACATTATCTGACCACAATTATTAAGTAACGAGTCAACAGAACAAAGTTAGTGTCATGTAGCGCTACATGCTGGTAAAATATTTTAGATGAAAATCTGTAACATTTTGGTTTCCTTGGTAACGGATATACAATGGGGGAAAAAACGATGCCTGCATGGAAATCTTTAGCAGTCACTTGAAATTTTGTCTGCAATAGATTTTCTAAATCAGTGCAACTTAAACTTTTATTAATTAATTATCATATATTTAATGTTATTTTAATATATTATATTTTAATAGAAAATATATTTAAAAACAGACAATTAAATAAGTAAAACAAATGTATAATTTGGAAAGAATTTTCGTTCTTTTATCTCATCTAATCTGATAACTTTGATCCAGTCAAATTAAATTTTAACGAATTCTTTAAAAAATCAATGTGTAGCTTATAATCGTAAATTTCGAGATTATAAAATCAATCTATTTCATTATATTTCAACCACTCCACTGTGCACTGCGTTATAAAACATAAAAAAAAATAAAAAAAAATCACAACATGGTTTAGTTATTTTAATTTTAAATTGATTGCTTTACAAATATATTAAAACTTGCATTATTAAACACCTTTTCCACGTGTTAAAAATACATATTTATTACACTACTGTCCTATTTTCTAGCGTTCATTTTGTGTGTTTTTTTTTGTACTATAAACATTAAAACCTTGGCCTAGAAAACAATATAGAAACTGTAATAAAAGTCAATGCTAAAAGTAAAAGTTTTTATACTCTGTGTTTTCAAATTATTCTACAATCTCAATTACTTTAGGTTTATAAATAATATTGATTTTATTAAAAATAAATATTGATTTTTTTTAACATGAAGATAAACATGTTATCAAATTAAGTCACATCACTGAGGCACGTGCATTGGGTGGGTTCATAGTTTAGTCTAAGGTAGGGATGGGGGAGGATTCTTAGAAATCAGAAGGGTGAATTTTGTTGATAATTTATTAATGATAAAATTGACTGAAGTTGCTTTAGATTTGTACTAGCTTCGTAAACAAGTCTCAATATTTTTTAGTTATTTTTATAGAATCATATCGCAGAGTTTAAATAAACTACTAATTATTTTACTATCTCTTTTAGGGACAATAATTGTAACACTTATTATTTGTAGGTTTTCTGTATCTATTTTCTTAACCAGTCAGATTACCCGGGTTAAGATAAAGGGCTTTTTTGCATTGCTATATTTTTATATTATTGTATGGGATTAGAATTCATCAGATAGTTGAACAATATTGTAATAGAATATTCATAATTACTCACTTTTGATATACTGCAATGTATAAAGCACTATTAATATAGCTATAGGGCACAATACCGTTTTTTTATTTATTGCCTACAGTTTTTCCTTATACAAATTTTTTTTAACTCCATGCATGCATTTGTTTGTGTAAAGATAAAATTTTATTGCAAGGAAAAATCGTAAAATATGCAATAAATATAAAAAAATGTATCGTATATTATAAAACTTTTAATTATTTACTAGTAGTAAAAAGTATCAATATGATAAACTGAACTAAAAATTTCTATGATTTTAATATTGACTTCAAATAGTTAAAATCCACATTTTACATTAAAATACTCGTAAGACAGATTCTATTAAAGTTAAAATATATATATTTTATTTAACAGCAAATTTAAGTCATATTAGGATTGACATTTATTTCTTATTGGAGTGATTGATTTTTATTTGTGTGTTATTTGAAAATAAGATTTTTTTTTTACTCTATTTAAGATTTATTATGTAACGTTTTTTTTTTTTATTCTGTTTTCCTTCACAATGTAGCAAAAAAAAATATAATATGAAAAAGGGTTAAAATAAAAACATAATTTATCAATTTAATACTTGGAAGTGCAGAAAAACTACCAATGGGGTAGAAAAGATCTGATATTTTATTAATAAAAAATATAATATTTCTAATGCATCTTCAGATTTAGGGGGAGGGGAGGTGGATGTCAACGCTATATAATCAATATTTCATAATATTTATTGAAATATATAGGAAAAGTCGAGAAAAATATTTTATAATATTTTTTTTTTAAATAAAATACTTTTATACTTATCATGATTAAAGACTGTAATGGTATTGAAAATGATAAGAAAATACTTAACGGTCATAGAAATTATGATTTATAAAAATAAAAATAAATAAATAAAATAAATAAATTTACTTCACTTTTGTAACAAAATCTACAGCGTACGAAAATTGTATAGTTAAATTTATATTACATTCCCTCTGGAAGTAGTTAGAAATATAGACGATGTTCATCTCCTCCACTCAGCTCTGCCTCAGCTGTTTATCCGCCATTAGATATGTAAGGCCTAGCGAAAGCCCGTAAGCAGATAAAGAAATTCCTAATAGGAGAAAAAAAAAGGGGGAGAAATTTGCGCCTTGCAAGGGGATTATTAAAAGTTTGTTTACTCATCACACTAAAATTGTCCATTTAGTCTTACATCAATTTTTAAGACAGTTATTCAATTTTATATTCTCCATTTAAATAACACTGTGCACATCTGCTGTACGTACGCTATGGCGGCGCGCATGGAGGCTGCTTGAAAATCATGTATAAGGTTTCTAGCCTTCATATTCTTATTTCAGAGTTGCAATTTCACATACAAGTCAGAACCTAAACTACAAAGCCCTCTGAAAAGTTTTAAAACGGAATTAAAATCAGAATAACCATAACTGATTTGAAATAAATTTCACATTTTATTCGCTATCTCCTCTTGTCTAATTTTCTTTTATTTTGCACCATTTTAGAGGAAAAAAAGAAAGGAACAGACGAGATTACGTCTTTTTTTTCTCTTCTTGAGCATAAAATGTTAGAAATATTGTCTTCATTTCATCCTCACTTTGAGTAAATAAGAAATTAGATGTGTTTTAAAGATAAAAAGATTATGTTTAGACGTGTAAAGGATGAGTTGAAGACGAAAATTTTCAACTTAGGGTAACCTTTACACTTCCGGCTACTTTCGGAAAAATACCAAATTAACTGTATGCATTATTTTTAAGTTAGCACTTGCTCCGGTTAGCAAAATAATATCTAAGCGGGAACTGCGCATGGTGACATTTTATTTTTAAATCTACTAATCGTTTGACTCGAGCCTACCAAGTTTTCAATTTTTATATCTATTCAAGTAATTCATATTGAGTAATATAAAAGACGATAATTTTATTTAAGACTTTTAATGCCACATTAAGATGCATTTTTGCTGTTATTAATCTGAAATTTAGACGAATCATAAACATTCATAATTTTGTAATTTCATAATTTCAATGGGGAAAAAATTAATATTTTTCTTGTGATAAAGTTTGTTTCGGAAGCATTGTAAGAACACTACAGTATATTCATATGAATTTGCTTATCATTTAATACATGAAATCGTAAATAATTTACTATTTATTTGATAGAAATCTTTTTATAATATACAGCTGTACTGCAGGGGCGGTATACTAAGCATTTCATTTTTCTGCAATTATTACTTCTTTTTAATTGAATATTTTTATTAGACTTTAATATCATGATTTTGTAACACTTGGTATTAAAACGACATTTTTAATAAAAAAAAAATACACATTATGAAATTAAACTACCCTTGTTTTTTAAATTTTGAGTTTTTTTTTTACACCACTGCTGTTAGTCTGCTGTTAAAGAACAGATGTTTTCTATGTACTTGTAAAAAAAATAATAATAAGTGGGTGACATTTCTATTTAATTAAGTTTCATGTGTAGGAGGAGTTGAGTTAACAATTTTTTTTTATATTTTGTAAGTAGTGTGGGAGGTACCAGGAAAACCAGAAAAAGACGTACAGAGAAAAAAAAACGTCGGTCAGTGAAACTGATAGTCCTTTTAATTTGATGTTACTGACGGAAGTACTTGGCGAAGTGTATTGACCAGTTCTCGTTAGATCAACGAGTACTTGAATAGTGATCGTTTCAATAAAAATTACATTGCTCCCTGCCTGTGGTAAATTCATCTCGCTTTCAATGCACCCAGTGCAGTGATGCAATTGTGTGTGGTTCCCCACAGGCTTTGGACATCACTTTGGTCGATTGAGAAAAAAGGCGTCCATCCTGATTGAGGTTTCCCAACGTTCCCTTAGTCTCACCTCAGCAAAAGTTATTAGAACGCATAACAGACCGTGGCCACCATCCTTGTTCTCCCCGATGTTTACCACATTACTATTACCCCACCTGGAGCTCCAAGCTCATAGGGTAATATCATACAGTATAATATATGGTAATATCCTTGTAAATATATAAATATATATATATATATATTCTTGGTGTCATCAGGATGTATTGTTATAAATTATCAGGATAAAAAAAAATCAAAATCTTTTATTCATTCCATTTTTTCCTACAATCATATTGTCATGTACATGATATATGTACAATTAAGCATTTAATTTTGTGGTGATTTTTTTTATGAATGATTAACATTATGTTTTATTAAAATATTATTTAACCTGCTTATATTGTGTAAACAATTGAAAAGCAATTAAGAAGTTATTAGTCAAATTAATGTGATATTCCCGGAAGTATCCCGGAAGTAAGTATATATCGAAAGTATCCGGAAGTGTAGGGTTTCTGGCATTCCTGTTCGTATTACAGAGTTTAAATTCCACACGTTCGTATTTCTACGTATTGCAGTAAAATTTTCAAACCTAAATACCAAACAAAATAACCACAAACTTCACACTACTTATAGGAGTAAATCAAATTAATTCTATACTTCAAATGTGAAATTTACAAAAAAATATTATATTTTACCATGAAAGCACCACTCGGTGGATATATTCACATTATTAATTTCAATGGAAAGAGTCATCGTAAAAAGGTTGTGAAGCCAGTTCAATGAAACCAGCTCGTCGTCAGAAGTCCATTGAACTGGCTATTGAAACATCTGCGATGACTCCTTCCATGGAAAATAATAAAATTTAATGCTTCACTGAATTACTATATATAATGATTTGTCTTAACGATCAACCTCAGTTACTTTGGAATCAAAAGAAATTTCTGTCAGACGGAATTAAATGAATTAAATTTTAAAAATTTGAGAATGCTCTAAAAATTAATCGCTTATAAATGCATGGTTTCAGAAAATTCAATCTGGCAGTTTTCTTATAACAGCTCCATTTCCGGTTTGTTTCCGTCCATAAGGTCAATGTTAAACTTCAAAATTTGCATGCTATCTATTGATGGTGAGTTCAAAGTTCTTCAAGTCTTGTAGCAATCAATGGGGCCAATTTTAAAAATATCTATGCCTACAATTCAAGCACATTCTTTGACTTCGCTCAATTAAAAATTAATAATTTTGAGTTCAATATTTTTATATGACAAAAAATATTATTATACACAAAATATTATCTAGCATAAATATGTAATTTCAATATTAAAATAATAATTATGGATTTGCAAATTTTATTTAATTTTGTTTATCAACATGATATGAAATTTACAACAACATATTGAAATTCTGTTTCATTTTTCACAGACTCTTCTAAAAAAAATATCAAGCAAAAAAAAAAAAAAAAAAAAAAAAATCATGCATGCTATAAATCTTATCTTAAAAATTGAATTGTATTTTGCTGATAAAGTTGTTCCGATTGACGACATATCATGGAACAGTTTGGCAAAAAGTCACTTTTCCATATATGAAGTCAACAACAATCGATGGTGCGGAAACAAGAATGGGGTCAGTGACCTGCTTGTGTTGATTTTACATTGTTGGCTAGCTATATAACCTTGCTTGCTGCAGCCTCTATATATGCTGGGACGTACTGATTGTTGTAATATAGGGGGTGAAGAATAAAATAAAGGAACCTTGAAACTATAAAGCTATTGAAACATGTATACTTTTCTTATTATCTCATAAGTTATATAGATCTACTATAACCTTTTTTTCCATTTACAATAAAAAATTTTACTGATAAGCTAGTCAACAAAACTTTTTTTGAATGGAAAAAAGAATCATTTGGGACTCGTATACTCAGTTAAATACTGTAATATATACTGTATATACTGTATTGGATTCAATTCATTATTATACGTGTTTTTAGTATAGTTGTAAAAAAATTTGAAGTTGCAATGAGTGCGATTTACGAAAGATTTAATAATACCCTAATTTTTTTTAGATATTAACTAATATATGTATAAATTTGGACCATTGCACTTTCAGTTCATTAATAAAGCTGTAGCGTCCATCCTGGCTGAGGTTTCCACGTTTCCCTCAGTCACAGGCAAATGCCGGGATGGATTGCAAGGCCATGGCCACCTCCGTTTCGGAAGAGCCTGCAAAACGCTCAAGTTAGGGTTTCGGAAAGTTCGGGGTTTCAAAGTAGTATGTAATTAGTAAGTAGAAGTACCCAAAAGGGTTTGATTAAAAAAAATTGTGCTTGGAATTGGGCGAATAAAATAATTTGAATTTAAACCTGAAAGGTAATCACATTTCTCAATAATCGCGGTGAATGTCATTGATTTATAGGCTGACGATAATAACCGTGGTTAGTGAAAAACCTCCTTCCTTTTGAATTGTGCCTAAAAGTTCATTAACAATTTAACAATTTTAAAATATACATAATAAGTTAATAATATATGTAAAGCAATAAACCAAAACATGCAGTCAAAAGACTTGATTTTCATGGGCAGCAAAATTCTAATTTGTATGCTCTCATCTTAGAATGCATTACAGATCACTAACAAAAGTTTGATAGAAATATTACCGTTAAATAGTATGAATTATCTCGTCTCTTTTTTTTAATGTTTGAAATCCATTCTGGAAAACTTTTCCTAGAAAAACTGGTTATTTTTCTTTATTACAGCTTAAAGTAGTGATTATTTACTACTATTTTTTGGGATATTATAGTAGAAGCATTAAAAAACGTTGAGTATAAATATCTTTCTATAGTTGTAATACATTATATATGAAAAAATATGTTATACAAATGTATGTACTGTGGTTCAAAGGGGTAAAAACGTCTGTGGTGGAAGTTTTACTGATCAAAGCTACGAGCAAATACTTTGAAATGAGTGGCACTTCCCTTTAGCCATGTAACATTCATTTTGTAATGTGTGTTTTTGTTTGTAACATTTCAAATTAGGCAAGTTAAAAAAATATTTTATTTTGTTTATATTTCATTTTAAATTATTGTATTTAATTTAAATACGAAAATAAAAATCATTTTTTTAGGGAGTCTTATAATTAATTACGAATAAAAGTATAAAAAAATCATATTAATATCAAAATATTAGTTCTTCTATCAAGAAATAATGTAGTATAATATTTCATATTAGAGGCATTTAATATTAATTTTACTACACGTATAGTAAATTAATAGAGTATTAAATTTTTATATGCTGAATTGGTTTCAGTACTTTATGTCAGTACAAAATTTCTCCAGTTTCGTCTTACATCCAGCACTTTTGACCTATAAAACACTTATTCGAAGTACAAATTTGGTACTGAAAAAAGAGAGTAAAAAAAAGTACCAAAAATTGACTATTTTTTCAGTACCAAATTTGTACTTGGATTAAGTGTTTTATAGGTCAAAAGTGTAAGACGAAACTGGAGAAATTTTGTACTGACATAAAGTACTGAAACCAATTCAGCATCTAAAAATTTAGTTTGTTTACAAATTACTTTCGGCATCTACTAAATTTGCAATATAAATCTTGTTGATGAATAAAATATACCGTTTGTATCTTTTTAGATTTAATAGCAAACCAAGGCTGTTGATAAAAATTTTAATAAACTTTGAAACAACACATTCATTTGGCATAAATTCTATAATAATATTTTAATATAAATTAAATTTGTATTTTATTTATTTTTTTATATTCAGTATAAAATGTGTTGTTCAATATATTAACAAAAAAAAATGATAAATTTCTATGTGTTTCTATGTGTGCGTTAAATTTTTTTCTGAGAAAATATAATATATCCTATACCTAAGCAAGGTGTTATAAAGGCCATATATAAGACCATACTACAGCTAGCTCATATGTGACATGTGTCCTTTGTTTTGTTATATTACAACCATACAGCATCAAGGTTTATATGCCTTTTTTGTTTGTTTTCCTCTCACAATAAATGAAAAATAGAATAATAAAAAGTATAACATATAATAACAAAAGTTCATGACAGATTTTTGCACATTTAACGCTTTTTATTTTTTATGTTTATTACTTCATTTTTATATCTTTACTTTCAATTTTTTTCCTGTCACTTTTTTAAATTTGTTATAATGAGTCTTCTTTGATTTAAAATTTTATCGTAATTTTTAGCAATAAATGAAATTAAAAATACAAATTATGTACACTCGTCACCTTGGAAAATTTCCCGCTTGCAGCCTTGCATCGTTTCTCTGGAAAACTTTCCTCGTCAAAAGATGGCTGTAGCGTCGATTTACTGTTGGAAAAATATAATGTTGTTGTTTGTACCATCAATATTGTTGTGTAAAATTTTCTAAGACAAGAATGTACATTTGTTATTTAATATTTTTATTATGATGTATATTACTCCAGGTGATATTTTTGGCTGTTAATTTAACACTTCAAGTAAAAATTAATTTGCTAATTTTTATATATAATTATGTTATTTCATCCTTCTCTCTTTTTATTTATTTTCTAAGCTACTTTCACAAAACTTTTCTTAATTGAAGTAAAGAGAGAGAAAAGGTAATAAAAATATTTATTTTGCTATTTTTCCTGTTTCATCCTTTCATTCCTCTCTCTCTCTCTCTCTCTCTCTCTCTCTCTCTCTCTCTCTCTCTCTCTCTCTCTCTCTCTCTCTCTCTCTCTCTCTGTTCCTCTCTCTCTCTAGTTTCATCTTAGGAGTTCTCATATATTTAAAAATTGTCACAACTTTTTGTTAGAAAAGAATTTTTAAATATTACTGAAAATGATTTGTTTTACTTTAAAAAATCCATTTACTTTCTTTCACTGACAATATTACAATTTGCATGCTATACTACCTGCCAATACCCATTTTACGTGCTAAGAATACAATGTTGGTTGCAGTCTAACTTTACTACTGCATTGGTATTCGTGTATACGTGGCAATAAAGTTTTGCTGACTTTTAGTTATGAAAATGTTGTAGCAACTGGTCACTAAAATTTACGGTGACAGAAAACAAGGGTCAACTAAAAAAAATTGTTTCTCAGACTTTTAGAAAAGATT
The DNA here is from genome assembly GCA_949825025.1 of Siphlonurus alternatus. Taxonomy (NCBI): domain Eukaryota; kingdom Metazoa; phylum Arthropoda; class Insecta; order Ephemeroptera; family Siphlonuridae; genus Siphlonurus; species Siphlonurus alternatus. The sequence goes on along the minus strand of OX463783.1, from coordinate 19,386,633 downwards.
TTTACATATTATTTTATTTGTTCTTTTGGTATATATAAACATTTTATAGCATTGAAATTGCTAAATTATATTTATAAAAATATTATAATATGTGGCTACTTATAAAAAGTGAAAATTAATTTTGCTTTTATGAATTTATGAAAATGAAAATTAAAAGGAAAGAATTGAAACAGGAAAATATTATAAATTCATTCATTTTCATCTCTAAGTTAATTGCGTTAATAGATATTAAACATGAATAACAGGTATATAAATTATAAAACACAACCATTTTTAACATAAAGAATAATTATAAATTAAAATTTCAGTTCTATTTGATATTAAATACTTTAATCCTTATATTTTTTTAACTAATGCAGAGATTTATTTAATTACAATCTTATATACTGCTGTGTGAATTTAGCATTTTTACGGTAGCTCATGTCAGTATTTTAAACTTATAATTTATTAAACTTTCTGGCACTTTTTGAAGGCTCTATATGGATAATCAATTGCCCCTTTCCATCCCTCCTCTCTTTTCTATAGGTTTTTATTCAATTTATTGGTTATACTCTTGTACAAAAGTTATTGATAATATGAAAAATAAAATATTTTTGTAATTTGTTATCTAGCTTTAAAAAAAAATCTTTATAGGGCGTGATTCGTAAAGAATATCCAGAAAGTTATCCAGCTTTTCACTAACCACATTTAGTGTCATTGATTTAGAATGACAGTACACGTGATTAGTGAGAAACCTGGATAACTTCTTTCGTAAAACGCGCCCATTTCTATCTTTTATCTAGTTTTCCATATTGGTAACGTTTATGCATGAGCATTTATTAGTGTTTCAATATTTTTAAATGTTTTTACGCCAATTAAAAGACATTTTAGGTATACAATCTGTTTGAATAGACCATCCATCGCTGTGCCACAAGTTTTATAGTGAAAGAAATAATTCAAGTTTTGAAGGAATGGAACATATATTTAATAGCATTTTCCGGCTTTCATTTTATGAGGAGGTTATAGAAAGTTAATATTATTAACGTCCTAATTTCAAATTTAAAATCGGTATTCTCTTTTATACTAAAATGGCTCAGAATGGAAAAGCCTGAACAATCGATAATTTTTTCTTCAATTTTTTTTTTCATTTTCTGCGTTTACATTATTTAAGTGTTTATATATTATGGATCCGTCGACGATAAGAATTAATGATATTATCTGCATTCAATTCAGCTGTATTAAACACATTCATATGAACGTGGTATATGACACTCCCATATAGAGGAGTGGAAAACATGATTGGATAAAAAATATTCTTCTTACCGCACCCAAATTGAAATTCTTTTGTAAATGGAAGTGCATTGTCGGCAAATCAGTCAGGTGTCAAATGTAATGCAAATGTGTTCAAATTATTTAAAAAAAAAAAAAAAGGCTGGCTAAAACGCAAATTATTTAGTTTCCTAGTTACAATATAACTTACATGTAGCTACTTGGAGCAGAAAATTAAAACTGATCTTAACTTGTTTACACCCCTAAACAAAAAGAACTCGTCTTACATTTTTTCAGCGTAAACCTACTTTTTACAAAATATATCTTCATTAATTTCATGGGAATTAAAGGCATTTTTCTTTTTTTGTCTTCTTTTAAAAAGCTTTTTATATTTTTAAGACTACAGAAATTATGACATTATATCGTAGGTATATATTATATAAAGTAAAAAATAATGGAACATTGTGAGTGCGTTTTAATTCTTTTGGAATTCTTCTATTACACTAAATTTTTACAAGTATTTTTTATAGTTTAATACATTGACTTTACATTGACTTTACAGAGTTGCCAATTTTAAATAAGGGAACAGTAAAAATCTTTGCCACGGTGGTCGGTTTCATAGCATAGCCATTAAATTTTCAGAATTCAAGGGGAGTGAAACGTTGCTAACATCAACTACTGCACACAAATGTATTATTTTATTTTTTTCTTCTCCTGGGATTCAAACTCATTACCTAATTGTCTACCACACGTCACGTGACTTTGCAATGGACAATCAGAAAGCTGTATTTCCACTTCACAAAGCTGGTTTTATTATTTGCGATTTTTAAAAACAAATTTATTTTAATTGGTAAAACTGTGCTAAATATTTTAAGTAATACGCACTTTATGTAAAATATCCTATAGGCAACAATATTTGTTAAAGCCACATGATATCTAAAAACATAGTAATCCCAGAAATTATGCTAAAATATAGAAGACACTACATTGTGACGTCACAGAATAGTTCCATGACCTATTCTATACTACGCTGAGCAATAAAAGTTGCTGGGGCAAGCAGATATGTACCATATCAAAGTAACAACCCACCCCTTTTCTAGTCACCATATACAAATAGCCAGATGCTTTTTTTTTAGTCCTTTGGTAAAGCTTCGTTAATCTGAATGTGTTAATACTACAAATAAAATTCTTCGTTTTTTTAGTAAAAATACTTGGATAAAATAAGGATACTGTTATATCAAAATAGCATGATATGGATGATGTTTATTTTAAAGTCTGATAACAATGCCATTTTTCTTACTTTTTTTCTGTAAAAAATAGTACCTACATGTTTTAATTTTTTTCATTGTATGATAGTAAAAAAAGTCATGTTGAAACAATATATAATAATATTTTAATTATTTTATAATAAAGCAAAAAATTTAATACAATGTATAATAACATTGTATTTATTACTATAAAATAAAATCCAAAAAATATTTAGAAAAATAATTATACACGCAAGTTCTCACTAGCTTCATTCAGTAAATGTTAGCGACAAACTTGGTTTATCTAATGGGTTTGAATATTTTTTATAATGTGTAAGCTATTTTTCAAATCATTTGTCTATTCAAATGCAGTTTTACATCTTTTGTTTCATAGAATATCTTGAAATTACGTTACAACAAGAGATATTTCATTTCAAATCACAAATCATTTAACAAATATTGAGGAGCATTCATAAAGCACTTTAGCTTAGGTTTTTATTCCGGATTAAATCGAATACTATACATGGTGCTAAAAGGCTAAACATGGTACTAAAAATTTAAGCTAAATCGATGCTAAGCAATACTAAACAAATACGTTAGTATCGATTTAGCCTACATTTTAGTACCATGTTTAGCCTGTGATATTGATGTTTAGTACCCGATTTAATCCGGGATAAATATTGAAGCTAAAGTGCAAGGGACCAAATTGCTTTGTGAATGCCCTTTATTTTATACTGTGAATGTAACACAGTTTTTTTAACAACAGTGATCGATAAGAAAAAATGCTCACAATCGTACCTAAAACTCTGCCAAAACAAATTTAAAGAAATCACAATACTTTAAAAAAAATCAATATATAAGCAGTTTTATTAGTACAATATTGTAGTCTCTTTCTGAAATCATTGCTTTAAAAGTAGCATCATCTATAGAACTTTTGTTTCTTGCTTAACTTTTTTTTTCTTTTTCTTTTAATCCTGTAATAGAACTGTTACTTTAAAAATGTCATACGTCATAGTTTTTTCTCGTGAATTTGACTATATGCAAGTGGCGAACAATAACGAAAGTTGCTGACTTGGACATGCTTTATCAAAGTGTAACAACTTCCATTCTTACCTCTCTTTTCACTAAAGACTAAAATAGGAGGGGAACTTTTTTTTTATATATATCTGTCCTGCTAAAAATACCATCATTATTTCTCATTTTTTTTATTGTACCTTATTATATAGGCCTATCTTTTCTACTGACTCTGTCAATTTTATAAATTACACTAATTTAGAAAAGTGAGAAAAAAAAATAATGTCATTCTTATTGATTTATTTTACCAATTAGCTTAATGATTAAACCCTGGGGTGAAAAAGTATACATAAAGAAAATGATTTACAGTGATTACTTTTTTTTATTGTATGACTTAATTTATGTATATTATATATATTTTTTAACTTTTTATATTAATGTTCTCAATATAAAAATTATATATTTAATGTATGACTTAAATGGTCTTGTCATTTTAAATAATAATATGACATAAATAACTTTATTATATTAAATAATATTGAGACAAAAAAATAAATGTAATTATTATTTTCCACGACTAAATATAAAAACGAATCACACAATAAAAATATATCTTTTGTTATTTAGAACAATATTTTTTTTTTTTTTTTTTACTTAAATATTTTTCAAACACTGTAACTAAATTGTCATTTCATATATAATAGAAGTATAAAATATATTTTTTTTCAATACAATAATAGTGTTTTGTTATACATTTTTCATGCTGCATAATTATAACAACTCGGAAACAGACAACTATAATAATCTGGAGCAAAGAATTGCATTCCATATAAAATTATACATATTCAGGTGAAGTACACTATAATGCATATAAAATGTGAACTTTTTTATTTTCAATTCTTTATTGATCATTTTGAAAACATACAGACACATTCATGATGCATGAAATTGTAAGACATACGTCCAAAATACATGTTTTAAAATTAAATGTAAAAATACCAATATTTTACTTATGGAGTTGACAAATTAAATTCGTACTGTGGTGTACATTCATGAATCTTGTGTTTTTAAAATGCTGAAATTTTACCTGCATTAGCCCAATTGTAAAGTATACTTACTGCATATCAATATTACTGTATATTATAATGAGATATTAGAATGTGAAAATTGTAGTGGCTTAATCGAAAGAAGGTGTAAAAATATGGTACTGTGAATTTTTTCAGATTTTTCCGATACCGGGAACTATTTTTAAAAAATTATTGAAATTCTATTTTATGACGTCACGGGTGGCACTGCCCTATCCTTTTTCTTAAGGAGTGCCGCCCATGACGTCATCAAAATAGACTTTCAATAATTTTTTAAAAATAGTTCCCGGTCTCAGAAAAATATGACAAATTCACAATACCATATTTTTACACCTTCTTCCGATTAAGCCACTAAAATTGTCACATTCTAATATCTCATTTTATTGAATTTTCCGGTTATTTGTGAACCCTGTCTATTAGCAATGTTTAATTTTTTTTAAGTTCCTTGCAAATCATGACCATGGTAATTTATCCCAGCATTTATCTAGTTGTGATTGAGAGAACCTTGGAAAACTCACAGTCAGTCAGGATGGTAGGTAATAATTGATAAAAGATGTCACTAATCACCTATAATATTGATACACGAGTGTTAAAGTGGGTGTTCTATTATAAAAATATGTTGGTTCCTGGAATCGAACTCAGCACTGCCATCTGATTACAAATCTCTTTTTTTGTAATTGAAATATAAATATGTTCAAAATTAAAACCATTTATTACTACTAATATTGAATACCACATTAATCACTTAAGTAATTACGTCAGTACATATTTTTATAAATAATTAACTATAGCTCATATAAATTTTGTATGTAATATTGTTTGTTATATGTATGTAGAGGATTTTGATATTTTCATCGCGTATACATTAATTAGAACAACACCACGCACTAACGTACATTGTGACCAAGCGTGCGTATATAATCAATGGTAATTAACAACTAAATTATTTATCAAACAATGTGTATATATATAGTTACTAAATTAGTAATGTTAATATTGTAAAACATAATGTATAACATAATAAATTTGACGCAGTGTTAATATTACTATGCGAAAGTGATGAGAGAAAATAATAACCAAATTTATACTTAGTGAAAAAATTTGTTAGCAGAGGTTCAGACATACCTTACTTGTTTCGTTGAACTTTTTCCTCCACTTCGTTGCTTAATTAAGCAACGAAGTGGAGGCAAAAGTTCAACGAAACAAGTAAGGTAAACCAAATTTATATTTTAATATAAAAATTTAGAGATTAAGACTGATTGAATACTAAAATCAGCTTTGATTAAAGGAATTATCAATATTATTTATAGATTTATATGTACAAAAATAAAAATTTAATTAATTGCTGTACACTCTATGATTGAAATAAAATTAGAATTTAAATATTTTTTAAAAAATATTTATTGTAGTATGCTTCCTTAATAGTAACTTAATAAGATAATAATTGTAAATAAATTGGTCAAGCGTTGCAGTCAATTCATGTCCAACAACAATTACTATACCAATACGTGGCATTTTATCTAAATTATACAAAACTAATGTTTTTTTTTGTTATCATATTGGGAAAAATATATTATATAATTAAATTGATTATTTTTTTTAGGATAAATTTCTCATATACGATATTATTTGAATGGTTATACATTTTAACACAATTTTATGGACAGTATAATGCTCCTTTTTACTGCTTGTTCTTTAATAGCCTTCTTTAAGATGTATTTCCATGGAGCAATGTCGAACGGAGCTTGGCAGAGAGAGAAAAGCGCACTTGCTTACAACTCGTATGGCGGCCATGTTGGTGATGAAATCGCTCCTCGCAAGACAAAGAAAACCCGAGCTTCTGATTAGCTGCGGCACGCGATTTTCTTGCTTAAAGGTGCATTTCCATGGAGCGGGAAAAGCGAGAAAATCGCGTACCGCAGCCAATCAGAGCCTCGGGATTTCCTCGCCTTGCGGGGAGAGATTTTATCGCCAATATGGCTGCCATACGAGATTGAAGCAAGTGCGCTTTTTTCGCCCCGCCAAGCCCTGCTTGACATCACTCCATAGAAATGCACATTTACCCACTTCATGGCAATGCACCTTTATACTGCATGTATATTTCCTTTCAATGCAGATTTTCATATTAATGTTTTAAATAAAAAATTCAATTTTAAAGATGACAAAATAATATTCAATATTCGTGACGTCACAGTATTTTATATTAGCCTCAAGTATATAACGTGGTCGTGTGTCATTTCTAAGCATGTGTGGCGATCGTGTTTTATCTTTGATCACACCCTAGCAGCCACTATAGAGACTGCAAAGAGCACAGCAACCATTATGTCTATATCTTAATCATATGGAGAAAAACCAAGGAGCTTCTATATATTATAAAGAGGTCTTAGAAGTAGTGTAGTTCTTTGTAGCTCTCTTTTTACAATAACGTTTGTAAGTGCATTCAAGAATACTTCAATATAATATAACAGCTACTTTGTGAATTGAAACTACAATAAAGATAATATATTGTTTTTTTTGTAACATGAATTTAATTTTATTGTTTATGTATTATAGCAATGGATTATGTACTCTATATTGGATTTCTACTTATAATAAAATATTTTAACTGTAAAAAAATGTGATCAGGAGTCTTGATAATTTATTTTAATTTCATAAATATTATTAGGTCTGTTCGTAATCAAAAGATAGTCGATTATTTGATTTTCTTTAAGTTACGCACAGAAGGTTCATCTGATTATTGATTCATGAATCGATTTTGCATTTAAGAACAGTTATTTTAATTTATATAATTTATATGTAATATGTTTATGATAATATTGATAAGAAAAAATAGAATTCGGCTTCAATGCTGAGAATGGATATTTAAAAAAAAAAATACGATGTCGACATTTCTTTAAATTTGTGGATTCTGTATGCTCTTTTCCAGCGACCAAAATCGATATTTTTTAAATCAATGAATGAAGATTATTATACTAATTATATTAATAAACTTATTTCCTCTTCACGATACTACTAAATAATATTAATATTATCAAAATATAGTGAAGCCTTTGATTTTAATTAAAAAAATTAAATATAATTTATATAAAAAGGTGGATTTAAATTTATGAATAACGCAACATCATAAAATAAAAGGAAATAGGAAAAGGGTACTATATGTATAATGTATTGCCACCTATAACAGAAGAAAAAAACAATAAAACTAAAACTTAAAATGAAGTTATGTATTTATTCCACATACACAGTTTTATGAGATTTCTTATCGGAATTAAATTATATAAACATGATTGAATTTTGATTCAAATTTCCTTAATATTATACTTAAAGTTTTAAGTACTAAAATATTACCTTCCTTTTTGACATAATATATATGAAGTTTCACAATTGCAATCAGGAAACCCCAAATATCCTGCTACGAGACACTTCCCAACTAAATCATACGTTTACTGAACTGAAACTAGTTTTAAAGTAGCCTTTAGGGAAGTCTGTATATAGGCTCTCTTTAAAGCTCTGTTTACACGGAGTGGAACCAAGCGTGACTTAAGATTGTAAACAAAAAATCACATTTCTTACGCTTCGTTCAATCTCACCCCCTCATTGTAAATCTTTTACTATAGAAATAAAATAGAAATATGATAGGAAATTTTTATAAACACTTTAAAATTATTGCCCGGAAATATAAGATAAAAATATAAAATTGAAATATTTTATAATATTTTCTACCTTTGAGTACATTTTTTGTAAGAAATACAAACCATTGAGTTTAATGCTTGTTACGCGTCCCAGCATTCACTGATGTATTACTGAAGGAACCGTAGAAAATACTTTATATCAATGAACCAAAGCATGCCCAAAGTCTGGGGTAACACTAAAAAATGCACTGCATGGTGGATGAAAAATATATGAATTTATCCCAAGTAGCATTAGGTATTTTCGTAAATTCCAGAAACAACAATCAAATGAACCATCTATATTAGAGGAAACAAAAGGAAAATCTGTTTCCTCATGCTACCTAGGTGTTAATTATTGTATTAATTATCATCTGATTGTGTATTTAAAGAACATACCTCTATATATAGTGTATTTTTTACTTGAAACCCATTGATTGACTTCGTTGATATAAACATAATCAGTCAATTTGCTATACTTTTATTAAATTTTAGTCACCAATAAATTTATATAAAGAGAATAAGAACGTTAAAAAAATGTTGCAATAATGTGGAGTTCGAATATATTTTTATTCACTTACTGAATTTTTTTAATGTTATTTGAAAATTTTATTGAATAACACATCAAAATACACAGCAAAATGACAAAACAAAATGCTAAATTTAAAATAATAAATATTAATTAAATATACAAACATTTGACAAACGTCATATAGAACTAAACAAATAAAAGGTAAAAAATAAATGAAGAAAATACATTAATTAATATATTTATTCATTGTTCTAATATTACATAAAAAATAATATGAATACCAATTATAGATTGTAAAACTCTTATAATTTCACATATTATAAAACATAGTACATAAATTGTAAAATATACATTATGGTAGTATGTACTATACAGTTTGTGGTATAATATATTAAATCATGTAATATAGTAAAAAAAAAATACTATGTTATATCTAGTTTGTTGCAAAAACCACCATGCATGAAAAAAAAATGTATATTTTTTCCATTTCATTTAGAAATTAGATTTAAAAATCTACTTCTCTCTCTTTTTTTAAATTCATTTAAAGTGCTGCTGGAATAATATAAAAATAATCGGACACGTGTTTTAGGTTGTACCGTTATTACTCTCTCTCTCTCTCTCTCTCTCTCTCTCTCTCTCTCTCTCTCTCTCTCTTGCCCTTTCCTATAGCTATCTTTTCAACTCTCCAAAACTCTGCATGCTTGCTCGACTCTTATACTATTCTAGTGTATATATGATCATATGCATTATATATCAGCTCGCAAAGAGCTTACACAATTTATTTATGTATTATAACTCCATTTTCTCTCATCCAGTTTCTCACTTTAAATTTAATCTCTTTTGTTATATTGTATAAATAAAACAAAATAATAATCTAATATGTAAACTTAAGAATATAATCTTTTAAATGAACTTATAAATACTAACATTTTATTGTTTTATATTATATTTTTCCAGTAAAATAATGCCATATATATAATTTAACTGTATATAATAAATACTCTAACATACTGCATAATTTATGAACAGAATCCAATTGATTTTTTTAAAGTAAATCTTTTCATAAAATCTACAATACTTCTTTCTACTCGTTGAAAAATTGTGTTTAATAAGAGGAGTATTTGGATATAGATAAATAATGAGCAAAGAATAAATATACATTATAATATATAATATACATTATATGCAGCTTACTAACCAAAATTAATGGGCGCGATTCACGAAGCAGTTAGCCAGGTTTCTAACCACGTTTAGCTTAACCACGTTTAAGTAAGGTGGTTTAACACTTAAAACAGGTATAGTTAAACGTGGTTAAGCTAAACGTGGTTAGAAACCTGGTTAACTACTCCGTGAATCGCACTCATAATAAAGGTAATAATAACCGGGATCCTGGATGTATTTTTGGATAAACCCTTGCGTGACCATTATAATAACTTATTTTATATGACAACCCTTTAAATAATGCATTTTCCTTCAAATAATTGCATTTATATCTATCATTTACTATATATTTAAAAATACAACTCACATTTTCATACTTAAAAAAGTATGTGTAATAATAAAGTATATGCAATTATCTTGTTTGCATCTGGTGCATTATGGGTCTCGTATAGAATTTAAAGTTAGAATTAGTGTTGCATGTAAAATTCCCTGTCCCTTTAATATTTTTTTTAACACGGATAAAATGTTTAATTATTAGAATAAAAGTTCTAAGTACTGAAATTATTTTACAAACTTCTGTAGTTAGTTAAACATTTTGCACATTTAAACTCAAATTTCACTGAAATTTGTCATGATGAAGTACCAACTGCATGATAATTTACCGTATATTAACAACTGCACTGGGCATTACACCGTTTTTTTGTTTTTTTTTACAAGGGAGGTAGGATTAATATCCTAACCTAAATACTCCCCTATTTAAACCCTTGAGACATTTATAATTTTTAATACCTTCTCTTTATTTCCATGAACCCTAGTATTTCTTCTTTTTTTATATTCTTTTGACAAATCAAGATTTATGACAAATTTATTTATCATATTTACATATTTTAACACATTTATGTATATTTTAATATATGTAAACTTGTTATTTAAATTACAAATTTTTGAAACAATATAATTTTTATTACCTGCAATGCAGGACAAAAAAAAAGTTGTTATTTTTTTTATTGCCATAAAGAAAATTCAAGAGTTGCTTCCTCGAAAAAGTAAATCTAGGGAATTAATAACAACTGTGTCAAGCGCCATCTCTCTCTCTCTCTCTCTCTCTCTCTCTCTCTCTCTCTCTCTCTCTCTCTCTCTCTCTCTCTCTCTCTCTCTCTCTCTCTCTCTCTCTCTCTCTCTCTCTTTCTGCTGTGCTGACAATCTTAGTCATGTGATCAGAATAACCAATGAGCTTGAAGCAAGCTAGGAGGTAAAAAACAAAAAGCCATATAGTGAGTAAACGTTAACCTAGAAAAAAAAAAGAAAAATAATGTCCAGGTGGAATGAATGACAGTTTTTTTATGTGAATATTAAAATAGAATTATCTAAACGTAAAATATTACTATGGTGTGGTGAATATAATTAATCTCATTTTTTTAAATTCAAACCTTTTTTTTTACCAAATTTGAAGTGTAGTTTTATTTTTCTATATATATAATATCACACATTTCTCTACATTAGTACAAAAAATGTTTTTTATAATATTTAACTAATGTATCCCATTTATATACTAATTCAGTAACAACAATTTAACTTCTTATTAACTGAATAAAAATTACAAAGAACAAAACTTGAACTACATAATTATGTAATTATAATGTCATATTTATTTACAGCTTATTTAGAAAAATCATCCACATTTACTAAAATATTTTAATATTTTTAACTCGATATTTTATTAATCCTTTTATTATAGCTTATTAAAAATTAAAAATCAGAAATAATTAATTATAAAATATACCCTTAAGCAAATAATTAATATTTATTTAGACGAAAATAGAGTCATTTGTACTATAAACAATAAATCTAAATTGATGTTTTAAAAACAATAAAGGACATGTTTTATTATTTATAATCAATTTTATTTATTTTTTATTGAAAGTAATGTATTGTGTTAATTGTTGGAATGATAAATTTAGAGAATATGATTGAAAGTAAATGGATTATTAATATGGGATGATAATGGTGAAACAATATTTATTTTTATATATAAATATTTTGATTTGATTGGAAATATCAATTGCATAATTAAAAAAAAAATACTTTTACATTATTTTCACACAATAATTGTCAATATTTTATGCACCTTTAATATTTTATGACGTGTCTAAGCTATATAAGTAAGGAGATAAAATTTTCTTGTAAGGAAAATTTATGCAATAGATAGACAATTTGTATCGTGTAATACCGTCTTCAAACACTTGATGTTGCCCCTGCTGCTATGTAACCCGCTCTGTTTTGGCGCTGAACATTTTGCCTAGCCTCAGGGTGAAATGACAATCGAGACGCTTGCATGATGCAAGAACTGTATGTTTACTGGTTTACTGGGAGGAGTGGAAGGACGGGTTAACTTTCGAACCGGCCGCTTTTAATGTCAATGCGAAGCCATGTCAGAACCCTGTTACATCAATATGCTGACTTTCATTAGCGCATTTGATTTATCTAGCGTTACTAGTAGTAGTTACAGTACAAAGGTGCCGCTGTAAAAGGTGGCGCTTTATCAGTCAGCGCTGCGCTGTAAAATCTCTGACGTCCTCAAACAGACCGCTCGATTGCCTATTTGGCGGAATTTTCCGAAGGTTGACGACAATTAAGTTTAAAAAATATAAAGTTTTTAAGATTGCGGTACAAAATCTTAATAACAAACGTTTATGCTGCTTCAATGTGTACATGCTGCATAGTATTTATTTACAAGATAAATACTGCGTCAAAGATACAATTTTTTATATATAGGTGTGAAATGTTTTAACGTGCAATTGTTAAGAAATGTTTTCTTGATTCGTACTTTGACGACCCTTCCGCGTGCTTGAGACCAGTGTAAATTCCATAGGGATAACTATATACTATCCTAAGTATTTGATAACATAAAATATATTATTTTAAACTTTTTATCTGAAGTAAAATAAGCTTTGGTAGTTTCATACTAGTTAAGCTTATATATAGCTCATCACTAACCTTAAGGGAACCAAAACGTGATGGCTACTACTAATTTTTAATAGCCCTTATATAATAATATAAGGGTTTATTCTCATGAGATCAAAATATTTTATAACATAAGTATGATTAAATATTTAGTATGTAAGAACATTATCAAAATTGTTATATTAGTACGTACATTTATTTTGTTATAAAAAGATTACATTTTATTTATTCATATAAATTTAAAGGGTAATTTATTATAAAAAAAATACTAGAAAGCATAAATTGTGTTATTTTGTAAGGTTGTTTTAAGGTGTACCTTTATTATTTTCCATAGAAGAAGAAATATCATAGAAATTTCCGCAACCAGTTCAATGAAAAAGCTGTTTTTATTGAACGGACTCTAATAAAAAAAGGTATAATTTTACGATCGAAGTGCGCATAATAGATTTCATTTCTTTTTTATTCGTCTGTACAAATAATTTAATAATTGACGCATCACATCAGTTGAAAATAATCAATTATTAATTTATTTTTAATTGATGCTTAGAATAAATAATGTTAATTGCACATATTTTGCAATTTGTAATTTAAATAAATGAATATATACACTTAATTTAAAATTAGATCGTCTATTTTCATAACGAATAAAAATAATTATATTTTATTACAATAACTGGTTGTACACAAGACAATATGGATCACGTCATGCAGATCGAAAAAGAAAGTAGAACGATTTTTTTTCAAATATAATATGATTTACAAATAATATATTGTAATTATAATTATTTATTGAAAATTTTGAATTAATTGAATGTAAAATTAATAATTCAATACCTACTTTTTTGACATTTCGAGATTAAGTTAGCATTATAACTTATATTAAAATCTTTGATTTTGTGCTTATGATTGTATAAAATGCTAAATTTTTAAAGGTGAACATTCATGATTTTACTATACACAATCAAATCATATACATAATGTAATTAATCACTAATTAAATTTCAAGTAAAATATTATCATGTTTTTTTCTCTTTAAGAGATATTTTGAATATTTTACCGCTCATACATTAATTTAGTTACTCCCTCGACAGATTTCTTAGTTTGGTGCCAATCGTTATAAAGCTCTTCTGCTGCTGTTGGAAGATTTAAAACTTTTTAGGGAGTTGAAAATACAGCTTCTTTCTTAGTAGTATAGCAAAACGAGGCCTCTTCAAAAAGTTTAAATTTCCCCCCTTCTACTACACCTCTTCTATATAGGCAGCAGTAGTGGTAAAAGTCATAAAATAACATTCGAAGAAATCTAAAGGTGTACAATACAATGCAGAAATATCTTGAAATTTCTAATTCATTGTTTATTACTAATTTTGTATTAATTAATTTTCTAAACATTAAAATGAAAGTAATTTGAATGATAAGGTTAATAAAATATGCATGAACTATATAGATCTTAAATTGTAAATTTATGCATTAACACTGTAAAAACAATAATCTATAAGACAAATTATAGCATTCTCACTATTTTTTTTTAAACTTTATAATTTGAAAATATATTACTTGAATTTTTTAATATTTTCATAATAAATATAATTATGATTTGTTACAGTTAACTATTTATATTCTGCCTTTAAATAAATGTACAGTGATGTTCTAGAAAAAGTAGGCAACAAAAGAGCATTGTAGTAGACGGTGCAACGTTTAACTCTTCCTTCAGTCTTTTATCACAGCGCTCGGCCAGTGGTAGTACTGAATACATTTATCAAAAAATGCACGCGTACCTACGCCTAGTTTGGCATATCTCCTTCTGTGTCCCAAGAAAATCTAACATTCTGAAAAGAAAGAGATTAAGGGATTGGGAAGGCGTGCATTTTTGATAAACAAGAGATCAGCTGAGCGCTGTGATTTGACTGAAGGAAAATTTGAACTTTTTACCGTCTACTACAATGCTCTTTTGTTGCCTTCTTTTTCTAGAACATCTCTGTACAATCGATTCATTGTTAAAAAATTAGATGAACCATCTGTACAGGGAACAAAAGAAGGATATAATTCTTGATTTTCATTAATTTGAGTGTATACTTAGACAAAAAACACATTACACATTCAAAATGTGACCGCATTAATTTAAATGTATGTAACTAATTTGTAATAAATCCAGGATTTATTTAGCTTTTGACATTGTAAAACCTAATTAATCCTAGATGGATTTAGAAGTACGGTCGAAGTAGTGTGCTATTCATCCTTGCCACAACTCATCCTATATATAAAGTTCTAGTTTGACTAAATATTGCATTGAAATTAAATTTAATATTACATTATTTGTGTAATTAGCACTTAGCAGCATACAAAAAAAATATGCAATGTTTAAAAAAATATATATATTTGTGGTGATTTTTTTAATCTTTTACTCTGTATGCTGTATGCTGCATTATTATCACAGTTTCATGAACTCTTATTTTTTAAATTTGACCGAGTGCCGATTGCGTGTGCTGAAGTAAAACTCTAATAGAGGCTTCAAGTCAGCTAAGCTAATTTTGCAGTGATCCCACCGTCCTATAACCTATGTAAAAAAAAAAAAAAAAAAATAGCTTTTTTGTCATAAAAGAAATTTTTTAGAGTGAAATAAGTTCTTGATTCATTATCAGAAGACCCCGAAATGGGGGGGGGGGGGGGAGGGGGGGGAGGTAGGAGATGAGATAACATGGAGGCTAATGGAGAAAATTTTCTCGGTATATTGGATTAAAAAAAAAAAGCTGTACAACTTAAGTTTCATTTATAAAGCAGTGAAACAATAAAAATGTAAATAAATTAATTTCTTCCATTTGGATTATTTTTTATACAAAATACTTACAACCATAAAATCAAATACCTCATTATTTGAAAATTAAAAAAAAAAAAAAATACCTGATTTAAATTTAAATTCTAAATCACCACTGTTAATTTTCAACTTTTTAACTCTTAGCAGTATATATCATTTTCTTATTATTAAGTTAACTAAATTTGATCAAAAATTTAGTTTTATTTGTGAATGACTGTACAATTGTGACGTCATAATATTCCTCGAAACATCTTGTTGGTGCATGTAATGGGATAAAGCAATAAACCGAGCTCTAATGTAACGTAGTAATATCAAGTACACACACAGTAGTAGTGTTGTGTTAATGAATATTGCATAATAAACCAGAACATACCTTCATATATATATTATAATTATAATACCAGAGTATAGACTTGAGTAGTTATAATATATACGCAACAATCTATCTCCCTTAGATGTATTATAATTTATAATCAGGTCATAAATAATATAAATAAAACAAGATGATATATTGACAGCATCTAAAATGTAATTCAGATAACTATAAAAATATAATTCAAATCTAAACTTTTTGAAGAAGATTAGAATTCTAAATTCATACATAAAATTTTATTACAGTAAAATACATTCTACAGTCATAAAAAGAAAAAAATGTCCTTTTTATTTACAACTGAAATTTGAAATATTGCATAGAAAATATTACTTTTAATCTATGCAAAGTTATTTAATATTTGATTTTACAACTAGTGTACGGATACAATTAGACATAAATACAATTATAGATAAACAAAATACAGATAACAAAGACATAGAGATCAGAAACATACATAGATAGGACATAAAAAGAGTTATTGAACATAAAATGTAAAACACAATACAGTGTTTGTAATGTAGTATCGACCTCAAATTTTTTTGATTGCAGAAATGGATAGAGTGTGCAAAGTTATGCTACCCTGATTTTTTTCAGGTTTTTTTGAGTCCGGGAACTATTTTTAAAAAATTATTGAAAGTTCTTTTTGTGACGTCACGAGACGCCGCTTCTTAAGAAAAAGATAGGACATGCCGCCGCTTGACGTCACAAAAAGGATTTTCAATATTTTTTTAAAAATAGTTCCCGGACTCAAAAAAATCTGAAAAAAATCAGGGTAGCACACTCTATCCATTTCTGCAATAAAAATTTTTGAGATCGATAATTCATTAAAAAGATATAGTTATATTATTGTATTAGATATTGGAAGTCAAACAACATCTCCCTTGACATAGTCATTTTATTTAAAAAAAGAATCTTTAATGTGATTAAATGTGATTGCTTTATTTTTTGCATTCGCCATATAAAAATATATGTATACGTGTTCATCTTTTAATTTATTTAAGTACTTTCTAGCTGTATAAATTGAAAAAAAAATGAAAATTTTACTAAAATATATAATAAATTTATTCAAAATACTTCGTTTTTTATATTTATTAATTGCAATGCTATACAATCTGTTTATATGACAATAATGATATTTAATGTAGATTACAAATGATTGTTAAATCAACAATAGTCTAGACATAATGATAAATACAGCTGTCATTGCCATCCGATAAGCAGTGCATGTATATAAGACTCATATTATAATTTATTTTAATGTATTTATAAACCTTATTGTAACGTAAAACAAAACATTTGAATTATCTACTTAAAAAACAACATTATATATATAAGATTTTAAACTGCTTGTCATATTTTAATAATAATTACTTTTTTTAATATTATACTGTAACCTAGATATTTTTAAAGGAATTACATTTTTTAATATATGTAAAGTACATTTACATTTTATTTTACCACAATATTATGCAACTGCTTTGAGAAATTTTATGCAGATTAATGTAACATTTAATAAAAATCAAATTAAGTTAAAATTCTACTTTTTTGTATCTTATACTTTTATCATAGAATATATATATTATCATTGCATTCTCCGCTTTACTAAACAAAAAATACTGAAATTATTACATTATTAAATGATGTTTTCTTTAATGTAATTTCTAGAGTGGATTATATGTTCATGCTATCAGTAGTTGTAAAGCTTATACAGAAATTTATTAGGTTATATCTACAGAAACTTTGAGGCAATGTCTTATGGACCATAAGTTCATTGACTTCATAAAATTTTTGTCTACCAGCTATAGCCATAAGATATCTCTATATATAGAGCTTCTGTGTACCCTGCTTACACTTCCGACTACTTCCAATGTTAATATTTTATATTTGAATTACTGTATTTAAATCAATGTCCTGAATGAAATATACATACATCGCACGATATACGATAGTGATTGGGATTAATGCATGTAACAATAACACTTCGAGACAGCCCAAATATCTCTCTATTATGTTTATGAGCGTTTCCATGTAGATTATAAACATTATTATTTTTTTTCAATCCATTTACAAATGTTCTCTTCATACCTCCCAAAATTACAAATCTGCACATTTTTGTCGTTTGGTCCTTGCAATTTCAGCAAATTAGGCATTGCATTTAAGATTTACATACAGAAGTATATATTGAAATTGGACTAAAGGTACTGTAAAAACATATAAAACAAACAATTTTCAAATGTTGAAGTAAGGAATATATCTTATTAATAAAAAAATTCCAAGTCTTTGTTTGAAATCCGATATACGTTTATAAATAATGACGACCTTTTCAATCCATATATATATATATATATATATATATATATATATATATATATATATATATATATATATATATATACATGTATATATATATATTTTAAAGCCAACCGTGTTTATATATAAATATATATAATTGACGTAAAAAACACTGATAAATATTGCATTTTGATATTCACAAAAGATTATTGTTTTGAATATTTACAGAATATATTTTAAGCTTTTATACATCAAAAGAGATATTAAAATTTCAATAAAACAAAATTCTTTATACTTTATGTACACTTTAATTTAAAAAGTGTAACGTTACAAAATGTTTTATATAAAATATTGAATCCTTATTTTATACAAAAAAAAATTATTTCTTTTTCCCAAGTAGAGTGTTGAGTGAGATGGAAAAAAGAACTGTATCAGACTTTGTCTGAAATATAAGATTTTCTGGTGATGTTTTTAATTGAAATGTATATATGCCTATAAGATTATTCAGCAAATTTAGAATTTTAAAGTAAAAATGACTAAAATACTAGTAAAATATATCACTTCGTTTTTGTTTTGTTATTTTTCTGTAAAGAAATGTGTGGTGAACCACTCCAAATTTTAATGTCAGTAAATAATTGTATTAGAATTTACTTTTATAAGATATAAACATAAAATAAAACAGGCTTGTTTTTCATAATTTAGCATTTTATCAAATGAGAACTGCAGTGCATATTATATTAACTTTTTCAGTGTAAAAACTTAATAACTCAACGTCACATAAAAGCCTGAATCGTTGTGTCTTTATTTTGTTCCTATTTTTATAAATATTTTAGGTTCACCATCGGAAAATAAATTGGTGGAATCATTATAGAAAAGAATTTTTATTCATAGACAATTACTTTAAATAAAAAAGGACAATTCATTTGTTTGACCATAAAAATAGCAATTAAAACATACTGACTGTTATTAAATATTTTATTTATTTAATGGATTTAATTGTTTTGTGAAATTTTAGAATTCTCTTTTTATTATTCATATAAAAAGTTCTATAAAATGATCACGTATAAAATTTGTAAGGAATTTTTTTATTGTCATTTCATATTTAAATATTTATTCTCAAAGCAATTATTGAGGTATTGAAATTCAAATAATTTGCATTTGATGTGTTCTTTTTATATAATAATGGAAAAACTAAATAATGCTTTATATTTTTTTAATGGCAATGTTAAATTAAAACAATAGATTTAATAATATATGCATTTCGTAGCGATGAATTACTGTATACAAATAATGTAAAAATATAGATTGCTCTAGATTGTGTTATATTCTAGGTTTGAGTCAAATCGATTTTTTTTTCTCTCAACAGTGCAGCTCTATATTTTTAAGACTTGAAAATTTATTTTTCACAGAACTTTAAATTTCTTACGTGACATATTGTTGAGAAAATTAACGTTATCTTAAATTCAAAGACACTGCCTTAAAAGACAAATAACACAAATTACATCAACAATCCTAAAATTAAGACAGCCTTAGCGTATTATTTATTGTTGCGCTAAGACAGACAGTCTTAAGTTAAGTTTAGGTTAAGTAGTGTTATTTGAAGACCCCCCAGGGCTTTTAGATGGTTAGGATATTTTAAAATCATGTATAAAAATGATGATAAAATTTTTTGTTAACATTAAATGAATGAAACTTACCTTTTCTTTTCATTTTAAAATTAAATTATAAATAAATTTTAATAATAAAATTATTTTGTTTTTAGCATTAGTAATTTTTAATATATATTTTGCTTAAAATGTGTTGTAAAAATGTGACCTTATTTACATTTTTTTTTTTTCTGATTTCAGATCCAATGCAACAATAGAACAAAAAATACATCAGATTATATTAACAATGAGAACTATAAAAATGAAATATAAAAATATAATAAATTCAATTAAATTTATATGAATATTAAATTTTAGTATTATAATATAGTAAAATTAAAAAAAAAATGTCTTAATTAGTTTTTAAATTAAAAAAAAAAAACAATATGGCTAGAGGATTAGGAAGTTGGAGATCTGACTCAATAGCAATGCATCAAGGGGGAATGAATTTAGATTACTGTCCTCGTGGTGGTCCCAGATGTTGTTCTGCAATACCCGCAAGTGAACATCCATATCCCGGTCTGATGTACCCTCCTGGACCAGAATCAATAACCACGGATAACGAAGAAACTAATTCATCGTCTTCGTGGGATAATGTTGATATTGATATTAGAAAACATATTCAACATTGCACCTGTACGTGTAATCATATGGGATATGGAAACTTCATGGATTATGGACAGGTAAGAAAATATTTTTATTATTTTATAATCTAGGGAGTAGCAGTAATATTTTAGTGTGAGTAACTATTATATTAAAAAGTGATAGTGATTCAAATACGCGTATGTATTTATAAAATGTGTTGTATAGTGTAATTAGTGACTATATCACGAAACGTAAGTAATATCTTATTGTGCATTATTGAACTAAATATCATCTTTTATTTGCGTTTAGCATCTCTGCTTGTCTAATTTGACTAATTTCCTCTTAATTGGCACCATTTCCGAGGAAAAAGGAGGGGAAAAGACGAGTTTGCGTATTTTTTTCTCTTATTGAGCGTAAAATGTTAGAAAAAGTGTCTCCATTCCATCCTTATTTTAAGCGAGGAGGAAATAAGATGTGTTTTTGAGTTAAAAAGACGAAATAAGATTAGATTTTGATGTGTAAAGGATAAGTTGAAGATGTGATTTTTTAACTAGGGTTTATAGTAAAATTACAAGATCATGTAAAAATGCTCATCACCAGAGCAAATATTCTTCTATTTTGTTGTTTAAAAGTCTTTTAGTCTAAAGCTTTAACCACATCAAAATCAGGTTATATTACCATAAGATATAAATGTTTTGATCCTCTGATGCATGATTCGTGTTTACGGTGACATAAAATTCTAACAAAATTATAACTTTACTGATTTTAATATGTTGTATTATCATATTTTATTGAACTCTATTGATGTTATACATATGGATGTTACACGATCGCCTTCAAAACATATTATATTTACATTAAAATAATGTTTCAGAGAATATGATTTAATATACAATGATGAAAGCTAACATTTTAATATTCTTAATGGACACTAATGGACGTGAGCATTGATTAATGGAACAAAAGAAATATTTTTTTTTCTAAATACTTTCAAATTGCATTGTATTGTGCATATCAATAACTTTCACTTTTTGAGAACTATAACTACCTATCTATTTTTGTAACTATGTCTATGTTTATATTAATTTTATTCGAGATGTACACTTTTTATGTTTACTAAAAGACTAATAATAATAATAGTTGAAT
Source organism: Siphlonurus alternatus (assembly GCA_949825025.1). Lineage (NCBI taxonomy): Eukaryota > Metazoa > Arthropoda > Insecta > Ephemeroptera > Siphlonuridae > Siphlonurus > Siphlonurus alternatus. The sequence continues at coordinate 19,364,860 of OX463783.1, read as the reverse complement.
CAATCGTTTTGATTTCCCAAAGAAAAGTTTCAAATGGAGTATCGACCTCAATTTTTTTATTGCAGGAATGGTTAGAGGGCGCAAAGTTATGCTACCCTGATGACATCACGAGGTGCCTCCCCTTAAAAAAGGAAAGGACTTGCCGCCACGTGACGTCACAAAAAGGACTTTCAATAATTTCTTAAAAATACTTCCAGGACTGTAAAAAATCTGAAAAAAATCAGGGTTGCATAACTTTTTACCCTCTATCCATTTCTGCAATAAAAAAATGAGGTCGATACTCCGTTAGTATATTTTCCATGACCAGAGGAGTGTTTATGTACACTGGTCGTCTTTGAAAATTTCCCACTTTCAGCCTTGTTAATCATCATGTGTTATTCTTACGCTGCATAGTGATTAACAAGGTCGTAACGTAAATTTTCTGAGGCGACGACAGTACAATATGGCATTTAAAGACAATAGGGACAATACAGTGCATACAAAGTGATTTCAATAAATTTTATTGTGATTGTTGTAATTTTTACTTGTTAATACATTATAATAAATTATAAACATATAACATTTTTTACGATCGAAATGCTTGCTTTTTTTAGTCAAACTCAAAATCTGTTATAAAAATTAAATCAAATTCTAAATCAAAATAGATTGAAAGGGATAAAACTGACAAATTATTGAAATAAAATAAATTACGTCGAGGGAATGATTAAATCAATTTATTTTATCAAGCATATAAATCAAAATCTACAATATACACGACATGTAGGCAATAGGTTGATTAATTATTTTTTACAAAACTCTTTTTCACCCCTAATTGTAAGGCTTTTGATGATACTGCCGGCAAGCAAGCTTTTGAATACTCTCGGCGGAGAGGAGCAAACATTGCAGACGTGAAATCAATAACAATCGATGTGCAGAACGCTGCTGGTGACACAAAAAGTTAATGACAAAAATACAATTATTATTCTACAGACCTGTGGATTTGTTGTTGTTGTTGTAAAATTGCTCTCTCTCTCTCTCTCTCTCTCTCTCTCTCTCTCTCTCTCTCTCTCTCTCTCTCTCTCTCTCTCTCTCTCTCTCTCTCTCTCTCTCTCTCTCTCTCTCTCTCTCTATATTCTTTATTTTCTAAGTATTTTAATTTATTTTAAAATTATAAAAATAAATTGCATATCAAATTTTATGGAAAACATAATATAAAACATATATTTATGTATTTCAAAACTTTAAACTTTTTTTATTAGATAAAATACTTACAAAAAGAGTAAATTAATAGCTTGTTTTGTTGTTTTTTAAATGACATCCCGAATGCATATTCGCATATTCTCAGCGTATTTATTAAAAGCCTACAAGTCATTGCACTCGGAAATAGAATTCATGACCACCAGATTATAAATTAAAATGATCTGGGTAATATTCCAATCATTTAAAACTCACAAAATATAGTTAAAAATAAAATTTAATGTAGCGTAAATTTATTTAAGAAAAGAAATGATTTTTGTACAGTTCTTAAAGTAAAAAATTGGAATGGTTTAATTCTATAATAATGCAAGTATTCCAATTTTTAACTTTAAGAACTGTACACACCAAATTTTAAGATGTTTTCGGTTATGGTCAAGTTAATCACATTACTAAAAATTAGAACGGTCGATAATGACCTCTTGAATGAATTTTAACTACTCTAATTTTTAATTTTTGTTTACTAATGTAGACAATGCACTTGGTTTCAAACTCACTGTGCTATAAATCAGTTTGCTATCGCTGTTTCATTGCTGCTTGAGTATTAATTCAAAACTCACAAACAAAATTTAACACTGTATTTTTTTTTAATAAATCATTCTTCATTATGTACGTAAATTAGGATGTAAACTTCTTTACTTCGCTTCGTTTACGTTAATCACGGTAGTTTAGCATTTATGTCAATACATGTAAGATCTTTCTTAATTACCGTTATTAGTAGAGCATGTTGAAGTAGATGGGGAGACTGTGAGTCATGTTAGAGACGTTGCCGCCAGCCAACAGACACTATCCATGTTTGCTGGCATTAATGCTCAATCAATCAGGGTAAAGCCGCCTCCATGCCTTGCTCTACGTACTACATCGTATTAAATGTCGTCTTTTTTAATTTATACAGCATTTATCTTAGAGTATCTGTGACGTCATAATAGGAGGCATTCAAAAAGTATAAAGACCACATTTAGGGTGTACTATTTTTAGTCTTAAAACTATGTCTAAAATAGAGCTTAAAATTAAGCCTTTGAATGCATCTTCCGCAACATTGGATGCCTTGATTTAAGACCACAATTTTAAGACTTGATTTTAGGCTCGATTTTTAGACACACTTTTTAAGACTCAAAATAGCGAGCAAATTTGACCTTAAAGCTTTGTGGATGCAGTGCTTATTGCACTGAAAAAAAAATGTTTTGTCTAAAAATACACTAAACTATATAAAATAATGTATTTAAAAAGAGTTGGATAAATTTTAGAAAAATGTTTTATATTCAAATATGCAATATGTCATGTTTTGATGTAGTATTATATTTTGGGTGAAATAATTAACCCAACAATTAAAGATTTCGTCACAACATTTCATAAAACTGATACTGCATTTAACATATTAAGAATAAAAAAAATGTACATAATTTTGAGCTTTATGTTCTATTAAGATGATATTTAGAAAATGCATCACTTTTTTTTGCTTGGCAACTTATTACACGATGATAGGAAAAAAAAGTTACCTTTAGATTTTCAAACAAAACAAGATAAACACACAGATTTGTAATTCCGTGACCACAGAATAGTAGTAAGAATAGCAATTCACCTATTATTTTTTTATTACCAAAGTATAGTTAGAGCCCCACGCTTCCATAGATTGTGCGACAGCGACAAATTTTACTAAAAATTTCAGAACTTATCTAAAAGCTAAAAGGTCTGAAAATATCTGCCAGAGTGAATGAATGAAATGCCTCTTTAAAGAAAACGTGAGAACTTTATCCCTACTTTTGTCTACAACTTTACTTTGAGGATATTCAAATCCTCTTTATATTAATGAGAGAAGAGAATTTTTTCTTTCAGTTTTACAAAAATGACGTCACAAAATCCAAATTACAATCTCAGACTTTATCTATGCTTGTGTGCAAAATCTCATCATCAACTATAGTCAAATTTTATTTTATATTTCCGCCGGAAATAGCCGGAAGTGAGTGCTTTCTGGACTTCTTGTTCTGATTTTATTTATTTATTCCTTTTTTTTTTTTTTTTTTTTTTTTTGCAAAAAAATAGTATTTTTATTGCTAAGCTCTCAGCAAATTTTCAAATTTTATGTATGAATATAAGGACAAAAAAATTCTCACTTCCGGGTACTTCCGGCGGGAATATCAAATTAATTAATTAATTTGAAGCACTATATACAGAGATATTTGAACGTAATTAATTAGTTTAATTATAATTAAACTAATTAATTACGTTCAAAGGAAGTAACCTCATATGCATATTTTCATGCTTTCAAGCAAGTTATAAATCTTCATTCTATAATTTTCTGAAAAATATCAGAATTACATAAAAATACCATCACTTCCGGCGGTAATATTTAAAATAATTTGACTGTACATTACAAAGGTACGAATTAATGGCTTGTCGACATGAACGGTTACACGTTTAACACACGTGGCATTGTGTTACTACTTTCTTGGCACCTATACCTATAAAGCTATACCTCTCGTGGGAATTCTACCCTACCTTCTTCCACTTCATTTATCCTTGAACCAAAACTCATTATCGGGTGATTAGAAAATATAATTATAAATAGGTCATTGAACACAAGCTTCTATAAAAGTAATTATATTTTATATTATTAAAGAAATATAATGTTATTTAATTCTTAATTACAAATTATACAGTATGTTGGAAATCGTTAAGTTAATAATCTTTAAAGGTACTTAAATAAATGTTACAGTACTTCGATAAATTAGAGTTATTTTATATTAAAACCAAGTGAAGTGATTCAAATATTCAAATATTTATTTTTTTACTCTTTATAACATTTCCAAAGTCAATTTATATTTGTCTCTCCTCATTCCGGAACACTGATAAAAACTATGTATAAAAATAGTGCGCGTTTTTTTAGTTCTTACTCTGATAAAAAAAGTTTAAAATTTATTTCACACGCATAAAATTATGTGCACCTCTGGAAAGGATGAAATTTACTCCTGCTTTATTTGTAAACGTTACCACGCATTCTATAGGAACCAAAACCCTTTTGATATGTCCAGAATGGATACTCTTAATTCTTACATCTCCCAAAGTTGATTATTTGCATCTTTTTCTTTATCTATTGAAGCTGCAGCTTTAGCAAGTGAGGTAGGAGTTAAGTTCGTGCTGTCCAGAGGTATACACCTGGGGACATCATAAACGTTAAGGATAAGGTAACACGGATCAGCTGACCCAATGCTAAAATTCATAACTCAAAAACTAGGTCGAATTTGTATACCTGATATTTTAGCCACTGATAGGGGATGTAGAGGAGAACATTTTAATTTTTTTTCATATAATTTTCATGTGTGGAAATTTTTTAGTATTGGGTCAGCTGATCCGTGTTTATCCTTCTGTGATTTGCAATGAAGTTTCAGCTCCAAGATAGATCTGAGTTTTCAATTGTTGTGATGAAAATAAGAACTACATTCCAAGTTCACTCAAATTCATCGCTCCTCCATTACAATTATTATAGACGATAAAAGACAAGGAAACGTAACGTTCATGATTTTCCTAGGTGTATAATATCATCAATAAATCCCAAAATTATACATAAATCATTAATGGTATAAATGGTTATTAATCAACTATGGTGATCAATAGGTATTACATAGGTATTAATTAAAGGGGTTGATGTAAGAAGAAGTTTTAGTGGAGGGTTGATATTTACACAAAAGAAATACTTTCCTGAGTTTAATTCGATTCCTGTCGACCAAGAAGTATTCCCAATAATAGGGGCGAAGTTTAGAGGCTGCATACTTGTACAAGAACTTTGTGTTCATAGTTTATATAGAATTTAATTGGTAACTTGCCAACAGATTATTAATTAAGATTAATACTTAATACGAATAAAATTTTAATAACTTAATTTTATATAATATTAAATTTATTAGACTTCATTTTTTCAAGGATAATTTATGTTAGTTTTTACTTTTATTCAAATTTTGTTTAAAATATTTAGGTTAATGTAATTTCATTATTATGTAATAATTTACTATAATATCGATAGTAATACAATGTTTTAATAATTACAATAAGTTATTAGACCTATGGTTGCTTATTATTCTTATTAAGTCGTAAAGAGGAAGATTTCTAAAACCAATTTAAAATTTAATCATGCAATGTAAAGAGGAATAATATAAAATATAATAAAATTATAAAGTTTTACATGAATCGAAAATGATAAAAATAAAGTATCGATAAAACAACTTAATTCGGTGATAAGGATGAAAATCAGAATTTTAAAACATTAAAATTTAAACCACACAGAAAAAAACACAAACAAAAAATTGACTTTTTTCTAACCATTAATATTATTAATCAATGTTGTTATTTTTTTTTTCTTCTTTCTTATTCTGACATGTTTTTAATCAGAAATTTTCAAAAAATATTATATTTTTTTATGATAATATGAAGAAGAAAATACAATACTTAAAGTCTTATTATTATATAAAAAAAAAAACTTAATAAAGATTCTTCTCTCTGGTTTGCTGATGATGCAGACTTGAATATCAGAGAGAGTAAAAAGTAAAAAAAAAAGAGCGTCTCAAAGAACTCCTGGTATCTATTAGTAACTTCATTCAGATTCATGCCGTCAGCGATTCTTCCTTACTTCTTTTTTTTTTTGATGATTTGCTGATTTGTTATATCTGCTCATTTAATAACCTTGTTATTTCATCTTCAAAGTATTGTTTCTTATCAATTACAAATAATGAAATTTGATGTAGAAAATTTACTAAGAATTAATTTAATATTTTGTTTTCTTTCCTTTGTATTATTATCTTCCGAAAACAGTAGCAAATTATGAATATACTTAATTATATATTATGTACTTTATTACTGCTGAATAAAATATATAAATATACGTATTTTTACCAACTGGTTTAGTATTTTTAATAGAATATTTTTTTGATAATTTACTTTCTTGATTTAACCAATCCAGACTATACTGTTACCTAGTGTTACTGTTACCAGACTACTTATAGTTAACCCCTTCATAAAGGATAAAATAATTATTTCATAATAATTTGTTTTATTTTATGGCACAATAATGTTGTTAAAATAAATTATTTATGGGTGCATATTGGGAAAACTTAATTCAAGATATACAGCATATACATGTTTCTATTTTTAACAGCGTCCTAGTGCATGCAAAACAATAATACTTCAATTTTATGTTTTATAAATTTAATATTACCTTCTGCATTACAATGATTTTTACAAAATATTGAACAGTAAAATATTAATTTTATTTAAAAGTACTGTACGTAGATCAGTTTGCTTATTACTGCTTTGCTGTTGCATGGTTGTTCTTCGTCTCTCTCTCTCTCTCTCTCTCTCTCTCTCTCTCTCTCTCTCTCTCTCTCTCTCTCTCTCTCTCTCTCTCTCTCTCTCTCTCTCTCTCTCTCTCTCTCTCTCTCTCTCTCTCTCTCTCTCTCTCTCTCTCTCTCTCTCTCTCTCTCTCTCTCGATCATACTCACCCACCTTCTGCTTAATCTTTCTCTATCAAAATCAAATCTAGCATTTGACAATTTTGACAGGCCGGTATGATCGAGAGAGAAATCAACAGCAAAGCGGTGACACGGATACGCAAACTGACCTATACAGTCAACTTATTTAAAATTCCTTCCGGAAGTAGCCGGAAGTGTGAATTTTGTAGCTCTTTTGTTTATAATTCAGTTTTTAAATTTTGCAAAGTGGTTTGAAGTAAAAGTACTGACCTTTGTGTGAAATTGTAACGCTAAAAAACGAATAGGAAGACCAGATATTTTACACTTCCGGCTACTTCCGGAAGAAATATCATGTAAATTTAACTTTACGTACTTTTATCTACAAAAGCAATATAAAAGGATCTTGTCTGTTCTAAATTTTGTGATAACCACTGTACATTAAATGAACAAGAGTATAATTATATTAAAATTCAGTAATCATGTAATCATGAATCTAGATTATCTCATGTATAAATGTAAACATTCCATAAACATCACTATTTATAATAAATTACGAGCATTATTATTTTATGTTACACCATTTTATATACAAATTTAAAGTACCCCATGAATGGATTTAATTCATAATTTATTTATAATATTATCCTTTTTTAGGTTTAAATTATCCAATTTAAATTAATAGTAATAATTATATTACATAATCCTATGAAAATTTAACAAGATATTAATATATTTTGTGTTTCATTAGATAAAGAGAGAGATTTATAATATTTAACCCTCTACTAGTCCTTAATCCCTTAATGTGAACATCAATTTTATCCCCCATGTCATATATGCACTAGTATAGCAAACCACAAACCACTATGCATATGCTGTAGTAACAGCTAATGTAGTTTAAATATAAAAATAATGGAGTTTGATGTGGCAAAGAAAAAGAGTAAAAATGAGAATAAAATGTTTTATTATAAATTTCAAACTTCGTTATAGCAACAGTTTTATTTAAAAAAAAAAGGAAGTAAAAATTTTCTACCTTTTTAACTTTCATTTAATAACTTTCCTGTATAATCAAATATTATAAAGTCATCTTCATTTATCTTTGATTTGACGTCACAAACCTTTTCCTTTGTCCTCCAATAGAATACTAATGGGAGGGTCATGTGACGTCAAACCAAAGATAAATGGAGATGACTTTACATTATTTTGCATGCGTGTAGCGTAGTGCGTTGACCAATACTCGTCATCAGATTACCAAAAATAAGTATCACCATTATCACCAAGACTAGTTAGTACAGTTTGTACCTGGACTACCTGGATGGGTGACCGTTTTCGACACAACTCACGCTTCTCCCATCCAGGAATGCACGTTTACAGTACGTATTTTCCGTGCATTTTAACTGCAGCATTTTCGGTACATTGATAAAAAGCTGTGTTGTCCATTCTGACTAAAGTTTCTACGATTTCCTCATTCGCAATTAAATGCTGCATAAATATAGATTTACTTGGCTCCTCCATTGCGGATGAGCGTGTAAATTGCACAAATTAGTGTTTCGGAAAGTTAAGGATTCATATAATAAAATAATAAAAATAGCCAACCATTTGTGGTTTAAGTACACCATTATTTTCATAAAATTTTTATACTTGGTGATTTATAAATTAGTCCCTATCCTTGTATTTCCTGTTAATTCCAAAGAGGATATTTCCATTAAATTGAGTATATTAGGTTAGGTGTATATAAATCGGTTTATACTAACCACATAACACGAGCTTCAAAACCCAGATAACAGCGATAAATTTATATAAAAATAAAAAATTACATGATATATTACAACATGCTTACATATAGATTAACATTAAAATGCTTAATGTATTATTTTATTAACTTTTATTATATTTTTTTTTATTAAAAAAAGACATAAATAAAAAATGTTATTACATTAAAACCATTCGTTTATTCCAACATGCTTGTAGTAAAATGAAGTATATTTCTTTTCATACAGTGTTTGCTTTAGCTTGTATTATAGTATGAAATACTTTGCACTACGTACCATTTTAGTTAATATTAATATACCACATTTATTTTACATATTATATATATCATATATTCGTAATAATATTATTTTTAATTTAATTTGAAAAGTTCCATTACATAATAGTATTATAATAATTCTTAATAAATACATAAAAATAAATATATGATAGTTTGGAGATAAAAATAATAATAATTAAGTTCACCGAAACCCAATTGGTGAATGTAAAAGGTAAAAAGCCTGTAATTATATATACATATATACACAAAGTACATTCACCCAAGTGTAATTATAAATTATAATTAATAATGATTTAAACCTCGGGACAACTATAACCCTGCTTTCTTAATGAGTAATGTTACATATAGTCCATGAAGGTGCAATAAAGTTCATTTGTTTTTAAACAAAAATTTCATGAAAATTTTTACTCTTGGAGCTACATTTTTAGGAAGGATAACGTTTGTGCTGTTTTGAGGTGTAAATAAATTAAAGAAAAGTTTTGTGAGACAAAAAGTAAAACTGCTGAAATACATAACAATTTTTATTTGTAATAAATTATAGAAATTCTCACCGGAATTATATTTTACTTAAATTTTATTATTTATTTTTGAGATTTGAAAGGAGAAAAAAAAGTAACAAAATAAAAAAGTTTTATATACTTAACTCAATCTCATTCCACAAAAAGTCTAAGTTTTTTTTTTTTTTTTTAGTAAAGCAAATTTTGTAACAGGATATACAGGTTCATTAAAATTTTATGTTTTTCTACATAAAGCGATTATACGAAAGAAGCTATGCTATATACCACCGAGTCCAGTGGTGTAAGTGATACCAAAAAAAAAAAAAAAAGAATAGAAAAAGTAAGTGTTTCATTCTATCGCTTTAACTTGTAAATAATACATTATGCTGAATACACAGGATCCATGTGAGTAGAGGGGGTGTACCGGTCCTGGAACTGCGGATCGGCGGATCAGTGACGTCACAGGCTATTAGTTAATAGCTTTAGGGCTATTAATTAATAGGTCACGTGACCGATAGGGGAAGGGTAGGGGTAGGGGTACCTATAGCCTATTAAGAGTGATAATTGGAGGGGAGGGGAACCGTTTAATGTTCGATTATTGGTCACGTGACTTAATAGCCTCATTTAATAGCCTATTTTTTTTATCGTTAATGAGGGGACCAATCATTAACCGATTTATGGTCACGTGACATAATCGTTTTATTTAATAGCCAATCAATTGATCGTTTAATATTCTTCGGAATAACAATTGATTTATTAATTGTTATGCTGACTATGCAATTAAAGAATAACAGAAGCTGGCCTTGAACGTGTTCCAAGTTGTGAATTGACCTTTGGAACATCCGCCCTTCTCGGTAACGAGCAACTGCAAGAAAATTGCAACGTCTTCATTTTTGTACCGAGCTGTACTTAGTATATGGATTACATATTAGATGTTTTATATACATTGCAATGATAAAGTTAATCCTATGATCCTAACTATAAAGCAAGCTGCATCATTTTTATAAATTATGATATTATATATAAAATTACCCTTATATATTTCTTTATTTGTTGTCAAATTATGATGATTCAGCCACATTTTTATATAAATTCTGGCAAGTTTTCGAGGCGGATCCACAGTCAATCATCAGTTGTCTCTCTCTTCACCTCGTCTGAACTTTGCTGATCTGCTCTTCAGTACCATTACTACAATACATAATGTCAGCGGTAAGTTAACCTAAGTGTAATATATATATATATATATTAAATTCTTTTTTGTATTCATTATTAAACCTATAGTTTTATATAATAATACTATATTTTCTCATTATGATTTCAGTCCTCAATTCTCGCAAAGCTACAGGAGCTTGGACAACTCACACCTGCTAAGTCCTGCAAGGAGTTGCAAGAAAATGTCCCATTCCCCATCGTCAAACTGGAAACTATCCCGTCCAACTTCGGTGAAGGAAAACAAATCATCGCTCATCTGAATATCAATGGCGAGACGGAGAAATACTTTTTACCAAGTAGGATTGATGGAGTTGAATTCACAAAACAAAGCATTGAGGAGTATAATGCCAGTACTCCTAGCATAATGCTTATGTACAAAGGATTGTCAGGCAGATGTATTATTGTTGAATTTATACCAATGTAAAAAGAATACGATAATAAATACAAATATTTCTATACAAATCTTTAACTTGTTATTATTTTTTTTTTCTTATATAATAGTTATAGTTAATAATTTTATGGAGGTAGTATATATAAAATTATAACAACGTATTTCAAGTATATAATAAAAAGGTGTTTTATTCAGAAATATATAGAAAACATACAATTATAAAACACATAAAAACATACACTGTATAAAAGCAAACATTTAATATCTAGTTTGAAGTATCAACAACATCATAACCCTCATGTATAGCAAAATTAAATATTAAACAATACTTATTCAAAGCCCTATGCTTACTTATTGGACAGTCATTTTCCATCCAATTGAATACTTGTAAGCCACAAAAAATACATTCAGTTAAATTTTCATATTTTGAAGAAGGAGTGTGTACAAATCCACAGTTAGCCAAGTCAAGCCTAGGTACAGAGTCAAGATGCCAGTTCTTGAATGTTCGTAGCCGAACAAAGGTTTCAAGCATGTTCATTTTATTCCAATTTTCATAACACCATTTTGCCAGCTTTCGAGCTTTCATATGTGGACACACATATACAGCATTCATCTGATGGTGGTATAGACATGCAGTACCCTTAGCTGTTGGGAGCACATTGATGTCAGTGTGGAGTAATTCTTGTAAATCATATATGGTTGAACGGTTCAGTAAAACTTTTAACTTCTTTACTTTTTCCTCTCCATAAGAATATAAAATTTTGTATCTAGAAGAAACATGATTTATAATGTCATGTAAAAACTTATATGGAACTTCACCACCCATATATGTGCACTGAACTTCGTAGCTTTTTACATGTGGACTATATGATACATCAGGATCTGGTGACATGAATCTCCATTGCTGACAGGCAAGAGCGCTTACATCTACTATAGAGAGCTCTTTGATACTGTCAATTCTCCCTGGCACCAGCGCACATTCTTCGGAAGACATGCAGAAATCCAGAATAGCTGTTGCCATGTTGAAGTTTACTGTAGCAATGAGCTCGAAAAATAATAAACGAACATTCTTATACATGTTTCCGTACCATGCCAGTCAATGGACTGTATTCTACAATGCGATCATGCATAATAACACAAAATGCAGTTGTACCAGCTGGAAACACTTCATCAGCTTCAAATTCAAGACGTACATCAACAGTTCCACTCTTAATAGATTCATTTTGTTTAGAACAGTCAATAATAACCATAGGAGCTTGTGATAAGAACTTTTCGTATGTTAATATAGGTTTCGATTCTTGGCCATAGTAAGATTCTTGAAAGCTAGAATACATTTCATATAATACAGCGTACTGCTTTTTGGAAACATTTAAATGCAAGTGGTCGTAAGGGTAATTTTTTCCATTCAAGTATAATTTTACATTTCTAATTTTACAATGATCAAAAATGTTTGCATCAGCTAGACTTAAATTTCTCCTCAAGGTTTGTAATGCTATAATAACATACCTAGGTCTCTCAAGACTCGAGGTGATTTGGAGCTGCCACTCAGTTCTATTTAACATTGGGAACATAGGATGTTCTGCTGTATACCAACTTCTAAAGCCAAGTAAGAGGGACTTATCCTCTTTGAGAAAAGAGAGTAAATGTAATTTTGTTTCATCATCTACTTGAACATGAGGAATACGCCATGCAAGCTTTGAAATTTCAATTTTAACAGCTTCATAGCTATTATTTTCTACATTTAGTATTTCAGATATAATACAATTTGAATCAGTTTGTGATCTAAATAAGACAATTTCTTGTTTACAATTTATCATTATTTTTGTATGATCTTCGAAAACACCAAGTAATGTACTGAGTGGTAACAAGCCATTAAATGACCCATCTGTATGTAACAACGATGAAGTAGCCTGGTCTGACCAACCTGCATTAGATAAGCGATTTACTTTTTCAGGCGTAAATGATGCTAAACCCTTTAAAGTGCTTGTATAACCAACGTTTCTTACTTTGTCTACTTCTACTCCATTAATTAAATATCTAATTTCTGAAAACAAATGTGCAAATGCATTATTTGCAAGTTTAGTACGAGTTGTTGGCTGTCCATTACTTTTTAAAACTTTGCCTTCAATATATATAAAACTTTTACTTGGCTGTGTATACAAATCAAGATCCTTAATTTCAATTCTAATTTCATCGTTATTATCAAACTTGGTACCAGCATACGCTTCATGATTATGAAATTCATAGCTAGTTATTTTTGTATCAAACTCCAGGTTAGCATCGAGGTTTAAGACATCCATTATACTGTTTTGGGCGGAGACCAAGTTGTTGAAGGAAGAGTATGTTTTGAGGTTTTAACCTCTTGCTGATTCGAGCTGAAGTGTTAGGAAACTGGATGTTTCCACCATTATATGTTTTGCGTAAATTAAGACCCATTTTAAGCCTTCCTCAGGTGCAGTCTTACTGTTATACGTTCACCACGAAAATTGACGAGATTTCCATCCTGGTCACATATTTTAAGTGTAATATTATCAAGTACAGTGCCATCTATTGGAAGGTATATAACATCGTTAGGCTTTTCTCTAATTTTAAATCCAGGTCCAGCTTTTGGTGAGAACATATGTAAGGAATGAGAAGGCTTGCCATTTACATATGAACCTCTGGATATATTACTTTGTATATCTATAGTATGCACTTTCATTATATCAACCATCCTGTCTGCAACATGAGTTATTCCTGCTTGAAGAATTTTTTTATTAAAGCCAAGAGTTGCACCAATAGAATCACTAGGAGTAAAGTCAAGCTGTACTGAAGATTTTATTGAAATAGCTAAAGTATTGTTATTAGCATGTAGAACAAATGCTTGTTTCATATCAGTGAACTTTTTCTGTATGTAAGATGCTATGTCATTTACTTCATAGTTTCCAGGAGGTATTGTAATAATTTGACCAGAATTATAATGAATTTTATTATTCGTCTCATCCACGTTAGGAATAGAGTTAAATGTATCAAAGCTGAGAAGTCCAATTTCATATTGCTGACCTTCCTCGAGTATTATCGGTGGAAAAATATCAGAAGAAAGGACATTGGAAGGTTGTGACAAGGTTAAAGTAATAGACATGACTGAAATACTTATCAACTTTTATTAATTATTTAAACATAAATACAGAAGACATAAGTGACCACATATTATTGAACCATATGTTTGATAACATGATCTATTGTAAGTTACATTGCAATTTTTCATATATTTAATAAATTCTACAAAGGGCATTATGTTCCCAAATGAATCAAAATAATTTACATTGTTGCCAACTTTATAGTACGCTACCCAATGAGTTCCAGGGCCAGTGCTGCCATCTAAATTTATAATACCTGATTCTTGAAACCAGGGTTTCTTTGGCAATTTATCTCTCATGAATATATTCCTAAAGTTTTTAATATGAAGTATTTTAACAGCATGTTTTATTTCAATGTCTGAAAGGGCATGATTTGGCAGCACACACATTAGTTTTTTGGCTGAATAACCAAGCCATATCCATTTTTGTATGGACGTAAATAGAAGCCGGATCCATTTTTACTTGAATTTTTACCCAAGGCTACAGCTTCCATAGTTTCATTATGTCTCTTCATTTCATCCAATGATTTTCTAGCGTTTTTCGCATCATTCACTGCTTTGACTACAGCTGAGGCTCCACCTGCTAGCGCACCTGTTGCTGAAAGTGCAGCGAAGAGAGGTACAAGGAAAGGTAGCACTCCTCCAGTCTTTGGTACTGGTATTATTCTTGGAGTCTTATTTTGCTTCTCAGATTTCTTCTTGATTCTCTTACGAGCTTCTGATAATGCAATTTTAGTAGCGGCTTTTATATCTTTCACACCAGATGATCTAACAGCTTTTTTAACTCCGCTTAAATTTGCTTTGAAGTTATCTGCCTTTTTAGCCTTATTACGAGGCTTCAGAGATCCTCCTGTCTTCACTTTGGCTTTCATTGCTCCGGTAACAATCATTGAAGCTAACTTTTCTCCAACAGAAGCGTCAGATGATTTAAATCTCTTCCAAGCTTTCTCCTCAAGGATTTTATCAGCCTTGTGACGCTCTGTAGTATCTTTTGTTTTGGAATAAAACACGTCGTGCTCAAGGCAGGCCTTGTCAAGTGGATTTATTCCTTGATCTCCACGTGCAAGACGCTCGGCAAGCTTTGTATTTGGACCGCAAAACTGATATCCTGGTATATGTAATTCTGCTGGAATTTTACTGAGAGCGTCGGTTATCCAACCTTCCCCAACTGCACCAGACTTCATTATGATAAATATATTCCTTATACAATATATTTATAATTTAATGTTTTGTATCTTGGGAGGGGAAATGGTCGAACGGGTTAATTTGCATGAACCAGCAGTCTGGAGTGGTCGTGCTGTAGATAACTCGTTCGAATCCCTGCTCCTCTCAATTTTTATTAACTTTAATAAAATTTTTATATCACATTGATATATGTATTTATATAAAGGTTTGTATAAGATATCATCAGTTTTCAAAATGAAGCTTATACAGCAGCATGTAAAACTTCCTATCAAAAATATTGATGGAGGTACAATGGACGTTGCTAGAACCAAACATGGACCGTTGCTACCAAACAGTATACGTGCTTTAATATGTGGTCCCTCAGCATCAGGCAAAACTAATATGATGTGCTGTCTACTTACAGATGAGAATGGATTAAAATTTGAGAATCTTTATATATACAGTAAATCATTGTATCAAGCTAAATATACGCAACTTGCGGAGATTATGAGAAATGTTCCAGAAATATCATTTGAAACATTTTCTTCAACAAATGAAGTAATACCACCAAATGAAGCCAAGGAGAACTCTGTTTTCATTTTTGATGATGTTATATGTGACAAGCAAGAAAATATGAAAAACTACTTTAGTATGGGACGTCATCGTTCTGTAGACTCATTCTATCTATGCCAGACATATGCTAAAGTACCAAAACATTTGATAAGAGATAACGCTAACTTGATAATATTATTCAAACAAGATGAAACCAATTTGAAACATTGTTATCAAGATCATGTAAGTCCAGATGTTACTTTCGAGGAATTTAAAAATATATGTCAAATGTGTTGGTCTGACAATTTCAATTTTGTTACTATAGACAAAGAATGTGAAATAAAAAATGGAAGATTTAGAAAAGGTTTTGACAAATTTGTTGTTGTATAAATATGTCTGCATTAGTCAATATATCTCAGTCAATGACAAGCTCCCTACAGGTATAAAGCATATGCTGTTCAGCTTTAACGGGTTAAGAACGGCTAATAAACGGGTCTTGAACGGTATAAAAACGGCTTAGAACGGTATCTGAACGGTATTTAACGGCTTTTGAACCGTTTATACTCCACCTAAGGGTAGTTTATATAGGTGCTGTATATAAATATACATTTGTTTTTTTACTGTATAATTATTGAAATTCAAAATGAAGAGAACCATAGTAAAAACAGAAAATGTTACTAAGGATATAATTAACAGCAGCAAAGCCATAAGGAAAAAATATAAAAAGCTTAAAATGGCAGAATCAATGGCAGAAGATGAGCTAAATAAAACATTTAAACCCATTATAGAACCTCTTAATAAAATTATTAATAGTAAGACAAATATTATTAAAACAGAAGAAGCAATTTCTAATAGTAAAAATGACAATATTCCTGGAGCTGTATACGATGAAATAATACCGTCTATAGACATACCCGCTGCACAAGATATATTTGATACGCCAAAAGGAAGACATGAAGCAAAACAAAGAGCAAAAAATCTTGGTCCATTCGCTGAAAGATATGTGTTAATGCATCTGGAAAAAGAAAAGGAAAAAGACCTGGATAAAGTTTATGGTATACGTTCCGATGGTCAACGTTGGCTGCTTGGTGACTCTAATATAAGTATTGCAGAAGATAAAATACACATTAATGACAAAACATATAATGGAACTCCTGGTTTATTTGAATTACTTTTTTTAAAGAATCCCGACAAAGAGATATACAATTCCGAGGATTTAAAAGTGTATAAGAAACTTCTACTTTTAACAAATGCATATAAACAGGGCTATGAAGCTTCTAGGCAAACTAATTCAAATAGAGGTCAGAAATATAGGACAATAATACAGCCATTGTTGCAACAAGATAAAAAAGGTTCAGGAATGAACATACACACACCTCGATTTGAATATTGGGATGATCCAAATGAGCTTGTTGATAGGCTACGTTTAATAATAGCGTCACAAGCAGCTGGGAACAACAGCCACAATAATGAGGTACTTTCACTCATTGAAGAATTGAAAGAAGCTTCTATTATAGAATAAAAGAGTTTGATGCACTGTAAATAATACATTACTATCATGAACATCGACAAGTTTGGACGTTCGTCCCTGTATACGCAGAAAAGACACGGATTTCAAGACTATGACATAGAAATTTCAGATCATGTTTTTAATTTAAAGAAGCGTAGAGTTGTTAATATAATTGATCCTGTTGAAGCTCAAGATGCATCAAATAAAAAATATGTGGATGCAAAATACAATTTACTAAAAAATTCAGTTAAAAAAGAAAATGAGTTGGAAGAAGCAAAGCATCTTAAGGTAGAAAATATACAGGAAGTTGTGAATGAAATTTTAAGCAATGAAAAAGCTAAACTAACTAATATAATATTGGATTATATATATGGAAACCCATCTACTGAAACTTCAATTGCAGTCAGACCGGAGAGTATCAAGGACCCACTGACCTGTGAGACTTTCAATAATATAATCAAAGAATGGAGAAAATGAAACATAAAGATATTTTAGTGAATGAACTTCATAAACCTGCTCGTGTCCATTACAAGAGGAGGAAGCTAGTGATGAAAGGAATTGACGACACTTGGCAAATTGATCTTGTAGAAATGCAGAAGTTTTCAACTTTGAACAAAGGTTTTAATTATATTTTAACCATTATTTGCATATTTTCTAAATTTGCATGGGCAGTTCCTGTGAAGAAAAAGACTGCGGAGAACGTGACTGCGGCATTGGAGAGTGTTCTTAAACAGGGACGAGTACCTAGAAATTGTCATAGTGATGAGGGAAAAGAATTTTATAATTCCAAATTTGCAGCTCTAATGAAAAAATATAACATAAATCACTACAGTACATTTAGTACCATGAAAGCTTTCATTTGTGAGCGCTTTAATAGAACTTTAAAGAATATGATGTGGAAGGAATTTAGTAGACAGGGTTCTTATAAATGGCTTGATTTACTGCCTAAATTGATATATAAATACAACCATACTGTTCATAGCACTATTGGATTAAAACCATCTGAAGTTACAAAGAAAAATGAACAATATTTACTATCCAATGTATACAAATTAAATGTTAAATCTAATAAACCAGCAAAATTTAAGATTGGAGAGAGAGTTAGAATTTCCAAGCAGAAGGGTGTATTTACTAAAGGTTACAATCAGTCCTGGTCTAATGAAATTTTTAAGATTATTAAAGTTCAAAATACTATACCACCAACATATCTGCTAGAAGACTATCTTGGTCATCCTATACTAGGAGGTTTTTATGAAGAAGAACTTCAGAAAACTAAAGTTGAGGAAATATATTTGGTAGAAAAAATTCTTAAAAGATCTGGTGATAAGTTGTTTGTTAAATATATTGGTTTTGACAACAGTCATAATTCTTGGATTAACAAAAATGATTTATATAAGTAATGTAATATATAATTATATGTGTTTATTTTCTTATATTGTTAAATCAAAATTATAAACTGTATCTTAATTAAAAATGAATAAATATTAATTGAAAAATAATATAAGATACCTCCTTTCATTTCTTAATTTACAATGACCTGCCTATATAATAAATACAATATACATTTTTATGAAATAAAATCAGGAATACAATTAAATTCATATTTGATGAATTTTAAATATTTATTGAAATAAACAGTGCATCTTACAAAAAAGTTACGATATGTACAAATAAGCATACAACATATATTACGTATATAAAAATATACAAAAAAAATGTCAACAAATATCAATAATTTTATACAATATTAAATACTCAAATTTTTACAACATGGTTATCATTATATTATATATTTACAATACATAATTATATAAAAATATATGTCAACATACATAATACCATCCAAATACTAGTAATTATAATACAAAAAATAAGTAAATTATATACTATAACAAATCAGATGATTACAAATCCATTTCATCAATTTCATCATCATTTTCAACTTTGTAATGACCATAAGGCAATGTATTGACACCATCTGCTAATATAACTCGTTTGTCGTCAAATGGTGACAGTGCTTTCTTTGTGCTCTCAAGAGTGAAAACATCATGTTTGAATGAGCGCATATGTCTGAATTGAAGGCTAGTTTCTGTCTGAGTTTGTAGACATGTGAGATAATCATCAAAACTGAGTTTATTTTTGACAGCATATGATGATACACCCTTCAATTTTTTAACTTCAATATCGTCATATTTCAATGCATACATTTTTGAACGCAAACCAACAAACTCTGATATTGGAACTGAATTTGTTTCATCCTTAAACTTTCCTAATACTTTTTTATTTGAGTCAGAGTAGCAAATATGCTCTGTAGGATATCCTGAAGTGTCAAAATGTTCAAGAAGCTTTGTCTTGAGATCTTCATAGAAGTCATTGCATTGAATTAAAACGATGTAGGAGTCAGTGTCCATGTAACAGATTGAAATACGATCTCCGTATATTGGTTTCATTACTGAGTAATGAAATTCATACATTAACAGTTTAGATATGTCCAAGATAGCCTGTCCTACATATATTGGCTTGTTAAAGTATATTTCTTCTTTTGCGAGATGGACTGCCACGACATTCTCTGAAAATATGGTCCTATCTTTGAAGTTTGGCTTGTTTATTAAAGATTTTAGCTTGTCCTCTGATACTACGAGCTTCATATTCAAGCGATTTCATACTTGTTCCATAGTCTTACCGTATACTGAATTGTTCATGAGCTTGAAGAAATCTTTTTCGAAGTCATTCATTGCTGCTTTACGTAAATCAGTATTCAGCTGAATGTATGGAGCAAGCCAGCGAGACTGTTTGAATTTGAGAGCACGATTTATTTTTTGTATTTTAAGACCATATTTCAGAGCTTGTTTGAGGGATCTATAATGAACTACATAGTTCTTTTTGTGTGTTAATGTAGTCATTAATTTTGTGTATTTAGAACCTGGTGGACGTTCAGCTCTAGGTAAAAATGGCATGTCTGAATGCTCATCATGCAAGTATTGTGGATAAATAACATCTACATCAAAGATATAGCCATATTGACCGTCATCATCCAGGTCCTCAATGGGCCCAATCTCAATAAGCTCTTTTACCCAATCAAATTTACCAACTGGCAGAGGCTGACTCATGGCCCAGCCGTACAAGTTGTTGGCATCATAGTAAATCAAGGAGGTTGTAGGTTGACTAGGATCATAGTCATCAACCAGTAATGGGTTGTTTGCCTTGGCATGTCGTTTAACACATTGTGTCAAGCCACCACGTATTCCACTTTCAATCATAAGGAGCATTTCGTAGTCTGTCAACAGCTCCAACTCTATCTTTGTATACTTCAAAGCTGCATCCCAGGATAAGCCAGGTGCAGTAAAATAGTAGCAAGGATCAAGTTGGTAATGTTTCAAGCAAACATCTCTGAAATTTTCGAAAACATCAGCAAGTAAAAGGACGTCTACTTTTAAGTAAGTGTCGCTATACTCTCCTAATGTTTTCATGCTAAATGACTCCCATACATTTTTAGCATGGTCATAATCAGCATCACTGATATGTGACTCTGTGAGTAGACTATAGAAATCCTCCTTCGATGGTAGTGTGTTTTCATTTAATTTTTGTAATGAATCGGTGTAGTCATAAGGATATACACCCTTACGAAGTACCAAATCTAACAACGCTTGTGGGAAGTGTTTGGCTGACTCAATGAATTTATCTCGAGGTAAGATAGCTGCCAATTTTGCAAGGCCGCTTGGCAAGAAGCGGTAAGAATCAAGGAATCTGCACGTTATGTTGCCAATTTTCTTTGAGAATGTAATGTACTTCTCCTCCGTATTTGGTATGACATCTACATCACCTTCAACGGCATTTAAGACTTTTACAATAAAATGGGAGTCGTACATGCTAAGATTATGAAAGAATATAGGCAAGATGTGTGGTTTCCTTGTGTTAAGATTACATGACTGATGGGCAGCCCCACGGAAATCGCCAGTCAAATGATCATGGTCCCTCACTTTGATATCTGTTGTTGTGAAAGCCTTTTTGCACAAATAGCAAGTAGTTGCATGATCATAATCATCCTGCTGATTTTTTGTGAGCTTGTTCATCGGATCATATTTTTTATATATGTCACGAACTTTGAAAGCAAGGTCTTGGATGTACTTCATAAAGTGAAGTGCAACATCCTCATCTGTCTCTTCCTTCTTTCTGTATATGAAAGGCTCAGATGGTAGTTGATTATTCTCTTCAGCATTAAGCAAACAAGATTTTACATACACACCATAGCTGAGAGGATCATGAGACTGGATTTTTGTAGATGAGGATATATTAGGGTTGTTGTGAACAGTAGAAACCTTCTTTAATATACTTTCAAAGTCAGCATATACGCTAACTGGCAGTCTAATACCCCGATCATAATGTTTATATTTTATAATCATCTCTGTATCAGTTGGCATTTTGACTCTGGCTACTTTATGCTGAGTGCATAGTAATTTATGCTCTGCTAAGCGTTTTTCACCATTTCTTGAAAAGCATATGAAACATCTTTTACATATAAATTTTTTATGTTCACTTTTACTTATTTGTGAGCCAACTAATTTTTCAAAGTCACTGATGTAGCAATAATGAGTCTTTCCTTCATCATTTCTCAGAAACAATAAATCCCTGTGATCGTCCAACTGCTTATCAACTACTTTAATTGGATAAATCGTTTTCTTTTCATCAAGGCCAAACACATTAATACTTATATTATTTACTCTTTCAAAGATTTTAATATCACGCAATTTCATAGGAAAACTTATGCAGCTGAAATCATAAGGATCATCTATTCCAACGTACGCAGAAGGTCGAGACTCCTGTGATGCAAGTTTCTTGGCTAAGATAGCATATCGGAAACACTCGTCATCATCATTTTGTATGTTTATTACAGCATGACGATGAGCAATTTCTTCTGGCAATGGAATGAAACTGAATCCTTTCAGAGGAGTGTATTTGTTTACACGCAGTTCCAGTCCATTTACGGTATGGACAGTCCAGCCACTTCCTTTGCCAGCAAACTCAGACATTTCGTTTCTCAATTTATCAAATGTCCGTGCTAGATACTCTGCTACATCAGTTTCCTCAAATATTGGCAAATTCTTTGTTTTAAAATTTTTCACTTGTAACTCCCCCAGTACATTTGTGTGTGTGCACTCAAAATGCACGTTTACTTTTATTGATACGTTATTTTCAACTTCTTTTTCAATGAGTTGAAGTATCAGTGCTTTTTTAGCTTCCAGGTATTTGATGGGGTCATTTACATCAGATTTATTATCAATGTGGTATGTATGGAGACGGTTTTTGAATGCCGTTTCCAGTAAAATTACATCATAATTTTGTAACACATCATCATTGATATAATTATCAGATCTGTGAGTAATTGAGCCAGCAGATGTGGAAGCTACAGCATTTTGTATAGCATTTTGAGTGACTTGACGGGGGAGTTTTGCTTTGCCACAGGTTTTCATATGTCTTTTCAACACATCTGATCTTGAGTAAATTTTATTACATTTAAAACAAGGAAATGTTTTGTCTATGTTTGACATTTCATCTTCCCTGTTATCACTTATATGATCAGATGGGTTGAAATCAGATGTCTCATTTGTTTTCATCCTTTTTGCGATATTTACAACATTGTCATTATTTACAGGCTCCGTATTCTGTTTATTTTTACAAGTGTTTCTCAAATGTCTACTCAAGTTTGACTTATGGCTAAAGTATGTTGAGCAATCTGGACATTTGAGTGAACTAATATTGTGAACCATCAGTTCATGTAATTTTAATGTTTGTATGTCGGTACACTTGTGTGTACACTTGCTACACGCTAATTTATCATTTACTTTACTGAGAGACATGATGTATTTGCTTTTATTAACAAATTTTTAAAAATATCGGAAAGTAGATTCCGATATATCAAGGTATCGATATTTCAACATATCGATATACCGGGATGTAAATATATCTAGATATCAATATAGCGGGATATCGATAAATCGGGATTTTGAAATATCGGGTATCCCGATTAATTGAAGTGGTCGATATTAGGTATTTATCAGAGTATTGGTATTCCAATAATTTTAAATTTACATTTACATAATATGAATATATCGTTAATAATTAAATAAAAATATGGTGAAATATAATTTTACATATTATACATCAGAACTTTATATGTACCTCTTTTGATTGTTGTGTTCTTCTATGTTGGTTGGATTGAAGAGTTGTGGACCGTACATGTGATGAAGTGATGATGGTTCGAAGAGTGTGTAAATATAGCCTGTAAAGATATAAGAAAGAAAATATTAATATATGGGTAGTATATAAAGATCAGCACACCTACTTATATATTAGTAAGTATACTTAAGCAAGCATGCTTTCTTGTTAAATGTTAATATTTTGTTACTTTTTTATATCATAGGATTGATATTTTTGTAGCAGATTATAATCATAAATGTTTGCATACTTTAACAATATATTATATAATTTTTTTTAACTTCCACTATATTTAATTATTATAGAATATGAGCAGAGTAATTTTAATTTTTACCTTGTACACGTACCTTTTCGTGTGATGGTCAATATAGTATTGCTTGAAGAGTTGTGATCCATGCAGTTTTTTCGTTTAAGCGATGATGTGTTGTATTAAGGCCGTATAAAATATGTATCCTGAAAAGACATATACATTTTAATATAACAGGTCATATAGAAATTCAACACATGTAAATATTAATTATTATGCTTAATATTACTGTTGATTCACTATAAGGTTATGCTCTTAAAATGAGAGAAAAGCTCTTCAGTAATGACATAAAGAAAAATGTATCACAATTTAGATGTTAGAATGAATTACAAAATAAATTAATAATAATTTGATGGCAAAATTTTAACCAAATACATATAAATCTTACCTTTCTTTATAGTGTAATGCATTGTGGCGGTGTGGCTGCGTGTGTATATGTTCTAGATCGAACGTAATCTGTAACAATGCATATGATATGTAAATAAACATATTATAATTTATAAAACAAGCACATATAAAGTTAATAATAAAAATATTTTTCATATTAAGTTTTATAAAGCATTGATGTTTTAATACATTTAATATCAATCTAATAGTTATATAATAAAATAATATGATATAATCATAGTAAGATCGCTACAAGAATTTGTAAACAGTATGTTTAAGGGTTTGAAAATTTCAAATACTTTCAAGAATTTATTTTTCATAATAAATTTCATATTCGGATTAAAACATAATAATACCCCTGTCATGCACCTTGAATATATTTAACCATCGCATCATTAACATAATATACGACACTCACATAAAACAATATCTTACCTTTGTTTTTATAGTGTAATGCGATAGTATAATACATATTTTTCTTACCAGTATTCAACAATGCAGAGAGAGAGAGACGCACTTTCTGATGTTTCACGATCACAATCACAAAGAGAAATGACTGAAATTAGTATTATTTACACTAAAAATGTAATCCACATTTCCTTGACACGAACACAATCTATATAAATGCAATGTACGCATTATTACAGTCAACAACTGGCTGCGAAGATAAAATTGTCAAGTCAGCTTTTCATATACTCACTTATATTCGCAGGCTTATATCTTCGCCAGAGAAATGTGATCGTTGCATAACACTGTAGCACGTACAAAAATGCACCGTGCACAATTCTTGCGCTTCGTTGTTACCGGGCGGAAGTGAGTCCAAACTCCAATTACAACTTGTAACACCTTCAATGCTAGCTTATGTTGGCCTTAAATTGCATAGTCAGCATAACAATTAATAAATTAATTGATTTCCGATGCTTATTGAATTACAAATCATAAAATAATTGATGCTATTAACACCGGTCAAGCGGTCTTTCGACCGTCTCCAATTGCATTAATTGTTTGGTCACGTGATCGATTAGCCATATGATATGAGCATTTGATTGGCTATTGAATAAACCAATTATGTCACGTGACCATAAAGCGGTTGATGATTGGTCCCCTCATTAACGATCAAAATATTAATAGGCTATTAAATGAGGCTATTAAGTCACGTGACCAATAATCGATCGTTAAACGGTTCCCCTCCCCTCCAATTATTATTCTTAATAGGCTATAGGTACCCCTACCCCTACCCTTCCCCTATCGGTCACGTGACCTATTAATTAATAGCCCTAAAGCTATTAACTAATAGCCTGTGACGTCACTGATCCGCCGATCCGCAGTTCCAGGACCGGTACACCCCCTCTACTCATGTGGAAAGCTAAAAATCCGTAGCTTGCACTTTTGAATGCTGAAAAATTTATTCTCTTTGACTATTCTGTTGAAGTTTCTACTTCTCCGTGATGTATATCAAATCTTTTAAATTTTAATGTTAGCTCACTACAAATTGGAGTATCATTTTTGTCTTATGAATCCTATAAAGAACATTGACACTGAAGTTTTAAATTAGTACGCAAAATATCATATATTTAATTGATTTAAAAAAGGCTTTACGCTCATTTGTTTTTGGCTTGACTTACATTATACAATCGCTAAACTTGTCATGTATTAGATAAGGAGCTTATTATATTGGGAGGCTTACTGAAATTTCAAAAATATATTAAAAAATCAATTGTCTTGTCTTTGTTCCATTTAGTTAAATTGTTTTAAATTTGAATGTTGTATATTAAAAACCATAGCGTTCTAGAATTTCCAGGACGCCGTGTATAAACTATAGAATAAAATATATGAAAAACAATTATTAAATATTTATAAAATTACATGAAATTTTCTTTAATTTTTGTTCAATTAAAATAAATACTATCATGACATTAAGAAAACAACATAAATCCATTCATTAGAAAGTGACTATTATATAAAAACAATGTGTTAGTCTATGACTTAAAAATTTAATTGTGCCTTTTTGGTCAAAATCCATCATAATTCTGCATTTTTATTCACAATTTTTAAATGTCTTTACTATTTATAACATTTCTGTAAAAGAAAATGTTTTATACTATATATATTATTTAATTTTATAGCTTTCTTATAGTAAAAATATTTTTAATGCTAATTTTTTTTAAATATTTTATTCTTGACAAAAGCTGTTTAAATTTTCTGGATTTATTACGTAAGTGCATCGACGTAGAATTAACACTCGTTTAATTACAGGTAATTTAGGGGCAGAAAGAAAGTTAAGAAAAGGATAAAAAGGGTTCAATTTATAAAGAATCTTTGAATGAAGGAGTTTTAAAAAGGAAAAAAATATATACTGTTAAGCGTATAATGCCACAAAAATTCTATTCAATTTCAAGTATGATTTTTCTTCTAATATATAACACTGATCCGACATTATAGAAGCACTATTACATTTTAATGATATATTGAAATTTTACAAAATAATGTACATAAGTAAATCCAATTTATTTTTATATAGAATATTTCACATTAAAAGCACTAAAATATAATAGGATTTTAATTTAAACATTGAATATCACTTCAGAAAAAAAGCAATTAAATCTGACTTTATACATAAAAAATAAGAATCTTGGCTGCTTTGATAATAAATGGTATAAGCCTACATAATATTATATATTGTGTTTTATTACCAATGAAATTTTTATGTTCTTAAATCTTATATTTTTAACATTTCTACACTTTCATTAGCAAAAAGTTCCCCCCGGAAGATAGTAGCTTCGCTAACTTATCTATCAGAATTCAAATTTTAGCATAAAGATATGAGTATATTAAATAAAATTATTTCGAAATTCACTATTTTAAATACGAAAAATAAGGATAAAAACCTAAGATACCCGCGGTTAATTTCCACATTTTCTTCGTAATAAATTTTAGCTCTTGAGTTTTTGAAATTAAATGTCATTAAATTAACAGATTACAACTTATAATAACGAAACTTTATAAAATGAAGACTTTTTATGATGTTTTGTCATTTTTAAGCCTATACTGACTATAAATGTTAATGTTATTTATCATATCCAGCCGTAAAAAAAGCTATAAATGTAACAATACCAAATAAATTATCTTCAGTTACATCATCAACTTTATAAATGTAAAAAAGGGCATAAATATAATACGAATTTTTAAACATAGAAAATAAATCAATACTTTTTGTTGTTATATTTCTTACTTCTAATTTTATAAGATGGCATGAAATTAAATAAGGGATTGTTTATTTGTGCAAATTGTGCTATTTCGCCATCCGATTGAATACAAATTCAAAACACACAAGAAATACCTTGTAGCTCAATTGGTTAGAACGCCTCAACTTAACCGGATATCACGAGGAATCCGGGGTTCGAAGCCTGGTGGGGAGATTTCTTTTCCTTCAAATGTTGATACTTGGATCATAATATACGATGAAATAAGGAATAATCAAATGGAGAAATAGCACTAAACAACAACCAGTTGACGCATCAGGCTTTGATTACACATTATTAAACTCAATTATATGATCCCGGTATGGAAAATAATGAAAACAAAAAAACAAAAAACACAACATATATTGGAAAGCTATGAAGATTTTTTTTTATTCTTACTTTAACAGAGTATTATAATTTTAAAGTGAAATTTTGTTTCAAAATAATAATACTTAACGTTGTTTTAATTATAATAATACAACTGAGTATGAAACTACAACTTCTGTAACCAAATTATTGTATGGAGTATTGCCCTCAATTTTTTTTATTGCAGAAATGGATAGAGGGTGCAAAGTTATGCTACCCTGATTTTTTTCAGATTTTTTTGAGACCTGGAACTATTTTTAAAAAATTATTGAAATTCATTTTTGTGACGTCACGCGGCGGCAAGTCCTATCTTTTTCTTAAGGAGCGGCGTCTCGTGACGTCACGAAAAGGACTTTCAATAATTTTTTAAAAATAGTTCCCGGGCTCTAAAAAAATCTGAAAAAAATCAGAGTATCATGCATAACTTTGCGCCTTCTATCCATTTCTGCAATTAAAAAAATTGAGGACAATACTCTATTTTAAAAATATTCTTATATAATATGATATTTTACGTATATGGCCAATAAAAAATATATATATATATATAATAAAATACAAGTTATAGTTGGCATGTATTTCCTATGATATTTCCCACCCCTATACAATATTATACATGTATATATAAAAGTTACAAACACGTTTGGGGGATGAAAACGTCTGTCATATCCGCTACAACTTTATTACCATATCATAAAGTCGTAATTTAATAATAAAAATATACGAAAATAGATCTTAAGTACATAAATCTAATGATAAAAAAGTGTTTGATGGAAGTTGAAAATTTTCATGTAGTATAAAGGGTCATGGAAAACTTGTGTTAAAATTTTACAATCCCTCGTTTCGCTTGCTTGTCTGTCAATTTTTTGAAGCGTATCTTTTGTAGAAGGTTATTATTGTATAATATAATTTAAAACTTTATATATATTATACTGAGCCTGATATATACATGGTACAATGGTTTAGACAATCTGATTTCTAATCAAAAGTTGTGTTTGAATCTCACAAGGGGCTTTCAAGTAATAATAACATTTTTTTTTTTTTCATATATATGCATAGTATTTTATATGGGAGTTTTCTTTCTCAGTTTATAGTATACTTTTTTAACATTAATTGGAATAATTTTCCAATCCATTTTGAATATTATAAATATGAATTTTCACATAATTGGATAAATAGGGAGCAAAATTTACTGAAATTTTATGTAAATAAATATATCAATTTATACATAAAGATTTAAAATGTAATATAATCTATAATAAAAAAGCTTTTTTTTTTTTGTAAAATAGATTAATACATCCATTACAAATAATAAGTACTGGTAATATCATGTAATAACACAATAGAAATATTATATATAAAAAAAACTTATTCTACTCTTCAATAACAGCAAAAGAAAAAAAAAAGAAATTCTATTCCTTTCTTAAAAAAAGACGATAACGTTACAAAAAGAAAAGAAAGACAGGAAAGATTGTGAGCGCTTAACAATGACAGAACATAAGGAGAAATAAAGAAGACAAAAAAAAAAGTGTCGTGAGGAGTCTTTCTTTGTGTGTTTGTGTGTGGCGGATGGCCTAGCCACATAATATCTGCAGGGGCAATACACTTCGCACGCCGTAACTTGAACTGTTAGCCCTCCAGACATAATATTAAAGTTGAGAAGAAAAAAAAAAAAAAAAAAAAAAGGAATTTAGTTAAACAAAGTACTTTTGTCACCGTGGTATTATAACTTCTATCTTTAATTTTTATAAAAAATTCTCTTAAAATTTCTTTTATTAAAATATTTTTTATTCTATTTATCAATGTCTATGTTAATTTAAGTTTATGTGGGGTTAAGTAGTTTTTTTTATATAATAATATCTTTTAATTTAAATAAAGATACAATTTGTAGACTTATTCAAATGTTAAAATAAAATTAAAATAATATATATAAGAAGAATTTTAGAATCACGGACCAAATACCCCCGGACGAAATACCCCCGGACCAAATATCCCCGCCCGGACCGGACCAAATACCCCCGGACGAAATACTCCCGGACGAAATATCCCCGGACGAAATACCCCCGGACGAAATACCCCCGGACGAAATACCCCCTTGTAAGTGTAGAGGGGCGGGCGACCAACACGGGAGGGGAAGTCGACTTTATTTATAAAGTCTGTTTTTCTGTCGTTTGTCTGACGTCACGCGCGTCGTATTAAAGAAGGAAGTTATAGTAACGCCATTTTTCACAACAAATATATATCATATAATATTCAAAGTATATTTATAGTTAATGCCGTATCAAGATCTCAAATTGCGTCTTTAATTTTATTATACCAAAACATACTCAAAATTGTGCTGCAAACAAACGATTTTTGTATATGCTATGCTTACTTTGATCAAAGAATTAATATATTAATTCTTTGCTTTGATTGTGCGGCAATTGTCACAACGTTTTGCAGCAAGAATTTGAAGTTGTTTAAACGATTTTAGGTTTTTAAACCTAGATGTGCCCCTAGCGATTTGAGCAAAGCCCGAAATTAACAAATACTTCGGGCTTTGCTCATTTAAATTTGAAAGTGCTCAAATCGAAAAAAGCAATCCCCGACGAGGAGTTTTATATCGGGCTTTGCTCATTTAAATTTGCTCATTTCTAGAAGTGCTCAAATCGGAAAAAGCGAACCCCGACAAGAAGTTTTATTTCAGGGTTTGCTCATTTAAATTTGCTCATTTCTAAAAGTGCCCAACTCGAAAAAAGCAACCCCGACGGTAATTTTTATTTCGGGCTTTGCTCACAGTTTTGATCATTTCTAGAAGTGCTCAAAGCAAAATAAAAAATAATAATTGGAAATTGTGCCGTATTATAGCAATAAATAATAAAATAATGTAAATTTAATAAAATTTTAATTATATAACTTTTTTTAATTTATTGATAAAAATACAAATTTAACATTAGTTATAGCGTGTATAGTATTTGTTTTATTAAAACATTTCTTTCTGTATTATTCAAGTCATATTGAAAAAATACGATTTTTTCACACTGACAATGAGAGACACTTTTAATTTTTTTATTATTATCATTTTTTTATAATTAAAGGGTATGATTACAATTATACTCTAGCAATGAATTTCAGGTTGCAGATGAACAATTTCTAAGTTCAGATGACGTACCACACATGACAAAGAAAAGAGTGTCTCAGATCAGCAGCAGCATTAGCAAATTCAAAGCCAGGTTTTGTGTTTTGCAACTGCAAGAAAGGTTGTCAATCTAAAACATGTTGTGCAAATTAAGAAAAAATTTAGATGAAATTTAAAATGCCATGATATATAGTAATCCCTGCAAAAATAAGTCAAGTTCAGGTAATAATAAGATCAGGTAATAATCAAGTTTCATAACATTTATTTATTTATTTATTTATTTATTTATTTATTTATTTATTTATTTATTTATTTATTTATTTATTTATTTATTTATTTATTTATTTATTTATTTATTTATTTATTTATTCATTTTAAATTAGTAGGTTTGGTACAATCTTGAGGAGCTCTTTGCTTCTTACCAAGTTCTGTAAATTAAGTTAAAATGATTTTATAATATATCAGCTGTAAAAAAACTTATTTAAATTAACTAACATACAATTATATTAATATAAAAAGTAACGTGTGACAAAATCGTATTTTTCAGTATGACTTGAATAAAACAGAAAGAAATATTTTAGTAAAAAAATAATATACACGCTAATGCTAAATTTGTATTTTTGTTACTTATTTAAAAAAGTGATGTAATTAAAATATTATTAAATTCACAATATTTTATTGTTTTAATTATTTATTACAAATTATTACTATAATACGGCACAATTTCCAATTATTTTTTTTTTCACTTTGCTTTGAGCACTTCTAGAAATGATCAAAACAGTGAGCAAAGCCCAAAATAAAGCTTCTCGACAGGGTTTGTATTTTTCGAGTTGAGCACTTCTAGAAATGATCAAATTTAAATGAGCAAACCCCGAAATGAAACTTCACGTCGTGGTTTGCTTTTTTCGATTTGAGCACTTCTAGAAATGTTTAAATTTATATGAGCAAAGCCCAAAATATTTGTTAATTTCGGGCTTTGCTCAAATCGCTAGGGGCACACCTAGATGTACGCATTTAATTCGGGCTTTGGTGCCAACATATATAAATAGAAAAGGAAGGAATAAATAAGGAAATAAATAGAACAACAAGAAAATTAAGTTTCTTCAGGAGGGGTACACATGCTACGTTAAGTGTTCACGGCACCTATAGCACCGGGGACCAAAAACAATAAATAATATTGCATTCTTAGACCTATACCAATCGAATCAGAATTAAAAAATTACACTAAAAAAATTTACTTATTTTTTTTTTAAAAGGTAAAAAATTATATAGGGATGATTTTGAAAATTTTTAGTTTAAAAAAAAAATCTAAAAAAAAAAATGCAATAAACACTAATAATTAACATGCATAAAATGTATCGTATCAAAATTTATTACACATTAATTTTAATTCGATATGAATGATATGATAAATTAATGCATAACGTATCGGCCTAACGTTACTAACTTCCTTCTTTAATACGACGCGCGTGACGTCAGACAAACGACATAAAAACAGACTTTATAAATAAAGTCGACTTCCCCTCCCGTGTTGGTCGCCCGCCCCTCTACACTTACAAGGGGGTATTTCGTCCGGGGGTATTTCGTCCGGGGGTATTTCGTCCGGGGATATTTCGTCCGGGAGTATTTCGTCCGGGGGTATTTGGTCCGGTCCGGGCGGGGATATTTGGTCCGGGGGTATTTCGTCCGGGGGTATTTGGTCCGCTTACCGAATTTTAATATTTTTACTAGTGTACACAATTTAATTTATTTCTTAAACAATTATTTTTGACAATTTTTACTATTGGTTTAGACTATGTTAATAGCTCTCATTAGCTATAATACTAAAAATAATAATATATATTAATAAAAAAGTTTAATTGGCGCTATCCGCATTCATTGTATAAATATAACAGCATATTCTCAGTAATTATGAAAGAAATTTTCTTATTTTTGTTAAAACAGATAACGACCTTATACTGTACTTTAATCTTCTATATATATCAGTCTGATTAAAAATTTAATCTGTAATGAAATAAATGATAAAATAATTTAGATTGATTTAAAATCACAGGTAAAATACATGTTGTTAAGGTGATAACGCATGATGTTCGCTACTTTCAGGTATTTTAAATCAAAAGTAAGGCTCGCTCATTTCAAGGTTCATTGACAAAACAGCGTATCTGATCTTTTTGCAGTTACCTGAATAACTCACCTTAATCATAATGTATTATGTTTAAGGTAAATTGTCCAGGTGACACAATCTGCTGTTATATCAGTCAACCATTAAAATGTTAAAGAAATATATTATTATTTAAGACTTTATTTGTTTAAATATTTCAATTACTATGTAAATTACAGCAAACCAAAGACAATGTAAACAATTACTACTTAAAAAGTAAATATAATTAAAATAATTAAAACACGTAATTATATATTGTTAAAAAAATAAATATTCCTTTATTTGTATTTTACAGAACAACAACTAATGCAGGAGTTGACAGAGGAAAGTTGTTATAAAATGTTTATTTTTTATTTTATTTCGAAACATTTTTTATTTCATTTTAAGATTACTCTTTATGTATAATTATTACTAATTTTCAAAGATTTACTTTTATAAATAATATATGCCCTGTGGCAAAAAAAAAAAATCTTAAATTTTTACAATATATATCATTAAAAAAAATAATATTTTACCTACAGCAAGGTAGCTTGTTTAAGATAAAAAATTGTATGATTAATTTATAATGATGATAAAATTTGGATTTGAATTTGAAAATTTCATATCACTAAATGGATGTACTCTGAACTATAGACTGAAAAACGTTATACCCGCGCTCTATTTGTGTGCATTGTCACGCAGTCTATGGAGGCGTGGAGAAGTTAAATTTTTATGGAATGGTTAGATTTTGTCTTCTTTTTACCTGAATTTCAAATCTACAAAATTTTGTCTCTTACAGTTTAATAAATCAGGCAGGAGTAACATTTGATCTGTCCCAAGTTGTACATTTAGATCGAATATTTTTAAGTTCTGCTAATAGGCCTCTAAAACCTTCATAGATTTCCAATGCCAACACTTAAATCCAATATTTTCTTTAAGGTGAATTCACAAGAGAGAAAATTTGTTTAACGCTTTTACTTGAAGAAAAAAAAAAAATAAAAAGAATCTAGAAAATTTAATGAGTTCATATTGATAAAAAAAAATCTGTCATATATTCCCTAGAGGTTTTTTACAACTTTTAGAGTGAAGGAATTTAATAAAGTAGTAAGCCCACAGTAAATTAAATTAGTGTCATACAAATTGTTAGTTTCTTGATGTAGTACCAGATTGTAAGGAGAAAACGTATACATAGAGGATATGGGTTTATTTACATGTTCCTGCATGCTGAGTCACACAAAAGGGAAGTTGATCAGAGAAACAACACAGCTGCATGAAAAGTAAAATTGCAACATAATACCCTCATCGTCAGTGCAATGTAAATAAATGCAATGTGCATCTGGGTACCAAAGTCTTCTGCTCTTTGTTAGTAAACAAAGTATTGTTGTGTAATGTCTGTCGCGTGAAAGGACATTGAATTACTAGTTAACTTATGGAAAATTACCGTTAATTATGAAGTTGAAACGGTTACCTAGCGCCAACAATGTCATTACGTTCTCTGCTCTGGTGGCAAAATTAGGCACTACGTCGTCCCATGTTTAACAATGAAAAAGGCTTTATACGACAGAAATTATAAACAATGGTTTGTTACAACTATTGCGAGTAGAAGATTTTGCAGGGTACAATGTAGTTTTTTCAATTTTGTAAGCCTTTTTTCCAGCCAATAAGATTCATCGTCTCCTAGTTTTATTGATGAAATTTACCCTTATTGGTCAAAAGTTGCATTTAAAAATATTAGACACTTATATTGTAATTATTTTGATCGAAATGTTCAAAGTTCTTTTTTTGCATGAAAAAATACAAGATCACGAATTCTTCTTTTTCTTTCACATTTTTTTAAGACTCTAATAACCTCAAAATGGAGATGCAATACTCTGTAGTGATGATATTTATATTTAATATTTGTGTATTAAATTTTTACATGACCATGACGTCATAAAGTTTTTCATCTCAAGTTAGGTGTTGGACGAACTTTGAAACTTTAAAAATAGTTGAAAACAATATTAAAATAAAATATAGGGAAATATGTAGATTTAACAGTACCAATGCATATAAGAGCTATTATCACTAATTAAGACATAATATAAATAATATATTGAATATTGATTCAATAATTATGTCGTTAATATTATCATTAAAAATCGTAAGATAAAAAATAAACCTCATTAAAAAGCTATTTTGTATAAAATACATTTCTCATGTTTTAATAATAATTATATGACTAGCAAGACTGCAGCATGGTAAATTGCTCTAGTATAACATATCTCTGTCAGGTCATTTATAATGGTTGCGATAACCCGTGAGTTAAATCTTCTAAACGTTTCGGTGTCATTTCAAGGCTAAATATTATTATACATTTTCATACATAAATTATAATTTTGACACCCCCCTAAAAGTGAAATATAAGATATCACATGTATAAAGAGATGCTTTTATACTATAAATTATAATTTACTATAATAACTTTGTATTATTTATTGTATAAATACATTTACATGTAATTTATTTATTTATATACATTCGCTTAATATGTTTTATATAATTTGCTCGTTGGAATATTTGAAACACGCTATACTTTAAAACACATATTTTCAAGATCACATTTGAAACAACATTTTTTTTTCTTTTTTTTTAATCTCGATATTCATTCAATCTTTTAGGACTCAAATTTTTCAACATTTAACATTTAAAAAATAAAAATAAAAGACTTAAATAATGCTTGGGCTTAACGCTTTGTAAATGCCCTCCTTAACTATTGACATCAATTCATTGCAGAAATTAAACATCATAACGTGTATATACAATCACCCTAAGCCGAATTCAGAAAATGTTAAAAAAATAATGATAAAAACTAGTTTCTTGTTGCATTTTGACCAAAATAAATAAATATTTCATCTTTTTTATAATCTTAAATTATAATACCTACTTATTTTTATTTACTTTACTTTTATTTGATCAAAAGCCGATGAACTCTGCCTCAAAGTGTTTTGAGTTATGCGATTTGACCAGAACTTTTAGTTTTGAAATTTTAATCAAATTTAAAGTACCAAAAGCCATCCAAAAGTGTTTATTATATAAAGTTGTGTTTGTGATATCAAAAATACAATAATTGAAATATAATTTGTTGAAAAAAAAAACTAGAAATTGCATACCCTCCAGAAAACACGAGTTAACTGGTCTCTGAACCTCGCCACTCTTAAAGCCTGTATTACACGATACAATTTTGCAAACAATTTTCCCTTGCAAGAAAATTTCATCTTCATACAAATAAATGGAGTGAAAGTTTTCTTGTAAGGAAAAATTGTATGCAAGTTATAAAAATTGTATCGTGTATTACCGGCTTTACACTTTTACCTTCCTTGTAGGAAAAATAATAAAGGAAAATGCTTTAAAATTATTCACTACGATTGGCAGTGGTATAATTTCTCCATGCTTTCTCATACTTTTTGGGAAAACTCAAATATTGAACATTGTTATCTTATTGTATACATTCAAGATCATAAAAAAAATAAACTATTTCCTTGAGATGTGATATTATTACTCTATGTAATATTATTTATGTGTGTAAACTGTATATTATCAAAGTAATTCCAAGCTAGCAATGTTGAATAGTAATTTTTGTATGATGCATAATTCATGATAATGGATTTTCAACTTCAAATATTTACATTACAGGGTAGTAGTCAAATTGGGCTCACAGTGTTGAGAGTATGACACTACTTGAACGCCCAACACAGTGGAACATTATAATGACATAAGGTTTTAAAGGAGTACTTTATCTCTGCTTTTTCTTTACTTAATTCGATTTTTGTATAGTTATTTGTGTTTTAATTACAGTACAAAAATATAGCAAAGATAATGGGTGCGATTCACGAAGAAGTTAGCCAGATTTCTAACCATGTTTAGCTTAACCACGTTTAGCTATACCTGTTTTATGTGTTAAACCACTTAGTTTTAAACGTGGTTATTAAGTTAAACGTGGTTATTAAGTTAAACGTGGTTAGAAACCTGATTAACTGCTTCGTGAATCGCGCCCATTGTATTATATATACAAAATAGTTTCGTTTAATGGAGAGTTTCAAATCTAGAAACTATATATACATGTAACAGTAAAAAAGAAAAAAAAAACAAAAAAAAAACAGTATTTATTTATTATTCAACTTAAATCAAAGGATATATAAAACTTGTAAAACAATCTACTGTTTCCTTTTTTTTTTTTTCTCCTGAATCTAGTGGTTATATATAATTTTTTTACAGATACTTGTGAATTAGACTTATCTTAGCGTTCTGTGTTTTCATTTCATAACTATTACATAGCAATCCATCACAGTATTTGACTAGTTGTGACTGTGGAAACCCTGAAAACTTTAGTTAGAATGATCAGTAATTGGATAGAGGATGTCATCAATCACTTCCCGCATGCACCAGTGAGTGTCCCGTTAGGACTGTCTCACACAAGATCGCATAATTTCGCAGCGTATGATAAAAAAAAAAGAACCTATACGATCAGGTGTACACGCGCACTCATCTTTTCGTTTCGTATCGCATCGCATGACATCGTAAGTTTCTCATTTAGAACCGATTCTAAATTTTTATCATACGAAGTCATGCGATGCGATACGAAGTCAGTGTGCGACCCTCCTTATAGCTACCACCATGTGAATAAAAAGAACGGTGGTGCCTGGGATCGAAGCCACGATCAGTCAATTACGAGTCACTGTGCCAAATATAATTACTACTGACAGTAGCCAGAAATTTTAATGGATATTGAAACTATAAAACTTTTAAAGAGAAATTATAATCTTAATTAAGTTATTATAAAAAGTCTCAAATGCAGAAGTTTCAGATTTAAAATAAAAACTAAATATCAATATTATTGTACTGTACATTAATCAATAACATTGTTTATATTTGGAATATGACATGAATAAATATAAACATTTACTTTTAATATCATTATACAAATTGGATGAATAAAATAATACACTATTCAGTATATTAATAAATTGATTGTAAAGAGATATGAATATATTATTCAATGCTTCATAAATTATTTAAAGTAAGCTTTTAATATTTAACATTGTTATGACAATATATTTTATTGTTAATAAATTATTTATATATAATGTGTTTGTATCAAAGTTAATATTTATAATTGATTTAATTTTTATTATATTAAAATTTGATTGCTTTTAAGTTCAAAAGTTATATAAAACAAACAGAATTTTAAATAAATTTATAAATTGGAGGCACATATAATGTCAAATTAATTTAATATTACTCCCGGAAGTAGACGGAATTAAGTTTTAAGTTTGTTGCTATTCTGTTTTTAATTAAGTTTTGAAATTTTGAATGGGGGTTTGCAGTATATACGATTACTGACCTATGTGTGAAATTTCAAAGCTGCAATACTAATAGGAAGACGAGAAATATTAATTTCCGGCTACTTCCGGAGGGAATGTCATACAAATTTGATTGTAGACCGTATGTAATTAACAGATTCAGAACAGAGAATAACATGCATTAAATATGAAAAATACTGTATAATTATTATATCTATAGAAATAATTTAATTGAATTAATTAAATGATATACATTAATTAATCCTAGTAACTGCTTATGAAATGTTACACTTTTCATTGTAATTATATGTATATAAGAACAAAAAATTATATAATATTGTATTATAGTAATTTGTTCTATACTGTAATTAATATTTTACTACATGCAGCAAAGTTTAGTATTACTGTGTGCAATGTAAAAACATTTAAATTATTTAATTATTATTTTAATTACATGAAATTAATATTTAAAGAGAATATATATAGCTAATGCTATAATTCCTATATGTATATAGCTGGAAGAATAAGCTATGATTCCTGCAGTATTTTGAATTTCACATTTTTTACATTAAAAAATTTCAGGGAATATATAATTTCAAAACATTTGTTACGTTTTAAATTGTTGAAGGCTAGATTCCCAAATTAAATAAATAAATATGCCAGAGTTTACGAAAAAAAAATATTTTTGACATGTGCAACAAAGTTTTTGATTGTCTATACCGTAGCTAAGAAGTGCAATCAACGATAGACAAAACTAATTAGACAGTTACAAGATAAAACACGTCATTTGTATTATAGTCCATACAATATGGGGGCATTTCACAAAGAGAGTTATCCAGGTTTCTCACTAACCACTTTAAGTGCCATTGAATTTGGCTGGTGAGAAAGCTGGATAACTTTCTGGATAACTATTTCATAAATCGCCCCCTAATCATACGTAAAAGAGCTCATGCGTTCTTCGGCTTATACAAATAATTTAATTAAAAATTTAATTACTTCAGATTATTATATATATTATAAATTTATTCATTTAAAGAATATATCTTTATTTCTTATATTTTAAAACTAATGCATAATATAAATTCAAAAGTTAAATATTAGTATATTTAATTCTTAGTAAAGATGGCTTTATATATTTGATTTTAACATTTTGTGCTTTATTTTTCAAGTTATTTCAAGAAGACTATAGGTACTGCAGTCTACACTTCTCTCTCTCTCTCTCTCTCTCTCTCTCTCTCTCTCTCTCTCTCTCTCTCTCTCTCTCTGCTATCCACGGTCTGTTCTCTCTCCTCATCTCACTCTAAGCTCGGCCGCCCGGGCTGCAAAGTGTTAGACCCACCCTGGAATAACGAGAAGTAGACTCCTTCCAGTTAGCAATGAAACCTTCCTCCCTTCTTTTTCTCCCCCCCCCCCCCACCTAGTTATACTTGAACCATACTTAGTACAAAACACTCTAGAGTGAAAATCTCATTATAAAATATCGTATAAAAAATATATAAATATAGATTTCATACAATAAGATCAAGTATAACATACCAAATATCTGCAGTATGGTGTGACCACCTTTACCACAAAAAACCCAAGAGTATTAAAAAATACAAGGGAAAAAAATGTAAAAACAAGAAAAAATTCGAATATAATTCATTCATGTTGAAATTAGTTACTAACTGTTGATTACGGTAATTTGTTTAATTAATTGTATATTTTAAATTTTTTATAAAAGTTAAAAAATTAGATTATTTAAAACGAAATTTAATTGAAGTTATTACATAGTTTAATTATGTTTAATTATGTTTTACGTACATAATATTTTATTAGTAATAAGTACCAAGACAGTTGACTGAACATTACTTATTAATAGTGAGTTAGTTTGAAAATATAATCATAAAAAACTATTTTAATATGCAAAGCTATTAAATTTGCTTGCTATAAGTACTTATAATTTAAAAAGAATTAGGAGAAAATTTTAAATCCACTATGATATTATAATGCTTATAAAAGTAAATTGATTTTTAATGCATTCAAACATTAAACTTCAAAATCTCCTTGCTATATAGGCAACTATATTTACACACATGCGCAACTGGCTGCATCTTGCTAGGCGTACATTGACAACCAAACGTATCGAGACCTTTCTCTTTTATCCAATCAGTGAATGCAATCAGGTTTCAAAGATTTTAATTTTCGATGATAATTACAAAACAATAATACAGTACTTTTTATTACAGTTTATGGACCTAGAAAAAAAATGTACACAATTTATATTTTTGAGAGGGTAATTTTGCTTGTTAACGTTAACCCAAAGCTTCTGATTTAGCATTTTGCGGGTGAATGGACCTAGTCTAGCAATCCACCCGATCATTTTTAACTGAGGGAATGATGGAAACGTCATTCAAGATGGTCTGTAGATACAATAGAGGGTGACATTATTAACTTCCAATATGCATAATTGATTTGTTCGTCGGCTCAGAAAATTTCCATTTAGAGCCTTGCTAATCTTTAAGCTCTGTGTTATTGTTATATACTGGGCATAGTAATCAACAAGGTTGGAAATGGGAAATTTTCCAAGGCAACGAGTGTACCATCAGTTTGATGAAAAATCAGCGGCGTCTGGTGTCAAACTTATGACCATCAAATTATGAATCTACGTGCCAAGTTTTCTGTTTCTATCACCATTTAAATATGCAGACTAAAAAAAAAAAAAAAAAATACCATTCATTAACACTTTCATTCAGTATTAAGTTTAAAAGTAATTAATCAATCATAAATTAATTAATATTGACTGATAGTTTTAAACCTGTCAATAAAATATGGTAATTTTTTCATAATTTTTTATTATGATGAAAAAGAAATTTAATATAGCTGAAATAGCAACTTAATGGGTTTTGACATATAATTTAATAGTGACAAAAATGACAAATAAAAGAGAAATTTTGTTTTTTCACTGTCTACACTTTTTGCATTAAAATACATGCACTTCAATTAATTTCAGTGATGGTCGTCTGTATATGGAGTAAATACTGACTAAATATCCTTAGCTTTATGCTAGAGCTATAATACTCATGGAATTTATATTATAATCTGTATTTTCTTGCGAAAATCATGCGCTAAAACTTAACTTTTTTTTATCCAGACTTTCTGACAAATATTTATATCTGCAACAATGCTGCGATTAGTTTATTTTGTAAACTATGCAAATGAGATGGAGGTCTAGATACTAATGACTTTGGGAGTATAATATAGGCTCATAATATATGTGTATAAAAAATGAAACTTGTAAAAAGTGTCCAACATTTTTTTTCTACAACTATAAAATAAAAATTCAGTAGGCAAATTATTTTATATATAAAAAAAAAAGTTAAAACATGCAGAAGCTGAAAATCTTGAAGATGCCAAGAAAAAAAAAGAAGATACATTGACTCATATTTCTGTTCACAGGAAATATTTTCAAGCATAATAACTTTCACTGTTGCTAGATATAAGTAGTGTATAGAAAAAAGAAGCTAACATAAAATAAATTTATTGCAAAAAATTTTACAACTGTATAAATTAATCTTTTCTACGTTTTCAATGTAACATTAGCATAAAGTGTTAACCCGTCAACTTTAAAAATATTATCGTCTAAAAAAAAAATATTATTCATATTTACAAAGTTTTATAAATAATAAAATTAAATACATTTATAAATGTGTCGTCAAAAATATTAAAAATTATCATTACTTATACAGTAAGATGTTTATCAAAGATTTTTGTTTTATTTTTCCTACTTTATTTTCATTCTTTTTTTTTTATGTATAATAGAATAAAAAAAATGGTTCATACTTAAATTTAACTTAAAAGATTGGCAGAATAAATAGATAAAAAGCAAAACACCAGGACTTTCTTGAGATCACTCAAGGAAAAAAAATTGAAAGAGAGGGGTAAGATAGTGAGTGTGTATCATCGATCAAGGAAAAGAGTCTCTCTCTCTCTCTCTCTCTCTCTCTCTTGTAATGTTTCCTCTTAAATAAATTCAATTACATGCAAGCACTCAAAATCAATATGAAACTTGATCTTTTTTACATCATAATTGATACTCTGTCAAGGAAGAAGATACGGTGTTAAAAGATTTTTTTATAAAAAAAAATATCCTCAATTTTCTATACATTTAAATTTTAAATATCATAAGTGAAACTAACTGGGGTTCTAAAAAAATATTTAGTATAAGCTTATTTCTACAAAATTGGTATAATGTTTGAAATATGATAATATCACTATATTGAATATCTATATTCATATATACAATATAATATTTTACAAATTAAGTAACGATTTTTTTAATGTAACGTCTATTAATTATGCTTTTAGAAACATATAAAAACGTATAAAGGTGAATTCACATGATGGCTGCGATGCGACGTGATTTTGACGCTCTTCCTTCTTCAAATGATTTCACAGCATATCACCGCTTGAAATATCAATACTCATTTTTAATCCCCACAAATGCTATATTTTAATATAACCAATGGATTATGGAGGGTTTTATACCAATGCGCATTATTCGGCGATGTTTAGTTCAATTAACCCATTCCTGCACCTATATAAAGGTCATTATCTATACAATGCTGGATTGCACAAACGTTAAAGTTGTGCTGGAGACGCTTGAACATTTTGGGATGACTTAACTAGGTGCTTTTTTTATCACCCACAGAATTGAAAAAATCTTGACTTTTGTAACTCTAGAAAATCAGACAGGTGGGCAAATTTAGTGCTGTTCTGAGGTTTTTAATTACAAGCAAAGTCAGATCTCTCGTATTCAGTAAAAGTTTATTGTCTGCATTTTTACTGTTGACTGAATGTCTTATGAACTCTTCTCATTCAACTTTTTGTTTTCATCGTGTATGTTCGGGATTATTTCAGCTCGTATTCAGCCAATGAGGTTCTTCGTTACAAACTGTCTACCAATGATTAAGGGTATTACAAATACAATGAAAATCATATTAAATATGACACACAGTATACATTATAATTGATGGTATAAATTTTGGCTTTCTAATATCTTAGCAAAACACGTGCATCAAACACATCGATCATATTTTTTTAAATAGTAAAAAAACAAGAAATGTTTACTAAGATTATACAGTCTTTGATAGAACAGTGCTTTTCTTGTTGTATTTCACTTTGGATAATCGGATTTTGTGGGGAGTTAAGTTTAATTGTCTCCTCACATGATATTTTTTTTTTAGGTAAAATGGTTTTTGAATGTTATTAATTCTAATCTTAAAGCTACAATTGAAGTACTTGTTAAGTGAGTATGTCTTTATTTGAACACTCCCCAGGTACTTGTTTGTTACGTTAATTCGATTATGTCAAGGATTGACGACTTACAAGATCACAGATACGTACGTCTTCACCAAATGTTACTACAGGAGTGCTGAGTTTTCCCAAGTGTGGAACTTACGTACAGCCAAA
This sequence comes from Siphlonurus alternatus, assembly GCA_949825025.1. NCBI lineage: Eukaryota > Metazoa > Arthropoda > Insecta > Ephemeroptera > Siphlonuridae > Siphlonurus > Siphlonurus alternatus. The sequence goes on along the minus strand of OX463783.1, from coordinate 19,321,111 downwards.
TTTATCTTATATTCCAACCGGAAGTAAGAGGTTTCAGCCTTTTATATCCGTACTTAAAATTTTAAATTTTGTAAAGAGGTTTGTAATATAACAGGTCTGATTTTGTTGTAAAATTTCAAAATTCTGATATGTACAGAACGACCAATATACACTCACTTCTGTTTAATTTAGACGGGAATATAAAAATTATTTGACTGTAATGGACGCGATTCACGAAGCATTTAGCCAGGTTTCTAGCCACGTTTAACTAGGTGGTTTAACACGTAAAACAGATATAGTTAAACGTGGTTAAGCTAAACGTGGTTAAAAACCTGGCTAACTGCTTCGTGAATCGCATCCAATAAAGACATCACCTTGCCCCTTTTGTACAAGCAACTTGCTTCATTTTCATACTGAAGAAGTTATACCTAACTTAAAGGTATGATGTTTTGTCAGGGTGGACACCTAATTTTACCTGATAATGTGTGATAGATTTTTTTTTTCATTCGATTTACATTTTGATCAAGTTATAGGTAAAGTACGTTAGTTGAAAAAAAAAATTAAAAAAATCTGCAATCTCTTTAATCAGATACACCAAAAGAAGAAATTGAACGCCTATGTAGTGATCGTTGAAGCTTACTAATTTAATTGCATCATTAATATATGTAAAAAATATATTTATATAATTTAAATTTTAAAATACGTCAAATTTTATTTTATAAAAAAAATATTAAAATATATTCTCAGTTTGTTTTTGCTGTACTTTCTTGATTGTACAAAATTCTAGGAAAAAGTGAAAAAAAAGTAATGACTGATGTAATTTTTTCAACGAGTAGTATTAATGTTATAATTATATAATATAATGCCAATTCTGGTATTTTTTTGCTATTTTATTATAAAGTTCTGCATAAAATTAAAATTGTATTGAAATTTTGTAAATTTATAAAATTAATTTATTTTTTTTTTATAATAATTTATTTTAATTTCATATTTTTATAAAAGATTGTACATAGCATAAACAAAATCGCCATATTATATATTTTACACTTTTTAATTATTTAATTAACTAGAACAAAATTTAATTTCTAATTGTTAATTAAAGAGAAACATTATCAAAAATTAAAACAGAAACTATTTTTATAAATTATTTTCTTTTTTTTTTTTCATATTTTACTCACATTTTAAATTAATGTTTTATTCATTAAAGGACTATCGAATTAAATAATAATAATTTACATATTACGTTAATATTTATAAAAAAAGTATAAATCTCTTGATATAATACATTACATAATAATAAATCACTACGAAAATTTTTTTGTTAACAAAATAAAGTTTATGTTCCATTCTATTTTGTATACTATAACAAAACACTCTTGAATAATACATTAAAACAGTGACCTCAGATTTCATAGTTACATTAGAGACGTAAAATGCAACTCCAGTTTGCTGTCAGTCGGTGTCAGTTATATAGCAGAGACTTAACCAAGCTGCTTTTAAGGGAGGAGATAGGAGAAGAAAAAGTAGACACTTTTTGCTGGCATCAACCTTATATACTAGATAGTAAAGAAAATACATTAAGGTAAAAAAAATATATATATAAAGGAACATTTTAGATCGATATCAAAATGCGATTGATGCTTAAAAAAATATATTTAAAAGAAAAGATAAATTTAGTATTAGAAATGGTTGGAAAAAAAAGTTTTGATTAAAAAAAAAAAAGAATTTTAAATGGAGTTTGAATTTAAGTAAAAATGTGAGAATTGTAACTTTTTAGGATGATTGAAATTTTTTTACCTATTATACAGATCATTCAAATAAAATCTTTTTTTCAAATTAGTAAAAAAAAAAAAAAAAAAAAAAGTAAAAAAAAGAGGTGCGTATTTATTTGTGTTGATGTTGGATCAGAGCGTACTTGTAATCAAGTTCGCTCTGGTTGGATTCTTAAATATCCACTCTTACTACCGCGAAGAATTTGAAATAAAAAGGATATCGATAAAAACATATATCTATTCTGCATAGTTTTATTTATAAGTGATATATGTCCAAATTTTAACACCATACTTTTTAAAATAATTATACGTTTACATTCTGAATGTGACTTTTTTTAAATATTTTTCAATTTTTATTTATTCCTCATTCATTAAATTTTGCCTTGTAAAAATCTTTTATAAAAAGTTCAAAATGTCTTTAATTCAAATTTTGAACCTATATAAATAGAGCATGCTTTTTCTTTCGTAAAATTTTTAAAAGGCGTTTTATAAATATTATACGGAAGGCTACAAGTGAAAAATTCAAACTGAAGATTTGGTTAGTTACCTTGAAATTTTTATTAAATTGGTCATTGTTGTTCTACCCCATTCAATTTCAAGTTTATGAAAAATTTATTTAGTGTTTTGTTTGTATTTCTTTTGTTGCATTTTTTTATTCATTTAAATTTTTAATTTTTTTAAATTACTTTGAAAACAAAATATTCCATACATTAAAGTAATAAGAAACTGGCCACTTTGTCATATTATCTGAGCTTGAGATTTAATTATATTGCATTAATTATAATATATGTCATATTTTTCTTTGTGAAAAAAAATTTGAGAACAGTATATTCATAAACATTTTAGAACTGCTTTAGAACATATTTTTAGCACCATAGTTAGCACTATGGCATTAGCATTGGCATTGGTGTTAAAATTAAATCAGTGTTAAAGAATTTTATGAATATCTATATACTTACAAAGTAAGTAGCGCCACTTTTGTGTAAGTGTATTGTACTATACAGATCAAAATAATTTCACAAGTTCACAAATATAAATTTAAAATGTAAAAATCATTAATCACAACAACCCAAATTTCAAAAACTTTTTTAATCAAAAATACATATTTCAAAAATAAAAAAAAAAACTTTATCAATAAATTACAGTAATATTTTATATTTTTTGAAGTAAGTTAAACAAATTGATAGTAGATTGAATACATATATTCTTTAAATTGAAAAATATTAGCTTAAGATCAAATACACACATCGGAAAAAAAAGCAAAAAATTGGCAATGTTCCTTAAAAGTTTTTGTTACCTTATAATCAAAAAAGCAATATTTCATCGTACAATTTGGGGTTGTTAAATAGACTTTGAGATAATGAATTGATAAATTAACCGTATCTACAAAACAACCAAGACGTGTCTGTTATTTAAACATATTATATGTTATATAAAATTTACCAATTTCGCTCTCTGGAAGTATAAATTCCGGGTTTTTCTGGTTTGATTTTGAAAATTACCTAATTTTCAAACTCTCCGTACATATTACATAATTACATTACTTCAAGTGTTTACATCATGATCGAGCTAAATTTAAAAGTTTTTGTTTTTGGCGTGTTATATTTGCAATATGACATTATAGTTTTCACATATTTTAAGATTAAGATTTGGGACAAAGCCATAGTTATACTTTAGACTTTTTATTGAAGTATATATATATAAAAATTGATTTTTTAGTAATATATAAACTTAATATTAATTTAGCTTTTAGAGGTTTCACTTTGATTGAGATGCTATATAATATATAAGATGGTAGGCAATGTACCTTAACGTAGATCGATGTGAGTAGGTCTTGTGAGTTAGTAAGCGATTCAATCTCTTTTGCTTGCTGTTGGTAAGAGAAAACAAAAGAGAAAAAGGAGAAGAAAAAGTAGGACAACCTCTTTTCTAATATCTCTTTCTACTTTACAGTCTCGATCATTTTCTTTTCTTTTTTTAGTCTTTCTATATTATAGTAAAATTTAAGACAAGTAGTTTTTATATTAATGAAAATGGTATAGTTTTGTTGCTAAAATATACTTCATGTATACTACATTTTAAAATAGATATATATTCAAGTTGAAAAAGGTTGCATGAAGCTATTACTAAAATACAATCAATTCAAATATAAATGTACGATACGGCTATTTACTTATCTGAATCGTACATTTTTATTTGAATATCGTGTACCTACAATCATAATGAGGGCGATTCTCGAAGGAGTTATCAAGAAAGTCATCCAGCTTTTGCCCTAAACCTAGCATTATATGATACAATTTTACATATAATTTTTTACTTACAAGAAAATGTCATCTCAATACAAACAAATAGAGTTAACGTTTTCTTGTAAGAAAAAATTGTATGCATAATTGTATCGTGTAATAAAGGCTTAACTGTGGTTAGCTCCAGCCTAATTTAATGACACTAGTGAGAAACCTGGACAGCTCTCTTCGTGAATTTTGGCAAATAACAGTCATTTTTTAGGTTTTCTGCAAGCATAGTAAGGTACTAATACGCATGGAGAAAAAAATCTTTATTCCCCTGGAAGCATGAAGTTGCAACGTTGATTTTTATTTTATCTCCGTTACAAATCTTATGAACTTTTCTTATGACCATATACTGTGCAATGTTACCTTTCTTTAAATATTCATCCATCCAATATAATGTGAGATGAGCCTGTACGTAGTCAACAGATATGGACATTTATGACTCATTAATTTCATAAGCAAGATTTGAGCAGAAAAAATCGCAATTACACCCCTTTTACAAATAATGACATCATGATATTACATAAAATTAATATTCAAACAATGTTAATTTTCTCACCGCAAGTAGCCCGGCTCTCATTCCTATTTGAAATTTGAATTTTTTCAATTGATTGTAATAATAGTACTGACGTGTTTGCAAAATTTCAAAACTCAAATATAAATAGAATAATCAGAAAGTACTTACTTCCGGCTACTTTCGGCGGGAATATAAAATAAATTTGACTGTAGACAGAGTATATTCTTTTTAGACTCTAAAAACATGTTGCACAAGTATATATATATATATATATATACAGGTGTTATTAAAATGATAATAATTAATAAAATAAATAAGTTAACTAATTTTCATGACATTATTATATAACTAAATTCTGTAAAAAAATGAAAAACTTAAATAAACCTCCGTTCATATTATATAACTTTGAATTTTCAATCCCAATAAAGTTTTGAAATACTTATATGAAGCCAACAAAATACTTCTAAAATATATAACTTGACATTTAAAGTATAAACCAACAAAGTTAAATAAAGTTAATATTTTTTCAACAAATTTGCTGTTTAATTAAAGTAAATGTTTTAGCAATTAAGGTTTATTTACTTGTACTTGAAATGTTATAAACATTAAAGGACCCTATTCTAAAGTTTAAGGTGTAAAAGTTAGTTACTCTCAGATAAAATAGAGATTGTTCTTGCATCACAATTTAACAGTACGTAACCAAGCCCTTTAAATTTGTGGTGACATTATTTACACAATTAACGTTAAAGGTAGAAATCGGTCACAACTGCAATTAAATTAACTTAAATTAAATAAAGCAAGCCTTGATTTACCATATATATATAATATGTCAATTGCAATAACGTGTTAATAGTATTTTTTTTTTAATTAAATTGCAAAGTAGATGGATAAAAATATTACAATAAAATGCTTTTTTTTTTTCTCTATCGAAAAATCTACCTGAACTTTTTGAATTCATTAACTCATTTAAATTTAAATTAGCAAAAAAAAATGTTTTGCTGTATATTATTGTTTGTCTTTTTTTATTTATGTAGAATGCATAACTGCGACGTCACAAAGGTGACTTAAAAGTAATAAAAAAATCTGAATTAAAAAATATAAATGTTTATTAAATCCACTATATGTAGATTTGAGGTAGAAAAATATAGATTACATCTTGAAATATTGACACATTTCTAGCTTAAAATTTGTCTGAGAATAATTTGCTTACAGTTTATGTCTGGGATCTTTGCAAATGAGTATACAGAATCATTGCAGTAATAAAAACCTTATAAGAATTTCACTTGTCTCAAAATCAAATTATATTTACACCTTTCTAAAAATTCTGGATACTTATTACAATTTATTTTTAAGATAAGGAACACATTAAATGTAATTTGAAATATCTCGTTAACAAAATCTTAAAATAATTTTGTATAATTTATATTATGTTTTTTCATAATATATGTACATAATAATCGAGCAAGTTTAATGTTAAATTTATATGCTTATATTATGTAAATCTGACCTTTAAATATACCTATGACCTTTTTTCATAATTAAAAAAAAATATATAATTTACATAAAGATTTTTATTTTTTGTACCACCTTTATAAAATAAAGTTTACAACAACCTACACTCACTCTATATTGGTACAACTTTAAAATTTATTTATGTAAATGATTTTGTAACAAAACCTTCAAATGTCACACACAGAGAGAAAATGTTTTAAAAGTATTTTATATTTTATTTAATCTTTTATTCGCTATCAAGCTCTCTTCTCTTCTAATTCCCTCCTATGTTGCACCATTTTAGGCACAAAGAGAGAGAGAGAGAGAAACAGATACGATTACGTCTTCTTTCCTCTTATTGAGCATAAAGCATTATAGAAATATTCAATTGTCTCTCTTTCATCCTCACTTTAAAAGAGGAATAAGATGTGTTTTGAATTCAATTAAGTTGAGAGGTGTGCACCCATGGAAACAATGAAAAATTATTATCTTAGGTCAAATTTAAGTTCCATGTTTATGATAGTGTCCTGATTTTATTTAGGTAGTTATAATCATTAACATTAACCATGTTGTAGTCTAAGTTATATTTAAATTTCATATATATACTAGGGCGGGGGGGCCTTTACGAAAAGGCCCCAAATCAGTGTGCAGTGATCATTTGCAATGCCAGTCATCATTTTCCAAAAAAAGTTTCGTCGGGTTCGAAGAAATTGCAGGGATTTTAAAAAAGGTCATGGAAATGAAAATAATCATGTGGGGAAAAAATTGGCATCAATAAATGTAGATAAATAAAAAATAAATAGAAATAGTAAAAAAAAAAATAATAAATAAAGCGAAGATACAGTACCTCTGAGTCGAGTAGGTCCACTTTCTTTTGTCACGATTCGTTACAAAGTCGTCATCAACAGCAAAGCAAAACGTAGAAAGTGGGACTTCTTAATCGGATGAAACCGGGAAAGCGGAATTCGGAAGGGGGACTTTTTTAATCGGATGAAACCGGGAAACCGAAAAGCGGAAGGGCTGGGGCTTATCAGAAGGAACCTGGTAGCAATCAGTGATTTAAAATAAAATCAGTGGCCATTCACATTTTACCTTGCAAGTCTTGGAATCTGAGTCAACCTCGCTAGTCGGCGGTCAGAGAACGAATGACTGTTGAGAACGTCAACGGCATTCTCAGAAATTTTGAAATCACGTTTTCTCGCCGTTCCCAACAATGCTTGTTTACCCGTCACCATGGCAACAAAGATGCACAAGCTGTAATGTCATGCGTATTACGGAGCCGCTCGATTATTGGCGGGAATCCGTTCAAACCGAGGTACATACGCGCGATATAAAATGCATGGAACTTGTTTCCCACCCAATAATGATCGCCAGCAGCTTTAAATATTGCCGCCCGCTTTATTTTTTTGAATTTCCCGCCTTCCTCGTTCATTTCCGGTTCCCGACAGTACTAAATTCGAGTTTCTGGCATAATTTAACATGAAACTGGACTGTAGAGGGAAGTTTTATATGGCTCGCAACGCGTAAGAATAAAAAGAATAAAAAACATGCGTTCGTCACGGGTCCGCCATTCATACGCAGCTCGGCTCCTTCGGAGACCTCGCCTAACCATACAATGGAATTAGATAGTGTCGGCCTTTCGAAATACAGCTCGGCTCGTTCCTCGCTTCGCTTAAAATTCTTGGATGGATGCGTGCGGGCAATGAATATCATTGCCAACTCATACGCAGCTCGGCTCGTTCCTCGCCTCGCTTAAAATTGAATATAAAATAAAATATTGATCTGAGCGTTAAATAGTGGTTATTTTCAAACTCCAGGAATGTTTTTACATATAGAAAGTCAATTTATTATTTTAATTACCCATTAATAACACCTGTAGATTGAAATCATGCATGAAATTCCAGCATAATATAGTGCATATACGAAAAATAGGTATTTCGCCCGCCGCCATCTTGTTTTTCGAGATAGGTAAAATCCGAGGCCAGATTCGTGATCAGCGTGGTCGATATAGTCAGAAACCATCGAAAACTCAATTTCGATTTTTCCCCCTATCTTCCCCATGTATAAGCGGTGAGAGAAGGGGTACAGTACCCCTTCTGAAATTTCTGTCAAAAACATAAAAGTCCAAAAATCTCAAGAACTATGGGTCGCAGCTTAAATCTGAAGACTGCATCTTGTCCGGCTCAAAAAACTGGTCTAGAAAAGTTGGACAAATAATTTTTCGGGACAAACACTTTCCCGAAATCGGGATTTTGGATATCGAAAAATTCGTATCTTCGATCGGGCCGCGTGGGCCCCCTATGTGCCGGAAAATTCCCAAATTTGGTTTTTGGGCATTGTTTTGGGTCCCCTACAACCTCCCGTCGAGAGTTTGCTCGAAAAAAAATTCCTTCCCCGAGTTTGGCGCAACCCGTAAAAAATGGGTATTTTGGCCGGCAGATCCGCCTGCAATGCTAATCAAATGGCCCCATGTTATTCTTATGGGGATTTGAGACCAGGCTTTCGTTTTCAAAAAAACGCACTTCCGGTGGTCGCAGGGGATCGAGTTGGGTATCAAATTGAAGGGCACATGGTGTAGAGTCCATAAAGTGTCACAACAAAGTTGTGAGACGTTGCGCGCGGCCGCCATATTGGATCCAAAACGCGTACTTTCGAGGAGGAGCCCTGCGGGCCCCGTGGGACCCACATTCTTGATACGCATATTTTTAGACGTGAGACGCTTAGTTTTAACAGGATTCGACGAAAAAACACCATGTCAATAGCGTAAAAAAAAGTTATTAAGGAAAAGGATGCATTTCTTATGTTATCCTTATGGGAGGAGGTTTTTTTGCATTCCCTGCTCGCCTGGGCTAACCCTCATAGTTGGCATCGATTTGAAAAAAGTTTCTGAAAGAAAAAGAGTGTGGGCAACTTTCATACTGCGCGGAATTTTCGATTTCAGGTGTGCTCAAAAGTTATTCGAGGGGGAAAGTGGTCAATTTTTAGCATGCGTAAACCCTATGTTCCCATGCGATTTTTTGACTTTTTTGAAAATCGAAAAATCGAGCCGAAGAAAAGTTAGGACTTGCCAAAAGCTTTCAGAAAAGGTCTTAAACTCGTTCCTAACCGAAAAATTGCCGAAACTGTTGGGGGGGTTCACCAGATTAAAGCTTGCAAAAAAGCTTTTGAAAACTACCCCTCTGGAGGGAGCCCAAGGGGCTCCAGGGGCCCAAATTGATATTGGTCAGATAGCCCGTTAAATTTGAATCCTGATGAGTCCCAATACAAAAACCGGGGGCCCCTTCGGGGCACCTTTTATGGGGTCCAAAAATAAAAGTTGCACCCCTAGGGGTTTCGGGTGTCATACTGTACAGATCTGGCCATAGCACGGTAAGTATGCTTCGGAGGTGCCATGTTTGTATTTGGCGAAGCTGCGTCGTCTGTCGGGACACACTTTTGCCGTGGAAACCTTCGCCATAGCTCTTCAATCTAATGATTTAAGGCAAGGGCCGTAAAACACTTTTTTTTCGAGGTCCCAAACTTCCGGGGCCCGCAGCCACGGAACCAAAACAGATAGGAGGAAGCTCACATGAAGCTAAAAGATGCCCGACACAGTCTTCTAAACGATTCGACTAAAAAAAGTTTGAGTTTCCAACTTTAAATGACTTTTTCGGCAAAAACCGCAAAAACGGCGATTTTTTTTGAAAAAAACACTAAAACGGCCATAAAAAATTTTTGGGGCAAAAATTAAAAAATAACACCTCCCATATAAAAGTTTACGTCCCGGGCTACATTTCGCCCATTGGGACCTAAGCTCTAACTCTCAAAACCGCTTACCGGTGGTTTTTTAAAAAAATTAACATTATCGCTTATGGCGGGCGAACGGTGCACCGGACGCCATCTTTGAAGGCAAAAAGTAGGGGTAGCGCATGTTACCTAAAGCCGTTTTTGGGGTCAAAACGTCATTTTTCGGAAATTTTTGAAATTTCGGGAATTTTGGAAATACCCCCCGGGAATTTTTGGGAATTTTTGGATTTTGAAAATGACGGGTGGGGCCCTTCGGGTCCCACCCGGGACGCGCCCTGCGGGCGCGGCGGGGCCCTGCGGGCCCCGCGGAGGGCCCTCCGGGCCCCTCAAAGATTCTTGACCATGCATTTCAAATCATAGATTTAGTGCTTTTAATATAATATAATATACAAAAAAAGTTAAAAAAGACTTTTAGCATTAAATAAAACCGCATATTTTTTACATAATTTATTTTTACATAAAAAACATAAGTACATTTCTTTTAAATCCTTAGAAACATAAAAGAATGTATTGAAAATTTAAAGTAGAATGCGTACTTCAAACTGATGTAATAATCAATAGCGTAAGAGGTGATAAAAACTCCATTAGGAAGAGGAAAAAAGTTTACATTTTTTTATAAACCTTGTATATAATCCCAATAATATTAATGTAACATTTATCAAAATATTTTTTCTTTTTAAAATCAGTATGATAAATGGTTGAAAATATGTTGAAATAATAAAGCTAATCATATGATAAAAAAATCCACTTCAATTTAAATTTTTTCACAGCCTTCTTTTTTACTTACTTTTCAACACTTATTATAAAAAATATGCCGTAAAATGAACATCTCACCTACAAAATGACATAAATGTGGTTCCCCTTGGCTTTAGACCATTGTACTTTTGGTTCATTGACAAAAGCTGTAGCGCCCATCCTGGCTGAGGTTTCCACGTTTCCCTCAGTCGCAGGCAAATGTCGGGATAGATTGCAAGGCCATAGCCACCCTCGTTCCGGAAGAGCCGTGAAACGCTAAGTTAGGGTTTTGAAAGTTTCGGGGTTTCAAACTTAGTGAGTAATTAGTAAGTAGAAGTACCCAATTGTGTTTGATTAAAAAAAATTACACAAATATACACTTTGGGAGAGCCTATACGTTACCTCTGAAAAACTGGAGCTTCAAGACAATGCAGATTTACAAATTTTGGAGAGAGATAAAACTATAAAAAATCAATTTAATTTTCATTAGTATGTGGAAAAATAGTAAATAACTTGTTGAACAATATAAATCATTTGCTTGGAAGAAATGTACTATTATCAAAAAGAAAAAAATATGTAATGCAGAGACTACAAAAAAATAATAATAGCAAACTAATTTGCTTCGAAAAATGTATTATTGTATAAGGATTGATTGTTTATATATATAAAGAAAAATTTTGGCAAACCGTCGCCTCAGAATATTTGTCGTATAAACCAGGGAGTTTTGATGCAATTATAGATCTTATGCTTCATGTACATAGGGTCTAAAATTGTATCAAAACTTCATGGTTTATACGACACTTATAATCTGAAGCGACGAAACGTGGCACTGATAATCAGACCCCAGCAAGAGTCTTTGCTGTGACCTGATCTCCCAACTAGCTGTTTTCTGTATAATTTTAATACTATATATTATTATATCAAAAAATTTTTTTTTACCACAATAAAAATTACAGATATACAATCCGTCAAAATTATCTTTTAAAAAAAGTCATCATATTTAGTATATTTACCTGGAATTTACTTTTTTTTTTTTTAATTTTAAATATTCATAAATTATAAATCAATGTTTTTATATATCACCCCTTTTAACAATAGTGTTGAAAAACATTGTATTTAACTATTACTAAAAAGATATATAAGATGTCTTTCTCTCTGTATGTCTTTTTTTTTATTATTTTGTTAGAAGAGAAGTTAAAGCCTTGTATATTTCAGTGGTGTTTTATGTATCTTTATGTCTCTTACAGACATCTATAAGTCTCTCTCTCTCTCTCTCTTTAGCAAAGGAGAGTAACAAAGTCTTCTACAACACAAAACTGCTACTGTTGGTTGCCTTTACTATATAATACTTACCATGGTAAAGTAGAAACATGCAGGCAGTCAGGTTCACATTACACCTGCTTTTGAAGCAATGAAGATAACATAAGGATTATGTTCAACTTACGTTACATCTTATGAGATATACTTTGAGGAGAGAGAAAGGAATGACAATATCTTGTAAATTCAACAAAGACAAAAAGATACTTGTAAGAAGCTGGGTGTCTTCAAAGTTAATAGGAATATCTCTTTATTCTGGTAGTGTTATAATATTTATATATAAAATTTTGGAAGGATTCTAAAATTATATCTATATAAAATAATAAATTTTGAATACTTATAGTTATTGATATAAAAAAAAAATTAATATTTGAACTGAATTAAATTAAATATTAGTTCGTGTTTAAAAATTATTATCGTAACAAGTTTTTTTTTATGTGTGTTTTTCCTCCGCACTATTATTAATAGGGCTGTAAATTTTAACCGGTTGATTAACCGTCCGGTTAAAACCCCACGGTTAATCGTTTTCATAAAACACTGTTACTCGAGGATACGGTTAATTTAACCATTTAACCGAACTTCGATTAAAATTAAAAATTAACCGATAGTCAATTTTAACCGTTTCTAGCCGTGTCATAATTTTAAGCACTTTAAACCGCGGTTAATTTTTTTTAATAATTTTTTTAAATGCAAAAAAATTAATTGACACATCGTGAACTGTGAGTAAATTTTCAGTTAGGTTAAAATATAATTGCACTGATGGCACTAATTGCTAATAAAGCACGTACAATTTGTTTTTAAATTATAACTATTATAAGTTTATTCAGTCTGTTTGCAGAAAATAATTTATAATATATATAACTATTTCGGCATGAATATATTTTTCTTTTTGTACTTTTTAAAATAATTAATACATTAGGTGAACGTTTTTGCATACCGTATCAGATAAGATCGTAAAAAATTAACTTTTCAAAACTTTTTTTGTATCTTTATTTTTTTTATCGTTATATTGAACCTTGAAGGAAAAAGAATATTGAACTATATTCAGTTAAGTATGCAATTGTATTAAATCTATCTTAATTTAACGTGATAATTGTCAAAAAATAACCGATGGCGCAGAGTAAGCCGTTTCGGTTAAATTAACCGATCAAATTAATTCAAATAATTAACCGATCGAATAAAATTAACCGATAACGATTAGACGGGTATTTTAATCGATCAAACATTTTCAGAATTCTGAGCGGTTTTTAATCGAACTTCGGTTTGATTAAAAACCGGTTAAAAGTTGACGGTCACCGGTTAAATATTTTTCTCGGTTATTTACAGCCATAATTATTAAGCTTTCTTTGTTTAAATTTACCTTCTGCCAAATTTCAAATCTACAACACGTCGCTGTTATGTACTGTGCGTCGTGTTAGTCAATTAGGATAATAATGATAATAGTTTTACATACTATTTAATTAAAAACATGTTTGAGAATATTAATTTGTACACTTCGGAACTGAAACGTTACCCCAGCTCAGGGCTAATTCTCTATTGATAGAAGGTATGGTCACTCCCTACCGGCTTATGGAGACCAAATTCTGAATTCTGATTAGCTTAGAAATAACCCTTTTTGCTGAAACGCTTTCCTATTGGTTAAAAAGGGATTATTTGCTTGTTGTTTACAAATTTCAACAATCAAATTTTTCTTGTAACGGTCAGGAGTGACTTTACCCGGTTCAATAAAGGATTAGCCCTGTCCCAGCTCTGTCTGTCTGCAGCATTGCCTCTCACTCTATGGAAACATGATGAACTTAAACTTTTTTTTTTCTTCTTACTATTTTAAAATCTGTATTTGTTTTTCCTCTTGAAGCTGCAACTTTTTTAAATAATACAAAAGTAACATTCTGATTACTTTGAAGTATACACAGGAGATGAAATTTTCATATTTGTTAAGATCATTCAAAAAACATGCTGGGTGCGATTCACGAAACAGTTAGCCAGGTTTCTAACCACGTTTAGCTTAACCACGTTTAACTATACCTGTTTTACGTGTTAAACCACTTAGTTAAACGTGGTTAGTAATCTGGCTAACTGTTTCGTGAATCGCGCCTACTATTAATATTCAAAATTGTATACAGTTATAATGTTATAATTAAAATAACATTGCGTTTTAAACTTCTTGTATGCACATACACTAATTAATATCATCATAATAACAGTACAACAGTACAGTACGTTCACTCAGCTAGGATTATAAAATTACACTACAGGGAGTTTCTCCCTGATGTATGTAACTGTTAAATGAAATGGACGCAACATGTTAGTTATGGCTTATTATCTGCACTTATGTATCACGCAAATATTCTGCAAACACTTTTATTACATTACATTATATTTTGAAGTCTTATAATGTAAATGTTCCAAGCACCCAGTTGTTTTTATAAAATATACAAATGTATGCTGCATGTATGTGCATGTAATATAATTATGTTCTATATTCACATCAAAACCTCGTAATTTTATAATTGTTATTTTTTTTAATAGTTCCCATATTAAAAAAAAAAAAAAAACGAACAGGGTGGGAAAATAAATTAAGGTAATTTTTTTACAATTTCTAATCATCTATACAATAAAATATTTTCCTGTATAATATATTATATATAATGTTGAAGATTATTATAATAAAATCAGAAATACACAAAATACATGCATTATAAAACTACTATTACAATATTTCAAAGTATATAATAAGAAAACTCTGCAATATTTTCCAACCTATAGTTAAATTCTATCTTATGAATTGAGTTAACATAAAATCATGTAGATATTACCTTACTTAGATATCATGGGTTTTTGCTGCACGGTAGATATCCACTCCCCTAAACCCCTTAGCTCTTCCACCACCGTCACCGCTTTACTTCTGTTCTGTTGGAAGAGAATGAGGAAAGGGTTGCTTCTCTCTCTCTCTCTTGGCTTCCCAAGAGTCAAAAGTGATAAAATATATAGCCTATCCAGTCAAGAAAAGCTCAGATACGATGCAATATGCCTTTCACTACACACTTTTGAAAGATATTTATCACCTACAGTAAAAAAAAAGTAAAATTTAGTAGAAAAGAAGATAGAAAGAGATAATAATTTATATTTTAAAAAAAGGTGTAGTATAAATGCGTATTTTTTTACTTTTTTTGTAAAGTTTAAAAAGCTTAAAATTTTATCACTTAAAACTATTTAATTAAATTTATATATATAGTCTTAATAATAATATTTTACTAAAGTTACAATGACTTTAAAGATTATAATAAAACTAAATTGTTATTTTAGGTAAGGCAAATTTTAATTGGTAATATACTATATTGCATAAAAACAACATTTTAACAAAGCCTTGAAGGGAAAGAGTATATAATGCATTACAGAGGACCGACTATAAACCGACTATATATAACGTAAACATATAAAACAATCACTCGTTTTATCCAGCAATAGAAATTATTACGACAGTAACATATTTTTTATCATATTTATTTTTATTTGATTATAATTAAAATCTCGAATATGTTTATGACAAGAGTTTCAAAAATACAAAATGAAACATTATCCGACTACCACGTGCTTTTCTTATCACCTCCTAAAAATCTCATTGTCTCTTTTAATTAGAACTACAGCTCTTTAGAAATAACGCTCATGCTGTCCTAAAAAGTACGAGGACAATAAATTAGAATATTAAGTTGTTATATACATTTAAATAACATCTAATTACATGAAAATTTTATACTTGTTAAGGGGAAGGTAACGCGCCCAATGTTAAAAAAATCCCTCACACAAAAATTCTAAAAAAAAATTAAAATGTTCTCCTCTACACCCCCTATCAGTTGCTAAAATATCAGGTATACAAATTCGAGCTAGTTTTTGAGTTATGAATTTATAAATTTGACTACTTTAACATGGAGAAATGGAACTTCCATATTAAATTATTCAACTTTAAAAATTTATAACTCAAAAACTATATAGCTCGAATTTGTATACAGTACCTGATATTTTAGCTACTGATAGGAGGTATAGAGCCATGTAGAGGAAAACATTTTAATTTTTTTTCGTAATTATAATGTGTGGAACTTTTTTTTTAACATTGAACGCGTTATAACCTTACCCTTAATTACATCAATATACACATCTGTCATGATGTCATGATGTTAAAAGAATGTGTTGCAAAATATCTCTCCATAATGAGTTTGCTTGAAACTACATTATATGATTGTTGTTAAAGAACAAAATACATTGTGTAGAATGTTAGATAAATCTTGAATTAAATTAAATTGTAAAAGAGCATCAAAATTTATTACACTAAAGATAGGATATAGAGATTCCAGCTATAGTGCTTTAAAACTTTAATAATGACTGCATCATCATGATAAAATCAACATTAGATTCTTACTAGTGTATAAAATAAATTTAGCTCTCTTAGTTGTTTATAACATAACTTCCCTAAAATTTATTTTTCTGGAATGTAAAATTTATGTACTGTACATAATATAGCTGATGCTATGCAATGAATATATTGATAGTATGTTCTGCAGTGTATTCAAATTACCACATAAAATCTTCAATCTTAAATACAATATGAAAATATTAGAAAGCTGAATTCATATCAAATTTCCTTAAACTTCAAATATAAGGATTACAACTATGACGGATAAAATATAAAAAGTAAAAAAGTGTTTTGACAAAATAAATCAATAATTTTAATTATATGAATAAAAAATTTCATTTTTTTTTATTATTGATTTAAACAAAATATATTAGTTATACTGTACATCACTATGTATAATTTACTTTATAAAAATTAGATTTTATATTTAAGTTTTCTCTTAGTTAGATAAAGAGGTGAGGGGGGGGGGGGAGGGAGAAATATAGAAGAAGGATATTAATAACATCGAGGCGTCAAGAAGTTTCTTATATTATTTTCAAGAAAGCCCATGACCAATTTTTTTCATTAAACTTTTTCCATCCCTAAGCTAAAAGATGTTTGCAAACAAAAGACAAGTGATGCTTCTTTTCTTGCCCGTCTCTCTCTCTCTCTCTCTCTCTCTCTCTCTCTCTCTCTCTCTCTCTCTCTCTCTCTCTCTCTCTCTCTCTCTCTCTCTCCCTCTCTCATTCTTTTCTTCACTAACGTGATGACAACATGGCGCCAAAATGTCGCAAGTTTTCAAATTAATAAAAAAAAAAATCAAGATAACTATCATTAGGAAAAATTTTGCAGTCTCCTATATGTCTTTTTTTTTTAAAGAAGAAAAATAAAAGATATAGAAGAGATACTTGTGATTCTTCTACCGTGGTCACTTTTTACTTTTTTAAAACTTTTTAACAAGCCGCGTGACCTATAATACAAACTTTTGCTTGAAGATTACTAGAACATATTATATACTGTACAGATAATGCGGTTTTTGTTAATCTTATTATATTTCATCAGTATTTTGAAGCTTTGTTTTAATTGAATTATCTCGATTTATAGTATAAAAATCGCTGTCATTTTCTGCATTCTTGATTTGGAGTTTATTATTCTGATCCAACTAAAATGGTATCAAGTTTCCAACTTATTCTTAATAACCATTGTCGATACTGACAATTATAAATAGGTTTCTTTAGTAAATAATGTAAATATTATAAGTACATAAAAAACTACTCTAACTGTTGATTTGACATTATAATAGAGTATTGACCTCAAAATTTTTTATTGCAGAAATGGATAGAGCGTGCAAAGTTATGCTACCCTGATTTTTTTCAGATTTTTTAGAGCCCGGGAACTATTTTAAAAAATTATTGAAAGTTCTTTTTGTGACGTCAGCGGCGGCAAGTCCTATCTTTTTCTTAAGGAGCGGCGTCTCGTGACGTCACAAAAAAAGTTTCAATGATTTTTTAAAAATAGTTCCCGGTCTCTAAAAAATCTGAAAAAAATCAGGGTAGCATTACTTTGCACGCTCTATCCATTTCTGCATTAAAAAATTTTTATGTCAATACTCTTTGTAATAATTTCAAAGGTAGAAAGACTTAAAATTATATACTTAATACAAAATTTATACTCACAGACGCAGTTTTATAAAACATCGTTAAATTATGGTCTATGTGTGTACCTGCATACTTTATAAAATCTGTCAAATAATTATATGATTGTAACTGTTATACTTTTAAAGTGACATTAAAAGTTTAAGTTTTTTCTTACATCTCGCGATCTCGTATTATAAAGTCTATTCCTTTTTAGTCCAATTCCGTTTAAGTGGTGTTATTATAAGGACTAAATATTAAATTCACAGCACCAAAACGAGTTACCAAAAAAAAAAAGACTATAATATATATGAATTAAAATTAAACTTGCTATATATATATGAAAAAAATAAGAAAAATAAATCAACACAAATACCTATGCACAGACTAAAAAATTATTCCATTTTTAAAGTGTTAGGCATCTTCAAAATTATGACATTTAATGCCATTTTGATGCTGAAAAAGTTGCTTAACAATTAATAAGATATATTATAGGTGGACATTTTACATTTTTTGTTCGTTTTTAGAGGACAATTTAGTACCAAGAAAGTTGAAATTTGTTTTAGCACTTTAAATTTCTCTTCAAAAGATAGTTCTGTGAAATTTTACATTTCCTTAAAAGTTATTAAATATTCTATAAAACCTCATAAAAGAGAAGTAAAAACAATTTCAAAATTTTAATAGTCATTTTATTTAACTTTCCTTACATAAAAATAAGTATTTTATTTCTTTGATCAATTCCTAATATTTGAAAGATGTAAAATTTTCAACTAAATATTTTTTATACGTAAAAAGCATTTTGATAAAGAAATGAAAATGTTATTTTGATATCGGAATATATTCATGTATATGTAATATACATATGAAAAAAATCATCACCTCAAAAAAAATGTATTCCTGCTTTTATTTTGTAATTAAGTCAATACTTTGTTTATAGAATAGAAATCTGTGTAAATAAAATTTTATTATATATTCATTTGTATAAAGTATAAAAATATTTACCCCACGTAGTTTCTTTTTAGTTAGAATTAAGTATAGCTTTTGCCTTTACCGCAAAGTCAATTAACTTTAAGAGAGGGAGGCTGGCTGTGTCTTTTCTCACGCAACGAGGTACATCAAGGCGAGAGAGAGAGAGAGAGAGAGAGAGAGAGAGAGAGAGAGAGAGAGAGAGAGAGAGAGAGAGAGAGAGAGAGAGAGAGAGAGAGAGAGAGAGAGAGAGAGAGAGAGAGAGAGAGAGAGAGAAGATATGCGGGCTACTGCATGCATTAGTGAAGTGCAAACGGTACGCTTCTAGGGTTAATTATGTTTAATCACTACCAATTTACAACTAACCTTCTTCTTTATAAAAAAACATCAATGAATAATACCATGTTTAGTTTTCTTAATGACATTTAAACCACTTAATTTAACACAATACACAAATTCATTTTTATAAGAGTACTTATATTTTTAGAGTTAACAACAAATGGACAACATACATGAAATTTTTTTATTGCAGAAATGAATAGAGGGTACCAAATTATGCCATATGCCACTCTGAATTCTTTTACATTTTTTTGAAACCCAGAACTATTTTTAAATAATAATTATTGAAAGTGCGGCCACGCCCCCTGGAGGCGTCAATAGGCGTCCAGTCTCTATCCTTTTTATTAAGGCTGCAGGGGTGCCAACTGAAATCACAGGACTTTCAATAATTATTTAAAAATAGTTCCGGGTTTCAAAAAAATCTGAAAAAATTCAGAGTAGCATAATTTCGTACCATCTATTCATTTCTGCAGTAATTTTTTTTCATGTATGTTGTCCATTGATGATATTTAAATTTAAGCTGAAAATATAGCAATTTATTCAATTTTTCTTTTTGTTTTTAATTGTAATTATTTTAACTATTTCGTATATATACTTTTCTTTCGATGAGAAATAGGAGAGGTGGGTTAATATATTTAATAAATAGACATAGCATATAGGCATACGTAATACCATTATTCTATAGAATATATATTATGGTATTACTCACGCCTCTCTAAATACTGTATATCTTATATAGTTTATACTTTATACAAAGTAAAAAAATATTACATTTTAATATATAGTGTTTGTGAAAGTTAAACTACAACCTGGTGTTCATTATTTTTGCAAACAATATTACAATAGTAGAAACCTGATTTTTAAAAATTAATTTAAAGTAATATTATTTTTATAACCCCTTTTTTCAATTACCCCCAATTAACCTTTGAAGCTAAAATTAAATTTAATAAAAATCAATTTTTTTAAATTTTTACGTTAATATTCAGGCGCGGATCTAGAACCAAATTTCGGGGGGGGGGGGGGGAACCCTCTTAATTCACAAAAAAAAACAATATTAAAAATTAGAGTAGGGAAAATGCCTATATTGCCCATGTTAAATCCGAAATTTCGGCAAGAAGAGATGCAGTTCTCCCAGCCTCCCTGAATCTGAGCGTGTTAATATTACTATCATATTGTATTATTTAATGTTTTATTTAAAATAATAATATTATTAATTTGATGCGCACAGTTCAATTTCCTTTTTGGTTACCTACCACTAAGTCAATTAAGCCCTGTGGTGGTAGAGAATGAGCAGGTACTTAAATTTAAATATTACAAAATAATCATATCTACCATGTTAAATAATAGGAGAATAGTCCTTATAGTATATAAATGTTACTTTGTATACAGTATGTTCATCAACATTGTAGGAAATGGGTCTTAATTATATATAATAGAAGCTTTTCAGAGGTAACTTTGCTTGAGTGCAGACTAGAAGGCTAAGTAATTTAATTAGTAAAGTCTTACATTTGCTACACAAGTTCATTTTAATGAGATTATTTATTTTTTTATAATTAGTTTTTATTTAATTATAAAATATTTAAAATAATGAAATTTTATTATAACTACCTCATATAATAATATTAAATAAAATTAATATAAAATAAAGTTCTGTGTATTCTTCAGTGAAGACTCGAATACAAAAAGAAGTACGTGTTTTATGGTAGGTTTTCTATGAAAAAAAAAAATGCAGTTCTTATAATTACCCCGGTGATGGCGTATGTCTTCAGCTAATGTTGTTTATAGTTTTATACTGTATGACATAGTTAAGAAATAACCGAAAATGTTAAAGTTTCTAATATTCCAATTATTGTTTAAAATTATATTGCATTGTTAAGTATGGTTTACCTGGTTTCAAAACGTTATAATTAAAATATATTGCCACTTAGTATACATAAATAAATCATATAGAGAATTCACTAGGGTCTTTCTATAAATTTTAAACTAAAAATATTTAGCTCTAAAATTTTATGTGAAACAAAGTAATAAATTGAGTACTCAAAATTTTTCTAGGCTAAAATTTAAACAAATTCCTGTGTGAATACCCTCTGTTTAGATCAATATTCAGAATGGCTATCTTTTTACCTACAATATACAACATAAATAGTAAAAATTCACCCGGTTACCTATCATGAAAAATTGTTGCAAAAAAATATAAAGTTAATCAATTTTAATGATAAAAAAACAACATTAATTTAATACCAATCTTTGTGATAGAAAGACCATTAGATCAAAAAGTTGGCACCCCTGTAAATATAAGATACGACATTTTTATTATTCCAACCACTAGCATTGACGATGCAAATCTAATAGTGATGCTAGGGGAACTTTTCAACAAAACTTTTATTTAGATTAAATAATAAACTTTCGATAAAAAAATAAATAACATTTGGACAAGAAAACAAACTTTTAAATACGATCGTGTTCTTTTTGTTAGAGAATATTACCATTTTAACCTGTGTGAATTTCAAATTTGAGGTCTTTTTATACAGTATAAATTTTAATGTAAAAATAATTTAAATAAATTTGATATAATATATTTTTTAATTGTATTAAGTATTTTCACTAAATTTATAATATTTTCTTCATGCATGCGAATACTAAAGGGCAAATGCGAGTTATGTAACATACATGATGATTATAATAATAAGTTTTATTGTATTTGTATAATATATTATACGTTTTCCATGTAAACAAAAAATCGTAACAGAATCAGTTCACAAGTGATTTAATGTATATTTTAACTTCCTGGCTCGGTCTGATCTAGATATCATTATTTAGGATTTTATGGATTCCTTTCGAATCGGGATGACCATGACCTAGCATTTGTCTAATTGTGACTGAGGGAACGATGGAAACTTCATTCAGGATCGATAATCAGTAATTAATGAAGGATGCCATCAATAATTTTTGGGTGAACGAGTGAATGTACTTAAGCAAGCACCCGGTGGTGCCTGGGATCGAACTCACGACCATCCGATTGTAAAATATACGAGATGAATGCGCAAACCACTGCGCCAAGTACGGTTTAAAAATTTAATATTCTGTTATAAGAGATAATAGTTACATCATATTTTACTTCCTTTTATTGAAAAATGAATATTTTCAATATACAAAAAGCTAGTTTAAAATTTATACTTTGTTACTAGAAAAAACAAGAGCTTACTACTGTTGTGGGATTACAAAAATAATGCTTTATCGACTGAATGAGAATATATATTTTTTGTTCTTCGGTATCAAAAAAAAAAAAATGTATCCGTACAAATGATAAGGTTCATGATTTATGAGTATGAAGGTTCAATCAATAAATGTACATAAAATTTATATTCCTACATAAAAACACAGCAGAAAAAATATATATCTATATTTAAATAGAGATGTGAAGAGATTTATTAGAAAAACATGTGTTTTTTTTAGCCATTATTTCAATAGAAAAACAAACAATATAGTTTTATTAATAAAACATTCACTACAGAAGAAATTTTAAATTAATTTTAGTATATATCAACATGGAATTGTTAAGTTTTTTTTGCCTTCTTGTTTATAAATTGAATATAAAAAATAGAGCTACTACTACAGAAAAAATGCCATGGTTGATTTAATATAGTTACTGATAATAGAAATACCAACATTATTTATATATATAATATATTTTTTTTTACAATTATAATTCACTTCTTTAAAAAAAATATAAAAATATTAGAATTACATTTCAAAGAGTGGTCGTAATTTTTGTAATCCCAGACTCTTCCGGGAAAACTTTAATATTGATTCTACTATATATCAATATACTGCGATATTTATATCTTAAATTGAAATTTTATCATAAAAAATATAAGTTTACGAGTTTGAAACATGTTTTTAGTTCTTACTATACGTTATATATTATTTATAATACTACATAAGGATGTATTATACAAATCTTATCGTGAAAAGTGTATGGTACGAGTTATATGAAATTTAAAAATTATTTTTAAGTAAAGTAAACGTGTACCTATTGCTATAGAAATATTGTTCCCTTTTGAAATAATTGTTTGCATACATTTTATTTTAAGTAAATATTGTCAATTTTTAATTGAAAGAATATCAGAAGCATTTCAATTTTAAAACAAAAATTTTAGAATAAATTTAAGGTAAGAATTCTTTTAAATTTTTTTATCAAAATCTCCCTGAGTAATTTGGGTGCAGATAAGACAAAAAGCAATAGTGATAAGAATAAGAACTTTATGTTCAAACGAGGATTTTTTTTATATGATTCACAAAATTATGTAAATGTTCTGAGAGCATCCACAGATTAATTTTACAAAAACGACAACATTATAATTAGTTGTCACATGTATACTTTCAAACAAGTATTAAAAATAATACTTCATAACTTCATATTTTATACAAATTTTGTTGTATTTATATTATGTTAAATAGGTATTGCCATATTCTCATCAAAAGTAAACAAAATTTCTAAAATTTTGTGTCTCTTCAACATTCAACGAGAACGAAAATTGCATGAGCCTTGATTTATTTATCTTTGTGTAAATATTTTATGTACATAATCAAATAATTTTATTCATAACTTCAAAATAAATCATAAATTTCATCATGACTTCAATGTAATTTGTACAACATGCACTAAGAAGATTGTAAAATATTATTTAATATTCTTAACATGTAAAATGCTATGCACAATTATTATACTCAAAATTATTTTGTATTTTAATATTTAAGAATATAAATATTAATAAGATAATAAAATAAGGAATAAATTTAAATTTTATAAGTAGCTTATTCCAGATGAAAAATTTTAACCATTTAAAAGCAATAGAGTTGAAACAGTTATGGCTTAGAGTTTATAATATACAGTAGACAGTACGTTGAATTTTACTGTATAAGAGCCATGTTACACTGGCGCAGTGAAAATGCGTATTATTTCAACTGTTACAGGTCATGCATGGTTCGAAACTGGATTAAGCTTTTTTTTTTTTTTACAATTGAATTATTACTAGCTTTAATAGAAGATAAAAAAATGTGCTGTATCATCTTTTCAGAACCTGTTTTTTTTATCGACAATTGGATGGGATTTTTATACCTTATCACATATATGTGATAAGAAAGGTATTGAAAAATAAAAAACTTCATTTTTTTAATGCAGATTATTTTTATCGTGGGCTGAAGATACAATAATTATCTACAAATTCTTATAATTTTTTTTTAAAATGGATAGATTTACTACAATATGGAGTATCGACAGGTCTTAAAAAAAATTATTGAAGAAATGTATAGGGAATGCAAAGTTATGCTACTTTGATTTTTTTTTTGCCAGATTCTTTTAGAATTAATAAAAAGAATAGGGACAAAAGTAGCATGGGTTCAAACCCGACCTGGGCAAAACTTTTTAGCAATACTTCTCGAGTTTTAAAAAATCTGACAAAAAATCAGAGTGACAAAACTTTGCACACTCTATCTATTTTCACAATAAAAAAAAATGAGGTTGATACTCTATTGTATCGTGTAAGATTTTAAAAATGAAAGTCCCTTATCTGGACATATGGTATCTATATATGTGGTGCATATGTACTAAGAAACAATTTCTCAGTTTTGTTCCCATTATTACCCTATTTTTACTAATTACCTTCCATAAAATTTTTGTATTTTTGTTTAATAACATACATTTCGTCAAATTAAAATCAACATAAAAGGTATTATAAATTACGATAAATGCAGGTGTAATTACAACCTTAAAAACCGACCATTATGATTACGCTTTCCATTGTTTCCATAGTCTAAATATGAAAACAATATACCATTAGCCATAATTAAAGAACTTGTGATACCATATGCTGGTTACACACATACGTGCATGTATGAAAAAATACATAAAATAAAATCCAACAAAAAGATTCGTATAAAAAAACTTTGCTTTTACAATGTAAAAAATAAATGTTACAACTCTTTTTTTATATCATAAGGGACAAATTTTAAAGTTACGTACTTTTGATTCATTATTTGAAATGCGTGTATGTAATAAAAAAAAATGTTTTCTTTGTTGTTACGAATTTGTATGGAAACATAAGGGCACTTTACTTAACGAACAAGTTTATGGTAGCCCTACAGATGTAAATTGTGATGAAAAAGAATTTTTTATTTGCCTTTTTTTTATTATTTAAATGTCTTTGATCTTCAATTTTCATTTATACTTGGTAAAAAATTGAATTGCAAGCAATTGAATAGGCATGCAGTTTTTAAATTAGTATCATAATGAGTATATAGAAATTAAAAATAAGTGTGAATAAAATTATCTATAAAATGTTTTGAAATTGATTTTACTTTCACCTATTTATTATACATTGAATTTGACATACAATGTTTGTATTAGCTCTTTTGCTAAATAAAAACTATTCTAGATTCTATTTTATAAATAAAAGGTTTTCAATTTTTTACTGCATGCAATGGTACATTTAAAAAAAAATGAAATGTTTTTTATTTAATGTTAACGTTTTCAAGCTGAAAAAATTGAGAAACCTTAAACACAATTAGCATATTAAAGTTTTATATAACTGTTTAACTGGACATTTTTAACTATAGTAATTCAATTAATTTTAAGAACATGCACGGAAGCAATCTTCTCAATTGCTTGCTTTCTTTAACAATTTCAGATGTAGACAATATCATTATTAACAAATAGCATTGATAAAATAATATCATTATCTTCGTATACCTGTTACAAAAAATATAACATTCGTTAAAAAATATTTTCTCTAAATTGATTGTAAATACCTTCTTATAAGATACGCGTATATATAAGAGTTAGTACTTACAAAATCAATTTTATGTAATTTGGAATGTACAACTCAGCTATTTTATTATTTTACCACGTCAAATTTATATGTGAAAGTATAACAATATCTATTTTCAATTTTAAAATTTAATATTTCGAGCGATATATTACTTGAAATTTGAATATTTTGTTGCATTTTTGAACGAAACAATCTTCAATAAAGTAATAAATATTACTTGTTGATATTTTCCCCTATTGATATTGTGTCTTCAAAAATTGCACTCGATGTATAGAGAGAGAGAGAGAGAGAGAGAGAGAGAGAGAGAGAGAGAGAGAGAGAGAGAGAGAGAGAGAGAGAGAGAGAGAGAGAGAGAGAGAGACAGACAGACAGACAGACAGACAGACAGAGACAGACAGAGAGAGAGAGAGAGAGAGAGAGAGAGACCAGCATGTATATATATCCTTCTTGCATATCATTAGGTAAAAGGTATAAACCTATTTAATTATTCTAATAAGTTCAATATTTTGTAATATATAGGTTACATTTCAAGGTTTTAATGCTCGACAATTTGCCTAACTTCAAGGCGATATAGATACTTTGTTTTATTTTTTTTTTTCTCTTGAATAAGTGCTAAAAACTTTTTCTACAAAGTTGTCATGTTACTTATTGATATTTTACGTAATAAATATGTTCTTTAATAAGTTTTATCAGCTAATTAATGTCTATTTTGATTATTACTAATGATCAAAAATACTCTCAAAGTATATAATATATATTATTTTTTCTATATATAACACCACGATCCAATTTTTTCCCCCTTTTACAGATTTATAACTAACATTATATAGCTATACAGTAAATCGTTATCAATGGTGTATTTTAAGGGTTCTCAACCCTCCTTTTTATATATAATAATATAAGCTCCACTTCTTTATATCATTGGTCTAATTTGTCTCATCTTTTCTTCCCCTCTATATAATCACATATATTATAATAGTTATTTCTTTGGGATCTATACATACATTGCTTTTTTTGTTATATTGTTATTATAACAAAAACATAAAATACAATATATAATTATTTTTATTGAGATTTTTCTTTATTTGATTGATACATCAAAAATTGCAAGGGATAAAAAATTATTCTGTTTGTTACATTGTCATTGCATTTTTTTTTAATCGTAGATTCGAACAAATTTATTGTGTTTTTTTTCCGTTTTTTTTTATAATTTTACTTGATTAAATTATTTGTGCAAAATTACACCCAACATCATAAGTTTCTAAATTAAGTCAGAAGGGTCATCTGAAAAGGTATAGAAACTTTTGAAGTTTGGTGTACCCACCAATTTTGATGTAAACAAGACGTTCATACAAATCAAAATGGTCTGCTACGAATTTTAAGGGGGGAAAAATTATACACGTGTGCACTTACGACAGTAAAATTAGGTGTCTACTTTTCTTATCGCCTTGTGTTTAAGCAACTTATTAAGCATAAAAACTTGTAGCAATCAGCGTACTTACAAAAGTAAAATTTAAAATATTGAATTATTGTTAAAATTCAAAAAATTATATTTAAACGAAAAAGACGAATTTCTTAGTTCTTTAGTGGTGTTACATAAAGTTTGTATATGTTGAAGAAAAATTTTTTTGGTGTGATCTGTTTTAATACTAAAACACGGTACGTAGTAAGTTGTTCTATCTGACTATAAAAATAAAAAGTTACTTTTCTGCAATGTTGCAATAAGTTGTATAGTATGCATTTATACAAAAATTGTTAAAATGAAAATTTCTTTAGATCTGTTCGTAAATCTTGCCTTTTGCACGATTTTTATATTCCATTTTCTTATAAACTTGAACATAAGATCAAAATGGTGCAGAGTTTACAAACAACAGACCTCACATTTTAATATTTTTAGTACAAACTGTACTTTCTGCACTATCATTAAACTATATTACATTTCAAGCATAAAACTATACCCTTTAAAATATTTTTTTATATCTACTAACTTTTAAAGCTTTATAAAAAAAAACTTTTAAGCTTACAATTTTTTTATACCGTTGACTTATGATATCTTTTTCCTTTATAATAAATTAATATCACACTTTTTATACCACAAAAAATTATTAACATGACATTTATTCTCATTTTTTTTTTTTTTGTTTGTTACAGCCTATGCATGGATGTATGGACTTACCGGACGTTGCTCCACATCATATGGGGAGTCTTGGCAGGGGTGGAATGCACCACCACGGACCTCCTCTACCACCAATACCGGGGGTTGGACTACCCCCGTCGGCCAGATGTAACGGCCGAGCGGTCCCGGTCAGAGAATTATTACTTCCTCCTCCAAGTCGAGCACTAAGTAGAGCGCCGAGTTTTGGACCCATGGGAAGCATGGGAGCTCTTAATGTACGAGAGTCATTCAGCTCAACTAGTAGTAAAACGGACTCTAAAGGTTGGTGTAAGTAGGGTATCCACATAAAGGAGATATTTTTTTATAATAAATAAAATGTTGTAATTTTGATGTATATAATTAGATGTTTTCAAAATTTTACATTTAATATAGTCAACATTTAAAAAGTCAGTTCTTTTTTATTTTCGTCGTCACCGCGTTACTGCATTGGTCTTTCTTGAGTTCCGATGGTCCTTCTACATCCTGCATGTGATATTTGAAATGTTGACTATATTAATATCAAATTTTCAAAGAAACAAACTGTACAGTCTGTAGCTATAAATGTTATAATTATTGTTATTGCAAATACTAGCTGGGGAAAAAAAATGTACGCTATGTAAACGTAGAGGCTGCATGAATGTAATTTTTTGTGTAAACTCTCACATATATATTAAAATTAGTCTATTATAGAATTGTAGTGAACTTGAACTCATTTTTTTATGAGAATTCAAAATTTTCAAATTTGAAATCTTTATTTTTATTGTAGCTTAGCAAATAAGGCAGGATTTCGATGGTCTAAAAGTGTAACTTAGTAGCAAAAATCAGGAATTTTTCTGTAGCCATGCTAAGTTGAGAACCATCATGCATTTACTTATATCTACTTTCATTTAAGATGTAGTCAAAGATTTTAATGAATTACAAATTCTACTAAGAAAATCATAAAAACACTCTTCTTTTATTTAAAAATCTTATTTAAAGCACATTCTTGTAATGTTAAAGTAAATTTGCATCAATTGCATAACTTCCCATTTAAATTTTTTTCTTCTCAACTTATATTCAGACTTTTTTTTATATTAAACTTCTTTCTCTCTCTGCCGCGTATAGGTAATATTATTTTATATAAAATGAAGTTGCCATAAAATATTATTCATTGGGGAATGGTGCTTGGTTATTATGAACTTTATTTCTCCTGCGTAAAACATTTATATTCCTTTCACTGTAGAAACATAAAATTATATATATTATAATATAAGATACAATAGATATAATAAAATATTCAGAATATTGTTTTTCAAACCAAAACACCGCAGTCAATTTTTAGTTCTTTTGAAATAAAACCAAATTTCAGATTAAGTTTATATATTTTTAGATATAGTTTAATACATGCAAGATTTTTACCAGAAGTAGCCGGAAGTGCAAATTATTTCGTCACAAATCAAATATGTGCCTTCCGGTTTTGGGCATTTAGGCTTCTGTTTATGGATTAAAACAGGACGAGAAACAAAAGCACTGAGAAAAGCGTAATTTTAAGACGTAACTAAAACTCTTATTTAAATATGATATATAGGAACTTTTTATAAATATGTAATCAATATTTTGAAAATTTTTTTTTTTTTTTTTTTTTTTACAAGGATACACCCCTAAGAGCTTACAGCTCGCGGCGGGGTACTGGGTAGGGATAAAAGTTAGGGAACGGATAGTGGCCACGGCCTGCATGCTTACGCGTCCCAGCATTCGCTGAGGTGAGACTGAGGGAACCGTGGAAAACCTCAGTCAGGACGGACACCTCTACTTTTTCTCAATGGACCAAAGCGATGTCCAAAGCCTGGGGAACCACACACAAGTGCATCACTGCACTGGGTGGAAAGCGAGACGAATTTACCCCAGGGAGGGAGCAGCGTATTTTTTACTTGAAACGGTCACCCATCCAAGTACTAACCACGCTCGACGTAGCCTGACTTCGGTGATCTAACGAGAACCGGTCAATGCACTGCGCCACGCTCGACCCCAAATTGAATAAAAATATTTTGTTATTGGGAGTTGTATTTGTGAAAGTAACAAACAATAAGCTGGAGGTAAATTTCCCAAGAAATAACTTCTTTTTATACTTCAATACTTCTAACATAATTCTTTATTTATTTAATATTCTTTATATAACTTTATATTCTTTATTATAACCATGCAACTCACAATCTAAAAGAACAAAAATAAAAACTTCGTTAATATTGAAATGAATTCATCTATGTAATTTAATACATGCAACAGAAATTCGTATATAGTTACAACGCATTATTATACAACAGAGGATATGATTTATTTCTTGCGTTAATGATAATACATTTTTTTTTCTTAATTTGTTTGTCCATAATGTATTCCGTTGTCAAATCTTTTTATTATCAATGTGAGCTGGGGAAAATATAAAGTTGAAAATGAGTTATGCATAAATTATTGATTTTTACGTCAGAGAATGACAAAAATATAAAGCAGCATGCTACGTTATTGTTAACCTACTGTGAGTGATTCTGAATTTACCCTTCTTATAATATTATATATAAAAAAATTAACCCCCTGATATATTCTTTTTTTGTTAAGTTATGTTGTGTCAAGATATGAGTTGAATTTTAAATTTACTAATTTTTAATATAACAACTTGTTATTTCATATATAAATTTATGTAATAAAAAGGATCATGGTTGAGTGCGATTTTTATCAAGACGGAATATATTTTAATGTAAATAAAAAGTTGGGTATTTTGAAAAATATTTTATTTGTTGATTTGAAGCTTTATAATTTAAATTAATAGTATTTTGGCAATGAATTATGGACTTGGCATCATACTTTGTTTTCAAAGTTTCCCCCCCCCCCCCCGCCCTCTCCTCTCTTCTCTAAAAGACTAAAAGATAAAATTTTAAAAACCCTTTTCTAATAATAAGCTTTTTCTGCGTTTTCGTTTTAACAACCATAATATCGATGAGCTAGAAATTAAATATTTTTATTTTGTTATAATATATGTGTTTATTTTAGATACAACTGACCAAGTACCAAGTACTAATTGAATCGTAATTATCGTAGTTACAAAATTTCAAAACTTTTTATTTATTTAATTAATAAAGGAAAACAATAAATAATCAATCTAGGTACAATAAAGAATGTGTTATATAGTGTAGGGTCATATAGAAAGCATAAATGCATAAATATATAAACTATAATTTTATGTGTAACAGTCATAAGTATATAAAATGGGCTGTAAAATGTAGTGTGAGAAAATTACTTTCATGTTGTATATGTAGAGTAATGCATTGATGTACTTTTTTATGTATTATAAACGATGCATTTATATTATTATGATGGTACTCATATCAGTACTCATGTTATATTGACAAAGACTTGAAAATCCCTGCGTGTCGTTTATGTAAGCCAGAGAGGGAATGTATTGTAGGGGTGCTAGCCTTTAGCATAAAAGTTTTTGAAGTACCAGGTGGCATATATAGAGCTTGCATTACCAGCTGTAAAAAAAAATATTGGAATGTTGAAGTAAAAACCTGCTCGTGATTGTTTTGGGAGCATGTTTTTTTGGTGTACTTAATATTGGTGCCTAAAAAAGTTGGTGCTTACGTTTTTTACATTTATTGAGGGAAAGTAAACCGCACGTTGCAAGTCATGCCCTTGTGTTTGCTCGACTCTCGAACGTTATATACCTCTGTCTGATATGCTGGATCGAGTTTCAAGAAATAAACTTTTCAATTTGTAATATATATATATATATATATATATATATATATATATATATATATATATATATATATATAGCCACCCCCCAAAAAATCAAAGTTCATCATTTTCTCTATAAACTGCGCATGGCAATGCTAAAAAACAAAGCAGGAGTTCATGCTATCTTAACGTATTCGAGATGTACCAATAGAAACTGAGAAATTTACCCCTGCTCTGTTTGTTAGCTATTCTATGGAGGTAATATGAATTTAAAATTTTGGTATTGCTTAACTGGATTTTCTTCTCACCTACTCCCAAAATTATAAGGCTTTTTATCTTATAAAACTGCAGAGCCAGCAAATCATATAGATAGTAGTAACGCTCATGGTGTCCGGAATTGTACAATATCTGGTGCTCACTATATTTGTTGCTACAGGCTGGGAAGTAGCAGCACGCCACTGGTGCCTGCTACTTGGTGCTCTTCTGCTCGCCACGGCACTCGGTGCGGGTCTTGGTGTTCCCCTGGCAATGCGAGCAGTGGCGCCACGAGGTGGTGGAGAAGAACAACGTATGGACATCGTCAGGAGAATACTTAAGGAAACTCCACTCATAGATGGGTAAGTGTTTTGAGACCTCTCCCGTAAATACAGTCAAATTTATTTTATATTCCCTCCGGAAGTAGCCGGAAGTGTTAAGTTTGTGGCAATTTTATTTGTAATTAAGCTTTGAGATTTTTTGCCGAGGGATTTTTGCAATGCAATTACTTTTCTATGTGTGAAATTGTAACGCTGAAATATGAATAGAAAGGTAAAAAACCCTACACTTCCGGTTACTTCCGGAGGAAATATTATATAAATTTGACTGTAAGACTAGGAGCAGAAGCTCTTAATGTTTTTATTTTATGACAAGGATTCACGCTTTCTATTGGCTTACTTTATTTTGATCGTCTTTTGTTATACACAAAGCTGCTTAATCCTACAATTTCTATGTAAAAAAAAAGGTATAGTGCTTACCTTAATATTAATCCTTTTTTACAATATAAGATATGGCAATATCGTCAATTTATTAGACAATTTGCAAAGGCAAAGACTAGCAAAAAACGACATGGTTTCATTGACAGTTTCTATGTAAGTGAGGGTAATAATTCTATATTTTTTTATTTAACATTACAAAAAAATGTAGATGATAATTTATTTTCTGTGACCAACAAATAGGAAATGTACATAGTGATAATATATCAATGTTATCAATACAGGAAATTAACTCTAAATTTCTAGTTTTAAGCTATAAATTAAGTCCTCTAGATTTATATATTTGACCATTAGTATGTTCAATTAAGCATCATCATCATTTTATATCAAACAAGATTAAAGGCATTTGCATGAAATTAATTTTCAACAAATGGCAAACATCATGGGAAATAGAATAAATTATTGTTTTTGTAAAATCGATTTTCAATAATTAAGTGAATAATATTTTTTACTCTAGAATTTCCACTATATTTCAACATTAATGAATTACATAAGTTTTCTATGCTTTATTTTATTTTTTTATGTCTCTCTGGGAGTTTTATCCAGTGTATTTTTATAAATTAAGACAGGCTTAAGAAACTTAAGTTTTAAATTGTAAAATTGACGCGTTTTGCTGCAACTTAATTTAATTTGCATGAAAGTTACAAATTAAATTACTACTATCCAATTTCAATTGACAATGCCCAATTATGCTGACGGAGTAATTAATTACTATCGGAACAATGGAAATCCAAATTTTTACGATCCAAATGCATGCCGAAACCAAGTTACTCAGGCAGGATTTGGTACTTTCATATTTTCCACCTTGCGTTTTCAATAAGATGGTCTCTTGTCTTGAGATATCAAATAAATTATAGTAAAATTAACGTTTTGCAATTAATTTAAGTTAATTCGTTTAAATTTTAACGTCATGAATGTTTTTAACAATTTACTCCCTTCCTTTATTTCTAAATATTGTCTGATCATTTTTTCTTATTGACAATGACCAACTATTTTGATGCAGTGAAAAATATGGAAACTGTAATTTTCACCATCCAAATACACGTGTCAAAACCAAGCTTTAAGCTCGTTAACTTCATACTTAAAAATCTGCATGCTACCCAACCAATTATTTAAACAAACTCAATGTTTTATATAAAAAAAGCTATTTAATGACAGTTCAATATGATTCCAAATTGTTTGTATTGAAGTTCTAAAAATAACACCCCATCATTTTTTATATTTTCTATGGTGTCAATTTTATTCTAATTTTAGCAAATTATTTTCTGGTGATGATGAAAAAGCAAAATTTTAATTATAAACAACACGTAGGATGAAATAAATTGAACAAACAGAGAAAATTAATTATTAGCAATCAACCCACAACTAACTTTATTTATACGAATTAATAAAAGTTAATATATTCAAGTTTCTTATTTAATATTCTATCAAATTTTAACCTTTAATATAACCAGTATATTATATACAGCTTTAATTTAAAGTCTATTATTTACTTTTTAACTAAATGTCATATTGAAAATATGTTCTATAATTAGTGAAAGCAAAATTTGCATATTGAAAATAAAATAATGATCACTTTTAATTTTACTGTAAAATAAATTGAAGTAATGAAACTTTTAAAACACTCAAAATTCAATTATATTTTATTTAGGTATGCAGTGACAGCCCAAAACAAGAACTAAAATTCTTGCATATATGTTTAATTTTCTGGTCAATCAACCAAATAAGTCTAGCTTTCCATGAAAAGCACCTAATCATATCTTTTATAATAAGCACAAATTGGCTCAAATATATAAAATAAATATACACTTTGAAAATATCAAAATCATTTAATAATTAAATTTAATATAAATTTTATAACATTTTTTTCAATCGAGATTTAGAGATATTATTTTAATAAAATGCAGCAATAAAAGCCTAACTTCATATTTTAAACCCTCCCTTTTTTTTTCTACAAGCTTCCGTTTGCAAATCATCGTCTCCTGATAGTCTTGATACCTATAGCTTTGCGGACGACGGCTAGCTTATCATTTATATTTAAAACTCGTAGAGAAAAACATACGAAATCAATTTTTTTTTCTTTCTGCTTAAATCTGTGATTTTTAAATTTAATTTTGTGATAAATTGAATCAAAGTATTAATATTTTAACATCATTATTTCTAGATTAATTAATTTATAATAATACATCAAATAATTACAAAGCTTTCTGATAGAAGGTTAACTATAATTAGTATTATTTTTGCAAACGAAGAGTGAATATTCATGTAATTTTTAATATAATAATATGAATGCAAATTAAACCAAATTTAATTGGAAGTAGAAAATGAGAAGTTTTTATGCACACATTATTTATAACATTGAAACTAGAAAAAGCTATTACTATAAATATTAAATAACATTACACAGTAATGAATTTAATTACATTTTTGTCTGCTTTGCTTACAATGCAAAAACAGTTCAATTATTGTGTAATTCATGTATAAAAAAATTCATTTGCTTTTCTACTATTTTAATAATTATTATATTTTAATAAAATTATTTTAATATCATAAAAATCCTTATTTTATCAATAACTGACGCGGTTTTCTATACTTTAAAGGTTCTTAAAATTCAAGCATGTTTATTATTTGGATGGGTGACCATTGTAAGAAAAACATTTCTTCCACCACCACCCCTCTCTCCCTTCCCACCTAAGAGTAAATATTTAATTTTCCTACCCAAAACCTTGCTTCCTTTGGCTTTGATTATAGAGTAAGGATCTGTACTTTGACTTACTTTAGCTTGATACATACCACAGGTTTGCAACATACATACTATAGCTAGCTAACATGTTAACTTTTTTCTCCAGGCTACAAAAAATTTATCATTATTTTAATTTCCCTACAATTATTTAATTTCACGTTTAGTTTAAATAGAAAATACGTTATTAAACCCGTGGATACTTCCTTTAAACTATGTGTAGAATACAAAAAAGGTAACCTGCATTTTATAAGCTTGTTCTGTCGACAGGCACAATGACTTCCCTTGGAACGTGCGAATGTTCGTGCACAATCGGCTCAAAGAGTTCAACTTCACCGATGACCTCAAAGGTGTCGCTCCATGGTCCAGGAGTAATTGGTCACACACCGATCTTCCGCGCATGCGCACTGGACTGATGGGAGCTCAGGTTGGTAGGTAGTGCAGTTGCATGCAGTAAGTCAGTCAAAATGTGCACTATTATTGTACATTTCGATAATTTTCTGAGCATCTGAGGCAGTTTGAAATGTCTTAATAGCATGAATGCATGGTGCAAGCTTAATTATTTTTTTTAATGAGGTTGTTATGTGTGAAAAAAATATAAGAAACTGATCTTTCAGTGTAATTTTCTTCTATAAATAATGTTGAGCTTTAAAGTTTGAATTGTTTTATTTTAGAGATTGAAAAAAAAAAGACATGGTGAAAAGGTAGATTATGCGGTTATTGAAATTTTATTATACTTAAAATTGCTAAAAACACACTCAAACAATTAGCAAGGTCCAGTTTGCCATAACGTCTCGCTTTTGAGTTTTTGTCTTGATGTAGATCAAGTTGCCTAACCTTACGGCGTTTCTGTACATTTTCTCTTAACCAGTCAACATTTAAATATAAGTTACACAATACTGAACACAATAACCTTATATTTTGCATGAATAATATTTCTAATAAATAATATCAACTGAATCCTAGTATATAGGGGACTGGCCACAATTAAGTGACTGAATTTAACCTCCCGGCTCTTCGTTTACCCTATTTTTGTGGGTCCCTTCCAAACCGGGGCGGCCATGGCCTAAGCAATCCATTCCAGCATTTGCCTGGAGGAAACCATGGAAACCTCGGTCAGGATGGTCGGCAATTTATGGAGGATGCCATCAATCACCTTCCGGATGCACGAGTGGGTGTTCTTTTTTTAACCCTTTAAAGATACATAGGGCTCTAGTTCTTTATGACACCATTCTTATTATAAAGACATCAAATTTAAAACTGACTAAAACTTGATATTTGAATGTACTGAAATAATTAACTCGTGCACACAAAGAAGCCGAGTTATAATAAATAATTCGTGTCTGTTTCTCCGTCGTTGGTATAAATGAGAACAATGCAACAAAAAGAGAAATTTTCAACCCCAACTTAATTTTGACTTAATTAAAACGTCCATCTCAATTAAGGTGTTGATTGACGTAAACTTAACGCATGCGCATTAGAAAATAATGAAATAAAGTGAAAAATATAATAATATAGGTTCTTTTTGAGAGCAGTTGTAACCAATACACAATGGTACGTAAGGCAAAATAATTTTGATTCATTAATAAATAACATGTTTTAGTACGAAGAAAGATTGATCTTGGAAGCAGACAGAAGT
The DNA here is from genome assembly GCA_949825025.1 of Siphlonurus alternatus. Classification (NCBI taxonomy): domain Eukaryota; kingdom Metazoa; phylum Arthropoda; class Insecta; order Ephemeroptera; family Siphlonuridae; genus Siphlonurus; species Siphlonurus alternatus. The sequence goes on along the minus strand of OX463783.1, from coordinate 19,283,791 downwards.
GTAAAGTTGAACACCTGTCAGCAACTAGGAAATAATTTAGAGCTAAAAAAATATATGTTACATGTCAGAAATATCCATTAATGGTACAAATTTACTTCAGACTGTATATGGAATATTTATTTCTATATTGAGGTAAACCGTACTTGTCTATACTCTGAGCCTTTTTCCCATATAGAACTATATATTATTCTGTACTGCATAACATATTTGTCGATCAGTTGCCTCAATTACAGTTTAAAGCAGTTTTATGTCAGAGTTTTACTTAAACTTAATGGAGTATCGACCTCAATTGTTTTTATCGCAGAAATGGATAGAGGGTGCAAAGTTATGTTACCCTAATTTTTTTTCAGATTTTTGACAACCCTGGAAGTATTTTAAAAAAATTATTGAAATGTACTTTTTGTGACGTCACGCAGCGGCAAGTCTTATCCTTTTTTTAAAAAGAGACGCCTCGTGACGTCACAAAAAGAACTTTCAATCATTTTTTAAAAATACTTCTATGGCTGTGAAAAATCTGAAAAAAATCAGGGTAATATAACTTTTCACCCTCTATCCATTTCTGCAATTAATAAAATTTAAGTCAATACTCCCCATTACTTAATTATAAATATTTTTCACAAGAAGTAGAATCATTGTTTTGTGTAACTTTTCTAAATACTATTTATTATCTCCATGCATTCACAACGTTCATCTCTAAGACTCGACTGTCGTTTGTTCCAGTTCTGGTCTGCGTACGTGCCATGTGGATCTCAGGACCTGGACGCCGTGCAGCTCGCCCTTGAGCAGATCGACGTCATCAAGCGGCTGGCGGAACTGCACCCCGCACAACTGCAGCTCGTCACCTCGGCCCAAGGTACACTTATAGCCTTGGAAAATTTCCCACTTGTTAATCACTATGCCCTGTGTTATTCTTACGGGGCATGGTGATTATCAAGTGGGAAATTTTCCGAGGAGACGACTGTACTACAAAAAGCTAGCAACTACAAGGGAAATATACGGTCAAATTTATAATATGACATTTCTTTTGGAAGTGTAGGGTTTCTGACCTTTCTATTCACATATATTAATTTTACTTCAAACCCCTTTGCAATTTTTCAAAACTGAATTACAAACAGAATGACCATGGTTATTGCACAACCTTTACACTTCCGGCTACTTCCGGAGGGAATATTAAATTAATTTAACTGTATCAATGTTCTAACGTTACGTCTTCAATCGCAGAAGACAGGTCGGTCGTATGATCATGCATGTGAATATACGCAGTATTGCCGTTATAATTGTTATATGTGAGATCGCCATTCAGACCATCGACATTAAATTTATCATAAAGGTTATATTTTCAATATTTAGAGATACCACTTATCAGAAATTACATTTTTTTTTTTTTTTTTTTTTTTTTTGCTTTTTTGGTGGTTTTGTACATTATTTAGAATAGAATGTGTATAGCATCATTTATTTTTCTGTAATTTCAAAGCAGAAATTAATGAAGAATAAAAAGTTATGAATAGTTTGACTCTTTATGACTTTTTCCTTTAAAAAAATGTCATTTTTTTTAACATAATTATATATTATTACTAATAAATAAAAATGTTGAACGTTAACGCCGATTTACTTCCAAATCAGAGAATTCTGAAAGATTGAAATACTTTATATTTAAGTTTGCGCATACTCTGAGTTATGTATTTCTTCAATGAAAAATAGCATTCGATTGTCCATTAAGCTTCTATGATAATGACACTAAGCTTCGTCGATATATTTCCATTTTCAACACCTTAAATGTAATCGTCGTTATGAACTACCCCCAAACAGCTGCATTTTACTGCCTCTCTAAAATAAAGTAAGATTTATTTCAGTGGCAATTTAATGATGATATATTAGATTGCTCCAAACAAAGATGGCAATTGCAACGTTCTCATCTCTCATCTTTGCTTACCTAATGTGTTAAAGAAACGTATTTTTTTTCAACTTGAATTCCCCTAATTTAAATACTTAAATTTTTTGTAGCAAATGAAATTTCTAAAAAATAAATGCCCAGCTTATATGACTGATTTCTAGTTCAAAATTCTTAAAGTTTTTAAATGCATAATATTTTTAGAATTAAGAATTAGCTTAACTTCGTGGGTCTAGTTAATTTCACTATAGTAAAAACTTACCTCCGTTCATAATTAAAGTAAAGTTAATTCTCCCACATAAACAAGAGAAAACATCTCGCCTTGAAGTTAGGCAATTTGTATAGCAGCCAAATGAAGCAGGTTGCATAATACTTCAGGGGCAAGCATTTTGAGGTTCCCTTTTTTTATGTTAAATAATCAGGTATACATTTTAAGACTTGAATGAACATTATCATGAATCATTCTAGGTATCGAAGAGGCACATCGAGCGGGCCGGATAGCAAGTCTGATCGGCGTGGAGGGAGGTCACGCGATAGGAAACAGTCTGGCTGTACTGCGCATGCTCCATGACCTGGGGGCAAGGTACCTGACTCTGACTCATGCGTGCAGTACCGCCTGGTGAGTAGAGAGCGAGGGAGGGAAATTCAAATATTTAATTGTAATTTGATTTAGAGAAGTAAGAATTTCTATGTTTTTAATGTACAGTCGTCGCCTCTGAAAATTTCCCTTTGCGGCCTTGTTAATCACCATGCCCCGTAAGAATAACACAGAGCATCACGATGATTAACAAGGCTGCAAGTGGGAAATTTTCTTAGGCGATGAGTGTACATTTCTATTACCGTATATGAAACATTTTCATGTAACTTATAAAAATAACTACTAAAATTTTAAAGCAATTATTTGCCGAAAAATCATTTTATTATTGACGTCACGTGATGAAAGCTCGACCAATCAGAGATAACTGAGGGTTGCTGTATGTCGGCAGGGCAGGCTGCTCTCAAAGTGGCGGAGGCGACGACGGCAGTGGGGAGGAGCAAGGACTGTCGGACTTCGGCAAGGTGGGCATCAAGACTCTTTTGAAATTTGAATTATAAGTTCCAAAAATGTCATATATTTATCCCTAAAGGTTTTTAGCTCTGTTATAATGTTATTGTATTTACTCTTTGATAAAATTTTAGAATGAAAATTACCATTTAAAATCGAAAAATTGCACTTCAAATTAAGAATAAGAATAAGAATTTTATTTCAATCTTTGGATTACGTAAGTAATATAGATCAAGTCAATTCAATTAGTTAACTAAAGATTAACATCTTATTGATTCATTAATCAAAATAATCAGATCTTTAATCATAGGATACGTAAGGTTCATCTGATTCACTCAGAATTTTGTTTTAAATGTACAGTTGTTGCCCCGGAAAATTTTCCTTTATAGAGCCTTGTTAATGACCATGCCCAGTAAGATTAACACAGAGCATGCGGTGAACAAGCTTGCAAGTGGGAAATTTTCTAAGGTATTAATTTCCTTATTGACATTAATAGTGTTATAATAATACCGGTAATATCATGCTCATAAGAATCATTTAACCAAAGCCAGGCGCGGATCCAGGGGGGGGGTCAATTTTGGATTTAACATTGGCAATATAGGCATTTCCCCAGTCCCAATTTTTTCTAACAGATATATTGGCCTTATGGAGGCAGCCCTCCCCCGAATTTTTTTTCTGGATTCGCGCCTTATTAAAACCACCATCCGTGGATCTCTACCTTATCCCTACCCAATTACCCCGCCGCGAGCTGTATAAGCTCTTATATATAGGGGCGTATCCTTATAAAAAAAAATAATAATAATAATTTCAAAAATAATCTGAAAAAAACACGTGCAAATTATAAAATAGTTACCCGGCCAAATCAATTTTGCACTTACCTTCTATTTCTTCTGCTTGCGCGTGAAGCTTACTAGCACATTAGATCACAAATAGTCTCTTTTTTATCTTACACTACTAAAATTCAAAATAATGTTCTTTAATTACAATTAATATGCATAAAAACACAGCAGTAAAATACACACGTGGTGTTGTGTACTAGATTATTTGGCGCTTTCCGAACATGTGTAAAAAAAATAATTTAGCCAAATTAGGATGCCAGCGTCATCTCTAATCGTAATTTATAACTAAAATCAAGAGTAGCAGAATTCAAACATATATAGCACTATGAGCAGAGACACTATAAATAAGTGACTAATAATATTATAATGTATTGTGTTCTTATTTTGTTTATATAATATATTGATTATTATTATTAATATATTTTTTGTTCATATAATATATTGATACTGTACAATATAGGTGCAATTTTGTTTGTATTTTGGGCAAATTATATTTATTTTGGTTTGTATAATAATAATATATTTATGTATGTATAATATAATCAATATTATTTTTCTTTTGTTTTTTTAGGTTATTATTATATAATATTTTATAATCTATTCTGTACACTGTTTTTGTGTTCAATAAATATTTTAAAAAATAAGTGACTCTAGCTGCTATGAGATATTAAAATTGATTAAATTTCACTTAAACTTTTAATTTAATAATTATATAATTAACTCTAGTGTTTATTTTCATAAACACATAATAATATAATTATCATATAATGTATATTATGTATATTTTTTTTATTATTTGAGGAATTAATTTGTTTTTATGACATTATATATATATGACCAGGGGCGAATCCAGCTCGCGGATCGGAGGGGGGGGCCTATCCCGCAATGTTAAATTTTGGGGTGGGAGGGGGGGTGACGGGGGGGAGGTAAGACCTTCAATGTATTTTGGGATATATCTTTTGGAGGATCGTCCCCATCGCCCCCCCCCCCTTTGGATCCGCGCCTGGAAGGGTGGTTGAATTTTGTTACCTTTCCTCAGGCAGTGGTCAAGGAGATGAACCGCCTGGGAATGCTGGTGGACCTCTCACACGCCTCAACACGCACCATGCGCGAGACGCTGGCAGCTGCGCAGGCTCCGCTCGTCTTCTCTCACTCTTCAGCTCGAGCGCTCTGTAACTCCACCAGGAATGTGCCTGACGACGTGCTTAAACTTGTGGTGAGCTACCCTTGTTAGAGTTCTCATAACTTTAGTGGGAGATGAGACAGTTAGCGTAGACATGGGTAACTGTCTCAATGTTAAGTGTTTGGGGTAGTTAGAATCTTATAAACTCTCTGGTGAAGTTGTGGTTGCAGTACGAAGAGAAACAAAATTATTGAGCAGAAGATGAGTCTATAATATCATTACATGCAAATGAAGTAGACATTCTTTTTATAATAGGGATAATGGCCGCGATTCACAAAGCAGCTAGCCACGTTTCTAACCAGAGTAACCATGCACGTTTAGCTTAACCACGTTTAACTATATACCTGTTTTTACGTGCTAAACCACCTAGTTAAACGTGGTTAATCATGGTTAACTGCTTCGTGAATCGCGCCCATTAAAAGCTTTTTTTTCTATTAAGAATTTAAAAATAAATTTCACAGATTAATAAAATTAAAATAACTAATTGTAATAAACTGCAAATATCTTATGCCTCTTATGGCACGTTATGTGTATAAAAAAAATGCATGCAATCATGATAACAAATGCGCATGGTAAATACCTTGGTAATTTTGATTAATATATCTATTGTATAATAATTATAATATACCATTTGGATGAAAGCGTGAACTGCAGATATTTTATCATAAAATCTCACTATAAGATCCAAAGTTTTAAAGTTTACAGTTAATTATCCATTTGATCATGAAGCTATTTTTTAAAATGAACCATACGATAAAAAAGTTTGCTTGTTCACCTAAAAAAGTCTCACGTTGATCTACAAATTGTTTTTTTTTTCCTACAGGCTAGCAACGGAGGAGTGGTGATGGTCAACTTCTACCCGATCTTCGTTACGTGCAACGACTCCGCATCAATCACCGACGTTGCAGGTGAGTAAAAGAAATCAATTTCAAGCAGAAACGTTTTCCTACACTCCAAATACATCAGCAGCTTGCAGTAGTGGCGGCTACGTGATGAAACGGAGCAACATGATGAATGGAGAAAACTTACGTCATATTTTTTTATGCGTTTATAATAAAAATGAAATATGTTCTATTGGTGTAAAAATTTTGAAATGTTTTTTTAGATTTAATTTTATGATTTTGTAAAAATATAATATATAATTATAGAATCTAAATATATAATCACTATAAATTTAATATATTCACTCTTAAAAAAATTTGGCTGAATTTTGACATCTTATAATCAGTATATTTTTAACGCCTTAAATCATGATTTTTCAGGTGTTTCGTAGTCAATATTCAGTAGTCAGCATATACTGTCAGTATATAGCTTATACTGACTACTGAAAATGCGCAACGAAACACCTGAAAAAAGCATGATTTAAGGCGTTAAAAATGCACTGATTATTAGATGTCAAAATTCAGCCAAATTTTTTTTAAGAGTGTTGTAGTTTTCCAAAGAAAATTAAATATTTTTAAGGCGTTTTATATGAAAACTCCATTTAAAAAAATCAATCTCATATAGAGCCTGTGTTTTGCCGTAATATACGTACTACTGAATGAATTCTTCACTCAAAATATAATCTTGTTTATTTAGTGTGACAATAATTTGCTTGTATTTTAAAAATGAATTAAATTTAAAATTATCTTGTCATCTTGCCACAAATGAATTAATGACGTTCCCCGGTACGAGTTTCTCAAACTCTTGGGGTCTATAAAATATTTTATTGTAATATGTACTATGTCTGTATTTATGAATAAATAAACCTTTTTTATTTAATTGACCTTTTTTTTAAAAAAAGGTCAATATGGGCTGCTACCTTTACTGTGAAACACAGCTGCATGAATCAGAAGATTTTTTCGCTAAACTTTGTTACACAAATTGTGTAAACTTCTGACCGTTGTATTTCTTTCTTCAGAGCACGTCAATCACATCCGCGCGGTGGCCGGCGAAGATCACGTGGGTCTTGGAGCGGGCTTCGATGGAATTAACCTGTGAGTACGATCGTTGAAAATTAATTATTAATCCCACGTATTTGCACGTCCACGTCGTAAAGGCGGATTCAGATGGTGACAACGGCGACGCGACGCGATTTTTTCACAAAAGCTGTGAAATCCTATGCGGCGAGCGAATTCGCCAGGTTGCGGCAGCGAAATCGCGTTAATTGCGATGCTCTTTTTTTTTAACCGTCAAATATGGCCGCCAATGGATGTCACAGCAAGTGCGCATTATTCGTGTCGCGTCGCATGATAAAAATCGCCATGTGAATCCGCTTTAACACTCATGCAAATAATATATAGTTATTGTAGTTATTGTAGATGTACGAAAAGTTGCATAACCGCTAGGGGTTAACAAATTGATAGTGTTGATACTTCGTTACCACTTAATTTGACTGTTTTAAACCATTAATTCTTATAAGTACATTGGGATATTTAAACTTTAAATCCCCTCGATACAAAATCAAAAGATATTTATTAAGAAAAATAATTAGTGAACTAAATTAATTTACACAAAACTTTATTATATTTAGAAAAATTACAAAATATTTAGCATCAAAAATCAAAAGTAAATCCCCAGCATAATTCTTCATTAGCAAGAATGATGTATTCTTGAGCCTTGAGCTAGATTTAAATCTCAAAATATATGATATTCCTGTCTTAAAGATGAATATGCTTAACAGAAACGTGGATTCAGTACGTGAGAGCCGCCAAAATCGCGTATATAACTCATGTAATTCTTTGTGTTCAGCTTATTAATTGACCTCTACTTGACCTCTGTGTTTGTAGCACCCCACGTGGTCTGGAGGACGTGGGTAGCTACCCTCGTCTCTTCTCCCTCCTACTGGAGCAGGGCGAGTGGAGTGAACCTCAGCTGCACAAACTGGCGGGACAGAACCTCCTCAGGGTCCTCAAGCAGGTCGAACAGGTAAGACGTTTACTTAATGGAGAGAGTATCAACCTTAAAAAATTTTATTGCGTAAATAGAGGGTCATGCAAAGTCATGCTACTCTATTTTTTTCAGGTTTTTTAGAGTTCGAGAACGATTTTTATAACATAATTGAAAGTACAGAGAAAGTGACGCCTCTCTTAAGTGAAGGATATAGGACCTAAAAGGGGCGTGGGTTCAAACCCGACCTCGAAAAAACTCTTTAGCGATACTTCTTGGGCTCTAAAAAACATTACAAAAATCAGAATGGCATGACTTTGCACCCTCTATCCATTTTTGCAATAAAAAAATTGAGGTCGATACTCTATTGTAATGTCTTGTATCCGATTCACATAGCTTCGAATTAATTATTATTAAAAGGTGCGTAAATCTTTCAATTTAGTTATTGTTATGGGTTAGGAGGAGGGTGGTGGTTTAATCTGCTAAAAATTAAATGGGTGCAACATTGGATTAATCTTATTGAAATTGCCCCCCCCCCCTTTCCCCCTACCCAGCAATTAATTTTTATGGATTTTACATTCAATTAAAAACGAATTTAATATCAAAACAATATCAATGTAGGACAATATTTACAACTGAAACTTTTTTTAGCTTAATATCTGCAAAGAATTGATTAATTCATTTATTTTTTATTTTGGAACTTCTTTTTGATTGTACAAGACAAACATAATATGTTCAAGTCAAAATTGGACAAAACAAAAAACATAAATACTTAAAGTTTAAACATATTTACTAAAGTTATATAATACTATCAAACATAATCACTGACAATAATAATAAAAACGAAACAAAATACAAGTAAAAGTCACCATAAATACTGATAAATTTTAGTTTATGTGGAATATAAATATTAGTCAATAATATATATATATATATGTATTATATATATAATACATAATAATTCTTTGATATCTGCTTATGAGCTTATGAGCAAGCATAATAAGCTTTTTTTTTTTTTTTTTTTCCAAGCTTACAGCTCGCGGCGGGGTAATGGGTAGGGATAAGGTAGGGAACGGATGATGGCCATGACGGCCTGTTACGCGTCCCAGCATTCGCTGAGGTGAGACTGAGGGAACCGTGGAAAACCTCAGTCAGGACGGACACCTCTACTTTTTTCAATGGACCAAAGCGATGTACAAAGCCTGGGGAACCACACACAAGTGCATCACTGCACTGAGCGGAAAGCGAGATGAATTTACTCCAGGGAGGGAGCAGCGTATTTTTTACTTGAAACGGTCACCCATCCAAGTACTAACCACTTTCGACGTAGCCTGACTTTGGTGATCTAACGAGAACCGGTCAATGCACTGCACCACGCTCGATAATATCATAGCATAGCTTATCATCACGTACCAATTATAAAAATATATATGATAAAAGTTAGCTCGTCTACTTAATTGCTATAATTATATCAATCCCATCTTTAATAGGCATTTCTATATAAATAAATTCTCATTCTTTTTCCCATTCAGGTCCGAGCCGAGTGGCGAGCTGCAGGAGTACGACCTGGTGAAGAGTTCCTTCCCCCTGAAGACCTTCAGGGTCACACGGACTGCATGTACCTTGGAGCCCCTGCCAGCTGATGGACCGCCGATGGACCTTTTTCCTCATCGGCACATCACATATCACAGGCCTGCTAGATAGACTATTGCGACACGTCGTCCACCCTTCTCCTAGTGTTAACAATATATATAATAGAACTATTGTCAGATCTCACTAACAAAATCCTCCTCCTCATTAGTGCTACTACACCAAGTAACAATAATTATATAAATACTTGTATTGATTTTTACATCAATTTTATTTTGTTACGATTTCACTATATATTAATTGATAACAAAATATCCTACATGCAAGATATCAGGTGCTATATAGTTGATTTTATTTAATATTATTGGCGATGATGAATTATTGGTTTTCAAAATTGTGTTCTTGTACTTGTAAAATAATACTAAATCTTGATTTATTATTGTACAGTTAGCAGAAATATCGCTAAAATAAAATTTATAGAAAAAAAAATCGTAACAAAATAAAATTTAAAATAAATCGTAAATATCAATGTTAGTTAAAATCCAGCAAAAGGTATATTGTTACCAAAGTTGGTATTATGAACTTTTAGCTTTTTGTGTTTAATAATTAAGTGTATACTTAGTGTCGTACCAAAATTAAGGTAATCTCGTAATTAATGTTATTAATTAGTACTCGAAGAAAAATCATAAAAAAATATTCCGCTTTTAAATCGTAATCATTTGTAATTTAAAATTAACGCCCCTTATTTGCTTAAATTAAACATCTAAAATTAATAATTACAAAAATATTAATAGTTTCAGTTCTGTGGACTAAAAAAGCTAAAATTTCATAATTTTCTAACTTTCTCATTAAAACTAAATAATAATTAATACATTTTTATTACAAACCTACAATCGCACACTTTTTAATATGACCAAAACTACTAATCGCTCAAATTCTTACAGTTTGATGCTAAAATATAATAATAGATTTAATTATAAAACACTTATATAGGATGAATTAAAAATAATTAATTAACATAATTATAATATAGTTAAAAATACAAAATACACATAAAAAAAACAAAAACAAATTTTATAAGATAATTAAAAGTAAGACTATATTGTTAAATTTTAGATGAAGTTTTTTAAATGCGTAATAATTTATTATTTTAAATAAAAATTAATATTTTTACTTAATTTTCTTATTTAAAAATACATTACCAAAATAAATAATTGTAAATAGCTAATATTGTAAATAATACACTAATCATAATTACCCTAAAATCACTCTTGTTACGTAAAAAAATTAATTTTTATTTAAAAGAAAATGTTAATAAAAATAGTTAATATAATATAGTACGTTGTTAAAAAAAAAAAAAGTTGTAGGAAATGCGTTTAAAACAAATCGTCCCTTTAAACATAGGTTACAATACTACCCAGGACTTGTTATATATAAATAAATAATAAAACTTGTTAGATTTTTATAGGTATATGATTTTTTTTTAAGCCAAAACATTTTGCTCAGAAACAATTTTTAAAGTAAAGAATTATTGTAACTAACAAGTTTTTAAAAAAAAAATGTAAACATATATAGGCTCAATCTTAGATAGATAATGAAAATCTTTTAAAAAACCTGGGTGCTTATAGTATTATTAAATTTAATTATATAGTACGCTAGAAAAATATAGAATTATTTAAAGAAACAATATTTTTTTAAACATAAAATCAATTTTATACATATATTGTTGTTTTTTACATTGATTTTGTTTTTATAAAATATTGTTTCTTAAAATATTAACTAGTATAGCAATTTTAGTTCTTTTAGAGAACTTTTAAGTTATAATAAAAAATATATTTACAAGATGAATATGTTTTAAAAAAAAAAATGACAATGTTTTAGCTGTTTTTTACTAATGTAAGGTATACAAAAAATATTGAAAATAATGTAATAACACAATTTAAAGGTGTAACAATGTTTTTGTACAACAAAATATGCATATATTGGAATTTTGTGTATAGCATTGTTTTTCAATAATAATAATATAATACTATGATAGAGTTGATCTGCATAACTGAGATTTAATTAATTTATTGAATAAAATGAAATAAAAGGCATATGTTACTCAAATTTTATTTATATGGAACATTTTTTACGTGTTAAAATAACTTAATTTATAGGTCACATTTGAAAGTTCTATATTCTTAATGAGAATAATGAGTGTCTTGCCAGTTTTGTGACTTAATTTATTTATTTTTTTTAATTGTTCCTATAATTAATGAACTATTTTTTGGTAAAAAAATATGTTCTTTCCATTAATGTAATTAAGATTTTTGAATAAGTTGTTCATCGTTCATCGTTTATAATCATATAACCTTTTTTTCAATGAGAATATATATTAAGGAATTGAAGAAAATTATTTGTTAGTAAAGTAATGATTTCATCAATGATTTCAAATTAATTAACTTATTTGTTGCTAACTGAAAAAAATCGTACTGTATAAAAAAAACATATATACAAAATTATTAAGAACAAGTAGAAAATAACCGTTATTAAGTTGCAGAACGTGAAATCAGTAATTACACAGAAAAAAAGTTTAATTGTTTTATAACCTATAATATATCCTATTACGAAATATTTAATTTTAATTTTTTTTTATTTATTTAAAAAAATGGTTCTCAATATAAAAATTACTGTTATTATAATTGTTTTGTATTTGATAAATTATTTGTTTCTTCTATTGTGTTGAAATTTTAAAATTATTGGTAATGTTACTTTTTTGTTTTGTGTTATTTGTTGTAACTTATTCATTTATTGAATAAAAAAATCATTTAAAAATACAATGCATTTTTCATTCCTAATAATTTAAATTTATTTATACATTCCTAAAATTAAAAAATATATATATGGAATATAAAATTAATACGCGAACTTATTTTTGTCAGAGATTTTAATTCACATTTTCCTACTGTGTATCATGCATTTATTAAAGTAATTCATATAAAAAATTTGTTTTACTATTCAGTTTAATTAAGGATATATAAATATGAATAAAAAAAAACACAAATATTGATTACAATATTTTTTATTTTACTTATAAAACCCAAGTATGGTAACTAACCATATTAACTATTTACAGTGACGAAGCACTTAATGATTATACACATTTAACTTATGTTTTATACAGAAACATAATATATGACAAACTTATACTTATTCATATGTTTTTGAGCTGTAATTGCAAAGGAACTATAGGCACGTACACATTTTGTTTTTATGTAAACAAGTTATATTAGCTAAAGGCGGATTCACATGGCGATTTTTCTCATGCGAACGCGACGCGAATAATGCGCACTTGCTGTAATTAACATCCATTAGTGTCCATATTTGGCGATTAAAAGAGAAAGAGCATCGTAATTAACGCGATTCCCGGCGAATTCGCCGCCGCATAGGATTTCATAGCTTTCACGTCAAAATCGCGTCGCATCGCCGTTGTCGCCGCATCTGAATCCGCCTTTAAGAAAAGTGATGGAAAGAAAATCGCATATGGAAACATTATTCTTTTATTGTGTAATAATTTTGCAATTCCTAAAAAAAATATTTATCACGGTAGCAAATTAAATATTTATATCAAGTGGTAACTCTTACAGCTAAATTTCAATGTCACTGAATTGATAATGCAACCATGCAGCTAGAACTGATATATTATAATTAAGGATTTAGACAAAATGTTATAATTTTGATTTAGACAAGATACCAGATATTTACTCCACTTGACATAATTAAGATTAATCTGCTACTTTAACAAAATATTATTTAAAAATCCTAACAATACAACATTAATAAGCTTATAGTATTTATTGCAAAAATGGGTAACATTTAACACCTCCTATATGTCATTATAGCATTCCAAGAATGCAATTAAGCTAATCGGTAAGCTCTATCAATTGGAAGTCAAATAAGTTATTTTCAGAATCTTTACTAGTTAATTATAGTGTTCGCTAATTTTAAAAGTCTTTTTTTTCCAGCATTTCTAGTAAAAGCTATTTATCTCACAGTTTACAGATAAACTATTGAAATGGTCAAAATTGGATTTTGAAATTTGTGAATATGCATGTGAATATCTCAAGCAGCTTACAAAATCACGCTTTATAGCTGCACCTTTTGCTTCATAAAATATAGCAATTATTACTATTTTTATGCATCAAAATTATATAATGGCACATTTAAAATAAAAAAAAAAAATCAAGTTAGTCAATATAATGTTAGTAATGTCTAATTATTAATTGTTAGTTAATCACAGAATAATTATTAATTTCATCACTCATGCCTTGATTTTTTTTTTTTTTTTTTTCAATTATTTTGAAGGAAGACCAAAATTAATATTTAACCTACATTTTAAGGTCTTCTAAGCAACAATATTAATACGAACAAAATAAACATGTTAAGATAAAATATACTGTTTAGAGTTTAAATTATAGGCTTACTTTTGTAAGCAACATCTAAAACTTTTTAATTGAATCTAAGAAAGCACAAATGAAAAACTACACGATTCAATAACCCCCTACAAAAACATATAAACAAATATTTTTATAAGCTAAAATATAATGAATGAAATTATAAACTAAGAAATTAAGATGAATATGCAGGTACTACAGAAACAGATCCATAGGAGAGGGGGAGAAAAGTCCCCTAATTTTTTGAACTTAACATTGTAATCTGCATGACTTTATTGTGTGTTAATGTACAGATACAGATTCCTCCCCTTCTCCTAACATTTTTTATGGGTCAAAAGTTAAAGTACTGCAATAACTAAGATAATATATGAGAAAAATGAAATAAAATTAATAATTAAGTAATATTATGTATCGTAAGATTATTGAAAATTATGTATATTTAGTCATAAGTTTAACTTTCCCAAATTCAGACTTAAAAAAAAAGCACCGTAAAATAATTTTGTCATGGTAGCGCCTAAATATTTGATCTCAATATGGTAGATTGTGAATTAGACACTGCAACGATAATATGTTGGTTTTCAACATTTTTCGGGGCTCTTTGGGGCTCCTAAGACCCAGTCTGCATGCCAGACACTCAAGTATTGTTTCAAAAAGTACAAAATAATTTAAAACATGCAACCTGATTTAAAAATTACATTACTCTCTCTACCTTCAGATCTCAAATCAACTCTCACAGTACATGTATTTTGATTTATTATTTACATTTCAAAATTCTTTGATTATAATTAAGCATATATATAATATAAACTTCTTAATTAAAGTAAACATTTTTTTTTTATGTTGCAAACAAACAACAAACATAGTATTTTTTCTTCATTATACCTACTAAGATTTGTATAAAATTTGCATTTGTATATATGGATTTTAGAATCATAAAATTTAAAATTACAAAAAAAAAAAAAAAAAAAAAAAAAAAATGGTGTCAATTGAATAAACACAAAATTTAAGGACAGCCAGAAAATAATTCAAATATTTGAAAAGATATTTCTTCCAAAAGCAAAACATATTATTTTAGCCTCTAATTTTGCACTAATATAACATCCCATTATTAAATTACCATGCAAGCAAAATATATAATATACTGTAAATCAAGGTATTCTTTAACAACCAATACCAATGATGACAACATGTCCTTGCGCCACAAACTAAAATAGTTACTCTTTTGAGGGGCTTTTAACTTTTAAGTAAAACAATTGTAATATACTAATGACAGTATAAATAATGTTTGTAACCTTATTCAAGCTGTATAATTGTTGATACAATGTTATATCATTACAATATACAAACCAACATGCAAAAGAACACTTGCAAAATAATGAAAGATTTATTAAAATCAAATGGTACGTACAATGTATAGCTTAAACAATGGCATTTAATTCTTCCAAATTGATAATACAATAATAGCTGACCCTCAATACCCTCATCCTGTCATACTGATATTTACTGTAAAAATTAAACACTGATCTCTAAAAAAAAAAAAAAAATAAATAAAAAATAAACAAAAGTTTCATTATATTGTATTCATTTTATAATATTGAAGCTGTATTTATTAATGACTTCATTTTTAGTATTGTAGGGGAGGTATATAATATATGTTTCTTGCTGTAGATATAATTGTAGAGAATATGAGACTTATTCTAGCAGTGAAATTCCATCAAGTGAAAAGTGCATATATGATGAAAAAATTAAATGGAGTATCCAAACTTTACTAATAATGTTCGTTGTTCAGTTATGGAATAATTGGAATATGGTCTCATATTTAAGGCACTTTTATCTAATAATTATAATATAATCATAATTAATGTACATATTATTCATAACAATAGTCTGAGTTATGGTATGGAGAGTGCAAAATACCTTCACTGTGGTTTACTAAATGGCAGAAAAACTGTAAAATTCAAATTTAAAAACAATGCATTAAAGATGTATAATATTTTTCTTCACAAGCCTGTTTCATTTTTTTTTTTTTTTTTTTTTTTTTTTTATTGAAAGTAGTATTTTTTACATCAACAGTATAAAAAAAACTACATTTTAATGTGCTAAGTAGCAAGTAAGGCTTTTTAAAAGAAGCACCCAAAAATCTAAAGAAAAACTTTGTAACTTTTGCATTTAACTTGTTTATTTATTTATTTATTTATTTTTTAAATGGGACCTGATTTCCAGTTATCAGTAACACTTAAGTGACTTAAGTATTAAATAGCTATGACTGGAAAAATATGTATTTTTTTATGACTCAGATTGTTGTTACAACAGTAAAAAAGGATGCATAAAAGGATAAAAGAACATGTAAAGCTAAAAAAAAGCAGTACTTTAATTTTTAATTAATACATTAAATGAAAATAAATCAAATACTGCTTGAAATTACTTATTTAAGTATATAAATCTAAACAATACAATCATATTTATACATTTTTCTTACGTTATAAAAAAAACACTACAATTATACATTTTTATAAAAGCGTTTTTACAGCTGTAAGAAAGCCTGAGTTTATTTTTATTTGTCTTACAAAACAATTAAGTATATAAACATTGTTTTTTTGGTACACTTTTATAGAGTGACCTTTTGTAAGTCACGTACCCTGAGGTTTCAAATACTCCTCTACTCATGTTAAAGGCAGCAGCCGGATCTCATTCAAACCATTCTTAATACGCATGTGCATTATATTTATTACAACTAAAATCATCATATCTTTTAATTATCTCACCATGAAAAAATGAAAAAAATTATTTACATTAACGCAGCAATAACGCTAGTTCAACCATAGCAGAAGAGGAGGGGAAGAAGTAGTGGAACTGGCAGCAGCTGATTGGTCGTGAGTCCTGTGACGTAGTAGTGAACAGCCCCACCACTATACACTCGAACGGCTCAACATCGCCGTGTTAACTACTACGTACAAGTTAACAAAATAACTCTCTCGGCTGCGTAAAACGTGCGCAAATGCAAATTTCAATGTTTTTATTGAGTTTCTTGATTAGTGTAGATCAAAAATAGGTCATTGAAAGCCCGGATGGGTCCTTTAAGTAGAAATAATAGAGAGGATTAGAAAATAAAAAGTAACTCACAACAACAAAAAATTGTTGTCACTTTTATAGGAACTTAAATACTGTAGGCTATTATTCATCTAATTTAACATAATCTCTAATACAAAAAGCTAAGTAATTTTTGTGCTTGTCTAGCTCAGGTCTGTATAAAGAGAAGTAAAAAATCTCCATCATAATACTTTTAAACTAGACAATTACCTACTTAGAGCAGTTAAAATTAGATGAAATTGTAAATAATATTGAAGAAGTATAAAATAAAAGTTTACACTATAACTAAAAATATCTAAAAAGAGAGCACAAAGGAAATATTTTTCATAATTATATCTCCAATTTTTTTAATATTACATTATTTATATAAATAGTACATTTTAAACTAGAATTAATTAGATCTTATGACTCATAAATAGAGCATCCTAAGTTCTGTCTCAAGATCTCACACCTGTCCTGGTTCCTCGGTGCTTGTGTCCAGCTCCATGTCTGAAGTTTCTGAAGTGGGGGTCAAGCTGCGAGGACTGCTGGGCTCGTTGAGGAACATGTGGAAGTCGAGGGCTCTTGGCGGAGTTTCCTCAGTGACCGACATCAGAGCCTTGTACTTCTCTGCTGACTGCAACATCTTCAACCAGTGGGGACGACACTGCAACAAATATTAAAAATAAAATGTAAAGAGGTTTTATAAATAGGGGGGATTGCGCTGACATCATGCTCCTGGCAATTAGGCAGCACTGAGGTGGGCTAGGATGCACTTACTAGTATATAGTATATATAAACAAAGTGTACAATTATTTTTTTTGTACTTATTAACTTAACAAAATAAATCAGGCTTAAATACTGTAAGAATATAGAACAGTACAAGAGAGAACTCTTAGGAAAAATCTTGCCACCAAAAACCTATTAAAAGTATATTATTTTAATTATTATTATTTTTATTTTTGTCACTGCTCCTATGTTTTTTAAAACAATCTTGCCCAACACTTTCTCTTTCTCCCTCCTCTCCTTCTGCAGCGAGCAGTTAACTAGTGACAACGTAACGTTGTACCTCCCTCCCGAGCCTCACATAAACATAAAAAGCCATCAACTTTACATGGTGGCAAGGTTTAGATATTAAGTTCCTAAGTTCCACTTTAACACAGAACTCCCGTGGCTGAGAGAGGGTAAAAGAGAGATGAGAAAGGAAGTTTTTTTTTTTTTTTTTTTTTTTTTTTTTTTTTTTTTTTTTGGTAATGGCCTTTCATCCCAGTATTTGACTAACTTAACTGAGAAAACATCTCAATCAGGGATTGGTGGTTGATGATAACAGCAATGCATCCTGAGAAATAGCCTCCTAAATAGACGCAAAGGCAAATGTCTTGTTCTTACTAGATGGGCAGTAGGAGTTAAATGTCTTGTATGGTCAATGCGAGAAATTTCAAATTAATCATAATCTGCACTTTCTTTTCTTAAAATAATCAATTTTAATAAAAAAAATATATAAATATGTTAATAATGCCTATTCAGTTCTAAAAATTTATAGGCTAAAATTCATGTCAATCCTTTTTGAATTCAGTAGAACATTTAGTAGAATTTAGTAGTAGAGATTTGCTTTTTTTTTATCACTTTTGTTGAAGTTGTCCTACTCACTTTGAAGATGTCCAGATGTCCTACTACGATGAACGAGTCCTTTGCTCTGGTGAGGGCCAGGGTGAGATGCTGAAGGTTGTGGAAGGGTGAGCGACCATCCCCCAGGCAAGCGATCACCACCCAGGCATCCATGCCAATGCTGAGGTCCAGAATGGTGTGCCAGGAGAGTTGCAATTGGTTCTTGATACCACTACACACAAGGGTTATCAGATTCTAATTAATACAATCCATAAATCATCCCTCATCCAAAATAATGAACTATCTGCCTATCACTGCATGTGCAATAATGAGTTGTCTGCTAAATTAAGTGAGTGCAATAAGTGAGAGCTTTCTACTTCACGGATTATACAGCTCATAATTGCACTCAACTATTGTGGCAGACAGCTCATATGGCACATGATCTCCGATCTTACAAAAAGAAAATATCCCGTTCTTTGTTATTTTTTTAACTTCATATTATGTATAAAATAAATATATATATATTTTTTTGTTTTTGTTTTTTCAAAATTTAAATTGAAAAACTACAGAAAATATATTTTATGATTTGATCCTAAAATGTTTTTTCCTTTTTTCTGATAAGAACGAAATTACTTTCAAAATATTTTTAAAAAATAATTAATATCAGCTCTATTATTATGTAGAATTTCCTACAGTATAAGTTAAAACTTCAAAAAAATTTACTGAAAAAAATTATAATATGTTAATATAGGTTTTATTCATTCTAAACATCAATCAAATTAAAAAAAAAACTCACATCATCTTGAGGTGCTTGTCAATGTAGCCACCGTATTCCTCGTCGGGCACGAGGAACATGGTGTTGAATTTCGCATTGGAGCCGACGTGCAGCTGAATGCTACGCAGCAGTGTAACTGCAAGCTTCGCCTCTTGATCCAACCAGCAACTCCGTGCAGCCCTGCAACAATCAAAACATTTTGTATTTTTTTTTTAACAATATGAAATCACAACAATAAATATTTTCTTGTTTAATGATATTTAATTACCTACCTCAATAAGTAAATATTTTTTAACATCAAAAAAACAAAACAGAAAAAAATATTTCTAGCAGACACAATAAAACAATTTAATACAGCAGTATAATACTGAAAGTATCTCGGCACTAAATAATGCTACAGATGCAGTTTCCATCTTCAGTACCTTTGCAACTTTGACCTGTTCTCCCTACTGTGGGTTACGACCCATTCGCTTACAAGGCTACGACGTTACAACCCTAACTGCGGGTTACCTCGTTAGCTAGAAGGTCTGGGTTACAAGGCCGGTCAATAGACTTTCCACTGACACATCACTGAACTGTCAATTAAGGTACATGTGGTTGAATTTCACTTTTAAAGCATGCAGGGATGCTGCAATAACAGCTGTTTTGGCAAAACACATTGCAAAACACTGCAATAAAGCGTTTTTATTTTTTGTAATTTATAAGTTGTTACCAGGTTACGATTTCAAAGCGCGTACGTACACCTATTAAGCAGGGCATCATGAAATTTACTCTTGCCCGAACTGCAATAGCTTGATGAAGATTTGGCCGCACTTGATATGTAAGTCATTTTTTAAGCCAATTTTCTGTGTTGTGATGGTTTTAAAACTTTAATTATCACGAGTTGCAATAATGATATCTCTGCGGCATCAGTAAAAGATGGACTCCATAGGCCTTTGAATCAATGGATAACCAGTATGAGAATTGTTAATTTATTGCAGTTCTGCTACTCGACCCATTTTTTATTTCAGTCTGGAACTATTTAAAAAAAAAAAAAAATTAAGTTCAGATAGAGGGCATCAATAGGCGTCAAGTCACTTCTTAATAAAAAAAATAGGGATTAAAAGGGGAGTGGGTTCAAACACAAACTTTGCTCAACATTTTAGCAATACTTCCCCGGCCATGTTTTGAAAAATATGAAGAAAAAAAAAAAGTAGCATAATTTGGTGCCCTTTATATAGTTCTGCAGCAAATAAGTTCATAAGTTGTCCATTATCATTTTTACCAACATAAAAAGTGAAATTACAGCAGTCAATATTTTCTATCTAATAAGTAAACATTTTTATTTTAAACTAGCCCCACGAAAGTATTTAAAGTATAAGACTTACTCTGACATTGGCTCTGGCTTTGGGTAGTTGTGATCAAAGACCAGGTAGTTCCTGAGTGGAAAGTTACTCCACCTCGGGTCTGGTGGAGGTGGCCGAGTCTCCAGCTCGAGGTTCTTCACCGCCAATTTGGCAAGCCGCGGACACATTCGGTACTGCTGGGTCAGCCGGTGGTACGTCAGGCCCGGCAAACTGCCTTTGGTCTTACGGAGAGGCTCCGGAGAATTCTGGTGGGTTGTCTGGCTGGTTTCTATACGAGACATATCCAGAGCTCGGGTGATGCGACGCAGCAATGAGTTACGAAGACCCAGCTCTGAAGCAAACTGAGGACAAGACACAATATTAAAATTAAGCTGAAGTACATATCAATTTTTATTATTATTGATACACTTGATTTTTCCTAAAATTGCAAATTTGAGTCTGTATATATTTGTCTTTTAAAGTGCAGCTCAAAAATATCAGACCATTTTTATCTATCATGAGGTTATATATACTCTTCTAATATAGCCTTTTGTCTTGGCAAATTATTTTGTTATTGTTTTTTTAAATGTACTCATATTTGTTATTATTTATTTATTATGAAAAATCATCCATGCAATATTTATTTTAATTAAAGAAAAAGGCTAGATAACCCGTAAAAAAAATACAAATTTAAATTACACAAATTATCCAGGGATAATTCATATTTGTTATATTAATTATTTTAAAAACTAATAAAAAATAATCCTGGCCTATAAAAATTATTAAGAACCTTCAAGAAAAAAATTTGAGCTCACCCTGGACTGCATGTAAGCCTCAGGCAGTGCCAAGTCTCCCGAGAGGACCATCTTTCTGGTGCCGAACATCAACGGCATCAAACACTGGACCTCCGCTGCTCGGTGGGCGTCGTCAATCAGACAGATTGGCGTGTGGGCAAACTTGCTGCAACATCAGAATGATCCTTGTAGGTGAACTATCTTCCAGTCATACCTTGATATATGAGCTAAAAGCAAGCAACAGATATGCAGATTTGATTTATTTTAAGCATAAAGCTTAGTCAAGGTGAGATTCTTAGAAGATTCTATTTTACATATTTTCAATCTATAGTTTTTAATAATACTGTACTTGAAAATGTTATGCATGAAATGCATGCTCCTAAAAGAGCATCATAAAAAGTAGATATCTTCCCTCATAGCTCATATCTTGGCTTCATCATACATAGATTTTAAAAAGTAACACAATTAAAATGGAATACTTGTTTAAAAAGTAAAAAAAAAAAAGCATGGTTTTGGTTATGAAGTATAGCTGCAATAATGTAAAAATCCAAAACACTTAGATTTGTGTTATGAAAAATGCAAACTACATTCGCAATTATTTTAAGTTTTTAACTCTATACAAGCCGTCACTGCTATCAAAACTCACCCTGGTCCAAAATTGCTGATCATTGGTCCGACGGTCAGTCCTTGACTGAGCGTGGTGACGATCACCTCAGAGTTCCTCAGCATCTCTCTCTGTCTGCGCTCCATGCGTGCTTTCTTGGTTAACTCACTCTGAGATTTGTCAATCCCCACCTTCAGCTGGCGAAGACGCTCCTCTGTGTCGTTCAGGGCACTCTGTAAAGACACTCAAAATCAAGGAATGGTTTGCGGCAAGACTTGGAAATTGTAAATACTGTAATTAGATATGATATATATCTTTCTTGTTATACCCTGCTGAGACGTTGCATATCATCTCAGAATTAAAGTTTTATTACTACAAAAGTTATATTAGGGACTTTTACTGTATATTATATATAGTGTTTATTGATTAGAATTTAGAACAAAATCCCATACAAATTCTGAAGACTCGTGGAAGATTATTAATAAGCAATTTACAAAATAGGGAATATTTCTTTGTTCAAACAACTGTACGTACCTGCAGCAGCTTTGCATCATGGCTACTTTTGCTCTTAATGTGCTCCAATTTCTGTTTAAGGGCATTAACATTTGCTATTAGAATATTCTCATCACTCTCCATCATGTCTTCCACAAGCAAATTTTCCTCGCTTGTCCTGTATCCTTTTTCAATGTCAGCATTATGCAGACTATGCTTCAATGCAGCACCCTGCAACTGGTCTTTAGGACCGATGGTTACCTGAAGGAAAACAGATCATTAAGAAACTGCAAAATTCTCAACCACTTTTTTTTTAACTTTCAACAATACTAATGGCAATTAAAGTAGAGTGAGCGAGTTCATTTTTTTTTTTAATATTTTATTTTTTAAAAATAGTTTAAACTGCTCTCTATTGAGAAATGAAAACCAAAAAATTCCATCTCAAATAGTTTCACCACAAAAAATTCCCAAAGTTGGTGTTTCGGAGGCCTTTAATGTGCAGCCTTATGGAACATAAAACCGCGTTTTACTCCAACTTTTTCTGAACTATGGTACCATTTAAAAAATACTTACGTAATCTATGATGAATTCTTTAATGAATTTTCAAATAAATTTTTTTTTTTTTACGGGGTCGTTTTCTTGGAAAAAAATAATGAAAATCCTTATGGGAATTAACCCGCAAAAACTTAAAGATTTTTTTCCGAAAAAACGGCTCCGTAAAAAAAATTTTTATTTAAAAATCCATTAAAGAATTCATTATAGATTACGTAGGTATTTTTTAAATGGTAGCATAGTTCAGAAAATGTTGGAGTAAAACGCGGTTTTATGTTCCATAAGGCTGCACGTCAAAGGCCTCCGAAACACCAACTTTGGGAATTTTTTGTGGTGAAACTATTTGAGATGGAATTTTTTGGTTTTCATTTCTCAATAGAAGGCAGCTTAAACTATTTTTAGAAAATAAAATATTAAAAAAAATGCAATCGCTCACTCTACTTTAAGAAGGGTAAAAAGATCAATTTAGTGCACAAAGTTCTCATCATTTAAAAAAATGTGCATGATAATATTGGTAATTATTATTAAAAAATAATCAATTAAAAGATACTGAAATAAATTGCTATTAATATTTCTACTAAACATAATTATTTCATAAAAGTTACCAAGACTTGTGATACTGTAATTTAATTTTTTTGTAATGCATGTCTATAAGTTTTAAAACACCAGAATAATAAAACAGAAGTTATATTAAAAATAAATGTTAAACAAGAAGTCTATCAATCTGTTTTTAATAACAGATGGTGAACAAGCTTCTAGTCCATACACTTACAAAATTGAATTTATTTCTTGCTCCTTGAAGACAGTCCCTCAGATGGTTCAGCCAAAAAGTGAACGCGTTGACGCTCTCCACATTGGTTAGACAGACGAGGACCCTGCGGCCTCGGCTCTGACTGCTGCGAGGAGAGAAGAAGTGCTCGTGGAGGAGGCACATCACCACCGCAATCAGCACTCTCGTCTTGCCACAACCTGACGGAACAGAAACACTTTGAGCCACAGTTCAAGACAAAGAAAAACATGGTGGGTCAACCATCAGTTGCTAGCTACTTGGAAATTATAAGAAGGTTCTAAAAATCACGTTGCATGGATTGGGCATCAGTTATTACGTATTTTTATTTTATTTATTAATATCTTGGATGCTACCAGAAGAAGTTCAAAATCCAAGATAGTGACATTTGTAAATTATGTAAGAAATAACCTCAAGACAGAGGGTATTTGTTTAGATGCTCTGCATCAACCACGGAACTTGACTCGTTGCCTGGCAACATGAAGAGGGAAGAGAAGGAATCTCTTCTTTATTCGCTTACTAGAAGTAAAATGGCTTAATTAATAGCCAACATGTGGGCATAAGAAAAGAAGAAAAAGATTATTTCATAAATTCAAGAAAATTCAGCTATACAATTAATATAATATACACTTGTCAGTTTAAGTTATTTTTTTTTATATTTTTTTGTAATAAAAAAAAGAGGGAATACACACTAACCTAAGATACAGATACGCAATGGAAAGCAGTGGTATAGTGCAAAAATTCATCTCAATTTTTTCCCCTCATGGAAGGAGCAGTCATAAGAAGTCTATTGAAGTGAGGAACAGAAATATTTTATGGTGACTTCTTCAGTGAAAAATAATAAAGGTGAATTCCCTAAAACCAACCACCATTGCTATCAAACCTTTTAATGTGAAAGTTATTTTGCACATTTCTGTAAAAAAACAGAAGAAAAGAAAAAAAAACATACCTGCTGGTCCTTCAAGAACGCTTATACTTGGTTTTTCTTGCATCAACGTATTTGCAATCTTCTCAGCAATCTGCACTTGTTCTGGCGACATCTGTAAGTTAGCCATGAGATCGGTCACCTTGAACGTAATTTTATCCTCGTTCATTGGTGGAGCCGTCATGTTACGGAGGCTGGGCGACAGAATGATCTCCTTGAGAGGAGACGAGGCCAACTCAAACAGTCCCTGCATGTTCTTGAGACCAGTCTTGGCGTGAGCAAGGGTCTCGATGGTGGCAGTGTAGTCTGTGAGGTCCCACTCTCGGTATTTAACCTGAGGGGCAAAGCAATACTACAATTATGTTTTATGTTTATCATTGGTATTTTACTTTAAAAAAAAAAATACAATTTTTTATTATTTTTTTATTGTTAATTTAACGCACAGCTTCAATTTTATGAAACTATCAAGATATGAAATTAAAAATTTTGAAAATGTCAGACATAAGGTGGATAGAAATTAGCTTTTTAACAAGGCCTCAATTTTTTTTTTTTTTTTTTTTTTTTTATGCTACTCGGCGTTTCTTATCTGCTTGTAAATAAAAAGTATTTATTTTATTTTTTAAATAAATATTTCTCCTTAATCAAAACAATTTCACTTTATTGAATTCAAATTTAGAACGTGAAAAGCAACAAATATTAATTTATCATCTTAACTTTTTTATTGTTTATTTTTATTATATTTTCCATAATTAACAGTTTTCATACTGGTAGGTGACTTACCAGAATCTCGATCTCAATATTTTTGATGACGGGTTTGCCGGTCTCAGGGTGCATCTTCTGCACTCCACTGCTCGCCTCCACCATGCGGTCCTTCTCAACGTACCTGAACACATCAATACAAAGTTGGTACATTTTACTTACTTATTTATTTTGTAAAATCGTAGAGAATGAAGTGTGATATTTGAAAATCAAGAAATAAAAACTGAATGAAAACTTGAAACTAGACAGAATTTAACTTAAATTTAATAGAATTATCTCAAAAGTTTCTTTATAAAAATAATTTAGTAAGTACAGAAAAACATTTATAAATTTAAAAAGTTTATCTTACCGTACTAGCTTTTTACCTTGAATAAATAAGGGTCCTCATTACTGAATTAACACTCTCATTTATTTATTAATAATTATCAACATCACTATTAAGGCAAAAATGCACGGAGATGCAAAACTTACCCAAAGGTTTTGTAGACGTTCCGTGTCACTCCAGACTGAGAATCTTCTGTCGGAGGAATCAGCTCCAGCATGACGAAGTTGCCTGCGGTGGGAGGGTCTGCAATCTGAGTGTCCTTGCACACGGGCACCGTGAGCTTCATCTCCTTGCAGCGGAACAGGCCCTCCGTGTCCTCCCAGCTGACAATGCTAGCGTACAGCTTACCGACGGGGGTGGGGGGACTGCAGCTGACCGTTGCCCACAGCTCCAGCAGTAGCAGCCGATACCACTCCTGGGGACAACATTACCGATTGTTGTACTGAATAGAAATCAAGGGGGAAATCTTAAGCTTTGTGCTGGTACATATATATATACATATTACTGCAGCTTCCAGTCACATATTTCATTTAAAAATTAGTGAAGGAAAAGAAAAAAATTAACAAATGAGTGATTTTTTCCCCTCTACTTCTTAAAAAAAATCACACTCTGGTGAAGGGCAAATATAATTAATTAAGTAATTAAGTAATTTATTAAATTTAATTTGTGAGAAGATTGAAGGTATTACCAATTAAATCAATGGACAACCTGCATTAAAATTTATTTATTGCAGAAATGAATAGAGGGCACCAAATTATGCTGCTCTGAATTTTTTCAGATTTTTTGAAACCCACAATTATTTTTAAAAGGATTCAGGGGTGCCAACTTAACTTACAAAACTTTCAATGATTATTTAAAAATAGTTCTGGGATATATTCAAATTAAGGAAAATAAACCATTTAGGTTGTGATAATCTTATTAAAAGAAAAGGATAGGAATAACCAGCAAGGCCTTACCGATCGAAAGAGTCACAGCAGGTGGAAATTCTTGTGGTCACAGAGGTTCACTCGAAAGTTTTTACATTTTTGAAACGTTTCGCATCGTGGAGATGCTTCTTCAGTCACAAGAAGAAGTAGAATGATTCTTCACAAGAAGAAGTAGAAAATCATTCCACTTCTTCTTGTGACTGAAGAAGCATCTCCACGATGCGAAACGTTTCAAAAATGTAAAAACTTTCGAGTGAACCTCTGTGACCACAAGAATTTCCACCTGCTGTGACTCTTTCGATTGGTAAGGCCTTGCTGGTTATTCCTATCCTTTTCTTTTAATAAGAGTTCTGGGATATAAAAAAAAAAAAAATGAAAAAATTTAGAGTAGCATAATTTGGTGCCCTCTATTAATTTCTGCAATAAAAAATTATCATGCAGGTGTTCCATTAGCGGTTCTTCTCTTGTCCTACTGTAACTATAATTTGGGAAAATTAATTTGGGAAAAAGTAGACACTTCAAAAACAAACAACAATAACAAAGACAGAAAAGTTAACAGTGTTAACTCACAACCATAAATAATTAAGGTCTCCTTAATAAGCATGAGAATTCTAAGAACATCTATCATTCTGATTTCTGATTGAACACCTGACATGCAGCCAGCCAATAAGAACATCAGAATTCTCTTGGCACCAATTAAGTGGTTGCTTATTTGCACTTAAATCTTAATTATTTTAAAAACATCAGTCTTCATATTAAAGCACCCACCTTATGATATGCTTGGAAGCTGGGAAACTTAATGGTGCATGCTCGAGGTGGAAGGTTCTGTTTCTCTTCCAAAGGGTCCTTGTTAGGTCTCAGCTGCTGTATACTCAGGCCTTTGCTGCGCAGTTCCAGCAACTCTGTCTTGGTGTACAGAATGTTGTCTTTCTTCCAGACGGGGGGCGGGAAGCGAACTGACAACTCCACGTTACGCCACTGTGTCCCCCAGTAGAGCATACTTAGGATCACGCGACGCATCTCCTCCTCAACACCTGCCGCAAGTTTGACAATTAAGAAGTGAGGACAAAAATAGAAAAATATTATTACAAATTAGAGCTAGAGAAGGGGGAGGAAGGGAGGATCTTGTTAGCATTATTTCATTTTTTTAAGGTTCATACAACATTACTAATGTCATATTTACAGAGCTACAAGACTTTGACATTTCAATTTCATTTTTGTTAATTATTTTACACTAAAAAAATGATAATGAAAATAAAAATGTAAGCTCAAAGGTTTGGAATTCTTTATGAACTAACTTTGATATCCATAAAGTTTTTTCTGGTGCACCAAAACCTAAAATTTTGTAAAAAAATAAGTACAACGGCAACTTTCTCAGAAATCTGAATAAAATGTTACGCTATAACAATTTTTACCAACCTGATTCCTTCATTTCTGGAAGGGGATGTCTTGTCATGGTCTTTGTGCTATTACTTACAGGATGAAGGGAATTTTCATCCGATATCTCAAACTCATTTACGACAATATGATCATCAAATTGCACTTGCTTCTTGGACGTCCTTTTTTCAGAACTATTCTTTTTCTTCTGTGAATTCAACAATGAAGTGTGATGACCAGTACTGAAATCATAAGTTAAAATGTAGGTGCTGTAACTACATGGTACCTCTCAGTAAGGAAAGAATTAAGAAATTCAACTTTTAAGTTTAAATAGACAATAATAGTTGCATTTTTTTATTTCATAATTAGAAAATGTAAATAAAATTATGCTATTCTGAATTTTTTCAGATTTTTTGCAGTGCGGGAACTAATTTTAAAAAAAATATTTAAAATATCTGAATTAGGGTGGTACACCTGATTGGACAACCGTGACGTCATCAATGGAGTATCGACCTCAATTTATTTTATGGCAGAAATGGATAGAGGGTGCAAATTTATGCTACCCTGATTTTTTTCAGATTTTTTTGAGACCGGGAACTATTTTTAAAAAATTATTGAAAGTCCTTTTTTTGTGATGACACGACGCAGCAAGTCCTGTCACGCAAAGGACTTTCAATCAGTTTTTAAAAATAGTTCCCGGTCTCAAAAAAATCTAAAAAAAAATCAGGGTAGCATAACTTTGCAATAAGAAAAAATTGAGGACAATACTCCAAAGCCAATCACAGCAACCGTGACTCATCAATAGCCAATCACAGCACAGCACAATGACGTCACGGTTGTCCCATCAGGTGTACCACCCTAATTCAGATATTTTAAATATTTTTTTAAAATTAGTTCCCACACTCCAAAAAATCTGAAAAAAAATCAGAAAAGCATAATTTTTAATGTATATTTTCTAATTATGAAATAAAAAAATGCAACAATCATTGTCTATTATCAGTACTGTACCACTTTTAATATACATATAGAGAAATCCAAGTTTAATCTGAAAATTATACAGTTACGAATACAAGTATACCTTCATAAGAAAATTAATAAGGACATTTCATTTTGTAAATAAACTTCAAACTTCTATAAGCATGCCATGCATGTACCTCTACACCTAGCAGTACAGGCAACCCGTTGAGCAGCAAAAAAAAAAATTGTTGCATAAACACAATTGAGGAGTAAAAACATTCACTGTAACAGGCAAAGCAAAAAAAAAAAAAAAAAAATCAAGGTATCGCGTAATATCCAACATGGATTTACTGTTATATGTAATATGCAAAACAATGTTGTACAATATATGTACGTGCACGATCATGAATCTTTTTTTTTTCTTTCTTTTTTTTTTTGTGCAGCATATATGCAATGAAAAAATCTAAATCTAAACAATGCCTAATATATCATATATTAGTTGGTCAATCCAGAGCAACAGACAATAATGGTTGCATCATTTTATTTCATAATTAAAAAATATACCTAAAATTATGCTTTTCTGAAATTTTTTCAGATTTTTTGGAGTGCGCGTGGGAACTAATTTTAAAAAAATATTTAAAATATCTGAATTAGGGTGGTACACCTGATGAGACAACCATGACGTCATTTTGTTGTGCTTTGATTGGCTATTGATGACGTCACGGTTGCTGTGATTGGCTATTGATGACGTCATGGTTGTCCCATCAGGTGTACCACCTTAATTCAGATATTTTAAATGTTTTTTTAAAATTAGTTCCCGACATTAAAGAATCTGTTACATTTCAGTACATTTTTATATTTTATACCACTAACAATTAATAAAGTGTTTTATGTTGTTTTTTTTTTCAATAAATTTTACAAAAATAAATAAAAAAAAAAAGGACTACACACTATATATATGTAGTTAACATTGAAAGAAAATTAAGAACTCTTTATTTTAATTTTGAAGGTATGTAAAAAAGAAAATACAAAAATACAGTGGAAATCAAGAGGGGGAAAAAAATAAAATAAATGAATGCCACGTACCAGCCCATTTTTCTCAAACAGAAAACTTTGCCTTCTACTCAGTGACTTTGAATGGTTTTGCCAATTCAGTAAAAGGAAGGAAATAGGTAAGAGAGCAACTTTAAAACATTCTTTTAATTACATTTATGGCTCTAAAAAGGAAAGATAGGTTGTTGCACTCTATGGAAAAATTTCACAAAGGACCTGATGCCCCACTTTATACTGAACTTTAATAAACTACTGTAAAGAACCATGGCCCATCCGTTAGGCATGGTACGTATTTAAAACTGAAAGCCAAATCCAAGATTCAACTTATATTTATAAACCATGTTTTCAATTTTACCAATTTTTAATTTAATATAATATTTTTTTCCATAATTTTGTGTCTATGTTCCATGTCCATATATGCATATTTATTTATTTATTAATGTTTAATTATATCTGTACACTATTTGTGTTTAATAAAATCAATTATAAATCCAAAATTACGCAACCCCATGAAATTGATAGGCACTGATCTTCTATGTTGAAGAAAAAAAAAATAACTACCATTGGGTAATTTCTGTTCTGTGTACAATGCTAATTATTTTACCCTAAAATATCAGACATTCAAAAAAACTACTTTCATTTTCCTTTTTTTTAAAAAAATGAAATGGGCATTTTTTTTTTCTTCTTTTTCTTTCAAAAATGAGTAACCCACGATTCAAACATTATTAAGGTTTTGGTTTGACAATCCTATGTCATTTGCCATTGAAAAGTAATTAAGTTAATTTATCTAAAAGTGCACCAATTTTAACACATTATGCCAAGTTTACCCCACCTTACGGCAATGCATACATATTAAATTTACCAGGGTTAAAAATAATTCAAAATTAAATTACATGAATTATGTTGTACCTGTACAGCCAGTTAATTGAATGAATGAATTGAAAAATAAAGTGGGATACAATAAGTGCTGCCTTTTTGAATACCTCTTATTAAAAACATTTGACAGATGCTTCCAGACAATTGCATTTAATTGTACCCTAAAATCAGGAACACAATGCAAATGAATGGAACATAATGAAAATTTAATGCTATTGACAGATAAAGAAGGAAAAATTTAAGCTGTCATTATCACCGACAAACAATTCAATTTTCTTGACTTGCAAAAGAGTTGCAGAGTAAACGGGATTATATTTCAAGGAATTCAGCCTTACAAAATTATGCTTTACATGTAGAAGTAATGATAGGAAGAGTAAAGTCAACCAATAACATGCTTTGTAATAGAAAGAGACCCAGAGACCAAACAATATTTGAAGAATTCAAATGGTACCTCTTAGATGGAGTGATTCCAGGAACATTTGTTTGTTTGGCAATCAATGGCAATGAAGGTTGATGACTTGATGAAGCAGCTACATTATGTTCAACTGACAACTTTTCACTTTGAACCTTGTGGGACTTCCTATGAGTTTTTGCATTGCCTGAAGATGATTGATTTATTGAAAGTTCTTCCAGGAAACTCCTATTGTTTTTACTTTTTGAAGACGATTTAGATTGCCCAACAATCGTTTTTAATGTTCCTGGATGGCCATTTGTAGGATCCTCTGTAGATTTCTTTTTACTCTTGGATGGTTTTGGAACTTGTTCAGCACAAACCTCCACAGATTCCTGTGATTTTTTGTTAGATGCAGTGAGTGGTTTGTCATTGCTTTTGATTGACTTTTCAGGTCTGATCACAATCACTTTGGATTCTGTGAGAAATACTTTGTCTGGAGAGCTAGATTTCAGTTCTTTGGAAGTGGATGTTTTCTTTCCAGCTGGTACATCTTCAGTTAAGAATGTCCCTCTATTATGTTTAGTAATCTTTACTGTAATTTTGGAGACTTCAACTTTTGCATTCGCATCATCAGCATTTTCTTCTCTGGCATTATCAGGAACATCCATGGAAAAGCATTTGTTGGCTTCAGTAGCTACAGACTCTGCTTCAACAGGCCTCTTCATTTCCAGGTCTTTGAGTCTTTTCATTCTTTCAGCTTTCAGTGCTTTTTGGGCTTTTTTATCTCCTGCATTATAATCAGGAATCCAATTGGAGTTGGTAGTTTTCTGTCCAGTCATTTTACGAATTTTGTCTGAATAGAATGCTTTGGGTTTGATTGCTGTTTGCTCCTTTTCTTTCTTCTTTCTTGATAAAAAAGATTTCAGCTTGTTATCCATGTCATGGGGCTTTGATGTCATTTCTGTAACAGGTCCAGAAGGGGGTCTTTGCCTTCTTGGTTTTAATGGAAGAGCATTTATCAGAAGTGGAACTGATTTCTTGGCTTTGTCTTTCTTTTTCTCAAAGATATCATCATCTTCATCTTCGAAAGCTTTTTGCCTTGCTTCTGTGACGTCTTCATCACCACTGGCATCAGATGTTGATACTTCTTGAGGATGCTCTGGTGCTCCTCCTCCTGAACTTTCAGCCTCAGAAGGACTATCTGAAAACTCACTTACATCACAAGTTGGAGACAAACTCTTTTCATCTGAAGAATCTTTGGTACCATCATCACCACCAAATATGATGCTTTGAAATTTGGACTTCACTTTTGGTGTTGAAGTTGAGGCAATTGCCTTCCTAGCTTCAAAGATTTTACCATCTGATGACTCATCTGAAAGGTCCACTACCTCTTTTAATTCTTTCCCCTTTGGTTTGCATTCTTCAGTTTCAAATATTTCTTCATTTTGACTATTGACAAGCCAACTGAATTCGTTATCAAATGGTAAATCTCTTGCTTTCTGAGAGTGATTTTTAATTTTACTATTTTGATGAGAGTTGGAGATTGACATTTCATGGGATTTCGTGTCATTGAAATCATCTAGAATTACAATTTCATCATCTTGTGTATATTGTGAAAAGTCCCACTCAGGTTCTTGTTTAACATACACAGTTTCAAAATCTGCAAGTGGAACTTCACTATCAGTAGTAGCTTCATTGGTAACATGAGAGCCTGAGTTACGTAGTTTTGTTGAAAGTAGATCTGCAGATTGGTTATTGGAGGTCTTCATTTTCTTTGAAACTGAGCTAGAAGAAGATTCATGTGTTGATTTGCGCTTTTCTGCACTACTTTCCAAACTGGACTCATTTTTGCCACTGCAGCTCTTACGTGTCTTCTCACTTGTTTTCACATGTTTTTTCAGATGTTTTTCTTCCTTATTTTTGTCAGATTCAAGACCAATTGTTGTTTTCGTCGATTTAGCTTCATTCTCTGAGGTTTTCTTCAGCACATTGTTATTGGCAGTAGATTGTATAATTGAACCGTCAGAATGAGAATCATCATTTGTTCTTCTAACATTCAGTTTCTCAGGTGACAGCAAATTAGCTTTGCCAATCTTGAGCTTTGTTGTTTTTAAGGTGGATGAGTTGGAGTTTGGAGACAAATGTAAATTTTCAGGAGAACTTTCTGATGAGCTGTCA
Source organism: Siphlonurus alternatus (assembly GCA_949825025.1). Classification (NCBI taxonomy): domain Eukaryota; kingdom Metazoa; phylum Arthropoda; class Insecta; order Ephemeroptera; family Siphlonuridae; genus Siphlonurus; species Siphlonurus alternatus. The sequence continues at coordinate 19,250,163 of OX463783.1, read as the reverse complement.
GATGATGTTTCAATCCTGATTCTGCTAAACTTTGTTTTCTTTTTTGGTTTTTTGAGTAACTTCTTTTTGCTTTTCTTTAAATATCTAATGTCTTCTTCACTAGAACTGCTCTGCAGCCTGAATCTTTTAGATGGTTTCAAAATGTTTCCAGCTTCAGATTTGGTTGGCCTCTTTGTAAATTTCTCAACATCTTCTTGTGAAAGGTTTTGAAGAACAACAGAACATTCCTTCAAATGATACTTTTCAAGAGAGCTTTCCTGCTTTGGCTTTTTTTTCTGCTCTTGTGACTTGGATGCTACTTCTTTGTTGTGAGCTTTCTTTTTCTTCTTTTCAGATTTGTGTTCATTTGTTGAAGATGTAGCAGCAGATGAACTTTTTTCCTTGTCTGTTTTAGGATATGGTTCAACACGTTCTTTGATTACCTTAAAACTGGAAATTGCTGATTTTGATGTACCAGAAGATTGGTACTTTGAAATATCATTGCTTGATGATTTTATTTTTTGTGAAACCACTTCAGTTGTGAGTCCAGTGTGTTTTTGTGCTGTGTGGGAAGTTGATCTTTGCAGAAATTCCTGTCTTGAAACCTTGGTCGTATTTGCTTCTTCAGGATTGTTATTTGACTGATTTTTCTTCTTCTTTGAAATGCTCTTTTCTTTTTTGTCTTCAGAAGGTGCTTCCAATTCCACTTTCTGAAAACTTTTTGTAGATTTCTGTTTTCCTGACGTTTTGGATTTGTCAGAAGTTTTGGATTCAGAGGAAGATGACTTCAATGAACTTGTTTTATGATTTTTTCTCAACCTAACTTCATCTTCATCACTGCTGCCAAAGAGATTGAAAGGCTTCGATGAAGAACTGGTCTTTTCAGTTGAAGTTTTCATTGCCTTGCTTGATTTTTCAATGCTTCCATTTGGTAATCTTGAACTCTGCTTCAATGCACGATTTGACGTTGTATCTTCATCATTTGTCACAGAAGAAATGGAAGACTGTGGACTCTTCTTGGAAGCCTGTGAAACAAAATCACAACCAATAGAAACCTCAACTGATTTTGGAACACTTTCAAACTTTTTATTTGCTTTTAATTGAACACCATTTTTTTGTATATCACTATCAGACTGCACTGAATCAGGCACTGAGATATCATCATCACTGGACACAGGTTCAGCATTGGGGACTATAGGATATTCAAGGCTACTGGATGGTTTCGCACTAGCACTAGATGTTCTAGGAGTCACAATGCTTGGACCAGCAAGAGCATCCACAGTCCTCGTGGCACTGGATGGAACCTTCACAGTGCTTGCGACGGGTCTGGGGGATTCTTTCTCGGCACTGGTAGTCTCAATGGCTCTGGATAAAGTCTTCACAGTAGTTGGAATGGTGGTAGATGATTCCTTTATAGCACTGGTAGCATTGGATGAAACCTTCAAGGTAGTTGGAATGGTGGTAGTTTGTTCCTTTACAGCACTGGTCGTCCCAAAAGTAGTAGACGGCAGCTTCACGGTAGTTGGAATGGTGGTGGATGATTCCTTGACAGCACTGGTACTCGCAATGGAACTGGATAGACTGGTGGCATCATTAGATGGACCCGTGTTCAAAGCGAGACTGGGTACACTTATGGAGGAATATGATGGAAATGGTCGAGGAATAGCACTAACTAATCCACCGAGGCTGACTGTGGCTACTGGGGATGGAAAGTGAATGGTCGGTGACTCTTCTTCACTGTCGCTGATAATCACTACTTCTTCATTTTCTTCTTCCTCTTTGACAATTGGCTGAAACAAAAGACAAAAAAAATATACAATATATTTAGAGAACTGGCAATGATATATCATTACAAGGTGTTAAGTTTCTAATGCATGAAAGAAAAAGCTGATATACCGTCTTGGGCTAGCTTTGATTTGACATCACGCATCCTACCCATTAGTACAGTATTGTATTGGAGAACCAGGGAAAAGGTTTGTAACGTTAAATCAATGATAACCCAGGATGACTATAATTATAATGAAAACAGCTGATGCTTCACTACTTCAAGCAAGTTTAAGTTAACTGGAATTGCAGGTTCACAATACTGTACATAACAATGTTATATGAAGCTTGAGATTAAATGGGAAGTGATATACCGGTAGCTGATAGATGTTTTAGCAACAACACGAAGATCAAAATGGTACGGTGTACAGTATATGATAGCTTATTTCTGGTAATAACGAAGTATGATCTGCCATTTGATGGATTACATACGATTTAAGGATTTATAGGTCAACGAAACTTTTTGCTGTAAGCAGTTAACCAATCCTCCGTCCCTCCTTTAGGCCTTCACCCACCTAAGGACCATTCAATGGGAGGTATGAACTCAAGACCCTAATCTGCTGTAAATGATAATATTTTCAATACAGACATTTCTGATCTAAACCTCCACTCAATTTATAAAAGGACATAATTATGCAAAGCTGACAAACAATGCAAGAGCACACATTTTTTTTTTTTTTTAGTAAATAATAATGTATTCAGTTCCTGACTTTGAGCTATTGTGCCTAAGACGCTAGTGTACAAAAAGTCGATAAGAAGTAACTAATTTAAATACTTATCTGACATGTATATTAATATCATAACAATGCATTGAAAATTAAAATGAATCACTTGGGGTATTTTTTTTTTTGCATTCTTATTAGATTATATTTGTACTGTATTAATTTATAAAACATGCAATCTTTAAATATTAAACAAAAGTTGATGGAAAGAATTCGGCAATTATTTTCAAAGTAGGCAACTGTCAACGTTATTAATACCAATGCATGGCAGCCTGTATCATTTCAAAAATCTTGTCAGTTTATACCACTACCCAAATTATTGTTAGTCATGTGTAGCAAAAATAATGAAGAAGAAAAAATACTTCATGGAGCCTACAACTAATCTCTTATTTAATTCAATAAATAATAAACTTGCTTATAATATACATACATAACATGACGCCATATCCCTTTACGGGGTAAGCCAGCAGCATTATTACCTCGGCCGTCTACAAATTGCCCTCCAAAGCACTCGATTCTTGCATACTCCACTTGCCTCAGAAATACTCATAACACTCTTTTGCCTTCTGCACTCTCTATTACACTGTGTACTTTTAACACTTCTGTTCTTCAAACATTCTGCAATCACATCCAACCAAACCTTTTTAGGTCTATATACCTAATCCTTTCATGCCTTGTACACTACCTTTAAACACCTGTTTTGCAATTCGTTCATCACCCACTCTCTCAACATGTCCAAACCAACGTAGTGTACTTCGTTCATACTTGTCAATTACGCTTTCTTTCACTCCACACTCATTCATCACCCATGTGTTTCTCAGGTGGCGTCCCAAATGTCCATTCTCGCCTACTACCCTACCCTACCCTTCCCTACAATGGCGGCGAAATTTAGGGCGCATCATATGCGCCCTACTTATATAGCGGCCATATAGGAGGGGAGGGGAAAGTTCATTTAGGGCCCCTACAGGGGACGAGAAAGTGATTTGGGACGCCACCTCACTCTATCCATCCTAGTTTTACCACACATATTCCTTAAAAAAATCATACCAACAGCATTCAACTTACTTCTATGCTTTGTTTGACACACCCATACTTCAGATCCGTACATCAAAGTTGGTATTAGGACAGAGTTATAATATATTTAGCTTAAATATGCACTACCAGAAATTTAGCAGTTACAGCCAAAAGTATTCTGACAGTGAGAATATTGATGGTGCCTCGGCTAATCTGACCAACAGCTAATGACGTGTAGTGGTAAAACGGACTAACAGAAATTGCAAAGCAATGGATAAAATGACTAATGTCTATTCCTATAACACTGCATGTTACTTTAGCCTCTACGCGGCAATTTCTTTTAGTCCGTTTCTCCACAAGGAGTCATTCATTTGGTCAGATTAGCAGTGGCACCATCAATATTATTATTATGTTGCACCATTTGCTATGTCCTGATTCTTATGATCAACACTGTACTGAACATATAGGGGGACATTCACAAAGCACTTTAACCCCCACTTTAGCCCCGATTTTTAACCCTGGTGCTAAACATGGTACTAAACCAGGGGCTAACCATGTTAAGCTCATAGTTTAGCACCATGTTTAGTACCAGGGTTAAAAATCGGGGCTAAAGTGGGGGTTAAAGTGCTTTGTGAATGTCCCCCATATAATATATTTCTGTATCACAAAAGCTCAAAAACAGTTATCATGTTAATTTGTGACCTACAAAAGAAATATCGGATTCAGTTTCAGAAAATGACAATTAGATTCAGTTTATATTTTTTACTTAATTTAATTGAATACAAATACTGTGTGTACTTTCTTTCATAGTACAAAAAAAAAATAATACAATATTAATTTCCAGACCCTTATCCTGTATAAAAGCTACTTAAGGGTAAGGTAACGCCACCAATGTTAAAAAAAATCCCTCTCACAAAAATTCTGAAAAAAATTTAAAATGTTCTCCTCTACACCCCCTATCAGTAGCTAAAATATCAGGTATACAAATACGATCTAGTTTTTGAGTTATGAATTTTTAAAGTTGACCAATTTAACATGGGAGTTTCATTTCTCCATGTTAAAGTAGTCAACTTTAAAAATTTATAACTCAAAAACTAGATCGTATTTGTATACCTGATATTTTAGGTACTGATAGGGGGTATAGAGGAGAACATTTTAAATTTTTTTCAGAATTTTTGTGAGAGGGATTTTTTTTAACATTGGTGGCGTTACCTTACCCTTAAAAAGAGTGATCAAACATTTTTTTTATTTTCAAATACTTGAGATTGAATTGTATTTTTTTCTATTTTTTTAAACTAGAAGTCAGTATCCTTCCGTTTGTCGAGAATAAAAAAATATTTATCTTGCATATTTTCTTTAGAAAAAATCCTCAAGACCAAGTGGATGTGTAAAACACTTTAAGTTTGTCATTTGAAGGTCACCATTAAAATTATTGAGAGGGAAAAAAATGTAGTACTCATAAGATCCTATGTTAAAACTGTTAAACAACTCAGTCACTCGAATATTTTGTGATTTTTTTTTTCCTGAAAAAACAATGTGAGATAGCATTTTTTTTTTTTTTTTTTTTTTTACTAAATGGACACCTGCTTCTAGTATTTATAAAGTTATAAAAAAAAATACAATCTTAACTTTTTGTTAAAAAAAAAAATCTTTCATCACTACTTTAATTAATTGATTTATTTTAGGGAAATCAACGTCAAGTGTTCTGGGAATAGCCACTCGATAGTTTAAAATGACTTTCATATAAAAATATTAATTATCCATTATGCAGTAATATTATCTCTCTCCCCAATGATTGTCTTCATTCTCTATTTACAACAATGTATGTACATTTGTTTTAAATATAAAAAAAAGTAAAATAACACTGACGTCCTAGCTCATTCTTTACAAGAAATAAAATAGTAACAATATGGTGGTACTTATTAGAGGTGAAAACTAATTAAATAAGATTTTGCTGTGAGCGATCCAACAACCCCTAACCCCCCCCCCTCCCCCATTCCTTCCAAGGTCTTGAATGATAGGGTTGCACTTCACTTCTATTCGGCAGAAGGCATATGCCAAATTGGACAATTGATTTGGATTACACAAGTAAAGCAGCCTGCTAAATTTAAATAAAATGCTATTTCATAGTTATTACTTATTGCAACAGCACAAGCAACAGGGTTATAAATTACAAGGATGCAATTCAAACTACTGTGCTCTTTTAAATACCTCCATACAATTATATAATCAAATTATCATTAACTGAAATTAATATTAATGAGATTCATAGGAGAATAAGTGCTGGCAGGAGGATTGTGGGTAGTATGGCAGGGTTGTGTCGCACTGAGCTGTTGTCTAATATGGCTAAGCTAGCTGTGTATAACTCTGTCCTAATACCAACTTTGATGTATGGATCTGAAGTATAGGTGTGTCAAACAAAGCATAGAAGTAAGTTGAATGCTGTTGGTATGAGTTTTTTAAGGAATATGTGTGGTAAAACTAGGATGGATAGAGTGAGAAACACATGGGTGTTGAATGAGTGTGGAGTGAAAGAAAGCGTAATTGACAAGTATGAACGAAGTACACTACGTTGGTTTGGACATGTTGAGAGAATGGGTGATGAACTAATTGCAAAACAGGTGTTTAAAGGTAGTGTACAAGGCATGAAAGGATTAGGTAGACCTAAAAAGGTTTGGTTAGATGTGATTGCAGATAAGATTTGATAATGCTTTAGTTTTTGTAAAAACAAAGAAAAAACAAAACAAATTCTCAGTTAAATAGAAAATCATATTTTTTCTCTACTGCAAATAAAATAATCACTTTAGGCAACTTCTTTCTAACAGTGATTCCCAAACTGAGATAATCTTGAAAGTTTAATCAAACATTTCAATAGGTAGATAACACTACCTCCCAGCAGGCTATGGTAATATTAAAGCTCTCGTGTATCTTAACATGTTTGGGAATGACTATTGTATTATTTGTAAAACCCTTGCCACAGTTTTGCTCACTTCTTTTGTTAAATTAAAAATAACATTAAACAAAATGTTAACCACATGGGGACATTGACAAATAAAATTTATACTAGACTTTTAAACCTAAACTACGAGCTTTTTCTAGAAGTCGCGAAACCAGTAGTTGCGACTTTGGAGTTGCGACTTCTGTTTAGGCGCAAAACAGAAAGCTCGTAGTTTCAGTCTTACTCCTTTTTTTTTTTTTTTTTTAGTACTAAGCATGATAATGGTTAAGGGGCTATACATAGTACTAAAAATGTTAGTGGATTAAATTTATGCTAAGCAATGTTTAACAGATACATTAACACAGATTTTTTCAGTACACATTTAGCTCTAGTTTAGTAGTAAATTTAGCTCAGTATAAAAATCTAAGATAAATTTAAAATTCACATCCATGTAAATTTCCACTACAATCTTTGTATTCTCTCTTCTAGCTAAGCGTGTCACAATTTACAACACATTAATTCCACCACGCAGTTAGTTATTGCCATTATAAGAGTTGAGCGTCTGGTCCTAACCACCAGAGTCAACAAGATTTAAGAGTTATTAAGGTTTAGATTACTAAAGCCAAAAGCAGAGTCGCCAAGACTGAGATCACCCAAACCAAAAGCCAAGTCCCTGATATTTCTGTGACAGAAACCTTGCCCTCTCACGGTAGTGCGCACCTCGGTGTTGTGCACAGCATAGACGTAAGCTGACTGGGTCATGTGGGCCGAGATGCCGAGACCTATCCTGTCCCCAGGGTACAGCTGCCGCTCGGTGCCCGCAACCATTCCCTCCAAGTTGACAAACGTCGGGTTCAGGCTCTGAAACAAAATTTTATATTTAAATTTTAATGCTATATTGCTAATTTATTTTGGCTTACTCTGGGATGTTTAATAATTTCACAATTTAAAAAAATAGAGATAGTGAGAACAAAATAAAAAAAAAGCAAAAAATTAAATTGCTGTTGTATATAGGTTTGTAGAAACTTAAACTTATGATATATACCTCCCCTCACCCCCCAAAAACAAACAAACAAACATTGGAAACAAAATGAAACATTGTATTCACTAAGCATGTAATAAGTAGCAAAGAAAAAAAAAGGAAGCACCAAAGAGGATTTTGGTTAAATTAAGTTAAAATTAATTGAAAGCATAATGGAAGTAATGTTTATTTATTTCATTTTCAAAAATTAGCAACATGGTTTCTGGATATTATTCAACAGGCCAAAAGACGTTGGTTTACATTCATACCGGAAAAGAGTAGATCATGAGGGCTCCATCTCTGAGGAAGACCTTGCAGTGATCCGAGCGTCGTGACATGTACGCTGACGGGATGACCACATTGCTCGTTGGACATCGGCCAAACGTTGTCTGCAACAAACAAAATAACCAAATTATTGAGGACAGTAGGGTTAACAAAGAAGGTTCTACGGGTTTAGCCCAGGTGAGACTGAGCGCTCGAAGCAAATTTTACCAGGATGGCAACTGGGCAAGCTCACGCTAACATGAACAAAATTATGTGTTACCAAGTCTTTATGGGGTAATAGGAAACAAAATGCACTGGGCAATGCTGTCCTTCATAATTTATCTTCTCACTGCTGCTTGCTCCTATGTCATATCTTCAAAAATTGCCAACCCTAACTTTTCCCTCCAACATTTAACATTTAACGGCTTCACTCAACCCATCCACCTTTTTTTTTCTTTTTTTGGTTACGACACTACAGGAATTAAATAATAAAAAAAAAAAATTATACCACATATATACATACATATATGTATAGTTTTTTTGTTAAATAATAGCCTGTGTAACAACGTTGTTCCCCCTAACTTTTTTTTCTTCTAAAAATTTGTTAAAAAAATAATGCTTCATTACCTAGTTAAAAACTAGAAGAATTATGTGTAAATTTTGGACCCATAATTTATTTTAATGTACAAGTTTCAAATCCAGTGGCGGCTCGTGGGGGGTACTGCTGAACTGCAGCCACACCAGCAAAGTTGGCAGAATTATTTTATTTTTTTAATTATATTTATATATTTTTATTTATAATTTTTCTTAATATTATGATATTTATTTAATGTTTTTTAATATTTTCTGGTAGTTTATAGTGTTATTTGTTGCAAAACATAATTTTCTGTTAAAAAATTGAAAACTACGAAGAAAACTGCAGCGCTTTCGGACACATGTTTAACGTTGTAGCGCTATCTCGGCAAATTTCTCGCTCAATATGGGCGCTCAATCATGATCGTGTGTCTGTCTAGCGAGCAGCCTTTCTGTAGAGGCCGCTGCGGAGCTACCATTCACAGTGATTACACCGCCTGGCTGCATGGTGCGCGAAATTTTCAAACATCTCAGAGCATTAGCAGATTATCTTTTTGAGGTTTTCCTTTCGTAATAGATTAAAATTATAAGTAATTTTACATGTTATTCTATTAGCATCCCTACTTATTGTATTTCTTTTTGTTTAAATTTTATATTTACATTTATTTTCATTTTATATACTCCGTCTCAAAAATAAATTTATTTATTTTATGATGAATTAAATTAAAAAATTCATGACTCTTAACTCTGAAAGTTTAATTATTTATACTTATTACATTTTGCAGAAAATAAATATTGATTGCAACTATATACTACTTATACTTATTTTAAATGAATTTTTTATAAAAGAAATGGTAGATATTTAAGCAAAAACCAAAAAAAAATCGCGCCCCCGAATGTGTTTGCCTGCACCACTGTCAGCAGACACACTTATGTCCAAGCCCACGAGCCGCCACTGTTCAAATCATTGTCAACTTCCCAAATTTTTAAGTCATAACTTAGGGTAGGGTACTCCAGAACAAGGAATTTTTAACAGAAAATTCAATATCAAAATAGGGTATAAAAACTAGCAATTAAAATCAGTACTAGTGAATGCATTAATTATCAGTGGTGTTGTGGCAAAACATGTTATCTGGAGAATGATTAAACTTCACAGGTAGCACATTTTATTTGAGTCAGTGTCATTTGTCAAATTAATAAAAAGTTCAGTTGCACCTTTTGACATAAAACCACAAATATGTTTATCAAAAAGACAAGAGTAAAATTTATCAGACAATATTGCAATAAATTATCTGAGTAATCTTTCTTACTGCAATTATGAATGAAAATCCAATCCAATATACTTGTCCAGAAGGTGAAAATTATGAAAAAAATTAAAATGTTCTCCTCTGCATCCCCTATCAGTAGGTAAAATATCAGTTACACAAATTCAAGCTAGTTTTTGAGTTTTATATTATAAAGTGGAGAAATGTTAAAAATAATCCCACACATGAAAATTGATTTTTCCATGTTAAATTAGTCAACTTTAAAAATTCATAACTCAAAAACTAGCTCGAATTTGTATACAGTACCTGATATTTTAGCCACTGATAGGGGATGCAGAGGAAAGCATTTTATTATTATTTTTTTTTTTTTTCATAATTTTTGTGTCAGGGATTTTTTTTTTTTTTTTTTAACATTGGGCGCGTTAAAAATAAACTGTATTCTTATTAATGACCTCTTTTAAAATTTTACTCTTTATACCGTATATATATTAATTGTAATTTACTAATTTTCGGTGTAGTGGAAATTAACAGTTTACTACCATTTTTGTTACATATGAGGGGAAATTGACATGCAGTAAGAATGCACCTCGGGGACAATACGAATTTTACCATTGTATGATTTACTGGAACTGCTCCAAGATATATGTATGCAGATTCTATATTTTGGGAGGTAAAAAAAAAAAAAAAAAGCACCTAGTCCAGCCATCAGAAAATTGTTCGAATTCACCACCCTTTGATAAAGTACATATGATACGTGGCAACTTCCATAAAGAGAAAAAATCGTTTGTGGTGTCTAGAGACGTACAAGCATGTGGTGCAATTAGCGGCCCGCAATGCTCGCCTCTACCAAACTATAAGCCATATAAGGTATAATACTGTTAAATAAAGAAAATTAATGCATGCTGTCTTGGACAGGCATGCAATGTTTTCTTTTAACCTATGCGATAAAGGTTAACATTCTATCGCCTACTTTATCGCATGCTACTGTATAAAGCTAGATTCAACCGGCATACAGCCTGTTGATTGAATTACCAACTTATTTTATGAAGTCTGTTGAAGTGGCTACAGTGGTTAATTCCTACGGTAGACAACAATAATTATATTATGCTGTATATACTTACAATATGTATGTATGCATATATATATATATACATATATATATATATATATATATATATATATATATATATATATATATATATATATATATATATATATATATATGTGATACAGAAGGATATTGTGTGAATGCATTCAATATCATACATATGATATATGATATGCATACAAACAACAGCATAAAAAGAAAAAGAATAAAGATTAAAGATTAAGATTAAAGATTAGATTAAAGATTAAATAGCAGTGTGTACACACATTACATACATACACCACTGCTTGCGGCTATTGTGGGTATTCCACCACGGTGGCTCGCTTGCTTGCGGCTGACTCTCTCAGCCCCTCCCTGAACTCACCAACACTCCGAGCATCCACAAGCCCAGAGTCCAACAAATTCCACTCCCTCACCGTTCTTCTCAAAAAAGAATACTTGCCCACATCATTTTTGCTTCTCCTATACTCCAGCTTCCAATCATGGTCCCTCCTACCTTTATAACGCCCTTCCTCAGTACGATCGCTAAGCTCCTCCCAGCCCTTTTGGTTCCTAGTTATTTTATACATTGCTGTCAGTCTACTTTGCTTCCTCCTTTCCTCCAGATCCTCCCATCCCAGTTGCTCTATCATTCTAGTCACACTCTCTCTTCCCTTATAAATTTTGTTTTTATCACAGATAAAGCTCCAGTTCCCCTTTTCTAAGACCCTTCTTGCTGCTCGTCTTTGTATCTTTTCCATCTCTTTCTTCCCTTTTGCTCTATACGGGTCCCATGCATTACATCCATATTCCATTATTGGTCTAATCAGAGACTTGTATGCTTTTTCTCTTACTGTCCTGCCTGCCCCCTTAAGATTCCTCATTACAAACTCAAGATTCCTTCTGCTCTTTGCGGTTACATACCTAATATGTTCATCCCAATTAAGTTTGCACTGAAGCATTACTCCCAGATATTTGTATTTGTCCTCTGATTTGATTTCTTCCCCCTCCATAAAATATTTAACCTGACTTTGCTCCCTTCTTTTGTTGAACTTAACCACACTACATTTTCCCACATTAAGCTTCATTTTATTAGCTTCTATCCATATACCCACTGTCTCCAGATCCTTTTGTAGAATTTGCTCATCCTGCTTATTACTTACTGTCCTATAGATTACGCTGTCATCAGCAAAAAGCCTCATCTCCGACTCCAAATTCTGTACAATATCATTAATAAAAATAATAAAAAGTAGCGGCCCTAGCACACTACCCTGAGGGACTCCGGAAGTAACCTTCACTACCTCAGACAACGTTTGCCCTAGCTTGACTCTCTGTACTCTATCAGTTAAAAAATCTTCTATAAAATTTATCAAGCCTTCTTCACCTACCGCTTCTCTTATTTTATTCACTAGTATATTATGTGGCACCTTATCAAATGCTTTCTCGAAATCCAAAAATATTGCATGTATTTCCTCTCCTTTATCAATGCCTTCCTCGAGGTCCTGCACTAGCCCCAGAAGCTGAGTATCACATGAATAATTCCCCCTAAATCCGTGCTGTTGTTTGCAAAAATATCCCTTCCGTTCTAGCTTAAGTCTCATGTACTTAACTACTATCTTCTCCATTACTTTTGAAACTACTGATGTAAGGCTTACTGGTCTGTAGTTTTTAACTTCACTTTTTGCTCCTCCCTTATAAATTGGAATAACCCACGCCTCTCTCCACCCATCTGGCATTTTACCTTGTTTCATTACCGTCTCAAAAATAAGCATTTGGTACTTACAATGCTTATCAATACACAATTTTAGGAATGATGCTGTAATTCCGTCCGGTCCCGGGGCCTTCCCTTTTTTCAATGACACTATTGCTCTTCTAACATCTTTATATCTGACCCTGAATATCTTATGTCTACTATTTGCTGTACCTTCCTCCTGCTCGTTATTTTGCTCATTCCCCTTGTCTGTATCTAATACTTTGGCCTGGAACACAGCCTCATATTGCTTTGAACACGCATTTGCTTTCTCCGACTCCGTAACATATATTCCCAATGCATCTTTCAGCACTGGTATATCATTTCCTGCCTTTCTTAAAGTTTTTATATGTTTATACATTCTTCCCCAGCTGCTACCTACATCTTTCTCATCAAAAATCTTGCTCATAAAAACAACAAATTCTTTTCAGTTCATAAGGAACTGAAAAGAATTTGTTTTCAATTTAATCGAGAATTATGCAATATGTATGCATGTACCAAGGAAATATTAGCACATCAAACATTATTTTAGCTCAACATGTTGCTGAGGGTGTGAGGGATGCAGAGAGTCAATCCACTAAGCCAAGCTACCCCAATAAGCCATCTGGATCAATCTGTAAGCTACCCCAAGCCATCGAGTTTCCCTTGATGAAGATTCTCTTTTTTAACCCGTATACTTACATCTTCAGTTATTTTTATGCATTTCAACACTTCTGGAATACTATCTATATTAGAATGTTCTAAACGAAGCTCCCATGGTGATTCCATGGTGCCAAATTAAATTACTAAACTACGGAAATTAAAATTTCGGCATCGGATTCCATGCAGTTTTGCTTTCTGTCCTTTCTGTTTTCCCCTCCCTCCTCCTTTACTGCTTCCCCCACCCCTTACTTGCAATTTCCCCTTCAATGTGTAATGAAAATTCGCTTACTGTGCAAACATCCGTGCGCAGAAAGCATTTTCAGCAAAATATTTTACTTTTGCGCATAATTTATAAACTTTTTTCTCAATAAGTAATTTCTCAACGCGGCAATTTGAAAATAAAACAGCTGATCAAGGAGGTGAAGCATTTCACAGTATTTTTACTGCTTTTTACTTCAAGATATTTTAAAATATTATCAATTATAAACATATTTTCATATTTATAAAGGTAAAAATATATTATTTTAGTTTAAAATATTATTTCTAAGCATTTTATATCTTTTTTTCAGGAATACTTCACAAAAGAAACAAGTTCAAAGTTTGCACGTGGTTGTGATGCTATTTGTTAAGACCACAAATTTTGCATGGTTTTGTCAAATTTGAAGCTTTTAATTTCTCTTTTTGGCTCAAAAATTATAACACGAATTAAAAAACTTAATATGACTGTCCTTTTTCCACCTAATACCGTACAAGGAATGACAATTTTAGATAAAAATGCCTTCACTAAAAACATTAAAGTGCCGTGGATAAAAGTTGAAGTTTCTAAAATGGGTGTTGCAAAAAGATATTTTAGAAATTACTTACTAAAATTAGAAAATTTTAAACCAGTACAAAGTATGGATGGAACAATACCTGAGTGTAAAAAGATTATATTCAATCCGGATGTAGTAAAAGACTTGGGTAGTTTAAAAGAAATTGATCGTGAGGGGTTAGCGCAACTTGGCTACACAAATGAAGACTTTCAAACTACAGAAATTGATGTTGGTTATGAGCAATGGAGAGGAGATGAAATCCTGAAAGCTGTTCTACCACCTGATAAAGACAGTCTTTCAAGTTACTCTCGCATTGGACAAATCGTTCACGTCAATTTGCATGAACATCTTATTCCATTTAAACAATTAATTGGTCAAGTTTTATTAGAAAAAGTGAAAGGTGCAAAAACAATAGTAAATAAAACTGATGCAATTGATAATACTTATCGGAACTTTCAAATGGAAATTCTATGTGGTGAATCAAATTTAAAAGCTTCAGTAAGAGAAAACCATTGTACATTTGAACTTGATTTTGGGCTTGTTTATTGGAATCCAAGATTGTGTACTGAACATGAAAGAATTGTGAAATTGATTGAAAAAGAAGATGTTCTTTATGATGTCTTTGCTGGTATTGGTCCATTTGCAATTCCTGCTGCTAAAAATGGAGCAACTGTTCTTGCAAATGATCTGAATCCTGAATCATATAAATGGCTTACACATAATAAGAAAGTTAATAAAGTAAAATCACTTGCAACATTTAATAAAGATGGTAGAGAATTTATAATTACAGAATTGAAAGAAGATTTAATTCAACGCTGGGAATCAAAATTCTCAAAATCAATTCATATTACAATGAATTTACCTGCAATGGCTACAACATTTTTAAATGCATTTGATAACCTTCTACCTACTTCATTATCTCATCTGAATGGACCTCTTCCAAAAGTTCATGTCTATTGTTTTGTGAAGGATTCTGAATCTGAGAAATGTGCTGTAGATTTAGTAGAGTCTGACTTCGGCCACAAGTTAGGAGAACAGCTGATTGAAGTGAAGTTAGTCCGTAAAGTTTCTCCGAGTAAAGTCATGATGAGGGTCTCTTTTACTCTGCCGAAACATGTTCTAGTTCAGCTAGACTCTGAAATTTCTGAGCCACCAAGCAAGAAACTTTGCACTGAGGGTGAGAACTCCTTTCTAATATATCTTCCACAGTCTTTATTTGCCAATAAATAGCAATAGCTTTGTTGATATATTGGTCACAAAATACATTATTGCTATTGTAAGGAAAATTTTCTTAAGTGAACCATTCATACATTAATTAATGGACATACAAGTCATAAGTCTATCATTAACTAGTTTATCAAAAAGTTATAATAATAATAATAATAATAATATCACACTCTTTTAAGGAAAGCAAAGTGCTTAATCTTCATGGTTTACAATTTTACCATATTAAGGATGCCGCGGCAAATTGGACTAATTGCAAATGTAGCGAAATTTGTTGGTCATTTTTGCATAGGAATTTCCAAGTATGAAACAATTAGCAATATTTGCTGTATGTCCGTTTTGCTGTGGCACCGTCGATATATGATATGTTGTACAGTAATTAAACACAAATTGGATGTACAACAAAAAAAAAAAAATCTTCTCTGTGAGATTTTTAAATAAGTAAAAAATATTTCCAACCAAATTATAATCTTTTAGCTTACAGTATTTTTATTTTACCTTTCGATGAAGTTTTAGCTGCATGTGTTTGCAACTTGTAAATTTGTAAAATAATTTTTACATACTTTAAATTTAACTTGCATGGTTGCTTCTTCATTGGCACAACAAATTTGATAATCAAGTACTTCTCACTGATGTGCATATGCTGTATGTTTGCAGGATCTGATCAGCATGGGCAAGAACAAGAACAAGGGAAAGCAAGGACCCAAGGGGAAAGGTCAACAGGGAGCCAACAAGAAGAAGCAAGTCCAAGCCAAGCCGGTGATGAAGGTTGCTGGAGCTCGCAGTCTCAAGGCAAAGAATCAATCCAAGAAAATCAACCTTAACCTCAAGAAGGTAAATAATGGAATTCAATGGTGTTACTTTCAAAAGAGGCACTCCAATCTTCTTCTATGGCCTTTTTTTTTATTATTATCATCTTAAATATGTTACTTCTTATACTATGACATCAGATAAAGGCTCTAAGGTCCAAACTCACTATCACACTAGATTGTTCTGGCCTGGGTTTGCTCTTAAACGTTGAGTTATGGCTTAGCATTGCAATCACCAATATCTGACATCAATCACAAAGCTTTATTTTAAAGTATGATTCCTCAAGATTAATATTCATTTGTTTTATACATACTGTTGGATTAAATGTGAATTGGGATTTTTATTTATTTTTTATTTAATCATAATATTTTTTTATATTTTTTATGTAAATCAGCTCCAAATCTCGAAATTTTACTTGAATTGGTTGGCTCTTACATTTAAGTGCTGTGTTCGCAGCTTAAGTCAGCAAATCGCAGCGGCACGGAGACAGCTGATAAACAGCTGAGCCAGCTGGAAGACACTCTGCGACAAACGGCAACTGCCTCAACGACAACAGACCCCAAGGCAAAGCAGGACTAGCAACGGTACTGTGCATCTCTCGCTTACTGGTTCCATTGCAACCAAGACATCCCTCTGTTCAGGGTATATAATCTACCTTACTTTATTAATTATTTAATGAGATTTTTTTTTAAATGATTGTGTGTACACAATTTTATCAAATCAGGCTAATATTTGGCATTTTCTTGTTGTAATTAATTTCGTATTTATTTTTCTGTCATTATATCATTCATTTTAATTATTTTTAAATCTTGCATTGTCCAAGGACAAAACAGGTACATGTATAAGACGGTGTAAAAAATATTCCAGTATTTTTCAAATTTTTAAATGCAATTCCCTATTCTGACATATTTTATAAATACATACTGTATCTAACACATAGTATATAATACTGTATTTTGACTATTTTCATTTAAAAACAAACATTGTAAAATTTTGTAATGTTATTTATTTGTCTAATACTGTAATGCATTACAGTATTTACAATAAAACTCAAAAAACTTTACACATATAACCAATTCTTATTTATTAATTATTTATCTAACAGTCTCGTCACTATCTGTACTGCAAAACACCATCACTTTTGTCTTGCCCACATTGATCTTCAGATCCATATGATTCATGCTCGTTTCCAATTTGTGATAATAGGGGAGCTGCTGGAACGAGTGAAAGAATTTGTATACTGTATTTGGGAAGATTGTCTTGGAAAGATGGAAATTTAGATATAGAGATTGATAGGAGAGTGAGCGCTGGTAGGAGGATTGTGCGTAGTATGGCAAGGTTATTTCGCAGTGGGCTGTTGTCTAATACGGCTAAGCTAGCTTTGTATAATTCTGTCCTAATACCAACTTTGATGTATGGGGCGGAGGATTGGGTGTGCCAAGTAAAGCATAGGAGTGTAACAGCTCTTTCTAGCTGAAACCTTAAGCTACTTGACCGAGTCTTGTTCAAATTAAATAAATTAAATTAAATAAAAATAGGCTAGATAGAGTAAAAAATACTTGGGTGATGAAAGAGTGACGGAATTGACAAGTATAAACGTAGTACGCTTCGGTGGTTTAGATATGTTGAGAGAATGGATGAGGAATAAAAATCGCAAAACAAGTATTCAAAGGAAGAGTAGAAGGAAACAAAAGTATTAGGTAGACCAAAAAAGGTTTGGCTGGGGGTGATTGCAGAATGTTTAAAAAAAAAAAAAGGGCTTCAGAATTTAAGTATTTTTTGCAAATAGAGAGTGTAGAAATGAGTGTGTTTGAGGCAAGTAGAGTATGTAAGAATAGAGTACGGTGGAGGTCTATCTGTGGACGGCTGAGGTATTAATTTTGCTCGCTGACCTCATAAGGGATATGATGTCATGTTATGTATAATGTATTATCTAACAAGAATTTTACTAGTACCTAAATTATTTTCTTGATTACCTTCTTGCATATTGTTCTTGCTTGAAATCAGTACATGGTCCAATATCTATAAATAAATCACAACATAAGTAAGTAGTTCTTTTGCAAAGTATTAAATAATACAATATCCAATGATATTGGAGAAAAATTATATTTTAATCAGGTGTTTATTGAAAGAGGCAGTCCGCAATGCTTGACTTTAATTGTGCAGGTAAATAAAGGAAACACTGCATGGCATGCTTGCTCAAGGCAGATTGCATTCAACTTTTCCTTATTTACCCATGGGATAAAAGTAAACATTGCAGTATACCTAATAATTCCTAAATTCCTGTGGAGGAAGTAAGTCAGTGCGGACTGGTAAGACATCAAAATTCAGCATCACAGGTATAGGGATTATGCCATATGGTAGCTTACTAATAAGGAAATGGAATTACTTTCATCACTACTAAATATAATGTGAGATCAAGTAATTCACCATTAAAATATAACTACTCTACAATTAAAGTATTTTAATTATGTAAATAATTAAATTAACTGTAAAGTTATGGAAAATAGGTAACATGATTAATTAAACTCAATTAATTTTAGCTGCATTTTATTGTAGCAAAGTTCTGTTTGTTCCTTGTATAAATTACCTGTGGAGCGGTGATGCTTACGCTACGAAACTCTTTAGTGAAGGTTAGTATGAAGAGTGACATGCTCAGTGCCATGGTCCATTCACTGGTAGTACCGACTAGATACCAGTTATATCCGATGCTGAGATTTTCCGCTGTTTTCACTGCAACAATTGGAATTATGATATTCTGTGTTTTAATGCATCTTTGTAAGAGAATTTGCATTTTAAATTGAAGTAAAAAAAAAAGATAAAAGTTAATTATTTATTCATAAAGGACAATAAGATGATTTTTTTATTATTATCTATTAATTTTATATATTTTAACAGTAACAGTTGTTTAACATGGATTAAACAGTACACTGACTACACTGCTTGCATTTCTGTAATTTAGATCATGTCTTTGCAATCAGGTCATCATATGTGTGTGTTTTAATGCTCAAACAGGTTCAATGGTTTAATAGTAATAAAATACTTAAAAATTACATTAAAAAAATGCAATAATTTAGTGAACCTAAAATGTTTTAATAGTTGAAATCTTACCTCCACCTCGCTGTACAAATGAAACGCTAGCTCCAACCAGGGTGGTCACAAAAGAAACAGAAGCTACCATAGCAATGATCCATCGCAGGTATAACAAAAACTTGGAGCACCTTTCCGGAGGGTCATAATAAGTGCATGCAACCTGTGGAATATGAAAGACAGTTTCAAAAATTATTGTTAAAGCATTTATAGAAGACATGATGAAATCCATTATCGAAGCTTTTAAACTGCGTTTAAAAATTTTGACTATAGAGCGGCAAGATATTCAAGTAATCACAAGTAAGATAACAGGCCCTGGCTTCAAAAATATTACCCGTGCAGATCTTCCCACACACACACCTGAATCCAAAAGTATGGAATGCCCACACCAAATGTCAGGAAGGCTCCAATGGCATGTATCAAAGGCAGGTTCTCCCACTGGAAGTTGCCCACCATAGATACCCCGAGGGCTGTTGTCCATCCGGTCCAGAGTCCGGCTGTGAGAAGACTTGAGGAGGGACGGTACGGTGACCGCTGGGAAAGTAGCTGGCGATGACGGATGTACACACCAGGCACCACTATATAGAAAATTAGGCCGGGCTTTACATTAAATTTACATAAATAGTATCATGCGATTTTTTTTTTCTTCATTATAATTCTACATATTAATTACATTTAAATCTTGGATTGTTACCCTGCTAAGCAAATTTTGACTAAAAAAAAATTATCATTTTACCAACATCAACAAGTTTACTAAAAAACTTTATAATGTATGTTACGTTTTAATTTTAACATATTTTTGTGAAAAATATTTGTTTCTTTTTTTATCATTAGTATTATATATCATTTCCTCACAAAAAATAGAACATTATAATTATATTGTTTTATGCATTGCTTCATCGAAAGTAAAAAATTAATTATTATCTCTTTTTATAATATTATATATATATATATATATATATATATATATATATATATATATATATATATATATATAAAGTGTTTTAAAGTGGCGTTCGTGGATAAAAATTTAAAATATTAATTGCTTGTCTCCTGCTACGGAAAATTAATGAATGCTCCTTCCAACAGGAGGTTGGATCATAATATGCCTGTGCATGGTGTATAGATTGAGTTGAGTCTTATATAGCCTTTCCTATTACTACGTACGTAGAAGTAGGATCTATATTCATGTCGGGTTGAGTGCGTAAGCGTAAGCGCGGCCCTTTAAAACTACAGCTTCTTGTTATTAATTAATTATTAAATATATCATACAACTTTTTCTACACAAATCGCAGCGTCTATATAAAGCCTCTTTAGCCCACATCACGTTCTTACTTATTGCGGCAGCGATGTTAAGCGCCTGCCCGAAGAAGCAGCTCTCGGGGACGTGCGATCCCACGTCGCTGATGTACGGCAGGCTGGCGGGGTCAACGTGGCCGCGCAGCACCGAGGCAACGTACCTGCAAGTTGCACGGTCACGGTCATTGCAGTAATATCTTGCATGATGCGTTATATCTTATAAGCAATATTTAGTAAAGGCACTTTCTACAGGATAATTGAACTACGCGCAATTTCTCATATATTATATTATCTGCAGCGTTTTGCAGGTCGCATATATGCGGCTAAATGCGCGCGCGCGTGTTTAATGGAATTAAGAATATATTAATTATTTAAACAGTTAAGAGTCAAAAATGAAAAGCACGCGTGTTCACTTATAATTAAAAGGATATGTTTTTTTTTTAATTATTTGCATATATAGCGTACGTAATGGTATACGTAATGTACGTTACTTACTAATGACTTAATGTTTACATTTTATACATATATTATGTATAAATATGTGTATTATTTTATGCACAAGAATATGCTATTTTATATAGCACTCTGTCTGTTTTTTTAAAGAATGGCTTTTAACGTTATAATATATTATAGCCACAGAATGAAGAATCATATTAATATTTTACATTTTAATTACCTTTAATTGCTAGTCATAATCTAATAATGCGCATATAATAATATGGTATATAATCTAAATTAATTTTAAAAACAGCTCTTTTATTAAAAATAAGAATTTCACTTTTAACTAAATAATTTAAAAATCAGTATGATAACTTTATCACATTTCTTGTCATTCGATATATTTATCATTAAAAAAAAAAAAAAAAATACAAAAAGGTAATTTTAAAAATACTTACGTTCCGACGAATGTAAACGGGAATAATAAACCTAAAAATATTGGAACAAAATGTATATTTTTATAAGTCATTGTATTTTTGTAATATTTTTGGGTTATACAATGATTTTACGAAATTAAAACAAAAATCACAATAATTATACCACAACAATTAATATTATAAATGCGTGTATATAGCGCGCACACGAGAGTCTAACACGATAATCTGATCTCATCTGCATTTATTTGCAACTGATGCAGCATAATCATATACCGGTTACTCGGGTTAGAAGTATAATATTACGATCTTGATGCATAAGTACTTTACAATAAATATTACTGACGTAAATCACGTGGTGTATATAATAAAAATATTTCATACCAAGGTCATTATCAACCATGTTACCAAGGTCATTATCAACCATGTGCACGTGATCAATTTCTCTTTCCATCATGTCTATTTACCTTACGTATAAGTATAAGGAACATAATATTACCATGCTACACCAGTTACACATTGTATGAACCCTATATGATTGCCACGAAACGGTTTGAAGAGGCACAATATTTCTATATTTTTCCATTATTTATTATAATCAAATAAAAATAGTTGCTAGCAAACAAGAAATTTAAAATAAAGCTCTATGATCTGTCACTCGCCTGAAATATTTACCTTAATTATAAACAACATTTTATTTATAAATAAATAATTGTACAGAGTTCGTTTTAATAATTGTAAAAAGTGTGACCAAGACTTAAAGTTTTTGTCATTAAATTTATTAACTATTATACGTATGACTAATAATTAAGTTAAAGCTTCTAAAGCTTTGCTATTTAAATTAATCGCATGATGCGAGTCAAAATTTTTGGTATTCAAAAAAGGGAAATTTTGAAAAAGTACAAAAGTGTTATAGAAAACATTTTTTTTTTTTTTTAATATTAAATACAATGTAGTTAAATAAATATGTTTGCTATGTGTTCATTTTAATTTGTTACATATTTTACTCTCTTTACGTTTGTATCACAATGTTTTTACTTTTTATTCAATCACAACGATATTGTTATTCTTATTATTGTTTATTTGGCTTGCATTTTCTTCAACAGTTGCATCGATTTTTTTCATTTTCTGCTCCAAAACCTGTAAAAATAATATATATTACACATTAATAATATGTTACGATTATAAAATGAACGATAATTTAAGTGACCGATTCGTCTCTCGCGAGACACTAAACCCCATTCTATAATATAAACCTCCAGCAGCATGTGCACCAGTGACGTCACGAACCTGAGGCGTGGTGACGCTGATGTGCTGGAAGTCCCTGGCCAAGGTGACGACCAGCGCGGCCATGCTGAGCGCCATGATCCACTCGCTGATCGAGCCTACCAGGAACCACGTGTATCCAACGTAGTAATTCTCCTCGTCTCGAGCTAAAATCATCAATTAACATACATGAGCTTCAGTGGCGTGGCAAAGGAGGTTGAGATTGGGAAATTACATGCTATAGAGGCCCACCTATCTTTTTTGCTTTTTGAGAGAGCAGGGAGGCTATAAAGATGGCCAATAAAATTAGTTGAAACGTTACCGCATGCTAAGCTTGTTATGTATTTTCAATTATTTTTCATGCATGTATTTTGCATGTAATATACAGTGTAAAGCTAGGCCGACTCGTGGTGATCTAAAAATAATGTATTGAAATATACACATCGTCAGCTACATGCCCTTTTTTTATATTTCTCCAAAAAGTGTCTGTCTACAATATCTATCATTTATATTATATATCTAGTATCTACATAATATAAAGTTCCTGCTATTGCTGCAGTTTCATTGAAATAATTTTAAAAAAATATCGAAGGATATGCTGAATGCTGATATTGTTAAATTTATATATGGTTGGATCGACTTTGGCTGTTGGACATTAGCAGGAAAAAATCTCCTCAGATAACTCTTTTCCACTTCAAATATATTTCTTTTTTACATTCAAAATTTTCAAACTAACACATTATTTATCATTTTGTAAGATATCCACCAACATATTTTAATTTTTTATCGTTCAATGCCTTTTTTAAAAATTTCGTCTGTTTCAAAACTATATATATATTTATTGTAGTAGTCTTGGGCTGTTTCAAATAATATCTCATATTAAAAATAAGAATTTATCACTCCAGAAATCTCGCAAAACATTCAAAAGGTATATAGATAGTACTCGTATTATAGTAACATAAAA
The DNA here is from genome assembly GCA_949825025.1 of Siphlonurus alternatus. Taxonomy (NCBI): domain Eukaryota; kingdom Metazoa; phylum Arthropoda; class Insecta; order Ephemeroptera; family Siphlonuridae; genus Siphlonurus; species Siphlonurus alternatus. The sequence continues at coordinate 19,226,747 of OX463783.1, read as the reverse complement.
AAATATATATATTACTCACGTCCCCCTCGCTGCAAATACGAGATTCCCGAGCCGACGATCGTGAGCACGAAGCCGAGCGTCGCCACCATCGCCAAAATCCATCGCAGGTGCACCAGGGACTTTGAGAACCTCTCGGGGGGGTCGTAGCGAGTGTACGCCACCTGTGGAATTGTAATTAGCTCATAAAATATAACAATATTTATATTTAGCATGACGTCACTGAATTGTAGAATATACTTTCGCTGCCATCCGTTTACTTAATTTTATTTGCGAAGTTGTCGATTATAGTAATATACATTTTTTTTTTTTAACGCCTGAAAGTATGCAACTTCTTCTACATACAATACCAAACCATGACTGTCTGAACGGTCTCCTGGAGAGCTAAAATATAGTATTTGTCGGTTTTGGCAAGGAGTCGTTTGCGGCGAATATTGATTGAGAAGTCTTGTGTCATAATTTCTATAAGTAAAATGCAGACGCTAAAAAATTTGCTTATTTTGTAAGTTAAGAATGACATTTGCATATTACAATAATTATCTTATGCAGAGTGAGAGTATATAAGAGTACAAATTTATTGGATTGGTGTTTTTGTTGTACAAGTGTAACTAGAGTTCCTGATTTATAGCTTCAGCAATTTATAACATAAATATATAAATATTCTCTACTGATAAATTATCATTTTCTTAAATTTTTAAATCTTTTACTATTTTCTTAATTTCTGGACATAATCTAAGGTTTGAAAAACCGTATTTAATTAAAATTTGTGAAATCTACACTTAATTGTGTTTTGTGTTACTTTTTACATTGCAGCATTGACTGCTTATTATATAATAACTACAATGTCTAAGTTTATACATTCATACACAAATCCGCGCACCTGTATCCAGAAGTACGGGATGCCGACTCCGAACGCCAGGAAGGCTCCTATGCCGTGCACCAGCCCCAAGTTGGTCAGCTGGAAGTTGGCCACCATGGAGACCCCGAGGGCGGAGGTCCATCCGGTCCACAATCCGGCCCTCAGCAGACCCAGGGAGGGACGGTACGGGGACTGCTGGGACAGTAGCTGGCGGTGTCGGATGTACACGCACAGCGCCACTGCGAGCGAGAATTATTAAAGAGACAAATTTCATCACGATATTTAAGTTGATTAATATTTATTAATTGACATTTTTAGATTATGAGCGTAGAAGATCAGGTACGTGTAATTTTTATTTTTAATACACATGGAAGATGAATTAACTTAATTTTGCTTAAAATGAGACTCTAGAACTAAAATATTTAAAATCATAATTACTTTATAAATAAAATAATAAAAATTGATAAAGAATCATGAAGTTGAATAGCTTTTACGTGCTATTAAAATACGAGTCTATAATAATGGACATATTTGCATCAACTTTTTTTAGTAGCTCAATCGAAAGAGGAGGTCGAAAAATACACCTGTGAATTTTATGCGATTTTTATTCGTACTGCATCATGGCTAAAAAAGAGGTCACGTGACCTGCTGGAGCCGGCGCCCGTGTCGCCCGTGACGTCACTTAACTGTTCCGTCAAACAAACGATCGACTTTATAACGCTTGCAAACAAGCACGTTGCTATGGAAACAAGCAACAATTAATTTATTGTTTACAAGCGTTATATAGACAATCGTTTGCTTGACCAGACAGTTCAATGACGTCACGGGCGACACGGGCGCCGGGTCCAGGTCACGTGACCTCTCTTTTAGCCATGATGCGCGCAGTACGAATAAAAATCGCATAAAATTCACAGGTGTATTTTTCGACCTCCTCTTTCGATTGAGCTACTAAAAAAAGTTGATGCAAATTGTCCATTATGCAACATTTTTTCCCAGCTTATTTTGAGATCCAAAGCGATGAAATTCAAAGCAAGATTATCATAATATTTGCGGTAAAGATATTGCATTTTGAAATTAATTATTAATCTAAATAATGGAGTATCGATCGATCTCAATTATTTTTATTGCATGCAGAAATGGATAGAGGGTGAAAATTTATGCTACCCTGATTTTTTTTCAGATTTTTTAGTCCCGGAAGTATTTTTAAAATAGTATTGAAAATCCTTTTCGTGACGTCACGCGGCGGCAAGTCCTATCCTTTTCTTAAGGAAAGACGCCGCGTGACGTCACAAAATGAACTTTCCAAAAAAAATTAAAAATACTTCCAGGGCTCTAAAAAATTTGAAAAAAAAATCAGGGTAGCATAATTTTGCACCCTCTATCCATTTCTGCAATAAAAAAATTGAAGTCGATACTCCATTATTTATAGTATGCTATAACGTCGATAAAACTCACTGACGGCCGCAGCGATGTTGAGGGCCTGTCCGAAGAAGCAGCTCTGAGGAACGTACGACCCCGCGTCGCTGATGAACGGCAGTCCGGCTGGGACATGGCCCTGCAGCACCGCTGCTATGTACCTGGAGGGAATGACATTAGCTATAGGCCTGAAGGAAAGGTGCTGAAGTATAACAGGGACTACTAAAAAAGTATACGGTTGTTGGTTGACATTTTGAATCGATCGAAGGATCTAAGCATGGCATATATATAAACTGGCCCAACACGAGCCGAATACTTTCGAGCATAACCTATAATAAATGAATATGACACGCTCAGTGTATATCTGCTTTATGATGCCAGATAACGGTGGTAGCAGAAGCGATGGGTTGAATTTAGTTTTATATTATAGCTGTATATTTATGTATAAGTTAATAGAAATTTAACTTTCAGCGACGAAGCAACAAAATACTTTTATATGAACCTAGCCATTGTTTAGAGCTCTTGGTAGAGAATTCTGATGTAGAGTTCCTGACGTATATTAAGTGTAACTTCAATTTATAAAATAAATTTATATTCTGGTATTTCTGGTTATAATACTCATAAAATAATTATCATTTTTTTTATTTTTTTTTATATTTATATAATAATAATTTAATAAAATGCAAATACTGATAGTCTTAATTATTTCTAATTAATAACAACCATATATTATGCAGACTTGAACAAGCAATATTTTTAAAAAAATAATTAATTAAATGTAATTATAAGAAAATATGTTGAAATTTAATATCGTTAGTTTTTTTTTATTATTTTTTCTTGCTTGAAATTTGAATTTTATGCTATAAAAGATGCAAATAAATGAAATAAATAATACCACTTCTTGAGTACAAAAACACCTATATACTAGAGAAAGATATAATATTTACTTTATGTATCAATTTTTGTTTTTCATATATTATAAAATTACTTCAGTTTTAGATATTTTATCATCAACAATGGACAACATACATGAAAATATTTTATTGCAGAAATGAATAGATGGTGCCAAATTATGCTACTCTGATTTTTTTCAGATTTTTTTGAAACCTGGAACTATTTTTAAATAATTATTGAAAGTCCTGTAATTTCAGTTGGCACCCCTGCAGCCTTAGTAAAAAGGATAGAGACTGGACGCCTATTGACGCCTCCAGGGGGCGTGGCCGCACTTTCAATAATTATTTAAAAATAGTTCTGGGTTTCAAAAAAATCTAAAAGAATTCAGAGTTGCATAATTTGGTACCCTCGATTCATTTCTGCAATAAAAAAATTTCATGTATGTTGTCCATTTTTACTCAATTCAACCTTTTCAAGTTGAAATTACATGATGCACCTCCTGTACTTTCTCATATACTTACGTCGCAAAGAAGGTGACAGGTAGGAGAGTTCCCAAAAATATCGGGAGAAAGTGAAGGTTGGAGTGCGGCATTCCGAGGCTGATGGACCGACTTCGGATGCAACTGTAGCACGTTGGCTTCGTTATCAATAATGATAACGCTTATCACTACCGTGATCCAGCAGTCTATCGATGCAAGATTTCCCCTGATATTGTCGTCTGCATGTTGTCTGTTATCTTTCATTTTTTTTTTAATTTGTGTATATTCATAATATTATATTATGTAATAAACCAGTACTTGTTTAGCAAAACACTTTTTTTTGCGTTCAAAATGAGATTTGTGGCATTTTTCACTATAAGATATTTAGACAAGATTGTAAAAGAAATTGAGCTTTATATAATATACAAATTATGCTTAATTCTGCGCGCATTTCAAGAAGAAAGAATGCATGTATAAAATATTAAAGACATATATACGTATTGTACGAGATACAATTTTTATTTTATTGCTTGTATTTTTTTTTTAAAACTTCAACTCCACTTTCGTTGGTGTGAAGACGCAATACCAGCTTAAAAAAAGAACTTTTGTATTTTAAGTTGAACATTATTTTTCGATACAAATAAATTTAAGAAATTTAATTAAGAACAAATAATAAAAATTGTATATTAAATTCCATTAGAAACATTTCCAGTTTTCACTATTATATTGTATAATGTCTTTGAAGCAAAAATTACTTTTAGTTATACCTAAATGAATAGTTGCTATTTATAATATCAGAGTATCTATGGGTACCCTCTGATATTACTAAGCCCATTTAATACCCATATCTTCTCTATCAGCATAGACACTCATATATATTAATATAAATAATTATAATAAATAGTATCAATTTTAATATACTGTATTATAATATATAAAAATATAGGGTATATATTTCATGGTAAGCTAATTAAAGTGAACTTTGTAAGCTATAATATTCATGCATGGTGACTATAAAAGGTATAAATATATTATAATATATAACGAATTCAGAATATTAATAAATAATTCAACTCATTTCTTTTTTTATTATTATTATTTTCTATAGAACAATTAAACTGTAAAAATTATAAAATATAATATTATACACAATCAAAACATTTAATTTTGGTCCATTCATTTTTTTTAATCGTCAATATAAAAATAACAATAATCAAATATATAAAATAATTAAAATTCATTTTACAGTGTACACTCATCGCCTTGGAAAATTTCCCTTTGCAGCCTTGTTAATCACCGTGCCCTGTGTTATTCTTATGGTGCATGATGAACAAGGCCGCAAAGGAAAATTTTCCGAGGCGAAGACTGTAAATCCAGATTTTGGTACTTCGTTAAATAGCAGTGATGAATTCGTTATTGTTATCCTCTATTTTTTCTTCCTGCTCCTTGTTTTTGTTCATTGTATTCGTTCGCTCCAAAATCTAGAAAAAAAATTGTAAAATAACTTTTACAGCAAGAACTCGATCGCCACAGCCATATATTATAGTCTATGCAGCATGCTATTAAATTCAATGCAATTAAAGTCTATTTTTATTCTTCAATGCAATGGCAAATTGGCAGTACATATCACAATCGTTTCACGTGAATTTTCCAAAACCATTGCATGACTTTGAAGAGGCACTGTCGGAAATCTGGTCCAAGTACCCTCGATTTTTTAAGCCCAATATTTCCATATCCATTTTTTGCAATAAAAAATTTTGAGATTGATACTCTATTGAGACATTTAAAGTATTTAAACAAAGAAATTATATGTTATACATAATAAAATTAATAACTAATGGGCACCTCCCCACCCACCCTATATATACAGTATATGTTATAATCCACCCTTCCCTCAAACTTTTATTGTATTTTAATATTGTTGGGGTAGCTGTAGATCTTCCCTTACCTGTGGGGAGGTGAGACTGATATGCTGGAACTCCCTCGCGAACGTCGCGATCATGACCGACAAGCAGAAGACACCGACCCACTCAGTGGTGGTAGCGACCAGGAACCACTCGTAGCCGAGGTCAATGTTGTCATCGGTGCGTGCTGCAGGAGAGGCGGATGAGAATGGACAACCTCAATTTATGTAGGGTCAAGTTTTTCAGATTTTTTTGAACGCTCAATACTCTTAAAATCGAGGGTAAAGACACTGTGACGTCTCCCTGAAACCATGCATGACGAGCCCCAAAGGGCTAAATAGTAAATCCACCCTTGAAATTAATGGACTTACGTCCTCCGCGCTGCACGAAGGAGACGCCCGAACCCAACAGGTGCAACACGAAGAGAACCGAGGCGATGGTCGAAATCGCCACTCGCACCCTCACCAGAGACTTGGAGAACCGTTCAGGGGGGTCGAGACGCGTGCACGCAACCTATAAACAAAGATGAAATTTATTTACACAAATCACTTGATTATAATTTTAAATATACGAAATGATGTTGAAGAAGTTGCATACATCTAAGGGGCTAATATTCATTCAGATTGACATATTTCTGACGCATGCTATCTCAATTTATCTTCGATAAGACGGATTTACATATTTATATATTATTATAACGACGGCACGATGCGAAGTGATATTTTTTTTTTTTTTTTTTTTTTTTTTCATTCGTCAAAAATATAACTGCCAGTGGACTTCACTGCAAACTATAAGTGGCATGCGCAAAAAATTCGCGCCGTGCGGCGTCCTGAAAATCGCTATGCATGTAAATCCACGTACCTTTACATGAGCATTACTGAAATTAAAAAAATATATATTATAACAGCAACTCTCACTGCATGCACTTTTAAAATTTTTATAACATATATTCTTAATCATCTATCTCGAGAAATGCGCACTTGTATCCAGAAGTACAGGATGCCGACCCCGAATGACATGAAAGCTCCCAGGAGGTGAATGACCGCCAAGTTGGTCAGCTGGAAGTTGGCCACCATGGAGACCCCGAGGGCGGAGGTCCATCCGGTCCACAGTCCGGCCCTCAGCAGACCCGGGGAGGGACGGTACGGGTACTGCTGGGACAGTAGCTGGCGGTGACGGATGTACACGCACAGCGCCACTGTGAGCGAGAATTAGTCAAGGGCGAATTAAAGGATGAGGTCTCATTAAATCATAAATTTGAAAAAAAAAAAAAAAATGTGTGCAGCTTGTATTTGATTTGAGTTTTGTTTAATACGTCAAATAGTCGTCAATCATCATGAAATCAATAATTTAATTGATTTCGCATAGGCCAGAGAAAAGAGAACTTTAAAGAGAGTTCATAAATAAAATTTATTTTCTCCCTGGTATATAAGCGTAATGAATTAATGATATTTCTTCGAAATAATTTTTAAGTCAGCTATCTAGAACTAATTTTTCGGATTCTTTTAGTCATCAGTGCAATGATCTTTGTGATTATATGCACCTTTTCCAGCAATTATTTTTGTTTCTTGCATGAAGACTCGGCATGTAGAAAAAACTAAAATGTACTCGATCCTCTTTTATATTTTTTCCTAGCTACCATAGAGTTCAACAAATGTAGGATTAATTACCACTGGAAGTAGCCCGAAAGTCCGAGGTTTCTGGAATTATTTTTTCAGTTTCGGAACTGACACTTTGGCAAAGAGATTTAATATATTATAGGGATTTCAACCTGTATGTAAATTAAGTCCTAGAGTTTTTCAAGTTTTTAGTTCAACCAAAATCCTTCCACTTCCGGCTACTTCCGGTGGTAATCTTACTTTTGTTGAACTATATGTTTAATTAATTCAGTCTAACGTCGCCCGCACATGTGATATGAACCCCTGAAGTAATTATACGCGGTGGAATAACTTGACTCACTCAGAATGGCTGCAATGTTGAGGAACTGTCCGAAGAAGCAGCTCTGCGGGACGAAGGACGCGGCGTCGCTGACCAGAGGTAGATTGTCCAGCCCCGGATCGACTTGGCCGAGAACCACTGCCGTAATGTACCTACCTCGCGAGCCACCATTTGAATTAGTTAAGGGTAAGGTAACGCCACCAATGTTAAAAAAAATCCCTCACACAAAAATTCTGAAAAAAATTTAAAATGTTCTCCCATGTTAAATTAGTCAACTTTAAAAATTCATAACTCAAAAACTAGATCGAATTTGTATACCTGATATTTTAGCTACTGATAGGGGGTGTAGGGGAGAACATTTTAAATTTTTTCCAGAATTTTTGTGCGAGGGATTTTTTTTTAACATTGGTGGCGTTACCTTACCCTTAATTGATCGAACCAATAAGTAATCATGGAATTTAACTATAAGTTTTAATGAAAGTATATTCATATTTATATATTAAATATATTATACGAGATAGAGTTTAATTTATTATTTTTTATATAATTATTTATAAATTAATTATTATATAATATATAAATATATATGAAATATAAATTTAATTAATTTATGAATTATTTAAATTTGTTTATTGTAAAATATAAATTATAATTTGCATGGGTACATATATTATATTATTATAATTAAGTCTAATATAGTATATATTATATATACGTACTGTATATATGGTATATAACAATTATACAACATATTAATGTTATATTTATATGTTAATTATATAGACCATATATAGCTAGATTAGACAGTATAATATATATATATATTTACACATGCATTGCTTATAAATAATGCTTAAATGTAATTAATAATAATATACTTACGTTCCAATAAAAGTCAAAGGAAAAAGTATTGCTAAAATTATAGGAAAAAAATGTAAATTCGTATGATGAGGCATGTTAATTTATAATATTATAATAAAATTGTTGCATAAAATTTGTTTGTAAATATATATACGAAGTTCTATACTGCAATAAAATATATAATATTGTATAGCGATCCTTAGAAACGTATACAGCACTGCGCTAAGGAGACTAGCTAGAACTATAATGCGTATGTTTTTAAAGCTATATACTTTCTATAAAATATATGCAGCTATTTATACAGTTATATTTTCATATGGCATGCACTCAATTTATACTCCAAAGTATTTAATTTTAATGAAGCCATCGGATCAGCGCAGAGACTTAATTAATTAATTTAATTATTTACATGTTTTATGACTTCTAGTATTGCAACAATCTATAAGCAAAATCAAAAAATTTAAGTCTATATTTTAAAGATCGAGATACTTAAAATTCACTATTCCATACAATATTTAAAATATTTTCATGTGCGTAATATATATATATATATATAAATATATTATAATATATAATTAATTATATATTTTATATATGTACAAAAATAGAATTTTTTTAATTAGTTTCAATAAAAAAATCATCGTGATCGATTTTATACTAGTGATATTGCTGATATATATTAGGTCTGTTCGTAAATACACAATCAGAAGGAATCGATTATTTGTGATGAACCTTTTAATTATGTTCCATGTACCGAAGGTTCATCACAAATAATCAATTCTTTCTGATTGTGTATTTACAAACAAACCTATTATTAATATTTATACGCGACATTATATTATAGAGCGCGCCATGATGCGCATAAAAATATGTGCTCTAAAATGAATTAAATATTTTATACCTATAAATTCTAAATAAATATCGTATGAATTAATGGATCAACATTTTATTTCTTTGTCAGAATCTATAATATATATATATATAATATAAATAGGATTTTCTTTCTGTATATATAAAATCTTAATAAGCGTGATTAATATATATATATATATACACACAGAATGTAGACATAATTAAGCTCTCATCATGCATGTGCGCAATACTACTGTAAATAATTTTTTTAGCTTTTATTTGTGAATAATTTTCCTATTCTAAACTAACAATAAGTCCAATAAAATGATCTTCTTGAAAAATGCTGAAACTTTTTTTTCAAGCGCTAATTTTTACATTTTTCTTAGCGTAAATAAACACATGCAGCTTTGTTGACGATCCAGTGTGTTGGACCAGCAGTGCTGAGTCTGTTGGGCTAATTCTAGGACAATACTAGAATTGTCCAACAAATTTTTTTTACTCTTGCATCTTGCATATCATGTGTTTACTGAGTGGAAGCAATAATTTATTATTTCTAAATATAGCCTCACATATACAAATACTACAGTTGCTGTTGTGTTCTTAATAATTAAGGTATATAACCTACTTTTTAGATTAATATTTATAATAGAACTGAAGTATGCACAAACAAATAATAAATAACATCTCGGTCAATGAAGACAAAATTATATAGATATTACATGTAAATAATTGCACAACTGACAGAATTTACAATGAAAATGTTGAAAAATTCTGCTTTTATCAAGCTTTGAAGCCTTTGAAATATACTGTACTTTTATTATAAAAGAAATGGATAAATAAGCAAAACTGTGGTGACAGTCAAAATATCAATTTTATTTGAAAAAGAGACTTCCAATATTAATTTTTCATATTTTATTCCGAGAGAAACAAATCAAAAAACCTAATTAAGTTGAGTAATAATTAGTCCTACTTAATTAGCAGAAATGCATATTAACTTATTTAATGATTTAAAAAAAAAATTATAAATCTGTTTAAATTATGTTTCTACCATGCAACAAAAACACATTTTTTTCTAAACAAAATAAATTCCTAAAATTTGCACCAACATGGAAATTAAATTGAAGTAAATAATAACTCCAATCAAATCACCACCGTATTTATAATTTAATGGCAAAATTAACATTGATTGAGGTGGGCAGTATGCAAAAATGATTTATCCCCCATTTGGCTAATATTAATTTGTTTAAAAATTATTAAATAATGCAGTTCCATGTTGGCAAATAATTTCTAAATGATATTTTAAAATAATGTTGACGTTAAAGAAAAATAATATAAGTAACTGTGTCATAACAGTTACAAACAAAGTATTATTACTGAGCATATTTGTATATTAGTACCTTTCAATTTTAATATTATGTTTAGGTGATTATGAAAAATCCAAAATGGTATTTACAAAAATACAAAAAGTATTCAAGAGGCAAACTTAAAATAATTATTCAACACACAAATGGACGGGTTTACATTTTTTTTTTTTTTTTTTTTGCATGAAAAATCATTTTATTATTTTGTAAATACCATGGACTAAAGTTAGCAAAGATGATGGTAATTTTACCCCTCATAACTTTATTTCTTGTTATAAAGTAATTTGTAATTTTTAATTTTAATTCAGGTACTGTAAATGAAATTGATGTACAGTTCATTTGGTAAAAAAGGAAACAGAGCTATCATACTTTCATTAACTAGGATTAATTCAAAGTTAATATTTTATTTTCTGCAAATTACTGTACATTAAAAATGGAAATGCTATTTTCTATATGTAATTTTATTTAAATTATTCTGAAGAATTTTTATTCTTTAAAAAAGTTAACATGGAATTTAACTAATTAAAAAACATATAATTATGAAATGATAAAAGCAGGAACAAATATTGATAAATATGCTTTTTAGCTATGATTTCATGCTATAAAAATATTCTCCTAAGTATTTAATTGCATTAGCAATGCTATATGAATAATGCATTTTAAATGTAAACAGTTCATTTCATTACAATCCAAATTAAAATTATTTAATTTGAAAAATTGTACTAAGCGATATTATTTATTTATTTATTTAAAGAAGATACAAACACATAGGATAGAAAAATGTTTGTTGGGAAGGGAGATTGTTCAAGCTTTTAGCCGTCATTGACCCAGCAAATTTTTGTCCTCTTTTTGCTGAGTTAATGCCGGTTAAAAGCTTGAAAAAAGCTTGAATTATCTCCCTTCCCAACAAATATTTTTCTATCATATGTGTTTCTATCTTCTTTAAATGAATAAAATCCAAATTAAAAAGAGACTGTAGTTTACTGGCAATGTGTTTGGCACTTTCTACAACTTGTTGCAAATATTATTAATTTATCATGAAACAAACATATTAATGTTAACCTAAATTATAAATGAAAAATTGCAAGTCTTTTTTATAAAATTTGCATCTAAGCAATTACACTAGAATTCTTTTTAAATATTTTTGAAGACAACTAGGCATACATACATTATTTTGATTAATTTTTGTTCAGATCTAGATGTGCAAGAAATAATTAAATGCAATTTTTCATGTACTTAAACTATAAATAACCTTGCCCATTAATCTAAGGATAAAAATTGTTCAAAGTTAAAGAACTAAATTTACAGTTTCTTTTTCTTTTTTACCTAGCATAAATACATTATTTATGCGCTTAATAATTAAAAACTTACCAAAAACATATCATGTTTTACATCATATAATTCAAATTCACCATTAATGTGTAGTTTGAGTATACTTTGGAGAGATGAAAAAAAATGAACATAAATTTAATTGCAAAAGAAGCAATTGTATGTATACCTTTTTATTTAAATTGCAAGGTTTTACTTAAAAATATTACCCATGCAAGTAAAATGCAGTAAAAAATCTTCTAAAATTTAATAAGTAAATTAACTATAAAAATCATTGCAGGTATAGGTTATCTCATTCTCATTTAACCGACAATAGCCTGCAGTGAATATAATGGCTTTTAAACCTGTTTGTATCACCAGGTCCATTTCTTCTTATATCCTACAATATTGTTTTGTACCACTACTTCACTCGCTTATCAACAAATTGAATAAAAAAGGTACAGTATTCTTTTGTAATTAAATTCACAATATCTAGTTACCAGTGCATAGAAAAAATTACTCACACAATATAAACTACTTCAGAACCCAAGGAGACTATAGTTATATGTATAAAAAAAAAAAGACTTTAATTTAGTAGCATATCCTAGAACCTTTTCTAAAATATGCTTAGCACAGGATGTCTATTTATACCTTGGGACACACTGAATGTTATCTTTTTTAAAAATTACAAATCTATAGAGCTGCAACACTAGTAAATCAGGTTAACATTCTGATTGTATCAAGGTGTAAGTAAAAACATCAGGACATTTAAAGAACTTGTAGTCTGTGTCGAGGTTTCTCCAAGGGTTCGTTCTTCTCCCAAGAATGATGGGGAGGTCACGGTTATGAGGGGCTGAGGTAATGAAGGAGGCGAGTGGCGAGACGAGGCTAATACGGCACGTTGGAGAAGAGGTAAGACACCGACTCTCCGTTGTGTGTCCGCCGTACCGCCTCGGCAAACATCATCGAAACGTCAATGCACTGAAACAAAAAAATCGCAAGTTATTGTATTTCTTGTATCATAAAGTGTGTGAAAAATATAGATATAATATTTAACGCTTGATTTAAATTAATACCATTTTCATGGTAGTTGGGACGAGTGTTGAAAAACAAAAAACAAAAGAAATTCACAGAAAAATAATGTTTTGGATTTAAGAAATGAAATTTAATTAACTTTCTTTTAATACACTAGGAATTTAATTCTTGCAGTAAAGTTTAGTGGGAGCACTATGCACTGTACCAATTGCTATTTATTGCTGTGTCCCACTCTTTATGACTAGCAATTTACATTTAAATGAAATTTCCACCTGAGTTTGTGAGGGTTGGCTAGGGCAATGGTTACCTGGATCTTGGGGCATTCCTTCATGTGCTCCTCCTGTGGGATGGTGTTGGTCACCACTACTGCCTCGAAGCAGGCGTTGTTGATGCGTGAGATGGCCGGCCCAGAGAATATACCGTGGGTGAGGATGGCATACGTCTTGGTGGCACCAGCGTCCATCAGCCTGGCAAAATATTGTTTATCTTTAGATGTGATCGAGGCAAGGATACCAATTTCGGTGTATAATTTTATCAGAAAGCTAATTAAAATGCTCTATTAAAAAACAAAATAGTAAATATGTATTGATGATTGATGAACAACAATAGATAACTTACAAAGGACCTAGTATAAACATTGTTAGCTGACCTCATTCACATCAAACACACAAGAGTATAAAAAATTTGATAAATATATTGTACCCAAATGATTTATCCTAGTAATATCAGAGCTTTCATTGCCATCTGTTGGTGTTTTAGGCAGAGAGATAATATTTAAGATTTTTCAACAAGCTCTCATGGCCGTAAGTTGCAGCCAACCTATCTTAGAAAAATCCGACAATTATCCGAGAATTTTAATGTTAATTAGTAAATAATCCACGGATAATCCTCAGATTATTCTCGGATAGGTGGCTGCAACTTACGGCCATCAGTGGCTTACTTTCTCTCCCCCCCTACCCCTTCAATCTAATTTAAGATGTAAAACGAAATGGACGTTTCACAATAAAAGCAGGACTTAAGGATTTTAAGGAAAACAAGATATTGATTTAAAATCAGAAAAACCTTAATCAAAAGGTATAAAAACAAAAATGAAAGCAAAATAATAATTACAGATAAATACTGGGAATTGTCTATAATTAAAGAACATCTCGCACGACTTCCAATGCAGTCAGACTTACTTCTCGGCAGCGTGGCAGATAGTTCCGCAAGTGTCTGCCATGTCGTCCACCAAGATGGCCACTCGGTCCTTGACGTCTCCCACGAGCACCATGGACGCCACCTCATTGGCCTTACGACGCTCCTTGTGGATCAGCGCAAACTCCACGTTGAGACGGTCAGCGATTGAAGTCACCCTGCACCACATGACACAATGGAGTTACAGCGGAAGCGAGAAATACTGCACTATATTATGTATCAACAAGCAAGCAATACTTGGTCACATTAATAATGCAAACTGTGGGGACATCAGATGGTGATATAATTATCTTAGCTATTATAATACAACCTTGCAATGTAACAATGTAACAAATCTTAGATAACACTTCATGCTTATTTATATTTTTAGTCAGCTGTTTATTTTTCATATGTTTCATTTGAATTTATTGGTGTATTGACTTTGGGTCTTCCAACCAAACAGTAAAATTCATATGGTTCATAGCAAATTTGGAACAGCTCTTTCAAAAACAAATAAAAAGAAAAAGTAATTTTTTTTTCACTACACCTATTCACAGGAAATTTTCAATTATCTTTATCCTCAATTCATTTAATAATCCAAACATTACACACACCTTTTTGCACCACCGGCATCTGGAGATACGATAATGGAATTCCTCCATTCAGGAATGTTTTCCTTGATCCATTTGAGTACGGCTGGTTCTGCGTACAGATTATCGACGGGTATGTCGAAAAAACCTTGGATCTGAGAGGCGTGCAGGTCCATGGTGATGATGTGGTCTGCTCCAGCGACGCTCAGCATGTTGGCCACCAACTTGGCGGAGATGGGGGCGCGACTCTGGGACGAAGAGGAAACAGTGTGTCCCGCCAGTGAGCAGACACACACCACGCGTACAAAAATCAAGCACCGAGCTCATACTTCATGCGTAAAGGGTGACGGGGTAAACATTAAGACATAGCTAGCGTTCTGTGTAGGACTTTATGAATTTAAATCATAAGTAGAACTTTTCAATGATAAGTTCAATTAAAATATGTACCGTATTAATTAAAAATTTATAATTTTTTACTAAACTCCATCCAATTTAAGCATATTATTGCCGCAGAATGTAAATCACATAACTACAAATAACTCTTTGACGGAACTTTGACCTTTAAGTTTTCTCAAGACAAAATTGAGAGTTTTAACTTTTTTTTATTTATTTATTTTTTTTTTTTTTTGGCTGTGTGACAACATTCAAAGGCAATAATATATAACCTCCAAAAGTCTACCTGAGCAACAGAATATTTTGCTGCAATTACAGGATCATAGAGCAATGATGAATGTATTTACTTTTCTTAATTGCATGAATTATGAATTCTAATAATATTTTAGAGTGAACATATAAAGCAGTGTGAATTACAGTGCATATTGATTGTGGAGTGTTTTACATTTATGTAGCAACAAGCCTCTACAGCAGAACTTTAGCCTAGCCTTGTGTTGGGAGTGATATGGGGGGTGATGATTTAGAGTGCCAATATCTCAAAGTATTTTACTTTGAAATACAAAACATAAAATATAAAAAAATATATAAAATAAGAAAATAATAGTAAGAAATCAAATAAAGTGAAATTATTATTAGAAGCCAAAAATTATAAATTTTGGAGTGTAAATTTATCAATCAGAAAATTACGTAATTTTTATGAACTTGGTGGTAAAGTTGGATCTTTTGGTCATAGATCATCCTTTCAAATTTCCCGCCAAAATGCATGCAGCTGTGAAGGGACGTTCTACAACCAGTTAAGAAAAACTAAACTGCCAAGATTATTTTAGAATAAAGTCACCTTATTTTTAAAATGATACAAAAACACTTTGAGTAATTAAAAAAAAAAAGTTGATGGGTATGAAATTTATGAGATTTTGGCTCTAAATCATCGTAGTAGTGAGAAAAATGAACTTGCATTGACAATGAATTATGACGTTTCTTTCCCACTTATGAGTTCATAATTAAATGATAACAATACGTGTTAGAATTCAACTTTTGTAAAATGCATGACATTACTTTTTAACCTTTCTAAAATATAACGTCCTTTCATGAAATTGACAAAAGAAAAACATTTTATAAAAATTATAAAAAACGATTCAATACATGCTCAAGTTATAATTTATCAAAATAATTTTCTCAGTCTGTTCACACACAGAAAAAAATCAAACAAAAACAAAAGTGCGGTGGCGTGGCAAAAATATTACAAATTATAAATATTAAGACACCCAGTTTAAATTTTTATTAATTAATGTGAAGGAAAAATGTATTAAAGAAAACGCCACTGCACTTTTTTATGTTTTTTAATGGGGGTTGTCACAGAAAAAAAAGAAAACAATTAATAAAAAAACAAACAACAAACGGGAAAAAATATTTAAATAAAATAATAAAATAACTGGGGTCCATTTGCAACTTTTGCCACGACACTTTGCAATCAAGTAAAAAAAAGATATATAGAATACACTTTTCATAAAGATAAAAAGAAACTGTCCTGTAAAAAAATAACTATTTAAAAAAAAAAAAAAAAGCTTCACTTCTGCGTCAAAATGCTAAAAATAAAAATAGAAGTACCAAATTAATATTATGGCCATAAAAAAAGTTGCAAATGCACCTTCAGCTGTAAATATTAATTTTTACATTGTTGATACATGCTGATGAAAACAGCAGCGCTCCCAACAATGAAATCAGCTGTGAAAAATGCAACGAGAATTAGCCATGCTTAAAACACAAGATGACAAAAACATTAGACTAAAAGTTAAACTTAAGAGACATTCACGATACTGAAATGACGGACAAGGGTTTCCCAACGTTTAACGAACATAAATTGGAATGGCACAATGAAACAATACAATTGGAATAATTGACACTCGGTACAAATAAGGTTTGGCTGAAAATTAAATTTTATAATAACGGTTTCAAAAGACATTAAAAAAAATCCTGATTTTTGTTTGTTTGTTTAGAACTTACATTGCAAATGCACGAAAAAAAAAAAAAAAATACTTGAACAATTGAACTATTCCCCTATACAAGGGAGGAGCGTTTAACTTCAAATTCATCCGTTAATACTGAATGCTTCTCTGGGAATGAAATGAAAATTAGTGTATACAGAATAATTTATAAAAATTCTGCCTTTAAGAATTCACTGAAACCACTATACAAATTGCTGCAAAAAGAAATAATAATACAAAGAATTAAGACCTTACTGAAATATTTTATTATTAATTGCTTCAATTTTAATTCTAGTTGAGAAACCCTAATCATAAACAATTAATTGTTAATTAACTTGATTGTACACTTAGAGAGCATGAAATTTAATTTCTTAGTTGAATTTTCCATAAGGAACCATCTAATATCATGGAGACTTCAAAGCTAAGAATTTTCATTAAGGGTAAGGTAACGCCACCAATGTTAAAAAAAATCCCTCTCACAAAAATTCTGAAAAAAATTTAAAATGTTCTCCTCTATACCCCCTATCAGTACCTAAAATATCAGGTACACAAATACGATCTAGTTTTTGAGTTATAAATTTTTAAAGTTGACTACTTTAACATGGAGAAATGAAACTCCCATGTTAAATTGGTCAACTTTAAAAATTCATAACTCAAAAACTAGATCGTATTTGTATACTTGATATTTTAGCTACTGATAGGGGGTGTAGAGGAGAACATTTTAAATTTTTTTCAGAATTTTTGTGAGAGGGATTTTTTTTAACATTGGTGGCTTACCTTACCCTTAAGATGGCCATTAAGGGTAAGGTAACATACCTAGTGTTAAAAAAAATCCCACACATGAAAATTATGAAACATTTCTTAAAATGTTCTCCTCTACATCCACTATCAGTAGCTAAAATATCAGGTACTCAAATTTGATCTCGTTTTTCAGTCATAAATTTTTAAAGTAGACTAATTTAACGTAAAAATTCCATTTCTCCATGTTAAATTAGTTAACTTTAAAAATTCATCAAACTAGATCAAATTTGAAAAACTTGATATTTTAGCTACTGATGGGGGATGTAGAGGAGAACATTTTAAGATATTACATTTCATAATTTTATAATTTTCATGTGTGGAAATATTTTTAACATTGGGCGTGTTACCTTACCCTTAAATATTTGAATTAT
Source organism: Siphlonurus alternatus (assembly GCA_949825025.1). Lineage (NCBI taxonomy): Eukaryota > Metazoa > Arthropoda > Insecta > Ephemeroptera > Siphlonuridae > Siphlonurus > Siphlonurus alternatus. Next base: position 19,208,530 of record OX463783.1, on the reverse strand, counting down.
AGATTATCATTATTTGTGCCTCTTGTGAATTTTGGCAGACAATCTGTCTTTATAGAGCATTATACAGTACATAATGTAATTAAAATTTGAAAGGGCTTGGTAAAAATGAATTTAATTTTTTTTAACAATTTTTTTATTGGAAAAATCTCACGACCTAAATGCAATATAGTGTACAAGATCAAACTACAAAGGAATATTAGTTAATTAATAAATCAATCCAAATATTAATCAACACTCTTATATATTTGCTAGGACTTTTTTTTTGGTTAGTAGTTAACGGCTTGCTACTAGGCATTCTCCGTTAACTTACCGTGACGGCGTCCACCAAACCCTCCTGTAACCAGCCGTTAGTTAAATCAAATCAGTCTCACACCAACAGAGAGATTTAACAAGTTTGAAGATAAAACATAAGGAGAAAAAAAAGAGAGAGGTAGAGTTATTATTTATTTTGTTTACAACAAATGGTATGTAAAAGTATAATATTGAAATATTTAAGTTATATAAGTCCCGAAATTTGTTCTAAGAAAACACTTAAATTGACATATAAAAAAAGCTCCTATTGTAATAAGATCAGGAAATTCTCTCATTATTTCTATTATTTATACTGCATATTGATTGTATTAATAAAGAAAGTTCCATAATTTTTTCAAACTATATTGTATGACCTTCGACCATGCATTTTAATTGAACAAACAATTGATCGTAGGAAGACAATATTGATGCCACAACAATCCTTCCCCCCCTCCCCACTTCTTTCTACATAACCCCAGTTGTTTCCCTTTCTATGATACATTGGGTCAAATGATTAATGACCTTTCAACTTTCTTTCTAGATAAAAGTAGAGAGTGCAACATGTGTTACATCATTGTGTCCTATCATACGATTTTAGACCTATTGTACGTAAGATAAACAATTGTATTTTCTGTCGAATGATGCAGTTGAGTTAGTTGTTGTAGTTTAATGGTTATGCTGATGATTAAATAAAATATGTGTCAACATATTCTGCATTATTTCAACAACTAGTATTAGCTTCAAATTAGATCAATGTGAAATAAAGTATTGTAATATGTATGCATGGAATATGTATTATTATTGTTTATTTAAAAAGTATATAAAATTATTTGTAATTTACTAAATACAACAGAATTTATTTGAAATTTGAACAGTATCTGATTTCCAATCAAAATTTAAACAGTATTATCTTATTTTGAGATTGACGCCTGAATATTATGATAGCCACATTTATTGAATCCTTTAAATTTTTAAAAAAAAAAAAAAACTTTACAATTCAATTACTGTATTATTCTTATAAATGCACTTTGTATGTATTTTGCTAAGGGCTGTCTCACATTAGATCGCATGCATGATTTTGCAGCATATGATTTAAAAATTAAGAAATGATGTGATAATGTGTAGCAGCACACACAGCTTCGTATTGTATGCCTTCGTGTGATGAAGATTTTAGAACAGGTTCTAAATGAGAACTGTATGATTGCATGTATACGAAGATGTGCCCAACTTGCCTAAAACAGCTACAAAAACTGACATATGTAATTGATATCACATACTGTTGTAATTAGCAAGGAGAACTAAAAATTACTATGCGCAAACACTGGACATAATGACAAGTCTGACATGTACAACACAATCAACAAAGACGTGACGAGTATTCCGGAGGAGGCGTAACGAGCTATAGACGGACGCAAGCGAGCGGTAAAAAAAATATGTATATGCTTGGAGGGTGGATGGGGGACTTTAATTACCCTGAACTTCCACTCGTTACTCTTAAACTGCACGTACGGGTACGGAGTGGACATTGCTCCCATCGGTCGATCCTCTTTGCCCTCTCCTCCAGCCTACAATTAATTACAGTTTAAATCTTCTTCTTTAATTATGAATTATATGCCCTGAAATTTTGATTTGTATTAACAGGAACGATATATTAGTTATTATTAATAAGTTTCAAAACAGCTGAACATTTATATATGTTTTTTTTTTTTCCTCTAACAATTTTGTAAAAGTAACGAATATGATGTTGTTTTTCATTAGTTTGATTTGTATTTGGATATTAATTTAATGTATTTTCTTAGATTCTAACATAAATACTGTATATTTGAAACAAGAGGACATTATGACATTAATTTTAACGCACAAAAAATACACTGACAAAAACAAAAATACTGAAGCAGAGTTCAATATAAAAAAGATTACTAAATAATAATTATTTTAATTTGAAGTATGCATTGTACAGTATTTAATTAAAATGTATTATAATATTGTCATAAAATTACCAAAAAAATAATTTGATGACTGAAGGTTATATTACTTAATTAAAATTGTTATAAAACTGTTGTAGAATTTATGCTAAAATAAATATTTAGTTTGTAAATTTAAATTTAATGTCAAATAAAGCTTAGAATGCTGTGTAGAGTTTTTTACTGCATTGAACTGAAGTTTTCATTGTTACACGGAATTTGTTCTAACCTTTTTTTTTTTTTTTTTTCAACAATCATGCTGCAACTTTTCTACCTGAACTGACCTTGAAGAGCAAGATAAAGAACTCTAACTGTAAACATGTTACCTAGGCAAAATTAAAGTGACATAACTTGTATGACCTTACACTCTGCTTGAAAATTAAATGCTTAACTTTGTGTCAAAATATACCAAATCATCACGTGCAGTACTCAAATTCTTTACCAATATTATTATGCCACAAAATATAATTTGTTGTGCTTTTAATTAGTAAAAGAAAGAAAAGAGGTAAAAAAGTACAAAACAGGACCACCCTAAAATAGAGTATGTAACATCATATCACCAACTGGAAAAAAAAATATATTAATTTACGAATATCGCAGCTCCAGCATTACAGCTGAGAATATTAATATTAACAACACCTCCAGCATGGAACATTTCACCTTTCTAAAAATAAAACTGAAACAATTTTTACACACAATTTCTGGAATACCACGCATTTGATCCTAAAGAAAACATTTTTTTTTTTTTTTTTTAGGGCTTAAGTTCTTGCAACAACATGAACTTTGTAGAATGGTATAATATTACAGTATTAGTTTTATAAACTCTGAATGATGTACAGCACATATTATTTTTGTGCACTTATATCAATTTTAAGTACAATAATAAAAAAAACAGAAATCATACATAATTCAGGGTTTATGAACACCTATACTGTAAATTAAAATCTATAATACTACATTTCTAATCTGCTTCTAGTCACAATTTACTACAAGAGTTTAAAATACATCAAAGTTTTTCTGCTCCTTGTTTGATTCAACCATTGCGAGTAGAAGACTTTAGAATGCATTTAGAAATCTAAAACATGATTAAAAAAAAAAAAAAAAAAAAAATCTGCAACTACTGCTGAATAATGAATATCTGAAAACTTATAACAATACTGACATATTAAAGACCAAAAGATTGTCAAGTACAAGTAACTGACAATGCAATAGGGAGAGTGGGGTAAGGTGGGCGTGGTGAAATGAGATCTGCCCTACCTTATCTTTTCTTGTCTTGTCTGGCGTAAGGGAAGCAGGGGATGACTGCAGTCACACGCGATGCTGACGGCAATCTTACAAGCGTTGATCATAATGAGTAACTCCATCAAGTTGTCATTGATTTCTCCACTACCGCTTTGAACGATGTAAACATCTTCACCTCGCACAGACTCTCCGATCTCAACGC